>JAPDKZ010000016.1:0-600000 GCA_027569885.1 Aspergillus diversus
TCACCATATTAAATTATTATTTTTTGTTTTTTTTTCTATGTGCTCCTTGCCCTTTTTTGTGGTTTCTTTAAATATATTTTTCTTTTTTTTGATTATGTGGTTTTTTAACTTAATTTTATTAAAAACTTTATTTTTTTTAAATTTTTACTTTTGTTTTTCCCCGGGTAAATACTTATTTTTTTTTTTTTTTTTTTTTTTTTTTTTTTTTTTTTTTTTTTTCGATAAGTAATAATCTAGATCACCACAATAAACTACACTCAATAATATTCTACGCCTTAGATAGTAGAAACTACATCCGACTTTCAGGACTACTAGTTAATCCAACTGGATATATGGAGATTGGTCATAGGTATCGGAGCTACTAATAGCTGAAAAGGCCGCTGTAAGAGAAAGTGCTTGGACACTGGGACTAAAAAATGCCACTACTCCGATATGATCTGTTCCGGATGTGCTGAAATGCCCGAGTTGCACCTAACTGGTATGTACCGGCACGGCAACCCGAGGCGTGCCCCGACACTGGCCGTCCTTTCTTGTTTTAACGAAGTAGTACGAGTACTAGTTCGTCAATATCCCGGCCGAATGAGCCCTTCTAGACAGTCAGGTTTTTGATGCAGCTAACTTCTACTAATGCGCTGTTTGAACATGCTCTCAACAGTATTATCAAAACTTTCATATTGACCACAATTGACCTGAGTCGTTCTATAGAGAGACCGTTGTCCGTTTTATATTGGTCAAAGATAGCTCAGTGCATACATTTCTCCTACACTTACTAATTCTACTGTTACAGTTTCTATCCCTAGGTACTGTAGTATGTACTAGAGCTGGTTTCGTATGGTACATTATTAATTTAGGGATACTAGGTGTCTTATTCAGACCTCCAATCCAAAAACGGAGCCCTACCATTGCCAGAACCTTCAAGCCAGCCACGCGATAATCATAACTTCAATTTCAAAAACGAGTTCCAAAAAAATGATATAAGCCAAGAGCAGGAGGTTGGGGCTCACCAAAGCGCTTGATGTTCATAAGCCTCGGTGCCTCAGGCCTCCCGGCGCCCGCATTTAGCCAGACATTCAGGCAGAATCTCCTCGGACCTCCACTGCTTCCAAGACCTCCTCTCGCTTCCCCGCCATTATCGCCTTCCCTCCGCAGTTCCGAGCGATTGATTGGTGAGAGCTTCCCGGTCCGGGTAAATTACATCAATCATCGCCTCCCTCCCCACGGCATCCCAGAATTCTTCCGGAGCGCAGATGGAGGGGTCGGACGGTGAGACAAGAGATAGCAAAAGCTGCCCCGCCTTACCTGCCATTGTCAGACACAATTAACCCCATGAGGTCGGAGCGTCCAGTGATCAGTCTCAACCACCGTTGCCCCATCCCGGACCACGGAATCCTGCCCTTTGCGAATACGGAATTTCATTTCATGGCCATCCGCGTGAGCGACTGCTAGGTAAAGATTCACCCGCCTGTTCTCCAGTATTCTAGGAATGGCGAGTGGGGACTAAGTTGGGTTGCGTGATACGTAGCAGACGCCTGCCAGCTCCTACTTTAACCCAGAGAACCCGTCTGAGGTTTTTTTTTTCCCCCCTCCTCCTCCTTTTATTCTCCGCGAAATTTGCCTCTGCAGGAAACTGTCTCTGGCAAAACGGATTTTCTCCCAGGTCTGTTAGTTATCTTTTGAACCTCCTGCCAAAATGAAGTTCACGGAAGGAATGTGGCTCCTGCGGGTGAGTAGAGTCTCGAGACGTCAATTGGCGATTCCTTTTTATGGGTGAGGGGCAAGTAGCTTACGGCGTCGTAGGAGGGCATTCGGATTGACTGGATGAACAATGTCGAGCGATTGAACGTCGAAAACGACACCGTCGACCTTCTGTTGAACAAATTCCAGAGACATCGTGGTGATACACTAAATTCCGGTTAGTTGCGCGTTTAATCCACCGATCATCTATACAGTGATATACATGCAACGAGAATGAATGCACTGACATGGTCATTCGATAGCCACTGTCTCCGCACAGGTCACTTCTCCATTGGAGGGTGTTATCGGTGTAAAACTCACTCACTGGTAAGCAGCCATACTAGGACTTTTTTTCATCCGGCTTCTTGTAAGTACTAACAGCTGTCGCGTAATAGGGCAGGTGGAGTAGACAATGGACCTCATTACAAGCTGGCCTCGGCTTCGGGTCACACCCAAATCACACACGACAAAGGCAAAAAGCTGAGCTACGTCAGCGGACCTCTCAATTTGGACATCAACACCACTCAAAACGAGCTGGGATTTGTCTTCTCGAGCGAGAAGGGAAAGCTCACCGGCCATTCATTCCGCTCCATTGGATACGTGGGAGACCAAACCACTGATAAGTCTCGCTTCGACGATGGAATCTTCTTCGAGCGCCAGGGTTACATGCTTGCAGCGTTGGATCTCGGGGTCGGGGAGAAATTATACGGCCTTGGTGAGCGGTTTGGACCCTTCCTCAAGAACGGACAGAGGGTCGATATTTGGAATGAGGATGGTGGCACCTCATCCGATCTGGCGTACAAGAATATCCCGTTCTACATGAGCTCGAACGGCTACGGAGTCTTCGTGAACAATCCTGGAAAAGTCAGCCTAGAGTTGCAGTCCGAGCGGACTACCCGGGTTAACATCTCGATCCCTGGTGAGGAGTTGGAATATTTCATTGTGCAGGGAAGCACACCAAAGGAAGTTCTGCGTAGATACACAGCCTTGACTGGCCGCCCCAGCTTGGTCCCGGCTTGGAGTTATAACCTCTGGCTCACCACCAGTGCGTATCCCGAATTTCTTCCCTCAATAAAGAGCTCTAATCGCTGTGATCCATGACTAACCTGCATTCTTTCATCTACCTGTAGGCTTCACTACAAACTACGATGAACAGACTGTTACTGGCTTCCTGGACGGCTTCCGCGATCGTGATCTTCCCTTGGGTGTTTTCCACTTTGATTGTTTCTGGATGAAATCCTATCAATGGTGTGATTTTGAGTTCGACACCGAGATGTTCCCAGATGCGGTTGGATACCTCAAGCGTCTCAAGGAACGTAATCTTAAGATCAGTGTCTGGATCAATCCCTACGTTGGACAAGCTTCTCCACTGTTCAAGGTTGGAAAAGAAAACGGCTACTTCATCAAGGTAGATACCCCCGTCATCCACTCGTGGATTGCGATATGTTGCTAACACAAAACCCACTCAGCGCATCGACGGTTCCGTCTGGCAATGGGACCTGTGGCAGGCGGGTATGGCTGTTATTGATTTCACCAACCCTGCCGCCTGCGAGTGGTACTCATCGCACCTGAAACGCCTCATGGACATGGGTGTTGACACCTTCAAGACTGATTTTGCCGAGCGTATCCCCCACAAGAACATTCAGTACCATGATGGCTCCGATCCCGCCGGCATGCACAATTACTACGCCCTCCTCTACAACCGCATCGTCTACGAGACCATGACAGAACGCTACGGCAAGTCCCAATCCCTCCTCTTCGCCCGCAGCACCGCACCCGGCGGTCAAGCCTTCCCTGTGCACTGGGGTGGCGACTGTGAAAGCACCTACGAAGCCATGGCTGAGTCCCTCCGTGGCGGCCTCAGCCTGATGCTCTCCGGCTACATCTTCTGGGCCTCCGACATTGGTGGCTTTGAGGGTACCCCACCACCCGCCCTGTATAAGCGCTGGGTCCAATTCGGTCTACTCTCCTCCCACTCCCGTCTGCACGGGTCCTCCTCCTTCCGTATCCCCTGGATCTACGGTGAAGATGCCTGTGACGTCCTCCGCGACTGTGTCAAGCGCAAGATCCTTCTTACCCCTTACCTCCTCGCTGAGGCCCTCACCGGCCACCGCGACGGAACCCCACTCATGCGCGCCATGTTCCTCGAGTTCCCCGAGGACCTCAACACATACTCCCTTGACACCCAATACATGTTCGGTAGCAATTTGCTCGTCGCGCCCGTCTTCTCGGAGAACGGTACCGCTACCTTCTACGTGCCCAACACCCCCGAGGACACACAGGGCAAGTGGATCTCCTGGTTCGACCATTCCAAGAGCTACGAGTCCGGTCGCTGGTACACCGAAACACATGGCTTCGATACCCTGCCTATTCTCATCCGCCCCGGTTCCGTTACTCCGATTAATCCCAAGTTGAAGGCCCCCGAGGGCGATGCTCTTGACGGTCTGGAGGTGCTGGTTAACGGCAAGTTGACCGAGACGGTCAAGGTAGAGGTTGTCGACCCGGCGGTCACTCATGAGACTCTCAGGGTCGTCGAGGTGAAGCAGAGTGGCGATGATGTTGTCGCTGCTATCGCTGGCGATGGTACCAAGGTCAAGGTTACTCGGGTTGGGAATTAGAAGGCTTACGTTTTGCACATGACTTAGAATATTTTTTGATGGCTATAAAAATGAAACGGGAACGGGATTTCCACTGTTATGTATTAAACTGTTTTTCTAGCTTACAGTAGTCGCTAAAGGCCGTTATCACATCGTGTATCATAGACAATGTACTATGTATGGGGGTAAAGCCGGTATCAACTCAAAACAAGGGTATCATGCCAATTCGAAGGGAGAAAAAAGGAAGAAACCACCAACGAAAGTTGTGTGGCTAACAAACCGTAAAAACTCATTCCCTGTCGTTGGAAGAGCGTACAAGTATTAAAATATTAGGTAATTGGGTAAGTGTGCGGTTAGAAGACAACATTAGAGCCGCCAGCGACCAAAACGGAGCTAATTTCGGAGGAAAGGAAGGGAGCCTGAGTGAGAACCTACCAGGCCTCTTCAACATCAAGAAGCCACTTTCGGATTCCTTCTCTCAGAGTGTTGTCGACGCCTGTCAGCACACGCCTGCGTTCGCGGTCCGCCAACCCGAGTTCTCCATCAACATCCTCACGACAGTGTTCTGCGGTCACGCTGCGTACAACTTCCTCAAGAGCTCCGAGAACCAGTCTGCGACATTCGGTGCGAGGAACTTCGAGGGAAGGAACTTCATCTCGGACGGACTCGGCGGTTGTTTTATCATCGGCCTTGCGAGCCCGCGACGGTGAAGGAGCCCGAGAATGCATCAGCGAGGAGGGACCACTCTGGGCCAAGACACGTTCAAGAGCATCAACCAAAGTGCCATCTAGATCCATTACCGGCTCTTCCACAAAACGTTCTTCCACCTCGGTAATATCGCATCCGTCAATGCGAGAGTTGGGGGACGGGTTATCCAACATGGCATTCGACAAATAGCTGCTGAGCTGCGATACGGACCCACCCCGCGTATGGCGAGGAGTGTCAGAATAAGAAGGACCGAATTGTGATGCCGGGGTGCGCAAGGAGCCTCCCCCAACAATCTTGCGTCTTAAACGAAGCCGTTTGACCGAGAAAGTCCGCACATCAGCAATGAGCGTCGTGGCAACATCGACCCATCGTTCTGACCCATCCGCATCCAATGCCAACGCATTGTTGGGGGTAGGCTCGGCCATCATTGCACGTTTAATATCAGCTTCCAGGTTAGAATAAGGACGTACAGCCTGAAGCAAAAAATCATCATGGAAGTTTTTTAACCAGCCAGCGACGTTGGTATTCGGCCCTTCGTTATCCCTAGATTGGTAGTGAAGGCCAGAATTGCTGCTGTGGGTTGATGCAAGAGCGTCAACACTGGTCACAGATGTCCGTGTCTTCTTTGGAGATGCCATAGTAGAATCCCCAGATGAAGAAAGAGAAACGAATCCGGGCAAGGGGAGGTCAACATCTACAATGCCATCATCCCCTCTAACAGATAGTTTAAGAGACGACTCTTTGGCATGGTCTGTGGTTGACGACAGATCCTGAGCATCCTCTTCAAAGTTACGCTGAGCATTTGAGGGCTGCGGAATCGAAATATTGGCGCTGGTAGCCATTTCGGAGGGTGATCCACCCGAAGCTTCTTTGACCATCTGGCTAAGGGTGGGAGGATCCCTCTTAGGTGGTATAGCATATACAGAAGCAGAACGCTGGCGAGGCTCAACGGGAGGCCCAGCACTGCCATCGTCCATAGACGAGTCCTGTCGAGCGCTCCACAATCCAGAAAATAGACTGCCCCATCGGCCGCCCGGAGATGGAACGCTGCTGTTAACGGTCATGGTAGAGCTCTCACTTCTTTGCAAATTCTTCAATAAATTTTCAGATGCCAAGCTATCCGCTCCTTCAGCTGCCGTCCGGTCCGATCCTTCCCTCTCAAGCCGACCCTGTGAAGCAAAATGTGGAACCGGAACAGCACCGCCAGGAGTAATGGTGGAAGTCGTAGCCATGCTAATATTCTTGCTCCGTCCATCCCTCGCATGCATAGGAATCCCCAGAGTTCTTATGGAACGAGCATCGGACCCTCTGCGAGGAACACCAAAATCTACGGTCATCAAGGGATCCATGTCATCTGTTGACCGTTGGGCGGTCTCATTTGAAGAAACGCTAACGGACCTCTGATGTTGCTCTTTATCGGTCAAATTTAGTCGTTGCGCACGAGACCGACGTTCAATTGCCTTTCGGAGCGGCTCTTGCCGTAAAACAGGTATGTTTGGAGGACTCTGGGAGACGGCGCGTGTTGAAGCTGATGTCCCCGGTCGGAGAGGAGAAGGAAGCGGATCAAAGCGTTGCTTGGGCGGAAGAAAAGCGGAGAGAAGGAAGATGAGCCGCCGGGCGGTCATCTTATCGGGCGAAACAATCACAGTTCGGTTGGAAAGAATGGGCTCGGAGTCCTGCTGGGCTTTCTGCTGCAAATAATGGCGACGGCGGTACCAATCTGGTCCTAAAGCATTCAGCCATTCGGTGTGGTTTCCGAGGAATGCAGTTATCAAGACCAGAAAGAAAAAGCTGTGGTCCTTGTCCCCAAGATTACGTGCAATCGAGCGCCCTTCCTCACGCCAAACACCCCAACGACTTTGTCCAGTGACTACATATGGGGTTTGCAAGGCCATACTAATGCGACGAGAGCTGCGGAGGGCTTCATCTTTCAGCTTTAAATTCACAGCAAGAATGTTGGCCGGTAGGTGGAGGAATGTTTGATTGGTCCGTTGCATGTTCGGGGGTTTAACGGGCTTTGGATGAACACCCGAAGTATCCACCCTCTTCAATAGAAAGAGGATTTCTTTTCGGGATATCCTCTCGAGGTGTGACAGGGTGCGGTTGATGATATCCCAATGGTCCACCAGCAAGTCAATTCGCTCATCCAAACTTGCGGGCGCGGACGCGAGAGACAAGCTGTCATCAAAAAGTCCACCCCGCCAGCGATAATCTGAGTCTAGTGAACATGAGATACCCGGCTTCGGGGAATCTGGGGCTTGGGTACTGAAGCGAGACACTGGCCGCGCACCACTGCGAGGCAAGAGAGGTATCTGGACCGTGATTGCCACTGCATACATTGGTGTCTTCTTTTCCTTAATCTTCTTGCGCTTAGAGACATCTGGGAAAGGGAACCCTGCATCCGGGAGAGACTGTTGGTAAACAGAATGTGAAGCCTCTTGACCATCCGGTGAAGAGTCACCCCTTTCAGGCAAATTGACGCTGAACATTCTAGTCAGGAGTATAGTCACTTTCGACCGTGGTCTGTACTCGGATGCACGGTTAGTGGAGGCAAACGTCGATGAGCTTCCGGTGGTATATGACCGTGTAAAAGAACTCCGCCCTGCGGGAGGTGTGCTGGCCGTCACTCCTGGCTCTTCGTCGGCTGAAATGATATGCATCTTTGTGGAGGAGCCTCTGTAGCTAAAGGCACTACTACCGAATATACAATTCAACAGGCCCGAGTCGTTCATGTCTGGTGAATGGCGCGAATGCCCTGAATCCTGAAAACCTCCCATCGGTGCCATTGTAGAGCTACGACCACGGGCCCGGGAAAAGGCACCGGAAGTGATTGGTGATGATCTGCGAGCCTCAGCCGCGATTGCGAGTGGGCTTGAATCTGCCATTGATGAATGAGACATATACCCACGCCGTCCACGCGAGAGAGTCGACCCAGTGCGGACGTGCCGAGGGCCCGCATTTTCCAGCACTTGGGGTTCCGGTCCGAGGCCGGGAGAGGTTGGTTCCGATGAATTAGCGCGAGTATCCAGTAAAACGCACGGCTCTCTGTCCCCAAGCGAGTTTTGAGCGATTATGACACGAAAATCCTTGTTGGGGTCCAACTCAACACCCCCACGGTCATCATAAGCGCCAACTGTGGAGGCATTTGGCGAATTGAAGGCGGTCTGGAGGGGAAAGGCATGGGCGTTAGAGCGTCGAAGAAGACTAGCATCGGGGAATAAAAGGCCAGAGGTATGTTCCTCCTCGGTGACGGACTCTAATTGCTGGGCATTTTTGGCAGAATATGCTGCCGGGTTCAGTGTCGACGCTGCAGTATTAAGCAGCCGGCCCAGCATAATGCCAAACCACAAACAGGTCCTATGTTTGGAGAGCAATAGGAAGAGAAAAAGGAATAAAAACGAAAATTGAAGGGGAATGAAGAAAAGTAAAGAAAAAAGGGTGGTAAACGGAATGCAGGTCAAAGAGGTGTCGTTGGAAAAATATGGGGATTCCCACAATGACACCTAGTTTAATTAAACGACCGGATATCTTTTCCAGATAGGCGACTGGAACGAGGCAGAAGAGGCGGGTAGACAACACTCAAGTAACTAAAATCGACTGGGCTGCAGTTCCCCATCACTCAATCCCCAAGGAGAGGACCATTCTTCAGCGATCCGCCGACCTGAGGAAGAGAAGCAAAGGGTTCTTATCAATGCTTGGGATTAGTGTGGCGGAGATAAACGCCACGCAGAGGATTACAAAGTTAGTGACAGAAGCACAGATAGAGCGTGGCACAGAGAAGAGAGGCTCCGGGAACAAAGAAATTGGGATTGCAAAAGGAATTGAGCGATAGGGAGGGGTCCCAAGAAGTAATCAGACAGCAGGAGAGAAGGAGGGGAAAGGTGCAAGTGGGATCAGGAAGCGTGAAGGGAGCGAAAGGGCGGTGAAGACTGCCACACCTTAGGCACCTTCACTTCCCTTCAACAGGGATGCAGGTTGCAGCCTCATGGTGAGGATGTGAATCATCATAATATCTATAATATCCAGGTTCTGATTGGCAAACTCAGTCTTCTTCGCCTTCAGATCAAATCCAAATGACCAGATGATGTTACACAGTGCCCCCCGATGTCGAAAGCATTAGACTCACCCATATGCTGGATGACACAGCCAGCCGAATCGGGATTAATCTTCCAGAGATGACACTGAGAACACGGCAGAAGTTTCCAATTTAAGTTTGGGTCATGCTAGGCTATTCGTAGATATATTATCTTGAACGGATGGATGCGGGAGACACAGGAGGGTGTGAATGAGTTGGCACCAGGGCTTTGGGTTTTTATTCGTCGCCCAACAAACCTCAGCATCACTTTCGGTGACAAAAAATAAGCAATATGACATGCATAAATATACACCGAAAGAAGTCAGACCAGGTACCTAGCATGCTCAGAGGAAGTAACAAATTCATATCCTGGTGTGTAGTGAGTAGATAGATAGGCATCGTCTATTTTACATCAAATCAGCTCTTTTGGGTCTTCCGTTTTACTTGGTCCACCAGTCTTCTCAGCTCTTCGGATTGCCCGCTATCCTTCGAAGAGCCCTTTTTCTGCTTCTGTTTCTTCTTCGCATCACGGGTGTTCAACGTCTCCTCATCCCCGTGATCATCCCTTTCCCTCCGTCGTTTCCGTCCTTCCTCCAGCAGCGCTTTCATACCCGAGGTCGCCTTAAATCGAGAATTGGTGGGATCGATGGCGAACTCGTGGCTCTGGAACAATCGGGAGAAACGTGGGTCGCTAACGTCCATTTGGAAATCATCATTGATTTGCTCAACAGGCTTTCCCTTGCTCTTGCTCTTGCTCTTTTTTCTGCGAGACTGCTTTTCCGCCTTCTCTATATCCTTCATATTGAAATGTTTCATCCCGGCCTTACTATCGTCATCCATCATCAACAGCTCCAGCTCTGCTCGTTTGGCTGCTGCAGCGGCTTCCTCCGCTACACGTTCCGTCCGTTTCCTGCGCTTCTCCTCCTTACGACGAGCAGTGGCTGCGGCCTTGTCTTCGGGGTCAATGAAGAATGGATCTTCGAATCCTAGATCTTCTTCCTGTGGCTGCTCCTCTGCTGGGGGATTTCCGGTATCACCAGAAACGGTCTCGTCTTCCCTATCACCCTTAGTCTTCTCCTTTCTACGCTTCTTCCTCTCGCGTTCTTTGCGTAGGTACTTCTCAATGGTAGTCTCTTCGATCTCGGGTTCGTTTTCGAAAATGGTGTCGCGCTTGGCGCCACCAGCTAGGCCTGAGGTGAAGGTTACCTCCATCTCACCGACAGGCCCATCTGACTTAGTGGGACGCGTTGACTCCGTTCCCAGCCCGAGAAGGGTACGTAGCCGTTGCTTCTCATCCTCCTTCTTCGAAACCCTCAAGCTATTCTCCTTAGTACTGTCGACAATCTCCACCCCGCCTTCGTCATCCTCGTCTTCCTCATCGGAGCTATCGCTGGCAAGATAAGCCTTGAGATCATTCTCGTCAATCTCTTTCCGGCTGCCTCGGAAGGCCCTAGCTTGTGCCTCCTTGCGTGACTTATCCTCCATGTCCCATGTAAGTTTGACTTTACTGTGTTGAAGGGCATCGGTAACGAATTCGTTGGGCTGGTATCCGTCCGGGATCCGAACACACTCGTCTCGGGGCTTGTCATCGAAGAAGTCTGTGCCTTCTGGAACAAAACGAAGGTCAAAGAAGTTTGCGCTGGAAAGATACTCTGCTCCGTCGACTTTGTCGTAAACGCCTTTCGCCACATCGCTTGACGAAAAAGTTAAGATCGCGTAGAAGTAGCGTAATCTTTCCAGCTGATATTTTCGAAGCTGTGTAGAATTGAATTCTTCTCCCTTGTCTTCTTTGAGCATCGACCGTTTAATTTCTTCCTCTTCTTCCTCGGAGTCGAGCTCTTTCTGGTCGGCAGTCAATGCATCCTCGTCCCCGGTAGCAAAAATTTCCTTCGGTGGTCCTTCTGTCTCCTCCTTTTCCATCCGCTCCTTTCCAAACTCACTCGGGTAAATAGTGACCTTCAAGACCCGCCCCCCCGCGGGCGTAAAGCTCGAGAACACGGCCATCAGGTCCTCCGCTCGAATATTGTCCCAATCAAGATTAACCACGGCAATCCGGTCTGTAACTTCTCCGGTAGGTACATCGGCTTGTTGCTTATCGGGGAACTCGAGCTCTTCCGCCATGCTTTCCAGCTCATCCTCGTCTTCCTCATCCTCATCTGAATCACTCTCTTCCTCGGAAGACGAGGATGAAAACCCTCCATCACGCGCAGGGTCATAAGACTTGCCATCAGCCTTTTTCAATTCTTTAAGAACCTCTTCGTCCTCATCAACGCTGAGATCTTCATCATCCTCCTCTTCCTCCTCTTCTTCTTCCTCCTCCGCGTCTTTTCCCTCATCCTCCCCAAGTCGGTAGAATTGCTCCAAATGTTTCTTAGTATCATCGCGCGCCAGTTTCCGTCCATAGCGATCTACCGCAGCATTGCGCGAAAAGTCTTTATCGTGTAGTATGTGCTGGAAACGCTTGTCAAGTTTCACATGGGTGTGACGTTTGCTCGGGAGACGATAGCGAGGATCATTTTGGATATTGGCAAATCTGGGATCGGCTAAAGATGGACAAAAGAAAAGATTTTATTTTAGTCAGCCAAAACTCGTCAACTTGTTTTGTGAGAGGGTGAGCAAAAGAGAAGCATGCATACTTATTACAGAACTAGCATCACGCTTAAATCCAGAGCCTTTCTTCTTCCCTTTCTTTTGGTCTGGCATTGTGGTACACGCTGAGAAAGCGTTATGATCTCCGGAGTCTGAATTTCCCCGGCTGAGAACAGATAGCGCGGATTGTCCGTGTCGAGCTCCTATGGATTAGGTATTCTCGAAAAAAGATTTTTGGAAACTTGATAATTTTTGGCGGCGGAACCACAGAATCTTCGGCGTCAGAGGTGGTCCGTGCACTCCGCTGCCAATTCGGTCGGGTGGGAGAGTTGGACTTTTGGTATTGGCATGTTGTACTTGAGGGTCATTATTACTTTTTTTTCATCCTGTTGGCTTCATTTTTTTCCCACTCAGCTCCATTAACATTTAAAAGTGACTACAAGTTAGACCTAAATCAAAATTTCTTCTTCAATCGTCAAGTTTCTCGCAGGGGCGGAAATATATATAATTTAATCACATTAGGCTTGTCAGCAGCCAAAGTACCTCTTCTCAATCCAGCGAGGTTCTCTTTCCTCCTCAATACGTCCAACAATAACCTTCGCTCTAGGATAAACCGTAGCTAGACGCTTGAGCCCTATCTTTCCTGCAGCACATGTCACAAAGACGATTTTGTCTTCCTTAACCCCATGATCGATCAACACACGGACTGCCATCAATGCAGCACCTCCACTCGACATCTGGGGGTCAAGGAGCATTACTGTCGTATGTTTTTCAATACCTGGAGGAAGCTTCAAATAATGCAGTTCAGGTTCTTGGTTCTGTTCGTTGGTCTGGATGAGCACACGACCGGTGATGCAATCGGGGATCGTTCTTTTAAGAGCGGTCTCCAGGCAAGAGCCCCCTCGGAGGATCGCAACAGCAGAAACAGTTCCAGACTGGCCTAGACCGCTGTACGTCGTGTTTTGAGGTGTCTCCACCTTTTTAGGAATGTATGAGGTAGCATCTAGTGCCCTATGATGTTAAGAAAGTTCAGCCATAGCCTTGGTATATTGTCGAATTTTTTTTTAGGACGGTAGATCTTAGGAGGAAAGCATACTTCTCGATCAGCAAGGCTGCGAGGCGGTCAAAGTAGAATACAAAGTCAACCTGCTCTGTTTCTGGATTTTGGAGGATCGTGTTCATGCCAATGAACTGTGGTGTCTCCGGCATTACTACGACGTTTGGAGATAGCTGCCCTCGAGAGGCAATGATCTTCAGCTTGTTTAGAGTTTCCTTGTGTTTTTCGGATTTCTCCTCAAGCTGTCGTCGGATGTGTTGTACCACCATGTCTAACTGATCAGTGTCACGACAAGACGTATTAGGGAGGTTTCCCTACCAATCGCGGTTTTATTTTCGATTCCTCGAGGAATTATGATATCTTGCCCTTAGAGTCAGGGCTGGTTTTTTTTTTTAAAGGTGACGGGCACTGAACTCACCCGAGGCACCGCGCTGAGGCTCGACAAAATGCTTATACGACGGCTTTACGAAGTTAAACCATTGCTTGATGATTCCATCAATGTCTCTTCCTCTTTCGCGCACATCACGTAGGACTAGCGGTCCTCCTTGTCAGAAACGCGCCATAGCCTAGGATATTGAGTTTACTCACTTCGGCGACCTAAACAAACGTCCATGTCCGCTTCTACGAAGATCTAGACCCCAACCATAAGCGCCATACGGGACTTGTTAAGATAGAATGAGGGGACATACTTTGACATCTAACAGGTCCATCACTCTTGGATCATGCAGAGCAAGGATACCCTCTAGGATTAAGACATGCGGGGAATAGAGGGTAGTAGTTTGGGGTTGGCGTTGATGATGGGCAAATGAATAGACTGGGATGTCTGCTTTTTTTCTTGAGGTGGAAAGCGAGACTTGTCAGTCCGCTAGCCTCATTAATTATTTGATGGTGTATCATGCTACAAAAAGAGAAAATCGGAATAATGCCATACCCTTGTTTGAGATCCCTCAGAGTCTGTACCAGTACATCAAAATCTATGGCGTCTGGACAATCAAAATCATACTCATTCGCATGTGCTTTGGCATGCTGTTCTGGCGTCAAACTCTTGTAAAAAGAATCCTGTATATAAAAAATGACTCGTTGTTAGAAACAATATTTCACATTTCACATTCCAATGAGGTGCTGATTCGAGGCTGAAACTGCGGTCAATAATACCATTACAAGGATGACAACCCAAGGTAAGTTCAAGGATTTGACGATTTGCATGGCCACGGAGGTTTTGCCAGAACCAGAGCTGCCCGCGATGCCGATAATACTCAAATCAGCCCATGGTGGGGAGTAGCGTTTCTCTTTGTCCGTGGCAGCGGAAAATAGCGGCGACATTGACTCCATGCTGCCTATTTTTCTTTCTCGGAAATCGGCTGTTCAACACGGGGATATTTGTTCATAGAGCTCATGCGTATAGCACAGAAGAATTATGAGGCGAAAACGGACAACAAATAACCACTAGATGGAGAGTCAGACCGATAAGCGATTTGAAAGCTGAGCACGAGGCAACTTTGTATCATCGGACGAGGCCAAAGTATTTAAGCGGTATAGAATTCTGATTCGGGGTAAGCGCCCTCTTTGTTTCTTGGCAATGGGGTATTCGCCGGCCGCTGGCTCATGATTTGCAAGGAAGAGCATTTTTAACGGCATGAATAGTAATTAATAATATAGAATCATGTCATTTTCATTTTCATTTTCTCGAGGCATGCATCATAGTCTACGGGTTATTTGCTAGAAAACCAGCCATTATTCTTTTCTGACAGCTTCATGTAACAACTTGGAATGAACAAAGCCGCAACCAAGGTGACTAGGCCCACTTAGGACTAGGCTTGGTCCGTGGCCTTCGCTTGCGACTAGTTCTGCTTAGCGTCGTCAGCTTCTTTTTCTTTTCTCTTCTCTTCTCCTCATTCTCTTTTTCTTCTTTCTCCCAACACCCTCATGGCTCCCGTTTGCGAAGCTTTCCATCTTCCCAGACAGCCCAACCAGTTCAAGGGCCCTTGAGACTGCTTCGACCGGATTTGCGTATTTGAACTATGGCTTCTGTTAATTACGTATGCCTCTCGACGTCTTGTGCGTTCGTCGTTACCTTGTTTTAACACGGGTAGCAGGTGTCTCCCTCTTCTTCCACAACAACGCCAACATGGCACCATTTCGAACGCAAGGTCGAAGAGGTTAAACCATCAAAAACGTACGTTCCCATTCCGTTTATGTCTCCATCTCTCCCCCTCCGGGCCTCTCTACGTTCCATGATGTATCTTGAAATCAAGTTGGGAATCTCTCCTAATAACCTTGAGGAGAACATGTTAACTTGTGCTTCTGATAACTGTTTATTCCCTGGTGGTGTTCTATGTTCGACTGTACTGGTTTTTGATCGCTCTGATGCTAACGAACAATCTAAAGTGATATGAATCGCTTAGTCATGGACTACCTAGTCATCAATGGGTACCCAGCCGCTGCGCAGAAATTTGCTCTTGAGGCCAATATTCAACCAGTAGATGTGGATTCTATTCAGGAACGAGTAGACATCCGCAACGCCATTTTTTCTGGCAATATCCAAAATGCAATTGAGAAAATCAATGAACTGAATCCTCAGGTAAGGCACTCATACCACTCCTCTCACCAAATTGATTTCCCAACATAAAACACCTTGTTATATGATTATACAGAGTTTTCATGCACCACTCAGAACACCCTTCTGGGGTTTGTTGAAAACCAAACATCTTCAGTCCTCAGTATGAACAACAAGAGACCTATTTACATTTTATGTCGTTACCACTCATTAGAGTAAGCATTTTGCTAACTTGCTCAACATAGGTTCTGGATGAAAATCCTTCCCTACATTTCGCGTTGCTACGCCTGCAGCTTGTAGAGTTGATTCGTTCTTGTACACTGAGCCCCGATGGAGACATCGGTCCCGCTCTCGAGTTTGCTACGACGCAGCTTGCCCCGCGGGCCCCAACGAACCCTCAGTTCCTTGAAGACCTCGAGAGAACGCTTGCGCTGTTGATTTTTCCGAAGGAAAATTTGACGCCATCGCTCGCTCCTCTTCTGCACACAGATTTACGTAGGGACATATATGCCCAAGTCAATGCTGCCATTCTCCAAAGTCAGGGTGCTCGTACAGAACCTCGGCTCTGCGATTTTACCAAACTTTATGCCTGGGCGGAACGGAAAGCTCGCGAGGCTAAAAAGGACATCCCCGAAAAGCTGGATCTCGGCCTAGGGGAGTCCAATAATAGCAATAGTAATGCTCCCAGAGACACTACCAACCCCAGCCAAAACGGCAACTCCAACGATACTGTAATGACCAATAATGGGGATATTGACCCTATGATCTCGTGACGGGCTGGGCCTGCCACGAAGTCTTCCAACCTATAATGTTAAATTACTACTCACTCCCACGATCTGCTAGGTTCACGCTTGACGAAGCATCATGGCGCATGATTCAGCTTGTGGTATTGGCGTTTTCTATTCTGAGGTCTAATAAATCAATCATTCATGCTTGGCATATTTGTGCGGTCCGAGATGCTCTGTAACAGGACTTCGCGTCTCCGTAAAAGAATTTTCAAATTTCACCAGAGGTCTTTCGTGGGATAGAAAAAGGTCCATAAATTAGGCCTGAAGCCGTAACTCGCTAGTTATACAAGACATCCAATCCAAAAATTTTCATAGACAAAGAAATATGACATTTTGATTGGATATGCCAAACCCCAGGCAACCCAAGTCGGTACTCAAAGACAGGATATGGTCGATGGTGAAGGAAACCGGGGAATCCATGATAACCAAAAATAGAAGAATAGCTATCCAAATATACTTACAAAGGAAATATTGCGGTAAGGTGGAATTCTACTACCCCACAGAATAATCGATATTGCATAGGGAGAAGTAAGGGATTAGAAACTCATGAGGTCTATCAAGGGGAAAGAGAAAAGCAAGTTAGTAAATTAAGAGTGGACGTTTTCGTGCTTTCAGGGATCGGGAAGAGGCGGGAGCGGAAGGGGAAAAGGTGGACAAACCTCTACCGAAGAGAGCTCGCTTCGCCCAATCCATCGCGAGCATACACCGGGTACGCAGGCTGACACTTTCTGTAAAATAGACACCTCGCCAGAGATACATGGCAAGGACACCACCACTAAAATTCATGCCGCCAAAATCGAAAACTGCGGCGTTGCTGATATACGCGAGACTCCCAAGGTGCTTATACTTGAAAGCCTTGTAGACGGCTTCGTCCAGGTCGCCGTGATCGGCGTCGTTGGCGCGGAGGCCTGGAAGAGCAGCGGCTACCTTGGTCAGTTTTCGACCTAGATATTCACCCTGTTGGTTCGCACGCTGGGCCGTCGCTGGTAGGGATGTGAGTTTGGTGTCGATCTGGTGCAGGAGCTCAGAGAGCTCGCCGAAGTCGAGAGTACCGGAGTGGTCTATGTCATACTGTTCGAAGAGTCTGTCTAATCGACGAAGGTGGTTGGATGCCTGCGGGAAGCGCTTCTTAACCCGTTTGGCAAGATCTTGCCATTCTTTGAAGGTGAGATGAACCCTCTGAGGGTCGCGGCCGCGTTCCCAGGCCATCGTGCGTAGAAATGAGATGACCTGGTCGGCGATATTGTTTTGAACCGTTGAGCAATCGCCAATCGCGTAAACATCTCCGAGAGGTGCTCCGATAAGACGGAGGTGAGAATCAGTCTCTAGAGCATGCTTGTTGTTCTGCGCATCGAGCCTGTCGGAGATCCTCTTGCAAAGGTCCGCGCGGGCTGAGGAGGGAATAAATCAGTTGTCAAGACCCATAACAAACCCTAAAATCGGAGAACCACTTACCAACTCCTGTCGACCACAAGCAGAAGCCCATGGGAATCTCCTTGAGCACAGCTTTCCCGTCCTCCATTTGCGTGAAGATTACTTTATCCCCGCAGACTTCCTTCACGCGTGAATTTGTCAGAACGTCGACATCATCTCGGGCGAAACGGGACTGTTCGCGTTAGCACCAAGTTTCCAACGGGAGTAGGTGAAGAGAAGAAAAGGTTACCTCTGCATATTTCGAAAGAGCCTCATCATAGGTGTTCAGGATATGACTCCTGCTTTGAATGATATGCACAGATATCTCATTCCTCACAATCTTCGGGAAGGAGTGAAGGAGATCCTCATTGAGAAGGTCGAACAACTCTGCTGCAAACTCGACTCCAGTTGGGCCACCGCCGCAGATCACAAAAGACAACAGGCGCCTGCGCTCTTCATCACTAGTGGTCGGTAAACAAGCCAGCTCCATGTTATCCAAAACCCGGTTCTTTATGCGTCGAGCATCATCGATTGATTTTAAGAAATGGCAATTCTCGAGACCCTTGACTCCATGAGGATTCGTCACGCACCCTAGAATAAACACAGATATCAGTCAAAGGGGCGCAAATCAACATTTAGTCAAGTACCGGGTTACATACCAACGCCAACAACCAACTTGTCGTAAGGTAGGTAAAAGCGGTGCTTCTGCCCTTTAGCATCAACCTGAGTGACCTCTACAAGCTTTTCAGAGAATTCAATATCCTCAGCTTCCCCTTTCAGGAAGTGGCCATTGATCCGCTGGACAATCCGGCGAACTGGCTCAACAAGAGACCTCAGTCCGAGGGTTCCGACCGTTGCGGATGGCAACATTGGGGTGAACAGGAAATAGTTTGTGGGAGAAACTACAGTGACATGGTAGTCCCCGGGATGAAGCTGTTTTAGCAGTGCAATGCTGCCCCAACCTGTCCCCAGAATCACCAGCCGCGGCTTATCCTTTTGTTCCAGCATAGCCTCCGAATCAGCATCCCCCACTAAAAACTCAGCGATAGGCAAGTTCTTCGGCCCTCCGCGGCGGGGGTTCAGCGCCAGCTCCGGGACCGGGATGTCCTCAGCACTGAGGTCTTCTCGATATGTGGACGCATCATAGACAAAGAACGCTACCACGACGGCACCGCTCATGATGATAAAAAACCCACAATAAGCAAAGGTCTTGAAGAAGGCATTCTTCATCCGGGATCTGCGGGGAATTTCGCCATTTTCCGATGTTATTGTCGACTGTTGTCGGACGGAAAATTGGGGGTTGAAAAAAACACGCGACGCCAGGCATTGGGGGCCAGGACTGCGACGAGTATGCGATAGGGTCCGGTTGGCGGCGAACCCAAGGGCCCCTGGAGGTTTTGCAGTATATAAGCGATCGGATAGGAGTCCAATTCTTCTTAGTGCTCGGGCGTCCGGCCGACCCCGGAGCAGCACCGCGTTCATGATGCTATCAAATGGAAGAGAGGGGACAAGCGTGAGAAGCTAGAATCCGTCGTTTGAAACAAAACGACTGGAAATTAATTACACCCAAAACGACCGGAGGGGGTAAAAAGAACGAGTGAGGGAGGGCGAACGCAGGAGAGATGACAACCAACTCAGAAAGATTAGATATTATTAGGGAAATGCACTTTCGAGTCTGGCGGAGCTGGAGTTCGACCGTAACGTCATCCGTGCGGGCCGACCAAGCCTTTTAGTTGGCCCACCTAAGACCCAGTCGTATTTTTAATTTTTTACCCATCAATTGATAATAATCACATCCTGAGCTGAAAGAATAATAGCCAAAAAAAAAAAAAAATAAAATAGACGAAACCCATGAGACAGGCTACCAAAAATTTTTTATTATAGTAGAATAAATCTCGCTAGGGATATGACCAGGAAATTTCTTTCTACGCAAGGCTGAACGAAGAGATCATGTGCTGCAAACTATGTCCATCACCTCAACCGAGTGGCCTCCAGTGGCCGTCCGAAGATCCGACCAACGACGAAAACAAGGGCGAAGTTCTCGAAATGATTATGAATAGGAATAGAATTTGAGGCACTATGGTGTAATATAATATAATCATCGAAAAGAACAGTATATGAGCCGTAATCGTAGATCCACCACGCCGGCCGATCAAAAACCACTGGGGTCGGTAGAGGAAATAAGAAAGTAGTGAAATACATCAGCCGCCCCTCATATGACGCCAAAGAAGATAAAGATGAAAGAAATGTAAGAAAAAAGCCAGTACATCTTGCGCCCATTCCAATAGAAATAGAAAGAAAAAACAAGAAAAAAGCACAAGCCCGTGGTCCTCTAACGCCCTTGCTCCCATATGCAACCTCTAGAAGTAATAAACACCCAAAATACAAGGCCTGGATTGTACGGAATTGAAATTTCATCGTCATTAGTCCCAGTTTGCGTTGTCTTCAGGCTCAGTGCTAGTTCTCTTCTTTCCTGAGCCAGGCTTTCGTCCTCGTGGTCGCTTCGTCGGATTTGGTCCTGAAACAGAACTCTTGCGTTTTGTGGATCTCTGTCCGCCGGCCCAAGCAGCCCCTGTGTCGTCCATATCAGTAACTGCATCAAAGCTGTCCCCTTCCGCATTTTCATCTTCACCAATCTTGAACTCATCATCGATTGCGAGTAGAGTTGCGAATTCACGACATTTCTCGATCATATTCTGCTCACTGTCCAGAGCGGTCATGTTCCGGGCAATGGCGTCCCAGAATTTGTCTCCCGTTATACCATGCACCTTTGTGGCAGACTTGTTCAGCTCCTTGGCCGTGGCCTTCCCCTCTTTATTCCGAACGTGAGCGGTGACCCCGTAAAGGCGGCGAAGGTAGGTACGCGCCTCCCAAAGCATAGAGAGAGTCGCTGCGGCCAACGCAAGAAGTCGTAAGGTTATCGGGTTCACATTTTGCAATGGCATCAAGCTGGGGGCACCATCTGTTGCGGGTATCGTCGGTGGCCTATCTCCTTGCGTAGGTTGTGGCTTAGGAGAAAATATCTCCGTTTCGATGGTATGGGCCACGATGGTCCCGGTCGCGGATACAATTCGTTCCATACAACTAATAGTTGGAACCAATTCAGCAAGCTGATTATAATCGAGAAACGCTAGATTGTGTGATACAAATCGAGCGAGCAAAAGATGTTCTGGGGGATTCCCCTTTGCTTCAAGCTTTTTCAATTCGAAATCGACCTTCAAGCAGAGGTTGGAAAGAAATTTCTTTTGGTACCGACTGTTGCTAATCTTGACGATCTCAAACAAAGGTGCGAGCTTGGCAGCGTACGGACGGCTCAGTGCACCCATGGGATCACCGACTACATCACGTTGATAATAAAACGCTTCTTGGACAGCACGCATATATTCTCTTTCAAACATGGATTCGTACTGTTGGTGTAGCATTTTATGGGTCTCGAATGCTATCTTGGCGATCGCCGGGACCGTTGACGTCTCCAACGAAACTAGAACCCCTGCACATTCCTTTGGGTGGACCAGACCTTGACGGTTGATGCTAGCAATCAATTCAATAGCAGTCAGAGCATATGAATCTTGCCGCGACTGGGCAACTCGCAGCATATTTCGTAGGAAGTGCTGGGCAATTAACGCCGCGGCTCCGTCATTATCGCTCGCCTTGAGCGACCCGCCGAGTCTTGTGGTGTTTTCTTGATCTGCAAGCTCAGCAGATGACATTACCGACTTCTCCGCCTTGCCTTCATGCATTGCAAAGAAGTCTGCGAAGGACTTGAGCACAATATTTTGCAGGCTTGGGTTATCCTCCTCAAACACCATAGATAGAATCCGTCTAGATTCCTCTCGGCTAAACTGTGCAGGCCATGATTGACAAATAGAGCCCAGGCTCTCAAGAGACATGACTCGAAGCTCGAGAGGTTGTTTTGGAAGGGTGAAAGGAATAATTGAGTCAACCATCAAACCAGCCACTGACCCGCCACCCCACGACGGAAAGGCATTTTTGAAGTGTGGCTCATATTTTTCAAGATCACAGTGTCTCCCAACACAGCCTGCGATCCTGATATAGCTTTTAGCCCTCGCCAGAATAGCCGCATTAGGACTAGTGGAGAGGTCGATGTTTTTGTAGTGCTGTATTGGCTTCAAAACGGAGATTGTGAGTTTCACGAGCCGGTCCGTATTTTGTAGAACTCCGTTAATAGTCCAGAGACAAGCCATAACTTCATTCAGCTCCGAACGTGCAAGTTTAGCGACACTTTTGAAGAGATCATTCTGCACCTCCTTGAGGAGTGTATTGTGAGCAGTCGATAAGAATGGCAAAACACAACGGTAAATTACCACCACGGACCGGAATAAAAAGAGGTCTTCTGCAGTAGCAAGGTGTCCAATGTAAGGGTGAAGAGTTTCCAGCTGGTCGGGACGAAATAATTTTGCGTTTGCTTTGGCGAATACAGTAATCGTCCGCAGAAGGGCCTGCTGGAACTCTTTGCCCGAACCCTCGCCATCCTCAACTAATTTTTCAAACATGGTAGACACCATGGCTTTGCAAACCTTGAAGTTTAGCGAAGATGATTTGGCGGAATCAGATAGAATTTTTTTAAGGCAAATTCCTAAGGTTTCAAGCGCTGTTTCACTGCGTTGGACCAAGTTCACAAATAGGGCCACACGTTCTTGAAGGCCAACATTCAATTTTGGCACATCCTGGGTTGAACCAATAAGTTCGTGGAAGGGGGTAATCCAGATTTCTTCAAAAGTCTGGCGTGCCAATGTTGCCACACTCTCTTCGAGGTCGCCTGTTCGCTGCAAGAAGCTATCGAGAATTGCTAATTTTAATTCGGTACGGGATGTTTTGAGATAAATATCTTTGAGCAGGGCGATGCATCGCTTTCTGACACTGGCTGTTGGATCTGCAGCGCAGGCGAGGATGCTTCGACACCCATCTTCTTCGAGCTTCGGTTTCAAAGCCATACATTTTGCAATCAACGATAGTGCAGAATCACGAACCATGGGAGAGGCATCTGTTGCACACCGAAGGATCACTCGCATGACAGACGCGTCTCGATCGAGCAGACTTGGGTCTTTTTCAAGCATATAAATCACGCTTTTCAAGCTACGACTGCGAACTTTTGCCTGGTCACTCGTGATTGAATTCAGAAGAACTTTCAGTATAGTGTCGAACGCTTTACAAAAGCTTGAATTTAAGACAGTCAAGATATAAGCGAATCTTCCATGTGCAGTCGATATTTTATCGAATTTTCTGTAAAGGCATTAGCGTTGAACCCGTTGCAGCTTTCGGTGTTTGAGTTTACCGATGAGTCTCCAACCACAATGGCTCAGAAAACAACTTTGCGATAATGTTAACAAGATCCTCAGTTGAGTCCTCATACGTCACACCATCTTTGTCCTCTGCGTTGTAGTAGATGGAGCAGAAAGTCTTTGCCCACTGTGTTAGGAAAAAACCTCTTGCACTATTTATTTGCCAGTTGTCTGAGCTGTGATCCTGAATAAAATATTCCATAGTCATCCGATAGGGGCCTTCCGCGATCACGAGGTCCTGGGGATGTAGGGCACGACTAGAATAATCCTCGAAGAGTTGCCTAAGATAATCAGTGAAATCCGAGTTAGATTCTTCCATCGCAGGAAGCAAGTGCTGAGCGGTGGCGATTAGGTCGGATATGGCGGACCCCATCCACCCTAGAAGCTCCAGAGCCATACTCTTTGCGGTAGCAGGACTCTTATCAAGATCAGCAATGCTAACCATATGAGATGCCATGATGCGAAGAAGCAGCTCGGCGGCTGGCCAATCGGTCGAGCCTAGCACCCCAATAAGGTCCTCCGTAAAAAGATCAAGGATGTTTCTGTACGGTTGGTCGCCCGTTTTCGTAGATGTCATTGCTCGTTGGACAATGAACTTGACAATATACTGGGCACTTCGGGCTGCATTATCGTAAAGGCGATTGACTTTCGTTGCCAGACGCTCCAGAGGTACCTCGAGCTGGTCATCGTCGTCAATGTCTTGGTCATTGTCGAGAAGATCATCATCTTCGGTTTCACCTGAGTTTGGTACTTTCCGTTTAGTACTACCCGATCTTGACGATGGAATGTCCACTGCAGTGGTCTGTACAAGCTGCATTACCAACGCTGTAAGAAGCTGAATGTTTTTGCCATCAACAAGTTTGAATTGTCTAGCACTCTGTCGGGTGGACGGTAGCTTTTCTAACGAAACAAGGATCTCGTCGAGAATAAAAGGTCGCTGAGCAGGGTACTTCGAAAATATTTTCGCGAGAACATCCATGGCTCCGCGCCGAACGGACTCATATTTCTGGTAACCAACTGCGGAGTCTTTTTCGGTGTGAGAGTTTTCCACAAATATCAACTTGGCTGCAAAAAATTCGATAGCGTTAATTGTTCCTTCTGAAACATCAATGCGTGCTAGAAACCCTGCAAAAAGGCTAAGCACCTTTTTGCTATGTTGAATTAGGCTACCAAGCACACGTCTTTGAAGTGAAAAAAATTCAAAAAACTTTGCCTCTTTGCCTCCAGGGCGTGATTCAACGGTAGGGATAACACAGTGATCGAAAACCTGATTAAGAACATTTGGAATCGCTTCGATCAAGTCTTCCGGGCAGAGATCCCTCTCTGTCTGAGAACCAGACATTGTTTGAAGTAGAGTCCCCACTGCAAGAAGAGCATTGAGCATGTCATCTAATTTCCTCAGCCAATCATGAGAAGCAGATTCATCAGAAGGATCGTCTAGTTTCAAATCGGGTGACTGCGCAGCAATAATAGGCTTTTCACAGAGCTTTTGAATTCGGTTCAAGTACTCTGATGGGATATCTTGGAGCCTATTGAAGCTTACTACCTTCTTGATGGCTTTTTGAAGACGGGCATGTGTATCTGAGGACAAGATAAGCCCATTGACCTCGAGCGAATGCGTAGAGCTAAAAACGGTGCTTGATCGATCTGGTGCCAGATTAGAAGACGCTCCTAGATCTAATTGGTCCTCTGCCTCAAATATCTCATGTAGTATATCTTGCAGCTTTATCAAAGCAGCATCAGCCTCCTCTTTTTGATCTTTGAGCCTCACAGAAGCAAGACTATCATCATTCCCATCAGCTTTGATCTTTCTCTTCTTTGACACGCCCTGACCGGTGGTGGTTGGTATAGGTTTGACCGGGATTACGATGGACAGCTGGTTCGAATAAGTAGATTGTTGGTTATAAGTTGCGGGAGAGGGTTTGTGAACAGGAGGTTGTTTTTTGTCCCAAGGCGTAGATTTCTTGAAAAATGTCCCGTCGTCTGTGTCTAAGGGCGTAGGATCTGTCATATGTCAGCCGATAGCCGCCAATTGCCACAGAAACCCAGCATAGCTTACATCGAAAGGCTATGTCGGTAGAGTCCAACATCATTTTTGCAAAAGGGCCAAGAGTGTTGCTGCTGGAAACAGGATCATGGAGGGAGGGGAGAGAAAGCTGAGGATTGCGAGTTCCTGTAGGCAACTTGAATTTACTTGAGAAAGAGGTGAGCAGAGGTCACGGGCATCGATTATAAATTATGCTCACAATTCGGTCAACTGATCGCCATCCAACAACTGTTGAAGATATTCCCTGGATGTTTCGAGACGGTTCGACTCGTAATTTCCGGATTGGATTTCACTATTCAGCTCACTCAAAGTAGTTCGGCCAGACTGAACAATATGGTTAATGGAGGTTGTGGTAGGAGGCCGGCCAACGTCAGGACGTAGTATGCAGTCTAATAAATATGAATATCACCCTAGGTTCACATCTCGCTCATCTGAGAATCACTGGACCAACCTAATCCGAATATCGGGGCGCTAGACATCGGAGAGTATTGCAGAGCTTCCTCAACAGCTAATGGCCGATCTTGACGCTGCAATAGTCCTCTCGAGCTATTAGGCTGCGACTGGGGATGGCTGTTGATGACGACCTGGACGGCCGGATGCCAACTTTGGTCCATGATGATTAGCAGTGATTCCCAATGGAAAACTGCTTGATATGAGGAGATGCAGATTAAAAGTGCAAGAAACGCATGATCCGGTCAGGGACATGGCTGTCAAGCAACTGAATGAAAGCCCGTCCCCTTCAGGTATTCATCCAGATACACCTCATGGCAAACATTCGAACGACAAATGAATGAGGCAAGGAATAATTAATGCCAGGCACGGCTGTCTTGCGGCTGCCTCTTCTGACCGCCTGGCACTAATGTACAGTTCTGATCTTCAACGGGGCTGTGGTCCGTGCACCAAGAAATCTTTCCGAACGAGAAAAAAAAATAAAAAAGACGACGAAACGAAACCGAAAGGACAAAAAAGGAAAAGGACGAATTTTGAATATCCCATACTTTATAATTGGGAATATCAGTTTAAATACAAATCGCAATGTCTACGATTGGATCTCTAGTCTTTTGTACCGATTGCGGTTCCCTGCTTGATGGTTCAGTCGGTGATCCGTCCAAAATTCTGGTTTGCGATGTCTGCGGGACACGGAACAAAGGTAAAGTCTCATAGACAGAATGAACTTGAAGATATAGTGACAGTGATGCTGATAGCTAGTAATTATAGATACCGTCCCCAAAACCATTATCTCTGAGTCGAAACCGAGCGCATTCCCATCAGCTCTCCGAGCGAAAAGATCCGCTATTCAAACTCTAACGACTGCGGATCGGAGAACAGAGGCCCTCATTGAAAGACTTTGCCCTAAATGTGGGAGAAAAGAGATGTACTTTACAACTTTACAATTGCGTAGTGCGGATGAAGGAAGCACGGTGTTCTACACCTGTGTTTGTGGGTTTAAGTACGAAGCTCTCATCACAAGTTTGCCTCGTCCAACACTAATCAACATTATAGGGAGACACAAGACAATTAAACGAACAAGATATAAATCTAAGTTTCATTCATTCACGGTTGTACATCTATAGGATTGGAAAGCAATTAGACCACCGCGATATTTGTCCACCTTTCTTTCATCAAGCAGCAGCCACGCCAGCAAGGTTCCCCGAGTCCGGCAGCAACGCATATTCTATTTCTCCATTCTTCTCGTACTCCGCCATATCAAGCGCCACGATTATACTATCTCTCACCACCTGCTCTGGATCGTTCAGGAATTTCTTCAATGTCTCCTCCACACCCTCTACGTCGCCCAAGCTTCCAAGGGCTTCCGCAGCTTCGTGCCGCACCATGCCAGCCTCTTCCTGATTGCTGAGAGTCTCTGTGAGGCTGGGAACAGAGGCGGGGTGGGAAAGCTGGCCGAAGAC
This sequence comes from Aspergillus diversus, assembly GCA_027569885.1. Taxonomy (NCBI): domain Eukaryota; kingdom Fungi; phylum Ascomycota; class Eurotiomycetes; order Eurotiales; family Aspergillaceae; genus Aspergillus; species Aspergillus diversus. The sequence continues at coordinate 26,779 of JAPDKZ010000016.1, forward strand.
GAACGCAATTTCGTGGCGAAATAAAGCCGAAGGGTCCTTCAGCCCTTTTGCCAGCGCCTCGATAGCTTGTGTAGCAGTTGGTAGATCGGGAGGGGAGGCAAGATCGCGCAAGGCGAACATGGCTCTATATCTATGGAATAATGGGAGCTTGGTATCGAGAAGCGCTTTCTCTAGGTCTGGGATCGAAGGCTCGTTGGCGGTCAACGGCATCGGTGGGGCGGGATCAATGGAGGTGAAGTCACTACCACAAGTTAGCAAATTAGATTACGGTTAAGAGAAATGAAATTTAATCAAATTTTCGAAAATAAAGCTTCCCAATAGCCACGGCTTACCTAGGCTTCAACTTCTCGGCTTTCCTAGCTTCGGAGTTTTCCCACTCAATCCTGTCCACTGCGATGTCGCATGTCTCTCGTACAACATCAACTTCGCTTTCGTTATCTCTCAGCGCCTTCAGGATATCCAAGCTGCTCTCATATCCCAGAGCTCCAAGAGCCTCAGCGGCCTCATGGCGGCACATCTCATCCTCCTGGGTGTCCTTCACGACCTCGTGTAGAAATGGTAAAGAGTCCGGATTCCGGGTCTGACCAAGGCAATAGGCAAGCTCATGTTTGAGCAAAGCCGAAGGCGAGGCGAAAGCGGCAGCAATGGCCTGGATTGCTGGTAAGGTCTTTTCGGTTGGGGGCTGCAGACAAGCAAGATGCTTCAAAGAAAATAGCGCGCGGAATCGGCGAGCAAGCGGTTCGGTTTCGGAGGTGAGAACTTTGCGAAGGGTGAGAACGGTGCTGTCAACCCCTTCTAGATTATCTGTCGGAGAAGGTGACATGGCTTTAGACTTGATATGTGTAGTGCTAACAGAAAAGGAAAATAATAGAGAAAGGGGATATTAGAGCTAAGAGGTATGTATGAGTATAATTTTTTTTTGGATCTTATCATTTCAGATAATAAATTTTAGGTGGGGTGGCGGGGTTGGCGAACTGCCGCTAGGCCGACTTTGCTTGTAAATATTTTTTGGAAGCTTGCACCCCTAAATCGTACGATCAAAAATCCTTTAGGGCAGTTTCTACTAGCGTAGAAGGGAGATCTACTTTGGTTTAAATTAAACACATAATTTCGAACACAGCTGTCCGGTGTCGACAGGTAAGAAGGTATTCTCTATTATGGCTAAAGGTCGTATCCTCAGCGAAAGAGCTTAGCTTATTTCCACTGGGCACTACTATGTCAGTATTACAAAGGGAACAGAAAGGAAGTACTAATTGGATCCATTAAGTCGTATTATATAAAATTGGGTTGCGAGTCTGAATCCCGGGGCATAAATCGTTACCTACACAATGAGCCCGCACGGATAATAAGAGAGGGACCGAAATGGGACTTACTATTTGATTATATATTTCAAACCTTTTATGACAACCGAAAACCCACCTCTTCCCCTTCCCAGTATGCCTAGGCTATTGCTCATGCGCATTGTTACCGCCTTCTGATGGATCGATTCTCATGGGAAAGGGGAACGCCTATATGCCTGGAATATTATTACCTCTCCTGGCAACTCTAATATTTGCATTCTCCACCGCTGGACAAAAGGGTTCTACTTGATGGCGCCGTGACAGTAGATTGGGGCTAGACTTGGCTTTGGAGTGATATGGCGATCCCTCATGGTAAAAGGATCGAAAACTCTCTTCTTTGGCTACTAAATTGGTGAACAAAATAGTTGGTGAAACCTGCTTTGTCATGGGTTGGATTAGGTTCTTGGGAGGGGAAAATAAAAAGAAGAAAAAAAAACCATTTCAACTCTAAGAAATCTTGATAGAGAGCACTAGCAGTTATGTACATACATGATACACCCAGGAAAAACAAATTATTTGGTCTTGATGTGCTTGAGCTTCTTTGGCTCATGCATGAAGTTGTTTGCATAAGCCTTGGGGACAAATTTGCGCACATTTGGTTCCTGAACGAAGTATTCATATCCCTGCTTCTGCGCGAACATGATAGCATCCTCCTTCGTCTTGAAGGTCAGGTTGGTGCCTTGCATGCAATCAGCCGATGATTGCCAGCCCATCAGAGGGTTTTCCCATCGGTGGCCCTTCTGTAAGATGTCCCAATCCATTCTCCAGTGGTGAGAGTGCCAGGTTCCGGACTGCGTGGCAGGCTTCGTGGGGCGGTAGATTCTGGATTACAGTTAGCGATGAGGTCGAAATATTCGAGCTAAAGGTGATACCTGACGGTACGAGCCTGGAGGTCGGTAGGAGCGCCAGAGAGAACAGCGGCAGGCACTGTCTCTCCAGGTTCGCTTCCATCCATGACACGCTTGGGGACGGGAGAGAATTTGCTAGGTCATAATCAGTCAAATCATCTAGGTTCTTAAGCGGGAGCATCATACGAGGTGGCATGGTCAATGGTAGCCTCATAGTCCGGCTGATGGCGAGCCATTGCTTCAGCAGGGGTTTCCTTCTGGATCATAGAGCTCTGCGACAGGCGGGTAGTCGGGGCCTCAGTAGGGGTAGTTTTGATGGTTGACTCAGCACGAGAGGCGGTTGTAGACACATATCGGGCATTGCGGGATGCTGCAAGGGCACCCACTCGCAAGCGGCCAAAATTTCCAGCTCTCATGAGATACATGACGCTAATTGTGCCCGTCGTGGTGTAGACAAGACCAGGTTCGGCGGAAGTGAAATGAGCAGGTGAGGTATGTGACCGCCGTGCCGTCGTTAAGGCAAAACCTAATGCAGTTTAGCGTGGTGTGAGGCTCCCTGCATTGGGAACCGCTCATCCGACAACCCGCTTTCTCACGGTCACTTCTCTCTCCCTCGTCACTACTCATTCCCTCAGTTCACTTGCTCTCATCAAGGTAAGGGGAAGGATTACAAGTTTGAACCCCGCTCATTCGCCTGAGGTGAGCAATAATTTGGCTTAATCTAACAGAATACCGCCTAGACCGCACAAGATGAGCTACATTACTCGCCGAGGTCTCTCGACCTTGATCCCTCCCAAGGTCAGTAACATCGCCAAATAGGCCGGAGCGCGACGGAAAACCACAAGTTTATGAATACTAATCATCCTTTAGATTGCTTCCCCTAATGTGAGAATCCAGATGGCTTGCCAACATCCCGTTTCACCCAGACAATTTTTTCCCTCTTCCGAATAAGAAACATTAGAACACATCCTTTCTGGTCTTTACAAAACTAACATCCACAAAAAGGCAATTGGCGCTGCTAAGGATGCTGCTCGCATGGACCGTGTGGTGAACTTTTATGCCAGACTCCCCCGTGGTGCTGCTCCTGAGGTCAAGCCCACTGGCATTATTGGACGCTACCAGGCTCGTTACTTCGGCAAGAACCCTTCTGCTGCTCGTAAGTGATTGCTATCGACCCACTGCAGGGCGTATCGGCCACGGCTGACCCATATTTTCATCCGAAACACAGCCCTCGCTCACGCTATCGGCGGTATTCTCCTCCTCGGCTATAGCATGGAGTACTACTTCCATCTCCGTATGATTCCCTCCTTCCAACTAAAGATTTTGCAGTTGGATTTCTAACAAAATGATAGGCCACCACAAGAACCACCCTCACTAAGCTTCTTCCTATTAGATATTGGGTGTGGAGGATTTTGTATATACCGCGAGCCAGAATGAAGCCACTGTAGAAGAATACCTGTGATATCTGGAATATTAAATTTCTTACAAAATAACGTGTCCCTTCGGATTAATTAAAGGAAAACAACTGTAGAATGAGGGGTCCATTTCGGTTGGGAATGAAAAACGTAGTGAATAGACTGGGATCACGTTTTACAGTGCGACTGGGAAATCTTTGATGGCTGGCCAGGAGAATTATCCACCCTTTGGTGGGCAAATCTTGATCGGTGCGACAACACTAATCCCAAGTCAACAATCAAAGAACATACCTACTATGTTAGATATATTAATATTTAAACAGTGAACAGCTGTTATATATATATAATTTTACTCCTTTATTAAGTCTTATTATTTCCTGCGCACATTTGCGGCTCTTCGAGGCCAGCCACAGAGTTTTGACTTTGCTTCACTTTCAGTCATCCCACGCTAACCGAAAACAGCCACCCTTAGTCTCAACCTGAACCGTCACTCATCGTTCAGGACTGCAGCCATCATCCGATCACCATCACTCTGAGAAGAGCCACTTTATCGTGACCTCCCTTCTGGGATTTCGTGGGCAGCTTCCTTTGTGCTTCCATTACCTCCCTCTGCCTGCCCGTATTTTCAGGTCTCCTTTCTCGCCTTAGGACTTTCTCCGCGCCTGCTGGGTCGTTCGGAGCTTTTCACGGGCTCAAGTAGTTGAGCTAGCAGTTCAACCGTGGCGATTCTTGATACCTGACAATAGGTACTTCTCAAACCACCCCTTCATGTTTATCCATCAGCCCAGGACCTTATTCGCCACTGGTTTCCATATTTACACCTTTGGAACACATGTCTAACAGATGTCGCAACCTGTTGGTCCTACAGACTCGAGAATTGTTATGGCAGAGCAGACCAGCCACGATGTGGTAAATCACACCCTGTCGGGCGGCGAGTCTTCGCCTTCCGACGTTCCTGCGAGCACCACCGACAACAAAACTGCTGGAGGGGACGAGGGGAAGATCAACAATACCGCTATGACGCAAACCGAAACGAAATCGAAACCTCAACTAGAAATTCAGAAACCAGGAACCGCAGAACTACCTTTGGAAAATGGTGATAGGGGAGGAGACACAGAGCAGGTCTTTAGCGTGAGTTTATTGGTCTAGATTCCAGGGCCGCCGCCTAACTATATCTAGGATACACCAAAGCATGGGCTGGGATCAGTGGCAACAAGAGTACTTGAAATGAATGGAGTGGCATCTGCGTCGGATGGTGGGGAGGATACTGCGTCCCAGGGTGGTTCAGAATCTGACGCCAGCCGAACGGAAAGCCGACTTCATAGTCGTGCTGGCTCCGCTAAACGACCAACTTCATTCAAGCCCGTTTCCTTCGCTAAATTTTCAGTCCCTAAGGCCCCTGGTACGCCTCCCACGGCTAAGGCGTCTGAGAAAGGTATTCCCCGTAAACTCGCGTGAAGTATGTTTTTAGAGTTAATAGACCATAGCTCCACTGTCAACGACTACTTCGCTCGGCACGATGTTACAAAATCCACGGCCCCGTTTGGTTGCAAAGACGACGAGTAGCTTACGGGACTCGATATCAAAGTCTGGAACTAGTGCAGCTAAACTTGGTGGAGGAGGACCTGATCCGAACCAAGTTTGGAACAAGAATCGACGTAAGGCGCATTGGATGCGATCTTTGGAAAGCTAGTCTAACAATTATGTGCTTGCAGCTGTTCAACAGACACCTCCGAAGCATCTCACGGACGAAGAACTCAAACAACAATATGGCATACACATGACATCGAGGATCCAAGAGGATGGCGGCGGAACAGAAGCGAAATGGGCAGATATAGATGACGATGAAGATGATTGGGCTCCGGAAACAATCGAATGGACTGATGGGACCAAGACCGATTTGACTCAACAGCCGGAGCCGACCCCAGCACAAGATACCAAGGTGATAGCCGAAATAAAGGAGGAATTCCCACCCGTGGAACAGGTTTCCACGATGAAAGAGCCTCCGAAGTTTCTCCCAAAGCCTGTCACCTCTATTGGTCCGAACCCTACTGTTCTTAGGCTAGGCGCCAGTGCAGAGAGACAAGCAAAGAGTGCAAGCATCTCCTCGAAAGGAATCAGCGATAGACCGCCATCCTCATCTACAAGCCCCGCTCCGCCCCCTGCAAAGTCGCCTTGGGCTACCCTGCCACCCGTTGAAAGAGTATCACCAGTTATGGCCCCTGTTCACGTCCAACCACAACTACGAGCCCAAGTTAAGGAACAAAGTATCAGTGATGGAATAACTGGGCCTTTACCCCCGAAGGAGATTGCGGCGGACGATTTTAATCGATCATGGAGGGAAATGCAGTCTGGGACGCGGGAGCTGTACAACTCCAGATCAGGGCGCTATGAGCCTGTTCCGGAACCTAGAAAAGGGACATGGCGGAACGAACAGACCTTCCGTGCCCCAGCTGTGCTGCAACGACCTATACCGCACGGCGAACAACCGGGTCCTGCTGAGCCCTCACCAGCGTTTCAAACGCATAGATCTAGTGGTCAGGACGGTATGCACTGGACGCGTCGTCGAACATCATCCAACGTTAGTGGCGGTAGCGGTAGTTTTGGCCGTCGAATGTCGATCAGTCGACCCGACGCGGCTCAAAGGGCATTTGAAAGTAGACGGGGATCCCAGACGAATGGAATGGCCGAACCACCAACCCAGGCGAGAGAACTACATCTTAAGGATATCCCTCCCCGAGATAGCTCCCCGACTCGACGTGGACTGGGGCCATCTTGTTCCCCCCGAGGCGTGACGAATGGTCCCGAAATTGCCAGTAATATCGCTGGTGGTGCCGCCCAAGCCTCCCATACCGCCGACGAACAAACTGCAGTAGAAGAACCGCCACAGGAAGACCCTGTCGCAATGCAAGAGCGTATCATGAAGGAGAAGAGGTTAGAAGCTCGACAACGAAGATTAGAGCAGGAAGAGAAGGAAGAGGCTGCGAAACGTGAGAGGATTCGACAGAAACTCGAAGCACTTGGTCCACCACCTGAAAAGCCGAAATCGAAAACCAAAGAATCCCCAGAAACCCTCAAGTCCGAGGCGGGGAATTCCGCAACCGTTGCACCTGCGTCTCAGTCACCACCTAAACCCCCTGTTCCGGAACCATCAGGTGAACCGAAACAATATGGAATGATGAAAGTCCACCACCCTGATACGGTTAAGAAGTTTGTTGAGAGAGAAAGGGTGGGGGAGAAGTCGACTTCGATGGGTCATATTCGACGATCCTCACCATCTCGTGAGTCTAAACCGGATCCTTCTATGGTCAACGGATTCCAGCAATCCAGTGAACCTTCCGCACAGGTCAATGATAAATTTACGGACCAAACCATCGATGATCAGGGCGGTCAGTGGAAAGGTAATCTAAACGTGCCCAACTCATACTCGCCTTGGTCTGCGAATACCAAGCTCGTCGGAGCCTCTGGTTCCATATCAAATCTCTGGAAGCCGCTCAGTAGCGACAAGACTTTGGGCAACGGTATTTTCGACCCAAGTCTTGGTGGATTCCAAACGAGAGACCTGGCTCTGCGTAATCACCTTGGTTTGGATCAGTCTTCCATTCCTGCGAGTTCCCAGACCTTCCCTTCGTCCTCGCGGTCCCCGCAGGATAGCGCGACGATATCACCGTTACCGTCCCCAGAGACGAGACATGCTACTTATGATTCTCTAAGCCCTATTGCTCGCCCAGGCCCAATCGGTCCTCCAAGTTCCCACCACTCTCACTGGCAACATGACAATCGCGTTGCCGGAACTGCAGCTTGGCATAATTTCCATGCAGTTGCCGCCAAGCGCGAGGCAGAAGAGAGCGAGAAGATTCGATCAGAAATGAATGCGGTTCGTGAAGGACAACCGTCTCTCCCTGTTGCGTTCAATGAAACTTGGCGACAGGTACGGACTGGTGACCAAGCTGGACAGAGACAGGTCGTTGGTATCTCCAGATCAGCGGACAACAGTCAGCCAATTCCCAATCCTCTATCTGGTCTTGACCATCCGGTCGGCACTCTTCCTTTTGCAGAATCACATACACGCCCCCTTGGAACTGTCCATACCCGCAGTTCACGATTCTTTCCCCAAGCGACCGAGATCAGAAAGCCAGCCTTTGATGAAGGGGATTACTTCCGAAGTCCTTCGCCCCCACCTCCAGAAGAGGTCTCTAACCATCCAGTGTACACTGGTGATTCCAACAGACCCCTGGTACATCTTCCTGCGCCAAAACCAATTGTTAAACTTCCTCCAAAAGTTGCCACGCCAGCGCCACCACCCCCGACTTTTGCCTCCATGGTCGCAACACCACGTCCGCAGCCTGTCTCCTGGCAGGAAAAGATCAATACTCTATTTGGCAAAAAGACGGTACCCGAAAAGAAGACTGCCCTAGCGGTGACCTCTGCCTCCAAAGAGCCACTTGATGTCCAGTTGCATATAGCTGCAGTATCTGTTTCCCTTCCATATATTGCAGAGAGCCAGATCGGGGATGGTGAAATCACTGCGAAACAGGTCGAAGAGGCAGAAGAGATTTTTGAGGACCGTGAAGTTGGGTCCTTGCCAGTTGTGCGCGTGCCCACCATGGCTCCCGTCGCAGCTTGGCAAGCTGCACCAACCCCCCCACAATCCCGACTTCGATCCAAGACTCTGAAAGCTATGCAAGTGCACAGTGTGGAGCCTTTCTCGTTTGGCTTTCATGAAAGGGATGCCTCTGGCATACCCCGAATTTCCATCCGACTTCCTGGCGCAATCCTCGCAAAAACCTTGCCTGTACCAAGAAAAGCGAGCTCTCAAACAAGCACTCGACCCCGTGGGCCCCCGACCCATAAACCTCGAAAAGGTACGAAGCCACGCGAAGGGGCTAGTAGCTCGAACTATAAGAAGACAACTTCTTCCCAGCAATCCAATAGCAGCAGCTCGCCCAGAAGGCAGTCGAGGAATGCATCCTGGGGTCCACGTACCATGAGTAGGTCACATTAAGGCCAAGCAAGTATTTACTACATTTACCTTGAAACCTCGGTTTTTGAGACACTCTTCCCACCTTTTTAAGTTGTTCTTTTTTCATTTCTGCGGGTTTCGGATATTCGTTGAGCGTTCATTATCGGTATTGATGAGCTACGTCTTTGGGGAGACAAGATGGGTCCAGGTCCAGCTTGAAATTCTTCTTTTAGCACTCTTTAATGTTCCTACAACCGTACAATATTCCCTCCAACTCTGTCTTGTCTGTACTCGTTTCGAAGTAGCACTCATATGAGCGGGATGAGGGTTTCACACATGCTGACTATCACACTCATAACCCACATGTATTTGAAAAGGCTGCATATTCTCGGAGCTATTGCTGCGCTGTTGTATTCCCCCCCTTGGTACCCTGTGTCGTGAGTGAAGGGAGAAGTAAAGTGGTGTTTACTAGCATCGTTTGCGTTTCGAAAAGGTCCCTCTATACTGGACTCAAAAGAGACCAATACATCATCCCCTGTTGGCTGTGTTTGAATTTAACAGAGGGGAGAATGAATAGCCCTCCGAATAGCCATACAAACTTACCTTAAAGATGTTGATTTACGTTTCTTGATAGCCACAATTGTAATTGACACTTGTTCGTTGATAATATTTTTATGAGAAAGGATATCTGAAACTTATAATTACATAGTAAACTACAGAGCCCAAGCCTCATCAATTTAGCTATCGCGTCTAGTTAATGCCAGCCATTCACCATACCCCCTCTTCCTAAAACAAGTTCATCAAGCTCCTGCTTTCTAATGCGGTAGAGCTCTTGCGCTTCTCGCTCCCTTTTTAGAACGAAGCTCACGTCTTCGCGGAGTCTCTCAAGCCTCCTTGAAAGACCCGATTGCTCTGAAATCTGTAGCGTGCGGAAGGCATCCAGTTCATCTTTTGACTTCTCAAGTGCTACATTAGCTTCGACAATTTTGCTTCGAAGTGTTTTTGCACGATTTTGGTATCCACCATAATGGAGGGCAAGCTTTTTCTCAAGCTTGTTACCCCTTTCTGCGGTGGCGAGTAGTGAGCCTTGGACGTTATCGAATGCACTGATGATCCGCTGTTCTTCCCGATAGACATCATCATCATCATCGGTATAATTAACGAGTCCTGGAAGGGTGGTAGAATGACTTGATGACCATGTCGCGTCAAATTCATTTGTCCATTCCTGCAGCTTGCCAGATGATGCCACTTCAGCTGCAATAGTCGCACGAGCTACATCTAGCAGGTGGTCGTCAATTTGCGCCAAATTTTGGGGACGCCCTTCAACCTTGGACCCGGGAAGAGGATACTTGCGAGCATCGTTCGCGATCAAAGTTGCAGCCTCTTTGGCTATTAAGCCAACGATCGGATCAGTTATATGAGATACTCGTTCCATCAAGGCGTCTATATCGAGAACGCTTGGTCGGGGGAGAGCACGCTGATACACCTGTGTCTGGCGCTTGCGCTCCGCTTCCGCCGCTCGCTCTCGAGCTTCTCTTTCCCGTCTATCCCGTTCAGCTGAATCTTCCTCCACATACTCCGTCGCAGCGTTTGGTTCGGCTGTTTCATCCGGAAGTTCTTCCAGCTCCCACTCAGTTTCTTTGGGCTTTGGGAGCGCAGCCAACCTGCTACGGACACTTTGGCGTGTCAAACTTTCTTGCATTTTGATCTCCCTCGGGGTGCTTCCAACAAGTCCACTGCTCTCTTGATTTAGTGAAAAGTGATCCCGGGGGGTGCGCAGTGGGGTTGCGCCAGGACCAACACCACCCCGCATAGGTGTCGCGCCTGCTCCGTTTGCCTGCCGGAAAGGTGTGGCCATAGGGTTCGGGGTGACGATTTGCTGGCGTCGAGGGGCAATCCCATCAAACCCTGTTGAAGAGCCTCCTTCGTGCAAGGGCGTGTTTTCACCGCCTAGCAATGATGACTGGGTTTCGGTTAACGCTCTGATGTTCCGGATTTCATTGGCGATATGATCCTCTTCTGGAGGAGCCCGAGGTGTCCTAATCGGCGTTCCCCCAACAATAGCAGAATATTTCCCAAGCAGTCCTCGAGCGCCTTCCTCGTCACCGGCTATCTTACTGGCTTTATCTCCGGCCATACCCATTTTAATAATGTCTTCCATCTCACTCTCGCTGACTTGGGGCGTAGGGAGAACAAGGGCACGTCTTTTGCTGCTTTGCTCTGCCTCGCGAATCTTTTGCATTTGGCCTGCACGGGCAGCAGCAGCAAACGCCGCAGAGTTGCTGTTCTTGTCGTTTTTCCTCTTCTTCCGCTCAGCGTCCTCGTCTTGATCCCCTTTGCGTTTATTTGCAAGCTGCTGTTTTCGAGGGTCGAACATTTCTCTTTGCCTCTCATTGCGATTCTGTTCCTCCGCGGTATCGTAGAATCCAGGAACTGCCGGCTTTTCGAATGGGATGTCCGCATTGTAGTCCATTTCGCCCTGCTTACGGGTAACAATTTTGATGTTGATGCCCGCATTTTTGAGCTCTCGGCGTTTCTGCAGCACTGCGAGCCTTCGTGATTCTTCCAGCTGCCGTTCTCGAGCCTTGCGCTTCGCCTTCTTACCTTGAGTGTTCGCCAAACGAGCACGAGCCTCACTTAGCATCTCCTTTTCATCTTCGTCAAGATCAATAGTATCAGGTCGCGCAGGTTTCGATTCGGGGTCAGGATCAAGTTCGCCGGGCCTGTAAATAATTAGCAACTCCAAAATCAAAAGACAAGCTCAAGACTTATAATACCTTAACCGCCTCACGTCGTCCGCACTTGGAGCCGAAGACTCGACACCAGGGCCCCCCAAGCCCAGTTCATCATTCTCACGCGCTTCTGCCTCATCCAGGAGTTTCTGGTAGCGTTCCAGACACTGTGTAGCAGTACGACCAACGATCGGGGCAATCGTACGCCACTGTGTTGGCATTAACTTGGCCAAATGAAGCAGTTTTTCATCCTCCTCCCGCGACCACTCGACCTTCCGAATACCCGGATCTAGCCATTCAACCCATCGTGCTTTGCATTGTTTCGGGGTTTTCCTTGCTAACAAAGAGGACACACGCGCCCATTGGTTGAGACCGTACTTGGAAACCGCCGCCCTCAGGACTTCGTCTTCAATGTTCGTCCTGATTCATTGTTAGCGATGGATAATGTTTTCGAAATTCTACAGCACTTACCAAACACCACCTTTGACGACCGGCATGGTTGTGACGAATCGATGATGGAAATGAAGCTGGCTGGAATCAGAAATAAGATCACGACTGAAGTTAGCGTTCATGAGAGGCCCGCGATAGCCGCCGGGAACCTGGCGCGACAGACGCGCTTACAAAATCACAAACCCCAACTGTGAGTTAACGTATTTCGCCACCAAGTGGTCGTGGGCCAAATTCCATATAAAAAAAGGCCTTTTTATAACCTCATTATCTCAATATGAACAAGTATTAAAAATTATTTAATATTATTATAAATCATTTTTACCAAGTTAAAAAAATTTTAATAGACTATAGGCTTAAAATATTCAAAAATACAAAAAATACACGTGTAATATATAATACAGGGGGAAATACTTCTTTTTTTCTACTAAAAATTCTTTATATTATAGAATACTAGTATTATAATCTATATTCTTTCTCCCAGGTCCTCTTAATATCTAGATGCTGAGATAATGATGTTATAAAAAGCCCTATTTTATATGGAATTTGGCCCAGGACCGCTCGGTGGTGAAATACGTTAGTAACTACTCTGTATGTACGGAGTACTTCGTAACTAGTGAGGTATGGAGGAGTAACTCCTACCTTGCTCACTATGAGTATAGAGTAAGTAAACTAGGTTAGGTAGGTAATTACTATGTCTCTCAAAGTGTCTTTTCCAACTACAACGTACAAATATTCTGAATTGAACCGGAATATTCGGATTCCTACTGCAATATATAACAGTTTCTATGAAAATACCTACGTAAACTTGAAATCGTAGAACCCGTTGAAGTGGTGGCTGATCAATTGATGGCTGGCAAAACGGCTGTGGTGGAAATGTCAGATTAATAGAGGGAGGATGTTTGCTTTTCTTAGGATCACAAGAAGGGGATAAATTAATACCTCTTTCAAGTGTGCAGTGAACAGAGAGTATCTTTCTGGCCCTCATGTTTTGTTAGTTGCGAGGTGAGAGTGGCCTTGGTTCTTGAGTTCAAGAGTCAAGCAGGTGTAAAGGCGAATGACGGGGAGTGCCCCAACCAACCAAGCAGCCCGAAGGCGGTCGGTTTCTCTCTCCCGCCTCTTCACAACGAGTCCATCCTCTGCACTCCAGATTGCGACTGGGAGGTTATCGCCCTCTCGACTCAACATACGGTTTTCCATCTCATTACCCCAACTAAAGGGAGTCTAAATCTCTCCCCAGCACCATGGGAGGCAGGGAAGAGGCTACCGGAACTCCTGATCCAGTGGAGAAGGGGTTTGCTACTCTCAACACCATCCGGTGAGTTCGACAAAAGGGATATTGCTGTAACTATTATATGGCGAATATTAACCCCTTATTTTATCGGTCGCATCTATTAATTAATGATTTAGGATCGGTGTAAAGGCCATGGTTCACAAGGTGAGTTTTTTGCTCTCTTTTATCCTGGGTTTTCATAAACCGCGAGAAAATCACGTGATCGCATCGCAATCAGGTCGAGACAAGCTGGCTTGATGACAGGCTACGGTCGTTCTCATCTGGTTTGCTTGTTGATTGGATGGACTAACATTACATTATGTGTAGGATGGAGAGTTGAGAAGAGCAGAAATTCTATCCATCAAGCAAAGGAAGGATGGTCTTGCTTTTTAGTATGTTCCCAGGAATAGGTGGGGATTTATTAGAGTCAAAGCTAACACTGGTTATAGCGTCCATTATGTTGACTTCAACAAACGACTCGATGGTAAGTCTAGTTTTGCGAAGTATGAATGAAGAGATATACTTACAAAGTCCATTAGAATGGATTGCCTCGTCGAGGATCGACCTATCTCAGGAAGTCGAATGGCCGCAGCCAGAAAAGCCAGAGAAAAAAAAGACCGGGCCCGGTAATAAAGCCCCAAGTAAAAACAAACGAGCCAGGGCTGGTAGCCGTGATGTATCCGCGACCCCAGATCTCCTCACCGGCAAGAATGCAAATGTGGGTAAAGCCCCCCGCCCATCTAAAGCAGGTGGGAAGGAGAATCGCGGAGATGAGACCCCCGTGAATATGTCGATTGTGGGCTCAGAAGCTGTCTCTGCGGATGGGACCCCCAAGGCTGATTCGGAGGACGTTGATATGATCGATGTGAGCTTTTCCGAAGCCAAGGACGTGAAAGAAGAGGATAACACACAGGGAATGATGTCGCGAGAGGAAGAAATCGAGAGGTTACGAACTAGCGGCAGTATGACCCAGAATCCAACGGAAATTCACCGTGTTCGAAATCTAGACCGTCTCCAAATGGGCAAGTTCGATGTTGAACCCTGGTACTTTTCGCCCTACCCTGCCTCGTTCTCCGACGTGGATGTGGTCTACATTGACGAGTTTTGCCTCAGTTATTTCGATAACAAACGGGCCTTTGAGCGCCACCGCACAAAGTGTACCCTTGTGCACCCTCCCGGAAATGAAATCTATCGAGATGATTATATCTCATTCTTCGAAGTTGACGGACGACGACAAAGAACCTGGTGTCGCAACCTCTGTCTTCTAAGCAAACTCTTTCTTGACCACAAAACCCTATACTATGATGTTGACCCTTTCCTCTTCTACTGCATGTGCACGCGGGACGAGACTGGCTGCCATTTGGTGGGCTACTTTTCTAAGGAAAAGGACTCCGCGGAAGGCTACAATCTTGCGTGTATCCTGACGCTCCCCCAATACCAGAGACGTGGCTTTGGGCGACTGCTTATCTCCTTCAGCTATGAACTTAGCAAGCGCGAAGGAAAGCTTGGATCTCCCGAAAAACCTCTTAGTGATCTTGGTTTGCTAGGGTATCGACAATATTGGCGTGAGACGCTTGTTGAGTTACTCATAGAGCCCGGGCGAGAATCTATAAGCGAAAACGAGCTCGCTGTTCTCACGTCAATGACAGAGAAAGACGTGCATGAAACGCTAGTAGTTTTCAACATGTTGAGATACCACGTGAGTTTCCTCCACGCTTTTGCAGCCCTCCCTTCCTCCCGAAGCGTAGTATTAACTATTTGCACAGAAAGGAAATTGGGTCATTGTTCTCACCGATCAAGTCGTGGAAGAGCACAAAAAGCGTCTGGAAAAAGAGAAACTCAAAGGAGCGCGTAAAATCGACCCTGCACGCCTCCAATGGAAGCCTCCAGTGTTCACTGCATCAAGCCGAACATGGAACTGGTGAAGGGTAGTTCGGTTTGACCCAGACACTTTTGTCCGATGTTTTCTTTTAATTTTAGTCCTTTTGTAAGCTTTATATAAGATATCGGCAGCGTGGGGTAGGAAGGCGTGGCGTTTGGTACTATGATATGCATACTATATGATATGCATGGAGTTTGGGATTTCGGGTTCGGACTGGCGAATTGGATTACTGGAACCGGGGAGGCCCAGACTCGTATCTATTGTATAAATCCTATTTAATACAAAAAGTTATGCCTGACTCTGCGCTGAACTGGGGGATACAAGATGAAACAGGAGGTGAGACAAGAACACCGAAATGTGATTGATGGGATTTGGGTCGGAGGCGCACGAACCTCCCTCAAATATATCTTCCACCTCAAGCATCGCATAACAGGCAACTGAATATCATTTAGGCAATTGAAACTTTCCTCCGCTGATTAACATGGAATTTTCCATTTCGTCACATCAGGCTCCTCTGCAAGTGTCATTGGCTGGATTTTCGAACATGCACCCATTAAGCCAGTCAACTGCATCTCATTTCCGACTCACCACAACTCTTCAACATCGCAGATCACTTGCTCTCTCCCATCGTAAATGAACCACGGGTGAGACCACAATTGACGCTAACCGATCAGCCTAAAGGATGTAAATACGTCTCATTAACCGTCTTCAGCTTGGGGTATGCGGGAAAAAAAGGGGAGAGAACGAGAGACCATATAAATCGATACCTATCCTCAATGCTGAGCGATCGAAAATGAAACGATCACCATCGACACAGCAAGTAGAATGCGCAATATACCGAAGGCCATCATGGCCATTGTTCACCATTCCCTTCTGCTTTTCACTCTCGTATCATCGTCATGTGTCTTTGCACTTCAAGGGTCAAAGACCACCCTCGCCCGAGCAGTGGAGGGACTTAATGCCAAAATGCAGTCGACAGGCAGATATTTCGGGACGTTTTCTGATACCAGATACCTCACTGATGCCAATTACACTGCCATTCTCGGGGACACCTCGGAGTTTGCCTCGATTACTCCAGGCAATAGCATGAAATGGGATACAACTGAGGTAAGACGACAAATTTCAATGAGCACCACCTGTTTCCTGTCTTGCTGACCTTGAATTCCTCCCTCCCCTTTCTATCCTTGGTTTTAGCCATCACAGGGCGTGTTCAATTTCGATACCGCAGATCAGATAGTTGCCTTCGCGTCGCAGCACGGGCAGGCCATCAGGGGTCATACCCTCGTCTGGCATAGTCAGTTGGCCCCGTGGGTGTCAGATATCACGTCCAAGGATGAGCTCCTTACTGTTATGAACAATCATATTACCACGTAAATCCACACATACACTGCTCCCGGGGGGTGGCAATTATGACGTTCTTTTTTTTTTTTCAGGGACTAAAATGATTCTCCCAGCCAAATGACTCACTACAAGGGCAAGAATGTTATCCATTGGGATGTGGTGAACGAGGTATGTAGGCCATTCTGTCCCTATAGTACGACATTCCTGGGTATCGATAACTATTCTTTCTACTGACTACTTGGTTGTTCAATTTCTGTAATATCCAGCCCTTCGAAGACTCAGGCGAATACCGGAACTCCATCTTCTATAATCTGCTTGGAGAGGACTACATCGCCATAGCCTTCCGGACTGCGCGCGCCGCAGATCCAGATGCAAAGCTCTATTTAAATGAATATAGTAAGATTATTCAACCCTTTGATATATATACTTTCTACCAGCAGCCGGGGCTTCTCTTCTTGATAGCTAAAAAAAAACCCCAGACAACGATTTCGGGGCCAAAGCTGATGCCTTCTACACCCTGGCTAAAAGTCTTGTGGACGGCGGTGTCCCAATCGACGGCGTTGGGATCCAAGGCCACTACATTCTAGGAAGTATCACAACTGGTCTTCAAACGAGAATACAAGCTCTCGCGGATCTGGGATTGGATGTTGCGATTACGGAGTTGGATATCCGGATTGAATCACCAACGACAGATGAGAAGTTGCAGCAGCAGGCGGATGATTATGCCTATGTGACGGAGGTTTGTCTGGCTGTTGATGGATGTGCGGGAATTACCGTCAGTAGTTTCACGGATAAGTATTCGTGGGTACCGACGACTTTTGAGGGCTATGATGATGCTTGTCCTTGGGACAAGAACTTAGCAGAAAAGCCCGCGTATGACAGTATAAGCGCAGCGATTATTTAGTAGATTTTTGAGGGTTTGTGAGGGGTTGGATGTACATGGAATGTTGAGTATAGTTTTACTCTGTGTTGGAGGTCTAAATTTAATAGAAATTAAATGTTCTAGAAGCAAGACTCTCGGTTTCACAGTCGACCTTGATATAAATGGCAAATAACCAAAAGGATTATACACCCAAAATTCATCATCCCAGCTAATCAAGGGGAAGAACCGTGATTAATGCGCCCACCACTCTTCCGAATTGAACTTGAGAACTTCGTTACCACAGGCCCACCATCCGGCTGTTAGATTACGTGCAAAGACCTCTAAAGCGGAGTATCCAGCATCCCTGGGCTGGTTAGCTGACATGGGCAATTCTGAAAAAAATAACTGCTCGAAAAGCTCTCTCAGGTTTGGCTTTCGCGAGTGGATATCCGGAACTGCAGCAATCACTCGTCTGGAAATACTCCCGACGGAATCGTAGCCACCAGCAGTAGAACTCAGCTTCTTCCCGAGGACGAGGGCCTCGTATGGTTTCCGCCAGAGGCCATCTAGTGGTGTGATTGTTTGGCCGTCGATCGTTGTTTTGACCCAGATCCATTCTTCGCAGATAGTAAATTCCGCGGCCTGCATCGCATCATAGGCGGATTTGCGGGCTTTCGCAGAATTGGTGACCCATATCGCAGCAATGGATGGGTTCGATGGAAACCGGGGGTTGTTGATTGAGTGGGCCTTAAGTATATCTCGTATTTTGTCCGTTAGGGTCTCACTCTCAAGATACGATTGTGTGCGATAATAGCCGCTGCGACGGACAGACCGATTCGACCACGGCGGATCAAGGAGGATCAGGCTGAATTCCTTGTTGTGCGGGAGACCTGGGATCACTTTCCTCTGTGGACCTTGTTCTTTGTCGACGTTTGGTTGCGAAATTGGTAGGTTGCAAAGTAGGAAATTAGAGGCTGGTGGGATAAAAAATGTATGATATTGCTCGCTTTCTTCGGGAGAACATTCCTGCGCAACACTGGTATAGCTATGGTGTTCGTGATTGAAACGAACCTTAATCGTTGCAATTTCAGTGGAGGTGTTTCTGACTCTGAGATTCTGGAGCTCTAAAATAGACCCGAACCGATTTATGCCCGGTGACAAAATTAGTGGGGGAGAATCTAACAGAGCTGAAACTGGCTCAATGTGGTTTTCGCCCAAAGCATCGCCCAGCCCAGGATCGTTCGATAGCTTCCGCGGAAGAGACCACTCGGCGCTGTGCCTAGTTCTAATCTCTTTGAGAGCCCTATCCACCAGTGGCTCGATTGTTGAGTAGAAAGCTGTTTCAGACGGTGGAATTCTCTCCAACACCTTTGCGCGTGCGGCATCTGTTTTTGGTTCTGATACCGGATATGGTGTCCTCAGGGGGGCGGAAGAAAATAAATGCCTCCTTGTACTTTTTGCCTTTGGGTACAATGGAAATGTCTCGGATTCTGGATCCCTGGAGCCAGGCGGGAGCTCTTTGTTTGACAGTTCTTGTCCCAGTGCAATAGAGGTGGGAATGTCAATCAGGAAGACCGTGGAGTCAGAGTTTTGATAGAGAATGGAAGATGCTGTCATTGCCTCTCATTTTCGCCCAACCTGGAGAGATTTCTTAAACATGAGGCAAAAGGAGATTTGGCACCATCACACATAAAGAGGAAAGAAAAGCTTATTATAATCTATCCTTCGCGTTGTGGTGGTATGTATGATGCCAGATCAGATTGCGAGATGGAAGTTGTAGACAGACGGAGCAAGTTGTTCCTGAACCAGCGGATAGGAAAGGTAGCGTGCCCACCAAATATCCATGATTCTATACACCCAGAAGTCTCTACTCAAGTCCAACGCCTCCAATGAATGGAAGTGAATCCTTTAGTATTACTGAATTCCCGTATCAACATATGGCTCTTGCCATCAGAGGATGAAGCCGCTTCGCCGAGACCGATATGCTACACATACTCCATTCATGATGTTTACTCCCCCCAACTCCGAGTACCTAGTATCGACTATAAAGCCTCCCTCCTATGTATAGTTCCCGCGCTTCTCTATTCCTGCTAAGAAAAAAAAAAAAGAAAACGAAGAGAAGAGAAAACAAAATGTAGGGAAAAAAAGGCCGTGGCCAAAGGTGGGAAAAAATTAATCAAACCCTGGCCCCAGGCTAACAAGACTAAACCTCAAATCCGGATTCCCAGCGGCAGCTTCCGTTTTCAAAAACCTCCTCACGCCCATGTTCAACGCCTTTTCACTCAACGCATCCTCATCAGCCTCCAAAGCACCCCGGTCCAACGGTCCCTTCCGTCTCCCATCCAACTCCCATAGTTTCCCATCACCCCCCTTCACAAACGCCACAAAATGCAAGTCCACGCTATCCTCAGCCTCTGGTGCCGCTGTGTCCCCTAGTTTCGCAGCGTCTGCGTGGGCACTCTCTAAGGCCTTGCTCTCGTAGAGTAGATCCGCCCTTGAAACGGGAGGCAGAGGTTCTGCATCTCGTAGAAGACCATCTAGGTCGGAACCCGGGATGATCTCTGTGCGGGGAATACCGTTGGACACGGCGTGGAGGAGCCCGATCAGACCGCAGGCGTTGCGGATTGTCTGCTTGAACCACATGACAGGTTCCTGGGATCCTGAGCCAGTGTATTCGGGGAGGGGGGTGTCTTCGGTTATACGAGATGTTTCGTAGGTCTTGGAGACGGGGAAGACGAGAAGGAGGGCGTGGGCGGGGCGGGGTACGAAGGCCAGGAGGTCGGGGTCGTCGATGGAGTAGACATCTGTGAATCCAAGGGAGGGGGAGAGGCCGAGTTGATGGACGAGATGGGACATGACTTCAGGGTTGTTTTCTGTGGGTTATTCCTCTATGTTAGTTTGGGGGTTGAGGCGATATTCCGGGGTAGGCGTACCAAGTGGCACAAAGGCCTTGTTGGTGCTGGGGACATCGGGTTGCTCAGCCATGGCAGTGATGATTTCTTTGAGAGAGCTATATCTGTTTAGTCCAGGCTGTACGGAAAGGAAGGGGTTGAAAGTGCGAGGAGATGAGGTTGTGGTTAGGTAGGTAGAAGGGTTGGGTTGACTAAGGATCCCTGTCTGTGAGGGGTCTCTTTTGCTGTTGCGGGGTTGCAAATATTGCCTGCCATTATTTACTCCACACCCTCCTCTTAACATCAAGATCTATTTTATTATGATAAACTAAGGAGCCTAATTGACACATAATGCTTAATTACAAAATCTAATTTTCCCTAATAATTGTAAAGTAGCAAGTGCACTGGAGGCTTTCGGCAACCAAGGCAAGCTATCAAGCTTTTATCCCCGCGCAGACTCTAAAAAAACGTTTCTAGAGCCACTTATTTCGTAAAAATGGGCATTGTACCCTGGCGCGTGGGATATTATCATATTGCTGGCCCATAGAGAGCGGGATCGGAATTGGAATAATCATGTTCTATTTATCGCTCGTAGTTCATAATCCAATCTCTCGTGTGATGTCTAATTCGCTAATGAAGGATTCACTCCCTGCTTCAAGGGAGAGTAAATATTGGTCCACAGCTCACTTGCCTCGCCCAAGAAGTAAGTCAGATCCATGTCAGCCATGCTGGCATTCTCGTCCCCTGAAATAGTTTCCAGCTGAGAAATGAGGTTTTCCAATCCAAATGCCTTTCCAGTGGCTTGTGTGCTGCCAGCTTCGAGCATGACATTAACGATATGGACATGGAAGTGATAATATGTTGGCTGGTCTGTACGGATGTCAAATACCATGTAAACGCAAGGACAAGAACCACCCCTATCCCGCTTAACAGAAAAAAGGACAACTTACAGTGCACATAAAGTTTTAGCTGGTCTTGCTCAAGCTCTGGGTACATCTTCACCGTTCCCTCGAGCAAGCGTTGTCGTAGATATCGCAGCCAGGGGATATGCTTTTTCTTCAAGTCCCGCAAACTCCAAATATCCCTCCTCTGCAGCAGAGCCAGTAGATGCAGCGACCCTATAGTCTTCCGATCCCAATTCAGATCCGGGAGCATCAAGAAGCCGTCCTCCGGCCCGTGTCCGGCGTCTCGGAGAATCACATCCTCTTGCTCTGTGCGTCCCTCCAGAATATTAAATACCCAATTCAATCGGCCTTCTTCCCTCTTTGCACTCATGTACGGCCGAATATAGTTGCGGTATATCTGTGGCGTCTCGGTCACCATGCGGAGCACCTGGTCCGAGTATTTCTTAATATGCTGCACCGTGCACGGCCAAATGAGATTCAGTTTGAGATCCTGTGATGACTGGCCGTCTGTGTCCGTACCGGAGGAGGCAAGGTACCACCTGTAGATGTCGTTGTCGCCGAGGTTGTTCACTCGAGTGATTGCGGCGTGGAAGGCTTTTAGGGCGGCGAGCGATTCAGTTGAAAATGCGGTGCGTTCGGCTGTGAGGATACCTTGCCTCCCATCAATTGTTCCAAGGAGGGCGATACGGCGTCCATTCTGATCTATATGCTTCAGATATGAGATACTGCGTCGGGTTGCTGCTACATGAAGAGGGGATGGACATCGAGTTATCGAGCATGTGGGCGAGGGACAAACCTTGTTTAAGCAACCTTACAGCCTCGAATTTGGATATTAGTGCCTCCGGTGGGGTCTTTTCTTCACTCGCCGACATGCTGAAGGATAGGGATAGACGTATCTAGATCCTCAAGTTGAGGCAAGTCCAATCTTCTGAGGTCAGATTGTCTACTGCCCCTGGCAGTATATTCACAAAAGACATTTTGATTGGCCAATTTATATACCGCCCTACCGAGATCTGATTTTCATGATTGCCTTATTGGGAATAGTCTTTTAGGTGCCAGGCGGAGATAGATCTCGGAAATTCTACAAACTGCCAGGTGCAATCACTTTGGGTATAGACATGCGCAACCTGTTAAATCGTCTAGGCTTGATAATAAACCCTTCCCTACCATTCGAACCGTGAAGCAATCAACATTTCCTCCTAGTTCCCAGGCGATCGGATATTAAACCTCAGTCTTCCCTATTCCTCAGTCTTCCCGCAATAGACACGGCTCAGGCTTGGGCCACCCGTGAAATCGAATTCATAGGTTGATGCCCGGACTCGGAGTCGTTTTGGGATGTAGGGCTGCGGAGCGCGCTCATTGTCAAGGCCGGGTGGCAGGCCAATTCCCTTTTCCAAAGAGATATACACCGACTTGGTGGGAAGACCATCAAATGCTCTGTACAAGCGGGTGGGAGTAGTCAATACCCACGCTTAACTCAAGAAGAGGGGTTTTTTCCCTGCTTCGGCTGGGAGTGAATCTAAGCTCGTAATCAGTAGTGGAAACCCTACAGAGAAAAGCAAAGCATACCGCTTCAGCAAGCTTCACCCACTCCTCGACGCCTTTAACAAAGGAATCATCAGCTGCGGGGAGCGTTTCGTGTCTCCACACCACATAGTCGTTAAATGTAGCCTGCTTTTCCAAGATATTTACTGGTTCTTTTCCCTCCCCCTCATCGGCTCCCTCAGTAACATTGTGGGTTTTGGGCATTACGCGATCCGAATGTGCCACTACAACACCTACATCACATCTTTAGCAACGCGACAAGATCACAGAAATATTAGTGGAGTCTCACCTTCATATCCTTCTGGAATGGTGACACGTCGCCCTCGCAATTTCCGACCCCTAAAATAAGCAGACTGGACATTTTCGTCTAAAGATTTTGAAATCAGCTCTGCTCAATCGAGATATACGAGTCATATACCTTTGGAATCCGGTGTTGGCACCCAGTAGCTTTCAATAGATTTAACAGGGCCGTCGTAATGGATTTTGCATGGAAGAATATTAGGGGTGCAGGCCTCCGAGGAGTTGTCCTTGGATCCTGTGGTCTGTTGTTGGGGTTGAATGGCGAACATTGTTGAGTAAAGTACGCTCCGTAGAAGTCGAGCAATTAAGATAAGTCAAATTGCACAAGTGAAAGGCACGAGACTTAGGAAAGATGTCACTTCTAGTAAATATGTGTTTAGTTGAAACGCGCATTTGATGAGGTCTGGGTACTATGAGGCTGTGAATGGAGTGTGAGAAAAGAAAAGACGCGACGACGCGTGGACCGCGTAAAGTGCTGGGTGTCGGAGTCCGAGTTTATATCTCCATTATTAAAAGCAACAACCTCATCTATTACAAACAATCGGAATTTGACAATCTTTCATTTGTGGGACTAAAAGTTTGCAGTGTATTTAATACGTTGAATTTTACTATCAATGAATCTGTTTATTTGCTGAAACTAAGGTCGCGGAGACTGGGTATATCTAGAGTACATCAAGCATGGTTTTCGCAGCATGGCCAATTTTGTATTCCATCACCTCTTGCGTGTCTTCTTTTTCTTCTTTTTCTTTTTCTTTTCGTCTCCACCTTTTTCTTTACTCTCCGGGGCTACTCGTACCGGCCATTTCTTCAAATGCTCCCGTTCGAACTCGTCCTTATCCCGCCGGTATAAAAGCATCGTAGCCTTTGCATCCTCCACACTAGAGTGTGCTCCACTCTGGATATCCAGTCCGAGAAACTCTGAAGCCAGGATTTTGAGCCGCGGCGACCCACCTCCAGCAACTTTCCGATAAGGAGGGTGCTTGCTAGTATCTCTAATATCTCGTTTAGGATGACTAAAAAGAAGAGCGTCTAGGTCGTTCCGAAGGGCGTGGCCGACGAGGACCCGTCCATCCAGGATTTCTGCAACTTCCTTCTGTACCTGTTCTAGTGACCTGGCTTCCACCATATGCTTAGGGGCAATACCGCTGACGTGTGTTCGCCAATCCGTCACCATCTCTTTTGGTCGCACATACGAGTCGTAAACTTGTTCACCATTGAAGTTCACGATACTGACACGGGCGAGCGCAGAGTCGTCATCGGGATTTGGGCCAACTCCCACCATTTCGCAATCCATCGCAACATATTTACCTAGCTCCGCACTGTAAAACCTATCAGTAAAAAAAATACTAAAGAAATAGAGAAAAGAGCTTGGGATGCCGTGGATATACTGACGTTGGCGAACGGCCCTCGTTGACCTTCGACGCCGTCGTAGTCGTAGAATTTCTTTGGGAGGTAGACTTCGCTCCGGGTTCCCGAACGACATCTTCGCCCCCATTCCCTGCCCCTTCAGGCATTCTCTTCCGTTTGAAAGGGTTACGGGGTCTTTGCGTTGTATCTTTTCCTTCGGTCGTATCCGTTTTTCTCTTTTTCACTAGGCCATTCTGGCCTTCGCGATCCGGTCGCTTTCGTTTTGGGGTGGATGCGGGGACTTCTTTCTTTAGTGTCCCCTGGAGCTTTTTCCAATTACTCGAAAGAGATTTCAGGTCCATGCCAATGATCAGGTGAATCTGGCGTTATTGCATGGCAAATTATCTCCAATTATCGTGAGAGATTTCAAGAAAAATTGAAGATGATTAGCCTTTATATTGGAAGCGGATCCGCGCTAAAAATTCCCATGGGCCCACTTGTGAGCGTGGATTGCACCTCACAAAGTGTCAACCTCTTGCTATCTGCATTCTGCGCTGTGCGTGAACAAAAAGAACTAAGGAAGCTATTCCTACAGGAGCCGTACTCGGTAATAAAAAAGAATTTTAGCATCGAGGCCAGGTAATATCTCGATGCAAGGTCGAAGAGTATGATAACTTTTCTATCCACCCTAATCCTTATACAAGTGATATCTATTAAAAAAAGAATTGCCATGAAAGAATGCATTAAGAGGGGGGAAAATGCCGGGAAAGAACAGAGAAAGTTTAGAGTCCAGGGACCTTGAAGTCCTTGTATGTCCATTTCTCTGTCACCTCTTTCCTAGCCTTCTTCGGCTGTGTGATAGGTTTACGGGACTCGAGCTTTCCTTGGACAATCAATGTCCGGAACCTATCGTCGAGGAGATTGCCCTCTGGTTTTAGCAGACGGAGTGAGTCTTGAAGCTCATCCGGCAGCACCACTTCGACGGGTTTCTCGGGGGCCCTAGGAGCGAACGAGTTAGTAGAAATACAAGCGTGTCGCTGGAACCAAGAGGCTCACCTTAATTTTCCTCCCAAAGGCCGTCGACGCAAGGTAGTATCGTCTCCATCATCCGAAGAGCTGTCGTTAGCCTGTTGTTCGCGCTCAAGTTCTTGTTGCATGATACGCTCCTCAATAGCTTTGGCCTGTGCTACTTGATCTTCCTTCTTCGCCTTCTGCGCCTCCCATTTCGCTTGCCTCTCAGCCTCCTTCCGCCGCTTGATCTTATTTCTCTGTGCCTTTGTCTTTCTTTCTGGGCGTTTTTTGTTCAGCCATTCCGGCTTTTCGTACTCGCTCTCAAAACCTTCCCAAGCGCTCTCATCATCTGAGCGTACCTCGCCATCATCACCCTGGGCCTCCTCAACGATGCGCTGCCGTTCCTGTTCCTTGCGTTCCTCTTCTAATCGTTTCTTCTCCGCCTCGACCGCCCTCTGCCCCTCCGCCTGTAAAAGTTTATCCCAGTCCTCGAAGGTTGGGTTATAACTCACACCCGCACCAGGAGTCCGAACGGAGGGAATGATCTTCCCGTTCTCGGCCAGCGAGACAGGTGCCCGTTTCAGCGTGTCAGGAGCAACCTTCTGTTTCGGCTTCTCCAGGAAATCGAACTGAGGGTCCTCATAAACAGGCGACGGATCCGCCTCATCCGCCCATGGATCATAAAACCCACCATCTGGGCCGGTTTTATCCATTGGATTCCCATCCTTGGCCACCTGTTTCAAACGCTTCCATTCCTTACGACTAACCCAGTCACTCTTGTGCTTCTTGGTCTTCGGTTCGATAACGCCGTCCGTAACCTTGGAGTTGAGTCGTTTGCGAGTGTCGAACGCCGTAATAGAGGATCGCTGTTTTAGGATCTCGTCCGATTTGAGGAGTTTTTTCTGCTGTTTTTGATATGCCTTGCGGACTTCGTCTGAACCGGTGAGATCGATCGTGAACAGTTCTTCAGATGGCTTTTCGGCCAAAACGCCTCTGTAGAAACCGGACACAAAATATCAAGGTTAGTATGAAGGTCGCACGCATTTAACCACGGTAGGATAAAAGAAAACCAAAAACCCCTCACAGAGGCAGACGCAGAAGAATCATGAATACACATACCCTTTAATTTCTTCATCCTTGAGAAGGCGTAGACCCTCCTGAACCTCCGACACATCTACGTTTTTTCGCCATGCCTTTTTGCCCTTACGGGAGGGCTGGCTATATTGCCGCGGGGCCTCGATGGAGCTCGACATCTTTACAAAAACGTTGATGGTGGATCGAGAGCAGGTTTTCTCTTCAGCTACACTCGGCCTCCTTCAGCTTTTTTCTTTTTTTTTTTAATATTATTTCCAATTCAAAAAAAATCTAGGACCGTTTATGTAAGCATTTGTGGGGCTGATAGCAGGAATCATCCAGTAAAGTTCAAGCGATGTTCATGCTTCCCCACCTCAAAATACAGTGCCATAAATTGGAAACCTGAGGCTGTGATTTCCTGTGCTTGAGGCAGATGATGATATCACGAATGATATTATGGATTCTTTCAAAACGAAATCATTTATATAGATGGCTACTATTAACATGACTATGTTTACTCTCCGTCCTCATATTAAGGTCTTGGACCAAAAACAAGAAGGTAGCCAGGCCATTCGCAGCTCAGCTGGTATAAAAAAAAGCAACCAACCACCCAGCCCTTGAATCGATCGATTACTAGAAAAGTTCTCTTAATACTTCTTAGGTACGGAGGTAGGATTTAAACGCGTAAAAATTGGGGAATTCTCCTACGCCACTAATTTGTATAGTCACAATCATAATCATAATCTTAAATACTAAATAATACTAAATAATAGACAATAAAAATTGG
This sequence comes from Aspergillus diversus, assembly GCA_027569885.1. Classification (NCBI taxonomy): domain Eukaryota; kingdom Fungi; phylum Ascomycota; class Eurotiomycetes; order Eurotiales; family Aspergillaceae; genus Aspergillus; species Aspergillus diversus. The sequence continues at coordinate 53,742 of JAPDKZ010000016.1, forward strand.
TCTTAAAATCCAATAGGACTATCCTTGAGGAAAGGGAGAATAAGAAGCAACAAGAGATTGGGCAAAAACAAAGTACACAAACATCACAAAGGTGGCTTGGATGTACTTTGGGACATATGGACAAAGATGGCATGAAGATGCTCTCAAATAAACAGAAATCGCATCACTTTTCCTTTCCTCATATCTTCCTCCCCCTGTTTTTCCAAGACGATCCAGCGTCGATCTAGGTTTGATAAGGGTCATTTCGTACATGTAATACTGCTCTGGGTCCCAGAAGGAAAGATATAATAACTTTATACAGAATATGAAAGCCAAAGACAGATATTAAAAAGATATAATCGAGGCTCAACGCTGAAGATAAAGTAGATTCGTCAATTCCTTCGATATCCAAAAATGGTCTCGACGCTCATGAGTGGTGCCGATGACTTGCACGTCCGCGTCTTCCCCCTGCTGGTTGTCCTTGAACAGGTGGGGCTTGAGAGTAAAACTGTGGGGGGTATTGATACATCTGCGCTGTGCCCATGACAGGGCTGAACTGTTGCGGGGCATATTGGGGCTGGTTGGCCATAGGGCCGGGGTTAATCTGTGCATGTGCTCCAGAAAAGGGCCCAGGCTGAGTTTGCATTGCACGGAGATTATCCGACGAAGCCTGGTACCCGAGATTAGAGGCACCCATAGGCTGGTATAGACCTCCGGGTGACACGCCGCGGGGCTGCGTTGCCATAAAAGCTTGGTACTGCATCTGTTGCTGTGCGAGTGGCATCAACGGGTCTTGTCCAAATCCAGCAGTATTTATATTGCCATTTAGAGGGTTCATGGCGCCCGCAGAGCCTAGGCTGCTTACTCCATTGATATTATAAGGTTCAAACTGAGCTGCGCTTGGTTGCTGGTCTGACATTGGCCGAACGCCATCCGGATTTTGGGACATCACGTTGGGAGCAAACTGCCCGCTGTATTGTCGCTCTAAGGTAGGTTGGGACGGATAATTAGGGGCTGCCTGCCGTGACGTAGGGCGATGCTGCTGTTTATCCGAGTTAGACGCATGGGCAGCGGTATTTTCACGCGTATGGTGGTTATCTCGAGCGCCTCCACGCGATGACAGACCGACTTCATCCATTAGACGCTTGTAGCCCTGACTTGGGGTAGCCTTGAGCTTGGTGAGGACCTTGGACACGTTCTTCACGACTTCCGCTCGCATCGACTCGTCAAAAAATGGGGTCGTCAAAACCTTGAAAATCAATGTTGCTCCCGAAGTCTGATCACTGAGGATTTTCTCTAGGATCTCATCACCTGCGCTGAAAAATAGAGCTTTCAAAACAATCTCGCGGGCCTCGGGCTCATTTCGTTGATTTATTACCTTAAGTACCGTGAGATAAGCAACCTTGTGGGTGCACAAATGCACCAAGTGAGGGACTAGCCTCGGGGCAAGCACAGTTCGCCGCCGAGGGAAGGTGCATGTGTCCAGGAACCAAGTCAGAAGTAGAGCACCATTGGCATTTGTAGCGAGTTGCACACTGTGGAGAGCAATTGCAGCCGCAAGCATGCGCTGCTGATCTTTTGTCGCATGATGGCTTTCAAGACAGGCACGCATAGCGCGAGCCCCAAACCGTCCTTGAGCAACCTCCCACATGCGACTTAGCATAGTCTCGAATACAAAATCGTTATATGGGGCACCAAAGCGAAGACAGCACTGCAAGACGTAGTTGCCGTACTGGTCGAGGAAAAGGGGCATGATGTACGGCCTAAGTGCCTCGACAATCATTCTCATTTGTATTGGTGTCTTCGCCACATCGATGATCTTCTGCGCAGCCCAAGTGCCATTTTTGTGGACACCTATCTCAGCAAGATGAGGTGTGATTGGAACCAGCATTTGTTCCTTAGTGGACTCAGAGCAAAATTCGAAGAGCTTTTGGACTACAGTATTTCCTAGGTAGTCCGAAGATAGTTCTGCAATTTCGGGGAGCATCGCCATTGCGGTCTCCTCGATCTCCTGGACTGAGCAGGCTCCATTATCGATTCTCTTCCGAATATCACGAAGCCGGGGCGCGTCAAACATCCTAGTTTGGTTAGGCTCGGGAACAGGGGGGATTTCATCGTTGTATGCCTGGTAGACAACCGCCTGTTGAATGCTGGCAGTAATCTTGAGTGTGTCCTCATCATTAGCCCCGAATTCTTTCACAATCTGCACCATCTCCGGCTGGAGCTCTGATAAAGCGGGAATCTGGGGCACGGTCGCTCCGCCGTCAAACTTTTCGGTGTCGTCAGGAGCGCTTGACTTCGAATGCGGGTCGGGGGTCGGGGAGGACTGTGTGCCATTGACTCCTGGTGTTCCAGAAGCAGACGTGCCGGGAACCTTGGCGTAGCCGATTCGGACCGGACCGGCGCCAGGGAAGATTTCCTTACCATTAAGCAACGACTTGGCCTGAATAGCGCTTTCAATACGCTCAAAGTTGACAAATCCACAATTCTTGTGAGTTAGAACACGGGTAGACTCGATCTTGCCATACATGCTGAAGATAGCTTCTAGAGATGTGACGGTTGTTGAGACAGGAATGCTGCCAATCCACAAGGCGCGAGTTGGACCATCTTGGTTATTCTCATCAACTAATTCTGCAGTCGATCGCATGGAAAGGTTAGGGCCTCCGCTCCCACTCAGGTGCATCATCTGCACGGCTTCCGCCAACTCATCGTATTCTCCACTTTCCGCAATGTTCAGGTCGGCAGCGCTAAAACTATTTTCAAGACGTGAGGGAGTGGCAAGGTAATTCCGGATGGACGATCGTTGGGGAGGGGCTTCAAGAATTCCAGCCGTTCTCGCTCTAGGTCGACTTATCGATGCGTGACTGGCGAAAGCCTGCACTGCAAGATTATGTTGATGAATCTGAGCCTGAGTGGCAGCCAGTTGGGCAGCAGTTGCGGCAGCTGAGGGAGTAACCGTTCCTGAAGGGAGTTGCGAAAAGCGACTTTCATACTCGAGGTCTTCGTCATCCGCGTATTTCTCCTTGGCATTTACAGAATAAGAGCGGATTCTACTGTTATTTTTCATCATTGCAAGCTCAGCCAACAGAGATGGTGGTAAAGACGACGTTTGCTGCTGCTGCTGCTGTAGGACATCAATAGGCGGTCGTACAAGGCTAGCGCGTGCTTGTTGTGGGGTCTCGGCAAGACCAAGATAATCTAAAGTCTTCACATCGGTATCGGTAAGGCCATCCCTGGAAAAGGATGATTGGGTAGGCGATGTCGGGCCCTCGGAAGAACGAATACTAGTGAGCGTTGTTGCCCGATCACGCCCTGTAGCCCACGTAGTAGAAAATAAGGAAGGTCCAAATGGGCCCGCGGATCCCAAAAAGCTGGTCCTCTGGGGCATAGAACCCGCCCTGAGCCGCGAAAGGCTGCCCGTTCCGCTTGGGCCAGCGGTAGTTGCTGGTTTGACTCCCGTATCGATACCAGGGATACCAGTTGGTCTAAAAGGGCTGGTTGACGGCGTGGGTCTGGAAGTTTGAGACATGAATGGCTGCTGAAGATTCATGTCGTTGAGGACACCAACGGGAGAAAACCTAGAGGGAACTGTACCCGCCCGGGCCCTACGAGCGGGACTATTGATGCTGCTAGTAGTGGTTGGAACTAGATCAGGAAATCCCTCCTGGCTTGGGGATTCCGGTATATTTTCACGGAGGGGAGTTGAGTGGCCACTGGTCGGAGGGCCCCATATACTCGGGGAGACACCTTCCTCCGCTTGGATCTCTCGGGCTCTATAATAGCAAATAGAGTTGTTAGTCTAGGTAAAATTACCAACAGAAATCATTGTGGCGGGCATGGCACGCACCGTTTCGAGTATAATCGAGCACCAAGGTCATGAGAAGGGGATCCAGCCCCCAACCTTGCACTTCCGATAGAGCCCGCAGCGCCATTGAGGCTGCTTGAGGATCCAAACGGTGGCTTGACGGCGGAAGATGCGGACAAATCACTAGGGGAGCTGCGTCCCGTCGAGGTTCCGGATATCGACTGAGTGGTCGGGATGTAATTGAGGCTCATATGCCCCTCAGGTCGCGAAACAGGTAACATTATAGATTATATCCCTCGGCCTCAAAAAGCCGACACCGAATTCGCTAGGAAGTGTGTTGTATGATGAAGCCTGCAAAATATGCAACAATCGTTTGATTTTAGTCGTGTGCCAGTTCTGTAGAAAATCTACCACCAAAAACCATATACCTCACTCCAATGTGAGCAAGCCCACGAACTGTCAGGGTTGAGGTGATGGCTGGTATAGCTGAAAAATTAACGACACGATATGAGACCCGATGGATGTGAGGGGCGTATATAACTAAACCAGCGTTCTGTGGTTTCCGCCAGAGTGACCAAGTGCGCGTGGCGGGGTCGACCGGAACAATAGCCCCAGTGGATACGTAAGCTCGAAGGAATGTAAAGATCGAGGAAGTGAAAGGGAAAATTGGATCACGAAATCAGTGCAATAACCCGTTCATTCATATGCATAAAGACCAATGAAGAAACCACAGTGAGTCTAGGCGCGCTGCTTGGTAAGTGGTGGTCAGATTGTCTGCGAGAAAATGCACACAAAGTGTATTAAGACCAAAACCAGAATTATCGGTAATCCGCGAAGACCCGCTCGAAAAACAAAGGACCGTGAAGAGGCAGGAAATCGTCGAGACCAAAGGTCGAGAGAGGGGCGAAGAAATAAAAACGCAACGATTAATATGTGCGGGATCCGGAGAGGTCGACTCGTGGTGGCTGGAAGTAAACTGCGCAACTGAGGGCAAGATCGGAAGAAAAAAAGAGTAAGGGTGCGGAATAGAAAAGACGGCAGAGGGGCGGGACTAAAAATGATACGAAATCGAAAGGAATTACTCGAGAAGAAGAAATTGGAAGAGATGCAGGATAGAAAGGGAGGAATAGGAGAAGCAGAGGATAACAGATAGCGGTGATGTGAAGAGGACGGAGAGAAAAGAAAAAAGACTTTCGAGTGCAAGAAGATGGTTGGAGCTTCCAGGTTGCCGGCTACCGGGGGCATGTCATCGACAGCCTGGTTGGTTGGCTGGTTTTCTGAGCACACAACACCTCATCCATCATCCCAGGTCTTCCATAAGTTATTCTATCTATTTTTGTTGTGATTTTAATTCTGATGCCACTCTACTTGAAAATGATTATCCGTGCATGCGCTTACTTCTGCCCTGAAGAGAATGATTGTCAATCCGAATTTCTCATCAACAAACGGGGTGAGATTGACTTGGGGATCAATTCCACCACTCGTACAGCCAGATTACGTCCTATCGTACGGTGGCCTGGGCTCGAACTATCGTCGATAACCTCTTCTTCTTTTCTTTCTTTTCAAACGTACAATAGTTACTCGGTTTCTGATGCTTTAACCTGCTCTCAAAGTATATGCCTCTATATTCAAAATAAAAGATCGACTAATTCAATTCGTATCTGTAAAGAATCAAGACCGATTCGATTTGGTGAGCGTTCTACAGATACCTTCCCATACGAGGTGTTTCAAGACACGATCCAAAGATCCCTAGTGGAGTTCGAGGCTAGACACTACCAGAGGATATAGTCCTGAACTGGAACAACGGCTCTTTATCTAATTTAGTAGGAGGTAACTATTCAGAAACGCCCTGTTCTTCGCTCTTTTCCTCTTCTTTTATTAGACGACATGGCTTCCCCTCATGCAGATTATCCGCCCGTCAGCTTAAAATCGAAATGTGATGGGTGTTTTTTATTTGTTTATTTATTTACTACGTATTTATTTCTCAGTTTCTTAAACCATTTTGTCATGGCCTTTCCCCCTCCCTTCCCAAACTTGGCCCCAAAAGTGTCCAATGATGTGTTCAATCACAGTATCGAAGCTGAAACAGGGAGGATCTGAGAACCGGCCTCGTTTGAACGATTGACGCTTTGAAACATCCTAGACCCCGCATTCCAGCACCCTCCGTCATGCATTTGACAAGGCCGTGGCATTGCCCGAGTGTACCCCTCGGAGAGCAGCGTAAAGCTGGTGAGTTAATATATGAAGTGGACTTTGAAGAGCGCCGAGTCCGGGATGATTTGTGACCCAGATTACCTTAAGTGGTGATTCTTGAAAGCTCTCAAGTCAGGGCATGCGGCCCCTTTTCCCGGGTATATGTCAGTCGACAAGACGCAAGGGATCTCTACTCCTCCGTCCAAACCGCAAGGGATAAAAGATTCTTTCAAGGAACGACTCTTTGAATCGCACAGCTAGATATTTCTTGCATTTTCATGGAGAAGGTATCGTCATTGTGCTTTGAGCTGGGTGGCTGGCGACAAATGGAAATTGAACCCACAGCCTTTGTCGCCTTCGGCACAAAAATCACCCATCAGACCCAGCCACGCAGCAGCAGAACAATTGAAATAAGACCATGCATGGGGTTGTGAAATAGGCGAGTTGAAGAGTAAAATTACTACTTGCGAACTACTACTTAGGAATTAGTACTTATGAGACACGTTTAGCAGCCCAATTCTTTGCAAGTTCAACTCAGGAATTACCTAATTCGGAAAACACGCTAACTGTAAACATGAGCGGTGAGAGGGTTGCTGAAATTGCGGGTTGCAACAGTTGCAACGCAATTGCAGCACCAAAAGAGGTTTAGTGGTCTTTTTCAACGCATCCCAGTGAAATCGGACGCAGTACCTTGGATTAAAAGTTGGAAGAATTCAGCACCATTTAGCTGTGTTTCCTATACAAATCTATTTATTTTTATCCAGATTCTATCAAATAATTATGTGTACCTCTCAAAATTCTTTCCCTGATGGATCGCGAAATCCTACCATCTCAATCCCAGGGTGAGAGCCTCTCGTGGTAATATATGCAATAATATATATTATTTTCATGGATATATATATTTTATGAGGTCGCGCCAAGCCTTCTGTCGCCTAAAGGGGTAGGATCGGTGATTGCCTATTAGAGTAAGACGGGCAGAAAGTTGCAAGTTGCAAAGAGCAAAATGTGTCTATTGTTAGTTAGTGTCACAACCCAAGACAATACCTTGGCTTGAGAACACGGAATGATAACTAACTTTAGTTAATTTACTCGTAGTGGTAGTGGTAGTAGTTAGTTAGTTAGTTAGTTACTAGTTAACAGGTGAGTTACCGCCATTATTGATTTTGCTGGTTATTTCACACCGCCCTCAAGATTCATTTATGATTCCTTCATCTTGGGGCACTTTTGCTTCAACATCTTCTATCGCCTTACAGTGCATTGTATATCTGTATAAATCCACATATAAATATCTATACCGCTATATTGCAATGAATCATTAAACGCATAGCCCTCCCTCTACAAGTCCTACTCAGCATTTTTTACAACCCCGACTTAACTTGAGGCTGAACCTTACTCCTAGATTACCAATTTGGCTCATATATATCTCTTTTCCGGCGCCAACGTTCTCCCGATAAACCTAAGGAAATGGCAAATGATGAGGCGAGGACTTCATCCTCGGAGGATGAAGTCCCAGTGGAATCGCTCATCCAGGGACGCGCGAAGCGAAGTACGGCGGGACTCAACATGTCTGCCCTCCTGAACGCCGAAGCAGACGACGACCTTGCACTCCTCTTTGAAGAAGTCGACGATGATAATGAGTTCGCGGTGGCTGCTGGTGAGGAAGGTGCAGATGATGAAGAGATGGGTCTTGATTCCTCTTCGGACGACGACGATGACCAAGGACCCAATGCCGCCGCCGATGATTTAGAAGGGGAAAGACAGATAGAGAAGGAGGAGAAAGCGGAGAAAAAGAAGCGAAGAGCCAAAGAAGATCTTCGTTACAAGATTGTCAGCAAGAAAGTCAAAATTGATCCAACCGCTGTGTCCGCTGTGTCCGCTGTATCCGCAGTGCAAGCCCCCCGACCAAAAAAGAAATCTGAACGTGTATCATGGATCCCGACACCAGAAGATGGGCCGACGCGCTCATCATCCCGCCGCCAGACCATGCAGAATAAGGAACTAACACACGCGAGACTCAAGGACAGTGAGGAAAAACGCATCCGCCTAATCGCGACAATGGAAGAAGCGGCGAAGCGAAAAGCAAAGTTTAAACCAAAAGAAATGACCCAAGCTGAACGTCTTGCGGAAGCTGATAGAGTTGAAAAGCATAACAGCAAAAGTCTTAACCGATGGGAGGAAATGGAGAAGAAAAAGGCTGAAGAACGTCGAGCCAAAATCGAGGCCCTGCAAAACCGACGCCTGGAGGGTCCCGTAATGTCCTACTGGAGCGGCCTTGCAACATGGACTGACGGTCGCCTGACGCGTGTCGGTAAAGTTGATATCACCCCAAAGCCCGAGAAGGAAGACAATACGCGCAAAAAGGCGAAAAAAACAGACAAGGAAGGGAAAACTTCGACCGAGAAAAAACCCGAAGACACAGCTGCCGAGCCCGCCACATCACAAACAGCCCCCTCAACGTCCCTATCTAATGTGCCCAAAAGCCAGACAGCATCTATCGCAGAGGGACTTAGGCCTGATCAACCACCTCCACCAAACCCAGTAGAGGACCCTACCCAGAAAAACTTTCCCCAGCCTGAAAATAAACCCAGCAATGACGCGGAAATCACGGCGGCTTCCTCAGCACCCGCAGATATTCTAACATCCACCACACCAGCTCAGCCGTCCACTCCTGTACCTGGCGACGTGCCTATGACGGATGCGCCTGAAATCCCGACGTCGCAGAACCCTGAAACTGAGAAAGAAGCACAAGGGGAGGCACCACCTGGTCGAGAGATTGGCCAAGAGCCAAAGTGTGGGGATTATTCAACGGCAAATGAGAGGACGACTCAAGAGAAGAGTCCAAAAGCCTCGTCACCCGAGGTCCCCCCTCAGGTGTCCCCTGAGGCTCCGGCATCAGGGGATAAACAACTGCCCAATAATGATTCACTTCCCAAAGTAGAGGAAAAGTCTGGTGATGCCCCCCAAGAGCCTAACCCTCCAGCACTGCCAGATACACAGCCACCACCTAAACCGGAAAATACGGTTTCTCCGTCTTCTCAGGTAGCCCCCGCTGCACCTGTTCAACTTAACCCAGAGAGGGACGCGCAACCTCCGCCTCAGCCAGAGCAAGAGATCCTTGGGGTACACATAGATAATACGGATGTTCCGAATGGTAATTCGTCGCCACCGCCTCCTCCCCCTGTTATCGAACATACCGGCCGTTTCCTAACAGTGCTCGAGAACTTTGATGAGAAGACTGCTCAGAGCCGAGAGTTCAGCATTTATTTCAATGCAAAAAAGCCCCCAAGGCTTACTAGTACGTGTAACTCATATTCTCCTTTGTATTATCCGGGTTACTAATACCTTAAAATAGAGATCTCATCATCCCTCTGCGTCATTACCTCCCTTCCATCGCGCTACCGGGACCCTGATACGTCGCTTCCGTTTGCAAATTCTTATGCATATAATGAAATTCGTCACACAACCTCTCAAAAATATTCATGGAGTCCTATGCTCGGGTGTTATGTTGGTCTGGCTGGAGTTGCGGCACGGGGCGTACCGGATGGGTTCCTGGGGGCTTCCCAAAAAGATGAAAAGGTAGAGGGTGTGATGGATAAAAGTAATGGCAATTGTGGAGATGGAGAGGCCACTGTGTCCGGCAATGATAAGGGCAGTGAATCAAAAACTACTACTAATAATCTGGGGGCACCCACTCCTACTATTTCTGCGGCACCTGCATCCCCAGCAACTAGTATGGGTGGTGCAATGGGGGTTGATAAGTGATTGCTGCGGGATGGATTGATCTGCTAGGTCTTCCTGGATTCACGTTTGGTTATGTACAATACTGTTTAGTTTAAGATACCCTGGTTGATGTTGTTTTGATTCATATGGACATTTTCTAGTCCATTCACAACTTCTCGATGAAATAACCCAACGTAAAAACAGACTCACTACGTTGCGCTAAAGGCGCTTGGCCTCTACCTCGGTTGTTTTCGTTCCTCTCGTGCTTAAACCGAAAGCAGTAAGCCTTGCGCCTATAGGGAGTTGAGCCTTTTCACCAATATAGCTTTCGTGGGAGTTGAATCTCCATATGTGCTCGACGTAAGTAGTAAGTGCCCTCTTGTAGAAGGAAATCCCCTGGACCAACATGGTTACCCCGACAAGGTTACACAGATAGAACCGTGATAATGCCAGGATTTAATCCTCATAATCAGTAGGCACTTTTTGTTTTATCCTTGGTATAACATCAAATCGAGACTCGAAAAACGGGCATAGGGTTGGAGGATCATGCAACAGTCGCGTGACAATACTGGATTGTTCAGTGCCCGAACACACGACCGCAAGCAGATAGCAACCTTACACGTGGAAACTTTTCGGCCACAACTGCATGCTTCAAATACCGGGTCCATTTCGTACGAGCGTAGAAAACCTTCCCGGTCGAACTTCATTCAAGTTTCTCCGACCTCATTGACCGGGGCATGAAACATTGCGATACCTAGGAATCGAGGACATATTATCTGTGTAGCAAGCCTCTCGCCTCTTCAGCAAAGTGAGATGCAGTTGATGGGAATTTAGCCACCCCTTCCACCCTCTCTCTTCATACACCAAGATAATAGCATGCCACGTTTCTGTGATGCTACCAGATTGTAACGGGATAAAAGTATGGTTACACTCTACACAGAGCATAGACAACGATAAGAACGAGCAAATAGAAAATGACTAGTTTCAAGTCCGCACGAACAGGTGGCTCATTTTCCACATGATGCAGGAGATCAACTCAGCGTGTTAAATCAGTAGGTTGGTGGATCATGCTATTAGGTAGGGCCTCTGAATACCTTGGGTGATGAACCTGATGCAACGCACGAGGTGGCTCACGTCGGGGGTGCTTGCATTGTTGGTTTTATGCCAGATTCCTCAAACAGGCTGAAGTAACATTTCTTGTAGCAGCAAATCATCATCCAGGACGCATCAATATTCTCCCCGTACGTGCACAAGTAGAGATGGATATCAACTGGTCGATTCAAGGTATGGATTGTGTTTGCAGCAGTGAGATCCCAAGTCTGAAAAAAAAAGCATGGATAATCAAGTATGATGGTAAGTTCGTGTCCTATTATAATCAGGGGGAAAGGATAAATAGAAGATATAGGCTGTTTCCAAATCGAGTAGGAAGGGGTTGCCTTCAAAGATGAGCCATTTCCCTCTCCTTATCCCAGCCCCAGCCTCTTTGCTCTCTTTTTTTGTGGAGGACACCCTTGACAAATCTGAATCTTGGTAAGAATAAGCAACGCCAGCAAGTAGTAGATGTGTGATCTTCATTACATGTCCAAATAACCCACCATATTGCGTCATCTTCAAGAGGCAGCGAAACATCAGAAAACCTTGTTATGATGAAAACAAAATTTGGTGTGGAATCTGGGAAGTTGATGGAAGTTAAATGGGCCCATAGATTTCTCGAAGCAAAATTTGTTTTGACATTCTCATTTTGGTGGTGGAGGAGGGGAGCCCTATCAATTGGGGAACTGTGCAACAGGTATGGTTTTTTTTTTTTTTTTTTTTTTTTTTTTTTCGCAGATTCCCTCCCGTAAATCATGTACTAAGGGGAGAGTGTGTTAGGTTACATTGAGATGGAACCGCATTTGATTTTTCCTTGACCAAAAATGATGGATCGAGAGGCATAATTAATAATACACCATACTTTATTGTAACTATGTATCTTCTTGATTCAAATTACCACTCTATTTCGCAAATGGGCAATTCAATGTGAGCTATATTAATCAACCAGCCTTCCAGGTTCCTGTTGTCAAAGAAAAGCTACATAGGTAAGTAAAGAGTGACAGCGGCGGCTCACCACGCATAAATAATTGATGTGATATGGGCTGCCATCCACACCCGTAACAAAGTACGTTCTCTTTGTCAGCGCAACCAACAAGGTCCCCCTTATTTATTTATTTTTTGTGTAAACCCACGAGCATAACGCCAATCGGAAAAACCATAAGATGGCAGCAAGATCCGTAGCTATTTAGTGTATTCCACGTACCTCATGTCGGCGAATGCGAGTATGGCAAATGCTGCGGCCCAGTTTAAGATAATGTTTGGTTTTAGCTAAAAAGGATTGAATAATGCTGCAAATGATATTAGGATGATTTCGAGCCAAGGACGCGCTGATTATGCGTTCACGGGGTCAAGGAGCGAGACCTAGGTAAAGTAGATAATCCGCTCAAGGGTAGATGGAATGTAGCATCCCTAGGCTCATTGAGAACCTAGTTGTTATTGACTCGTCATTATGGATAAGGAGAAGGAAAATGGAAACGGGAGAAGCAGAATCTTTATCATATCGGTGGTCGTTCGCATGTATTCGTCAATGAGGACATTCTCGATTATCGAGGCGAAGTTCTTACGAATGATGGTCCGAATTACATATGGCGTATATTGCCCCATACATCTCTTGAGGACAAATTAGCCTATTATTATTCGTATGCTGAAAGGAAGGAGAAATAGCTTTCAAGAGGCCGTCTCGCGGCATACCATAAAGGTGCCTAAGGTAGGTTTTTAGGTATTATGGTTCTTAAGCTTCCAGGTCTAGCCCAGTAGAACATCTCATCATCAATTGACTCCACTATTCACAGTTTTTTGGGTCATGGATCAATAATATGTTTCTCTTTCATTTATTTAGTCATGGAAATGCTGTTCTTCTGTTACTCATTGGACAATAATTGATTGGAGCGTTGCTGAACTGAATATTCCACCAGCGCTTCTTTGGCCGCCAAAGCACTGCTTGGGTCCGATTAACTACCTGGGTAAGTACCCCACTTGGTTGGTGTTGGCGATTCGCCTCGCTCGTCCAGAAGATCTGATCAGGCATCCGGTATTATGATATGTACCTGCCTTTTCGCATCTGACGACATTTCCATCACGCCCTGTCCAACAAAATACACGCCTTCTCGCGGCATTTATGGCGCCATTTGCGACGGATGAAACAGGATATCACAACAAAAAACAGACCTATTGCCTAATTTTCCCCCTCGGTGTTCCTCCATCGAAGGATCTCGCAGGGGTTGCAGTCAGCCTTCCAGGTTCCTGGTCTTATGCCATATGGCCCTTACGATTGGCCTAAAAGCTGCCGACCGTTTCAACCGGGTAGGGATTTGGAGAAGTATTGTAACTGCAGGAGCCATTGTCCAAGCTTGCATGTAAAGCACCGGCCTTTCCATGCCCCCAGGCGAGCGCCTCAAATGGTTCCTTGTAACATACATCCGGACAATTGTCTAGACTAGAAGGGGTGTGGATCCCATAAAAATCTCAGGGATAGAGGCCATACTCTCCACCAAAGAAAAAGAAAAGGGGGGGGAGGAGGAGGAGACCGGACTTGAGGTAAGAGGGAAATGTTCAGAAAAAAAAAGATTGATGAAGAATGAAAGGGTTATGGATGCCTGAATCTGGGTGTTAGCCTACGACCTTAGTATGATTATTATCAGTATCAGGCTGGCAGGGGCCTGCGTGAAATAGTCAGCCCAGCCAGACGCATATCACCCTTCCAAGAGAGATGATTGGTTTTTGCAGGTTTCTTCCATCCGATAAGCGTGGTTCGGTCGGTTATGAGAAAATAAATGATCGGAAAAAGGAATAAAGGAGGGGGGCAAACGATCCGCATGGGTCGTGGATTATTGTGATAATCCAACCGTTGAAAAAGATTGGGAATTGACCACAAAGAATTCCTACTCCAGAGGGTTGTGGTATAAGAACAAGAAAAAGGAATCAGCGGAACCGCAGAATCCAGCAAGTGCTGCCTTCCCTTCCTCGTCCTTACCTCCCCACCAGAACCAAAGACAAACATTCCAAATATAGCGCCTGGGGAACAACAAAGGTTCCTCAGAGAATTACAACATCCTCAAATCATCTCTTCGGACATTATTGGAGCACCAAGCCAGTCAGCAGGCTGTAGTGAGGTAAGCCGTTTCCTTCTCCTAAGGAGGATTGCGCGTTAATGTGGATGCCACAGGCACCAAGGCACTCATCAGGCAGTCTAGACCTTGCCTCCCTCGTCTGATTGGTGTGAGTCACATTCGCTCTCCCTCCTATGGCTGACGTGCTCAGCGTCACGTCAGGCTGGGGACCCTGAGGGGAAGATCAGAGGGAAGCCAAGGCTAACTGTCCATCATACTTTCTTCATGGAGGAAGTCAAAGTTCTAGAATCCGACGGCTTCCAATTCAATTGCCTCCATTTATTTATTATTGATTGATTCTCATCGCTCCCTCTTCAGGTTCCTCCCATTTTCCACTTCTCTCGTTTTCTGGTCTATTTATTATTCCCTGCCTTTCCCACTACCATCAGGTACAGACATCTTTGCCACACCACTGTCTCATCCTTTTCTCTTGAATACAGTCGCCAACACTATTCTTATTTACTTCTTTCGTCCAGAAATAGCCTCGCTTACTCCGGCACTCGCTCCCTTTTTTTTTTTTTTCCCGGTTGATCTCCCTTTCTCATCCTTGCCTACTGCGTATAATTCTCCGAGAGATTTTCTTTTTGCTGCTGTGGCATCATCATCGTCTTCAAATAATCCCGCATCACACGGACTGCAGTGCCTCCTGCCTCCGCCTCCCCCTCAAGTCAATTGCCGTCCACAACACCTTGTAAGGAAGCAGGAAGGATTTGTTGCAAAAAGGAAGTTGAAAGTTGGCAGATTGAAATTTAACCCTTCTCCTTCTCGGTATGTATGCCATTGCTTATCTACCTAGTTATTGGTCTTTCTTTCGACAGGGTTCTCTGGGCCTGTCACTCGGGTTCCGCCTTTGTCTACAAAATAGGACCCTTATCTCTCCCCACTCACTGGCCGATGATAACAACCAATTAATATGACCCCTCCGCCTTTTTGTACAACTGGATTCATGACTTATCTGACTATTAATGTGCCACAGATAAAAGCTTATCATCGTCCTTACCCACACAAGGAATCTGGTTTGCACACAACCTATTTGCCTCATAACTAGGGCTCTCCAAGAAAAGGATATTTGCCTGCATTTGTATTCCGTCAACATTCCTCCTGATCAATCCAAGCGCATACCATTTGTTCGGGTTAAACGAGGCAACATTATTCAAAATCAGAGACTAGAACCATCAGTAATACCGTGAGACAATTCCTTGTACCAGTCACAGCCTTGATCCAGCCACGCGGAAATCCCTCATATTCCGTCCCCTCAGGGGAAACGCTCGTGCTCCACAACTGGAAGCGGCGCAAGGTCCCATCACCGAGCTATACCAGATAGATAAATTTGACCAACGGTAAATTCTTATATATACATACACGCTCACCGCCACCCATGACTCAAAGCAACGCTTTCCCTCATCATCGACGCACCCCTTCGGGCTCAAATGCCTCGAAATTGAGAACCGCGCGGCCGGCACTACATCGGAAAACTACATCCTCTGCGACTCACTCAATCTTTAAATTGGGTTCCCGTCAACCCAAAAGATTTGAATTGGACGACGACTCCCAGCCCGAGATGGCTGCCAGTTTTCTCAATTTCTGGTACGTTTGACAATGATCCTGTTCCTCCATTTACAGTACCTCACCGCCGAATTACTATGGCCACTGCTCTAGGGGGCCTGGCATATGTCCCAATCCTTCAGTTTCTTATCATAATTTAACCCTTGCATGTCTCATACCCTGCTTATCTTGTATGTGAATGCTAACCGAGTTGCAGCGCCATGTGTGAGAGACAGATTACAGTACCTGATAACGCGCTCCTCTATTGTAGTGAAAGGTATGATTATTTATTCCTGTCACACTGCCTTCCAGTATTGGGACATCCTCAATCTTTATCTTAAATTCCACGGGCTCCCTCCCCTCTTTACGTTTATTTTTTGCTTTCCCCTCTAATATTGTGCTCACATTTTTCCACATACAGCTGCCGCCGCAAAGATTCCCATAAGCCACTCTCAGCTTCCTTCTCTTCCGTCACCTCCATGTCCTCTTCGAACTCTCCTCCCACTTCCCCGCCAATGTCTCCGAGGATAATCGTAGCCCCGTTGACGCCAACCAAGGCTCCTATTAACGCGACCCCGGCTCTCAGGATACCCATTGACATGAACGATGCCAAGACGGATCTGGATCCAACCGAATGGAAGCCTGTAATACCTACGGATACTCGCTACACAAGCTTAATGTCGTCAGACGCATGGAAATATCTTTCCCAGTTCCACAACGATGAGACTATACTCCCTGTTCGTCGTTCGCGGCCCGAACACCGCAGCGTGACTAGCCTATCAACTCTCATGAGCGGTACAGCGCCACTTCCTTCACTGAGTCATACTCCATCGACCGCTGCATCGTCGCTAAGCAGTGACGCATCGGATTACATGAGCCACCTGCACGAATCAGCTCATCGTCCGTTACCCCCTCGTCATAACCCTTATTTTTCGAGCAGCACAAATACCAAGAAGGGTGTGGAATTGGTCGTACCTCATGTGCACGTGGATACAGAGGTGTCTCATGTTAAAATGGCCAATAACGGGGCTATATTTCCTGCGGGTAGTACGCTCTGGGAGGACAACTATGCTAAGAGGGCCCCTGCCGATATCACTACCTTCAACGTGGCGAGCCCTGAGATATCGTCGGGAATTCGAGAGGGATGAGCTCCAAGAAACCGCTTCTGTTTCCTCCGGAAAGATTCGACCTATAGCTTTGACGAATTTTGTCAGTATCTCGAACATGCGTTATGTATCACCCGAACAGGCTACCGGACGTTTCTATTCTCGATTATTATTATTACGTGTTTTTCTACGTGAATTACTTGGGGGTCATATGTGCGAAGTTAAAATAGAATTAAAAATGAAACACGAAAGATACGATATGTGTGGGTGATGGGTATGGCAAGCGCTTTTTTCTTTCTTTGGCGACTTGCCTAACTAGAATTTTTAATACCAGAAACCCGTGGGTACCCCAACGAGGATGAACTCTTAGATAGAATTGATTGTTAAATGGACCAGAGCTTTAGCCATGATGTGTTTTGTTTTCCCAAGAGGTAGTGCTTCGAATCAAACCTTGTATGCACCCACCGGGCATATCAATGCATGTGAGCTGCTGTCGTCGGACATCTGCAAATGGACCGTCTGGTTGCTAATCTATAGCCCTGCGATATGTATCAATGGTTCTTTGCCTGGGTTTTTTGGTGGGTAATATATGCAGGGACAACCGACAGGTCCTGGGTAGTACCAACGACCAAGGCACAACCTAATACTTTTCAGTGCTTACACCTATGTTGTAGGTAAACAATTATTAAGAAAAACCTCTACACACTAGTACTAGATTGTGTAAAAATAGGTATGTATATGTATCCATAAAGAAAAAAGCAACAAACAATGGAAGCGTACTCCCGGCCTGTTCTAGACGGCGAGCGGAATAGAGCATTTATATTTGCTGGAGGTTGAATATATCGAACCCCAAAAAATCTATGCTATACACCCATGGCGTAGTATAGAGCGTATATAATCTTGGAAAACTCTGGCCGTTTTTTTCTGCGTAAGTCATATTACACCTTCTGTAGCTACAGCTATTCCCAGGCTAGGGTTGAGTTTATATTCAAAACAACTAATTGTTCAACCTCATAAATATTCAACATTATTCTATGATTCTCCTTAACAGCCCATTAATTTGAATCGGATATGGCTTGGCCCGAGCAGTTTTCAGCATAGGCAGATATCATAGTGCCTTTTTTTGTTTGAAAGTTTGACCTTCCTGGCACGTGTATTTGATGGGATCAAATACCACTTGCTATTCAATCTTGTGGATATTTGTAATACCCTCCACTAAACACAAGTATTCTTCTTGGACCTTCTGCCTAGTAGCAGGTAGTTCACTCACATGGTGGGTCTCACGAAAGGCTGCAAGAGCCTTCGTTAGCTTGAAAAGGGTGTGGTAAATACTTCCATAACCATATCAAGATCCAAGCACGTACTACTAGTAGTAGTAAGTTAGTAACAGATATCCCTCCTCAAACTCAATGATAATTGGCTTAAATAAAAGGTATTACCCGGCTATAACTTCCAGTGGGAAGAAGTCCGGTGGTGCCGCTGGTTTACTTTCCTGGATCCGCACGCATCGTTCTGACCACCCAACCTAACACAACCCACACAAATCCCCCCCAACGAAAAGGTCAAAAACGTACATTCAATCATCCTCTCTCTTAGGAATTTTATCCCTTCCATCTAGCCGAACTTATACGGTCAAACTCAGCGCCATATGTAGGCGCCACCATCTTCTCCTGGTGACCTGCTACCTTCTTACGGACCTCGGCCAAAATTTGTCAAACCGACTACCTCTTCTTTTATAGACCTGGGAATCTATGGCACCAATGGGCTAATTATCACGGCCCTCGTACTCAACATGCCAAGACCATGGTGAAGCACGGATGCTGGTGGGACTGAATGGGAGAAGTCTGCCTAGGTGGCTGCGATGCGGGACCATCATCAACTGTTCCTGCGGAGGGGGCCCTCAAAGACACATAATGAGGTATTACCAGATGACCTTGCAATCAATTCTTGGCTCATGAGCCGTTATTATCCTAAATAAACTTAGGGATGATGCCAGCCCTCTCTTAATAACGCCGACGAGTATTCAGACCACCCCAATTAATGACAAGATACTCGGTGTGACACTAAACCGTGCGTTGGCAAACCTGCCCCCGGCATCCTTGGTTTCATCGAAATATTATCTCATATCTGGCTATCATCATTACTACTTTGGTTACTTGATATGAACCGGTGCTAACGAACACTCCTTCTCTCTCTAGATCGGTCTTCTTTCTTCGTTCACCCCTGCTTGCTCGCCCTACCTGCGAGTCGTAGCCGCCCATCTGCAAAAATAAGAATGATCGGAGTATGGACTTATTTTAGAGCAATCGTGTGCAAGATATAGGGCTAATTAGTGCTTGCACCTGTGACTGTTACGCAGGGGTGGAACGGGTTTCATCTCTTGGAGCGTTAGTTGGTGAATTAAAAACAAAAAGAAAGAGGGGGAATAGAGGGCGCCTTATATCATTTTCTTCGGTTCGCCAGTGAAGGTTTAATAAAGCTGGCAGTATAACTTCGACCTTCACTGTGTCAAATTTCCCTTTATTCCCCGTCTACCCTACTAGGAAGAACTGAGCGCAGCTGAAGGAAATATCGCTTGCTCAGTCGAAGATTATATACAGCTGCTTGCCTCACACACACAAAATCGGAGGGACCCAGTAACACCGACAAAGACATTTATCTATTGTGTTATCCGCCTCTCTGAATCTGAGGTAAATAAATAACTTTAGTTGTGTGGTTAGGCGGAGAGGCTGGGTTCAGTTCATTGCAAAGCTCCGTTGGGTGGCGAGTGTTGTACTATATACGATCGGATACTGGGTGAGGAGTTCTGGAGTTTTAACAAGAGCTGGACCCTTGTATCTAGGAGCACACCTGACGAGAGAATGGATACAATAGGACTCTGAGGTGAGCATGTGCCCTTCCATGAATTCCCTTCTCGCAGAATTAGGGCTTGTGAGGTCACTCTTGGATGGAGGCCAAAGTTGATTGGCTGCTATGAGCAACCAAATTGTACCTAATGCGTGGAAGGTCATCCTTGGACGGCGGAATGCTTGCTAATCGGGGTTTTTACCTACAGGTTAAAAACTTCTCCTTGTTTCTTGTTTGCGATATCGCAGTATCCGATTTATTCAGCCCGTGAACTTCGCTCTGCCTTTGAGTTGATTGCTGCCAGCGTTATCCAGACGCAACTGTACATGGTCGCAACCTAGGTTTTGCGGAGAACAGTCGCACAGCCTCGTTTCCTCGGGATTATAGCCAGAGATTGGAATATTGCGCCTAAAACTTGCTTTCGAAAATTTGGCACAACTGAGATAATGAATGAACCCCCAAGAACCAGCCCATTTAGTGCTCGTGATATGTCGATTTTCATTGGACCGACCCTTGTTTGACTGGGACCTTTGCAGAATAAGAAAACAGACTTAATTCTACACAGATGAATAGACGCCAGTACAATCCACATGTTGCAGCAAGCGATTTCGTGATTTAGCAGGAGGCAAAGAAAGGACAAGTATCGACATAATTTTTCTAGATCTGGGTTTCCAAACCCACGATTTGCTTGACTCCGATAAACACCGTCCGCCCACGACACGGCCATTTAATACTACCCTTGATGGTTAGGGCTAGTGTTCGAATCATAATATACATCCTCCTCTGATATCTCACAAATTGACAACCAAGGTTTTTGCTGCCACTCCGTGCTGAATTGTATCCATCGAGCTCAATTAATCTCTACCCCGATTCACTAAATATTGAGGGCATCATAGTCCCCTTCCGGCAGCTCACCGACGGGGTCATCCGGAAGCCCCTTTTCAAAGCCATCCAAGTGATCATCTGAATAGCAGCACATGTAGCAGCCCTTGTCCGCACGAAACTTTGGAAGGTAAGCATTAGATGGGAAGGACTGGCAAGCATTGTCGGGGCCTTAGTTGGGATGATTGCAACTTACCATAGGGTCTTTGCAATGGAGACCAGCGGGATCAGAGACACATTCGCCGGCGCAAATGACATTACCCACGTCTACCCCGTGAGGCCCACCTTGAGCATATACGTAGGAAGAGAAGAAAGCCAAAGCGGCGAAGTAAACACCGGAGAGCTGCATTTTCACGACTCGTCTAATCTAGTGACAGCAGGTAAATGAGGAGAAAAGAAGAAAAAAAAGGAAAATAGAACTCAAAGTTATATTTTTAATTGGATGTATCAAGCGAGAGAACGGAAGACCTGGTGAAAAGAGCAAAAAACGCTTCTTAAATTCAGCAATCTTTCCCAGGTGAAAAAGCAAGGGGCTTACTGGACTCGACAGATGTTTACCTTTCATTTTGCGCCCTTGTGTTTACATATTTACAAATCCCCAGCGGCGTGTTCCTGGCCCCTGGGGAAGATCGAGGAATGTTGTTCGGGATGGTAAGCATTTCACACATTATTCCAATCCTGGAATCCAAGTGCAAAATCCACTCCTGGCATGTGGGCACGCCAAAAGGAAACTGAAGTCAAAACAAAACAATAAAATCATATGAACCTAAGGGTTGTCCATTGTCTTCATTGCTTTCTTGCTTTCTTTCTTTCTTTCTTTTTCTCTCTCGTATGATTTTTAATTCACCAAGTGCCCATAAAATAAATCATACGATTCTCATAGCTTGTAATATTAGAGCCACCCCTGGGCGAATTGGTCGCACACATCTTTAGCCTGATTGTTCCCGTGTAGGGGTTGAATAATCAAGATTATTATTTATTACTATTTACAAAACCTTGAGGTAGATTTTCAGGTGGACTCAGCTATATTTTCACTTGTGGCATACCCAAACACTAGATGCTCCGAGTCCACGGGCGCTGAAGGAATAGGTTTAGGTATAGCATGATGACCTGGAGGAACTTCAACCGTCGCACTCGAAGCGTCACGGAAGTACTATGTTGCTAGGCGGGTGTACGGAGTAACAATTGAAAGGCAGCCGTGCAGGAGCTATATGTGGATAATAGTATCGTCCAAACACTCGGGCCCAAATTATGTTACCCATTAACAGTGCTCGCTTTTGGTTTGTCGCCCATATCGAAGGTTTAGCATTGTGAGACAAGTAGCGCCCAATTATGTGATCCACTCAAACCTTTTTTCGCGGATGTCCAGGATATTCTCTCTGGGACCAGGCTGAAGATGCCTTCGGGATGTTGGGTACTAGAGCCCGGAATAGGGCTATGCCGTTGTCTAAAAAGCAAATTTTTATTTTCGTCGGATTTTCACAGTTGGTGTAATCCAGCTTCTGTTATCCCTGGTCCTTGTCGATCCAGACCCGACGCGTAGATTGAGTAGATATAGTTTACACCTCAGTCCGAGGTTGTTTGGCGGGTTGGAAGGGAAAAGGGGTGCTCCCGGAAAACATTTCCAAGCGAACAAATCGAAGCAAACCAAATGATGAAGCCTTAAAATCACCTCACAAACCCTGGGTGTGGCTGTTGTTCCATACCAAATAATGCTTTGGCCAGTTCGAGCCTGTCAGCCACTGACCCCCTCTGGTTTGTGGATGCTCAGCCGGGAATCGTTCCTCATTCATCGCTGATAGAGGACTTTTCTTCATTTTAGTGAAATAATGAGAGGACAGCCTGTACATCTTGGTTAAGCTACACTCCCATGGTCTCAGCGAGGAAACGGAGCTCCCCTTCTCTCGCGTACTATTCCGCACCTTTGATCTTTAGTTCTAGGGGATGATTCGACCTAAGAAACCAAAGAGAAGGACGGTGTTTCTAAAAAAAAAAGCCTGAGCCACTGCAGTGATCGGCTCGAAATACCCCATTTGATACCTACCTACCTTCACCCTTGGGGATCATCCAAAGAGATTGGTGCTGCGAAGGGACATCCCAAACATTGGTAGGTGGATCATACTTGTTTATTTATATCTCTGACTCTCCACGCGATCAGCGTACCCATCAAACGAGGCATAGCTCTATATTGTAGAAGTGACCTGAAAATCCATTCGGCAAACTCTGCCTCCAAGTTCTACCCCCATAAGAGGCTCGAGAACTTGTAGCGACTGTATATTGTCACAATGAAACGGAAAACCAGGCGCAAAGACATTCTCCGGTCTTCTCCCTCGCAGACTACTTCTGAAGAGGGGTTTTAATGATGTGTATAACCAGTCTTCTCGCATGCGGCCGAGACTGTCAGGTGGAGCTCCAATAGCGACTTCAGGATCTAATTTCCCTCACGAATTAGTGCTCCGATTGGCGCCAGACACCGCCAGGCCGCAGGTTGACGAATCTGCTGTTCTTCCGGGCTTTGCTTTCCCCTTCCTGAATCCTCTTCTTTCGAAGCGTCAGTATCAGCTACCTCAGAATTTCACCATACCCACATTGAAGGCGGGTATGTATCAGGCGTTTAACGCTCATCGTACGCGGAGGTGAGCACCATTCATATATAATAACCTGGTTTTAAACCTGCTTAACCCACAGTGTCTTCCCCCGATTCGACACTGGCATCCTTGATAATCAGGGCCATTCAGGGGCAAGGAGGGGGTATTCGACCTCGCCAACAGAAATCCTGTCCATAGAGATTTGGCGAATCAATATTTCCCTCCTTTTATCCTGCCCAAATTCCTCCACCCTTCACCCGAAGATGTTGGAATCGTCTTGAAGGGGGACTTTTGACAGCTGATTTTGTTTAATCCCAGATGCTAGCCACGCAGCGCACCAGAAAATGTAATGGAATAAAAAAAAAAGTTCTCTCGGAGAACGTTTCGGCCAAGGATATTGTCGTAATGGCCTCGGAATATCAAGAAAATCGCCATGGGGTTAGTACTCATCTCATGGCGAGCAGCGACACTTTGGTGCTTCATGTACCGCATTAGAAAGGTACCATCTTGCTCAAATTTATTGAAACACGATGAAGAAATCCTTACTAGCGTGGGTGCAGATTGACTATCCGAGAAAACGAACGGTTATGCCTGCAAACCGAAGTTCATCTTGTCAGTTGAATCTCGATGGCCCCTACCCTTAGATAAGGGTAAAACGCGATGGCAGGATGGGCAAGGATTAGAACGGCAATCATTGTAATTGTTTTCGTTCCAAAATATTTTCCCATACCACATGATGCGGAGTTTCCAGCCATCATCAAAACCTCGAAAGCCAGACCATACAAACAGAGTCTGGAAGGCTTTTCACGGTCCGAGCCTTGGGACTATTTCCATTTCTAGATGGACAACTAGCCTTCGCAGAAATCGTGGATCCTAATATTCTCGTCAAAACAGTTTTGTTTTTCTCGATTCTCTTGTCACAGTACCTTCTCAACAACCATATTCGCCGTCCAAGGAAGCTTGATCGATAAGAAATATAAATGAGTATACCTTGGGGGGGGAAACGTTTTGGGTAGCCTCGTTTATTTCACTCGCTCGATTGGTGCACCGCAGAAGAATCTCGACATACCGGATGTGTTTTGGCATCAGAGTCTATAGGTTTGGGGTTAGTACCTCAGAACTTTACGGAAGTTTACAGAGGTTGTCGACGAATCGATTTTCTTTATCTTTCTCGGACGAAGCTTCCGGTCTCGGTATTTCCAAAGTCCTCGATATACGGGGGAAAAATTTCCGGCATCCGTTGAGTTAATCCTCAATTTATATCAGCCGTTATAGTGGATATTAGCGGTGCCTCCTTCAGAGCCACCAATCGGGTGATCACAATCTGTTATCTTCCATCTCCATACACTATCCGCTGGCATGTCGTCGCTGAGGCATATTATATCCGATTCTACCCTGAAATCATTGACCTTTCTTGCACGTGTCTTACGGCGTTGTCCGAGAATAAAAACGATTGATCACGTCCATTACCTGTAGTGGATTCTCTTCAGTCAATAGGAGATCACTAATAACTGAAAACAGAAAATATGAAAGTGTACAGCTTTTTTTTTGGAAACAGTGAGGCCGGGTGTTCCAATTGAAACGAGTTGTGCATAAAAGCCAAAAGAGTGACAACAGAAAAATGGAGGTGAGAAAAAACCAGAAGTCGGAGGGAGAGCGGCAGGAAGAAAGCACTCACCAAAGCAACTACGCGCAGCCTTTTAGGATGGCACGATTATCTCAAACTCCGCATCTTATGGCTACTCTCCATTTTCTTGTAATCCAGGATAATTCCGTGGTCATAAGCAATGCAATAAGTGTTTGTGTTCGCTCCAACCTCTGGTCCATGGCTTCACTTGGCCCATCGCGAGAAACCGACCCCCAAAGGGCTGCTCGTGCTACCTCTTTTAGAAAGCGAAAGACAGCGATCAACGTCTACGGTCAATGATCCGAGGTGTAGGTTCCACGAAAGCGACTGGCCTCTCAGAGATTTGGATGGTAGATGCACTATTCTTTCGAATTCACGACAAATTGTTCACTGAGACGATAGGGGTAGAGGTGGGAAACTTGAAGCGTCAATTTGTAGACGTCAGCATTATTTCACATATCAAGGATGCAATCCCTTCTTTTTCCCTTTTCCTATGCTATGCTCAGCAATGAGGAGAATGGCGACATGGAAAAGAAAGCAGCTCTACTGTCCGGGAAACAGGGGAACGCAGCCATCATAAACCTTGGTTCTTTTGACACCCTAACTACTCATCAGGAAAGGAGGAATGAACCATTGACGAAAACAAAAAGGAAATATGAAGAAAACTCAGCCATGATGGCGAGTTGAAAACATATGACGCTGACTTGCGAAACCACTGATAGTTGTAGTTCTTGGGTGAAGGAGACTTGGTGTGCGTCATGAGATTGGCTGGCAATTTTTTCCGAGCCCGAACATGCTAGTTGCTCCATCGTCCTGCCCAAGCAGGCAATTGAGTGGGCGAGCCTTGGATAAGAATAATGGTTCTGGGTCGTTCCCGCATTGATTCTCCATGGTTGACATCGTTTTCACACTCGATCCGAGGAGATGCTGAAGAACTCCACGAAACCAAATCTGGTCTGGGAGGTGATTTGGCACCACACATTATTCAACCTGAGCTACCCATCCTTCCCAGGCTCGCAACACCCGCGCCGAGTCAGATAGCTCGACCGCGGTTTCCACCATCCATCCCACTGGGTATTATTTCCGCTTTGCCTGAAGCGCCTGGCATTATTATTATTCCTCCAGAAATGCCCGACGAGCTTGTTTGCTTTAATGAAATTTCCCGTGGGGATTGGATCGGGGATGGGCCTCTTACCCAAAATGACTTGACTCGCCTTTCACCCTGCCATTTTTCTCTTCTGCCATTCCACTCAAGACCCTTTGAGTGGAGAAGAGAGTCTCTTCACCGTGGGTGCTACAGTTCAAGTGCGTGGTTGAACGACGACCACCCGAGAATCGTCTTCACTCATTGGTGACTCCCACTAATGTTGCCCGCAGTTTGGTCTGGTCACAGATTATTCTCGCACAGGCTCGTTCCTTGATCAACGGGATCCCTCATCCAGTGGGGCTCTAAGGTCCCTCTCTCTACCTAAATCTAAGGCCGGCCTTTTTCTCCCACTTCATTTCTTAGTCTTCCTCTTTTACTCTACCCAAGTCGTTTACCGAACAGCATCATATCTTCTATCGCTGCCCGTGACCCTTGACAATAACCCAGCGAGTAGAAGACTTCAAGGCCTAGGGAACCAAGCAGCAAGAGTTGTGTGTTCAAGAATGGACAGGGAAAATCGAAACTCGCGACAAAACTCGCGACAGAACTCGCAGCAAAAGTAGGTCCCTGTCAGTCGTTTTCTTTTCTCCTTTCATTTCCCATTCTCCTTGTCGGGAGAGATGAAAATTATTTTTCAATTATCCACCCCCTTGAGTCTGAAATCTCGAGTGTGGGATGACCAGACTGATAACTATAAACTAGTCACCAACCCAACGGGACCAGTAACCAAAACTCCAGCCGCGAAAACACAAATCCTAACCGGGAAGACAATGCTATAAATACCGAATCTCCAGAATATTACCAGATATTCGTCGAGCGTCTTCTGCGCCTTGTCTCGAACGGCAACCAGGAGACTGTTAACCAGTTGATTGCCATCATTCGCTCCGGCGCTTCGCAGCAGGATATTTTCGAAGCGCTGTCGGGATTTAGAGGAGGAAGTGGTAGCTCAGACGAGGGGAACAAAAGAAATGCGCCATGACCATCATACCCGTTGTGAGGAAGAGCTATCCTCGACATCTGACAAGCCTCTTCTCGACAGCCACCACGCCATTTGATGCCTGTCTCCTCCCCTTCCCTTCCCTGCCAACCTACCCAACCCTTTCACCGAGTAGACATTACAAATCTAAGTGGCAGTATGACGACGTCCTTTTTCCCATTTGCGAAGTTTGAAGGAAACACGATTTGGCGCCCAAATTCAATTTTGTAGCATTTTGCGAAGGAAAGCGAGTGGGCCGACATGAAGGGAGAAAAAAAAAATGAGCTCACTTCATCTATAAGTCTTCTTGTTGCCTAGAAGTTGGTCTATGTTGACGTAGAATTCAAGTTCAAATTTTATAAAAGATGCATCAAAATACCTTTTCCAACTTTTCAGGATGATGTATGCTGCTTTTTCGTCGGGTACTAGGTGAGGATAAGCCTTGCTTGCCTTTCAGATCCCCTATGGCTGCCACTTTTTTTTTTTTTGGTTCCTCGGTGTTCGCCCTATTGTCCTCACCCATTGAAGTCCATCGAGCCAAGATTCAGGATTCCAGCAGGAAAGCCCTAGGTAATTTATGCTTCCAACCCCTCCCAGACACTACACCAGATCCCGTGCGGTGGCGGTTTTGAGTCGGAATAAGCTTCAACCTGAAGGGAGGAACCACGTCATGGGAGTGTGGTGGCTTGGTGTGGATACTTCATCATTGGTGTCCCTCACCCTTCACACGCTCCGCTATTGGTTTGGACCGAGATTTACCGACCAAGATATACAGTGCTTACCTCTCAAGTGACATGGATTTCTTTCAGCTTCAGTGATTCCTTTAGAACCGCATAATCAATTATGGCATATTTCACGGGAATTTACGAGGTATATTTTCTCCCCCCCATTCAAATCTTCTTGATTCTCATTCAGAGACTTGACTCCCGTCCAGATCTACCTAAGTTTAGGATGGTGCTTTTTCTACTCGTGGGTTATATACAACTGTATATACGTGCCTAGTACCTAGCTGTAGACCCCCAGCGGCAAATAAATACCTTTCGAAATATTGGGGTAACCAAACTTATCCGGCTTAACCTCATTTAAAGGCCGAACCGGAACCGGGGATCGTCATCTCCAAGATTATTTACGACATGGGCCTCCAACTGTACCTGGTGGTCACGCATCCCCTGCTTCCATTTCTTATTCTCGATCATCAAGCTAGCTGCAAAAATAGTGCTCATAATCCCACAGAACAACATCATTGCCAATGAGACGCCATAATCAAGAGCATACCCGGGGCTGCGTCCCCGTTGAAGGTGTTGCCAGCGACAATAACACCGGCGTTTCCAAATCCGATTTGAATGGCGAGGCCAATAGCACGTTTATAATGACCGCTTAAGTTATTGGCCATCTACACATTCGTCACGGGCTGAACAATATAACAACCTATAGTCACAAAAAATACGGTCATGGATCGGGCGCGGACGTTTACTCCCCCCCCTCCTCCCCGAGATGGGCCCCTGGCATAATAAAATAATGTATCCGATACTGGCAAGAACCACACCAAACATCACAAGCCCGTACCTATGTTGCATCCGATTCGTGAGATGAGAGAATATCACAGTCAGTACTGCTACCACGGCCCACACCGGAATGTGGATTTGACTGTGGATGCCGTCGTAACCTAATGACAGAAAAATAGATAGGATGAACAGGGCTGTGGCGTATCTGGAAGCAGTGATTCCAAGATAAATAAGACTACCTACATAAATCTTCCTGTCTGATATCATCCATCGCCACGTAGCGGCGTCGAGTCGGTTCATTTGGGCACCGCCCCCGATATCTCGAGAGTTTTGCTCTTTTAGCAAGTTTTTCTCCTCATTATCCAGGAATTTTGCCCTTTCAGGCCTGTCTACGAGGATGAATTTCACTTGGATGGCTACGATAATGGAGAGGAGACCTTCGATGATGAAAATCTAACGCTAACCCGGATATCCTCCAAGGTTATGCATGTGGTAGAGAACATACGCTTGAAGCTCACCAAAGGCTCCAGCGACTAGGCCAGCAACCCAGAAGAGGGAGAAATGTTTCTGGAAATCGTGTCTTTTATAGTACATGCGCATGAGGTACGTACATCCGGGCACGATCCTTCCTTCGCAAAGGCCAAGCACGAACCGACAAGCAACCAGGCCGCCACTGCTTTGAACGAACCCCTGACACATACACGCGACACCTACATATTTCCGAATATTGCTTAGGTTATCATAAAAATACTCCGTAGTATCAAATACTTACTAAAAGAAGGTCAATAAGCTAATCTATGTCGAAGGAGAGAATCTCTTTAGAATTATGTTGCTAGGAATGTCGGCCCGAATATGAGGGACGAAGAAATCTTGCATCGCAATGACCAAATCTATTTCTAACATCCCTAATTCGGGGACAACTCCCAGGATGCTGACATTGCCCAAGTTGATTCTATCCCAAACCCAAAGGCAAAAATCACCCAAAGAGGAACAATGAGATGTAGATCGATTTTGCGCAAGAGTGCCCGTACGCGTTTCTTATCCGCATCGGTAGAACCTTCAGCCTTGAAGATATCGACCGTGGGTTGCTTATCCATTAAGCAGAAAAGTTGTCTAAATTGATGCTTGTAGATCTTGAGACGTCCTGGGACAAATATATCTACCCAGGGAGCCGGTGTCATAAAGGGTCACAAGAAGACTTGCCATCATCATCCCCCAATGAGTATGAGTCAAAGCCAATAGTCTTATGAAGAATATAAATATTTAGGAACCACGGTCTAGCGGAGAATTCGGCTTTGACGCTAAAACAACGAACCCTCCAGCACAGACCTTACGGAGCAGCAAGAGCGTCATCCTAATCAACGCTTTTCTTGTTTTGGATTGGCATACTTTTCATCATATTTGGGTTTCGTTTAGCTCACAGGGCCCCTCTGCCGTAATCGCTCTCAGGAGGGGGGTGTGGGTGTCTCTCTGCCTCATGCCCATCCTTTATTTATCCATTAAAAAACATCATATAAATCCTTCTTTACCAACCAGTACGAACCCGACGGGAAGACAAGGTGAAACATGGCGGTGCCCTAAAGGCCTTTGGAGAGACCGCTTCCATTCAAATGATTGTGTTTAGGAAACTACATGAGACAGGCAGAATCGAAAACGAGGTTGACGATCACAAGTGTGTCATTGGACTTTTGGGGGGAAATGACGACTATGTTATTCCAGAGCTTTCGTTCGGGACTTTGAAGGTCAGCCAGCCTGCGCTCCATGGATATCGATATTCGTCGAATCAAGTATATCGACCAAACGCACCGTTCTAGCTCTACAAAAGCCGGCATTTTCTTGTTATATATCCGACTCTTCGTCAAGTGCTGGGTCTTCATCACTTGTTGCACCTGGACTGCCATCACCGTGTCCTTCACAATGGGCATGGTTATGTCCAGTATCTTCCAGTTCTCCCCCATTGAATATGCTTTTGATAAGTCAATCCAGAGAGGTGACAACTGCACTGAAATGACAGAGTTCTGGTAGGTTTTTAACATCTTGGGTGATCGCCCTCATCGCCCTCATAATTTCGGTCATCAGAAGGCCCCAACTTCCGCTGAAATCTAAGATTCTCTATGCGGCATCTTCGCCTTTGGTATCCTGTAAGCCAACTCTCAAAAGTCCCCTCCATTAGATTAATTTTGGCCCGTGTCACGCTGACAGTTACCGGCTCGAGCTTCTTCCTTCTTCCTTTTTCCTTTTCATTTTTTTCAACTAGCGCCTGCTATCCTCTGCATCACAACCTTGGATATCGCTACTTCCTACCTCGACATAACCTAGAACAGCATCGGATCATCTATGTGGACTGTCATTGAATCAAACCTAGGGGTTATCTGCGTTTCCCTCCCTACCCTCCACTAGCCCTTCGTGCTACATATCGCCCCGTCTTCTCGGGAGGGTGTACCACAGCCAGGGCGGTTCGGAGGGGGTACGCCCGAATTTAATCTCGCGACGACACCCAAGAACATGCCACAGCCCAGCTCCAGGTCACTCGACATGGTGGAAGGATGGAGCACGTGGACGATCGAGGTGAAGCGGCAGCTTACGTCAACGAGTCTAGTTGTAGCCAAAAAGATATCATCCCCTCCTCTAACTTGGGGGTAAGGAAAGTCACTCGAACGACGACGCAAGTTTTCGGTGAGTGTAAGAAGGGGGTGGCTGAGGGCTCAATTGAATTGAATGGGGTTCGAAGGGGATTTTTGGATATATATATCCTCTCTTTTCTTTCTTCCTTCCTTCCTTTCTTCCTGTTGGATGCTTTATTTTGTATTGTATGGGCTGGCCTTAGATCAGGAATACTATTTCTTTTTGTTATGGCTACAAACTTACGAGTATACACATTTTCAAAACAAAATTCCAAAAATGGAAGCTAAGTTTGTATTCAGTGTTGAGGAAATTACCTGGGTACTGATATCGGATGGATTTCATGGCAAATTCCCCTAAAGAAGAAAAGGGGGAAAAAAGTAGGCAACGTAAAAAAGAACCAGCGCGAAAAAAAATTGGTATGAGCATGTATCACATGTCTAAGAAAAAGAGATATGATAAACTAAATGAATAAATAAAGATCTTTCCATTCACCTCGCAATCTCTAATTAAGGTGTGCAACGCCCAGTAAATCGAGGGTACAGACTGCAATCCCGAACTGTGTAACGGGCACACAACCAGGCTAGGAAACGCTCAAGGCCCAGGCCGTAACCTCCATGGGGAGAGGTTCCATACCTAAAACGCGAATGATTAATTGGGCCTTTTTTTCCAGCGAGGGAAGGGGGTTTGTGAAAAGGAGGGATTTTAGGGTTAAACAGAATTGTGAGAAACTTACTTGCGCTGATCGGTGTACCAGTAGTATGGCGAGGGGTCCATACCCTCATGTTTATATGCGGCCATCAACTCATCCCAGTCCTCCATTCTCATACTCCCACCGACAATCTCACCGACACCGGGCATCAGAACGTCAACACTTTCGGTGACACGGCGGTCTTCGGGGTCCTTCTTCATATAGAAGGCCTTAATATCCCCAGGGAAATGGGTAAGGAAAATGGGCTGGTTGATAATGTCGGTCATCTTGCGCTCTGCTGCCTCGGCGATATCGTCACCAAACTCGTGAGGCTTGCCTTCCTCGTTGGGGATTTCGTGCTCAATTAGCCAATCGATGGCATCAGCATATTTCATACGTTTGAATGGGCGGCTGGGGGGCTTGAAGTCGGGGTTGAGCTTGTCAATTAGTGCCTTGGTGGCGGGGTCAGCCAGGACCAATTCGAGAACACGGCAGATGACGGTCTCCAGGTGGTCAAGGAGGTCAGTGAAGGTTATAAAGTCCAACTCCGCTTCAATGTGGGTGTACTCAGACAGGTGACGACGGGTAAGTGACTTCTCAGCACGGAAAGAGGGGCAGACGCAGAAGACATCTCCCATTGAAGGAAGACAGGTTTCCAGGTAGAGTTGCGACGACTGTGTGAGATAGGCATCCTCGCCATAGTAGTCGAATTTGAAGAGGGTGCTGCCACCCTCGACCTGGGTTTGCACCATGGCTGGAGGGGTTACTTCAAGCAAGCGGTTCTCCTCAAAGGTTTGACGGAAGGCTCGAAGGGTTGCAGCGCGCACCTTCATAAGCGCGGACGCGGTTTCACCACGAAGGACCAGGTGACGGTTGTTGTAGAGTGTCTGGGGATCAGCGTCAGGAGCCACGCGGGTTGTGATGGCTTCCTTGTCGCCAGCGGCACGGCCAATGATCGTGAAGTAGTCTGCGTGAAGTTCACGGTTGTTTGGCGCATGCTGCTTAGGGGGGACAGCCCTCATCTCTCCGTGGATGGCTATTGAGGTTTCTTGGGTGAGAGTCAAGGCATCGTAAGTCCTGGCTAGATCACCAGTCAAGACGCACTGCAAATAACCGTAGCCGTCTATCAGGGTCAGGAAAACCATGTCCTTCTGAGAGCGCAAGCGATGGACTCTTCCCAAGACTCGAACTCGAGTTCCAGGTGCGTCTGACTCAGGAGAGCCTAGCTTCACGACCTCAGGGTTGGTCTCGTCTAATCGAATCCTCACAGGCTTGGGAAGGGACGGGTCCTCTTTGATGATAATGTTCTTAGCCTCCTCAAGAACAAGTTTGCGTTTGTCTGCCTCTTGCTTCTCACGGATAGCAAGTTCCTGTTCCTTTGCGGCCTTCCTTTTCCGTTGTTCATAGAGATTGGTGGCCTTCTTGAGGGCGGACTTCGATGCGGGCTTCCATTCCAATTTCGACACTGGGTCAGCGCCTTCGCCCACAGGCTCGGTCTGAGATTTGCGCGTCAAGTATTGGACACCCTCGGCCGGGGCGTGATGCATGAAAGCATGGATTAAAGTCTTGTAGGGAGCAGATTCGGAGCCAGTCGCTGTCGAGTCGTCCCTTCCGACATCCTCGTCAATGTAGATGGACGCCATTGTGAGAGTTTATTGGGAGAAAACTAATATAAAGCCAGCTTCCATGTCACGTCAGTAAGCGGAAGACCAGCAGAAAATTCGTGTGGTTGACTTGGATTGCACTGTGCCGAGCGGGGGACAGGGGAAGGGAGGCAATTAGTTGGATATCTGAGTCACACAAATCGCTCCAACTGAGGAGGGCACAAGGTACAGAATGTACTAGCTAATTATGCCCCTAGGCGTAATATCATGGAATTTTATACTTACCAGACAACCCAATCGATCCGCTCAAGGTAAGTATGTAAGGCAAGTCCGAGAAAGAAGTGACGTGCAAAGTGAGTGACTCTTCAATTCTCGATTCTGGAGGGGTAATTTTTTTGGGACCCACGTCCATAATTGCTGCCTCAGGCAGAAAACGATGGCATTGGGCGAATCGGGATAAGACAAGACAGGCCCTGCCGAATCCGTCCCATCTCCAATGTCTAGGCAGATAGGTCTCTCCTCTAATGCGATAAAGGAATAGTCTTCAGGGTCGAGTGATTTTCACATCGATCACTCCACAACAAGGACCCGGGCAATTAATCTGATCCTGAAGGCTGCTAGATCAGCCACTGGAAGTCAATGAAGTGATTTGTCATCTGCATGAAATGGATAAAACCTTGGAAGATTGTAACCGGGGCATTTTTAAAAATAGCAATAAGAGTGGGCAAAATCGAGATTGCTCTTCTCTAAATATTTGATCTGCACAATCAATTGCATCCAACCTGAACGCCGTGATGAGGGAACCCTGAACAAGCAGTGGTTCTGCAGACGGGCCCGGATAATTAATGCTCCCGGTTAAAGAGCCGCGGCGCTTTTGGATCATTATTATTCCCTTCTTTTTCTTCACGCTCAAATTGAACCCCACCAAAGTTCTTAGACAGTGGGCGGAACGCCTCCTACTAGCCCCGATCTGATCCTGACATGGACTATTACTCCTCGGATAATGATTATTATTGATTCTTGACCATTCACGGAGAAGACCTGCTGATGGACGATTTGACTCCTGAGTGATCCCAACCATCGGAACAGCAAAAGCAAAATTTTTCCAGCATCTGCAGCTCGGATATGACATGAGGCCATGATGCCACCACTGTGGGCCACTCGAGCTACTATTTACTATTTCCCCGCTTTGTCTCTTTTATTTTTTTTTTATTTTTTTCCCAGGGCTATTGAGCCTCCTCTTCAAATCCTGTGCGATTCGGCTCTAGTCAATCAAGCAAGATTTAGGAATGGAGGGGACAATCTCAAAGAAACGACCTGGCAACAGGCTGTTTAAGCCTGAATATATGCACGACATCTGGGATTGTAACCTTACTAAGAAGTGAACAAAAAAAGATCTGGTGGGAGAGGAACTCTTTTCCCCATCTCCTCTGGGTCCCAGTTTTAACCACGGAACCGTGTACTAATTCAATTGGCACTCTCCACAGCAAGCAGGAGTAGTGAGAGCAGCTATTCTTGCTACCTGGTTGTTTGGTATTATTATTGTTATTTATCTACTTTCCTTTTTTTATTCTTTCCCCTTAGTGATGATGGTTCATATTCAATGTGCCTGAAGAATCCTCTTTCCTACAGGTGCCCCTTTTCGTTGATCCCGTTTAATAACACCCAGTCCTGCAGTTTTATTCTTTTTTCCACCTTTTCTCTCCTTCGTTCATTTTTCTCTTACAATCATTTGGAGAGAGGGTTGATTGTTCTCTGATATTAATCAATTGTTTTGCCCTTTTTCTAATTCATAATTACCACTACTGTATAAAATTTGCTGGAAATTTAATAGGAAGGGAAGTTGCAACAGAATCAGGCATTATATCAAAATAATTCTTGCTCTGGTTCATTGGTTTCTTATTATCACTTTTCGTTCCTCCACCCCCTTCTCCAATAAAAACCCCTTTTTTCAACTTGGGGGTTTTTTCCTTTTTTCATCTTTTCTTTTTGCCCTTTTTCCTTTTTCTGATCTTCTTGACATCTTCTGACTTCCCACTGCTTCAACTCTCATTTCCTTTTGTCAAGTCTCGTTCGCGCTTTTCCAATTTGAGCCTAACGAAAACAGTCCGGCTTTTCTTGGGTTTCCTCTGTGCCCATTCGAGTCTTCAATTCGCATCCCGTCAATTTTGCAGGGGTTAGACTTTCATCTTTTTGAACAGACCCTTGATCTCTTTGGCTGATATTACTCTTGCTATTATTTCCTATTATTAACATTTTGTTCCTTTTCTGGTCCTGATTGACACTTCTCTCATTCCCTCAACCATTTAACCTGAATCTTAATTGTTTCTCCTGCTTGTGGTGTTGCGGCATTCTGACCGTAAAACCCCCTAAACTCAGCCAACCAACTAAATCATCTCAAGGTTTGTCTGTCCCCGTTCCACCAGCCAACCCCCATGCACATTCCAATTGACCACTGGGAACCCTTCTAGACACGTCTCCATTGAGTCTTCCAGTCTTTCCTTTCCTGTTGTGACTGATCTGGGTTCCTCTTCTCGACATTCTCTTTTACCTTCATTTTGTTCCATCTTCTTTCTTACTCTCTCTTCTTGCGCCTATTGTTTTCTGACTTCCCACTTCTTTTTCGGGGGTGATCGTCAACCCCGTACTTATTTTTTTTCTTTCTTTCTTTCTTTTTTCTTTTTCCCCTTCTCTTGTCTACCTTCCTTCTTTGTCCTTTTTTATTTTATTTGTTTTCGTCAACCCTCCTTTCCAATCAAGTCGATTGCTTGATCTCTCCCTTTTGGTGATAAGAGGTTCGATCCGCGTCGGCCTTCCCCGTCCCATTTCCCTTCCCAGGAGACCATTGTGTCCTGTTCGTTCGCTTTACTCGCCATGCAAACCTCCGATGCCTCAAATATCCCAAGTCGTTTGATCCCTTCCAAATTTTCTCACCTAAACGCGGACAATACTGGTTTCTCCCACGGAGCATACAATTCGAATACTATTCCCCTCCAAGGATTGTCAGACCGGAATCCTCGTCGGGCTAATATTCCTGCCATCAACACCACCGCGACCCCAAGCACATCCGATAACATGGCGACCTCAGGAACCGCGTTCGATATGAATTTTACCCCCCTTCTCCCCTCCCAACTCCTCCTCGGCAGTCCCTTCCAACCCGGAACTCCATCTGCATTCACTTCTCCCCAGTTTGCCAACTTTGGCGGCTTCTCCCAAAGCGCGGCCGGACATACACAAGCGCCTCCAAACCAACTAGGCAGTCCAACCCAGGCTTCACAGAACGCTGGATTATACTCGAATATGATGTCGGCGGATGCAATAGGGAATTCCCAACTACTGGGGGGTCCCCAATCTCCCGTTGGTGGTTTGGGGGGGCTCGGTAATGCGGCATACGGAAGCCCTGCGGCGTCGGTAACCCCTGGCCTCCTCTCAGGCACAAGCCGAACGGTATACCTAGGCAACATTCCAGCAGAGACCCCTGCAGAAGAAATCCTGAACCATGTTCGCAGTGGCCAAATTGAATCAGTGCGCCTTCTCCCCGACAAGAACTGCGCGTTTATCTCGTTTCTGGACGGTAACTCCGCTACACATTTCCATTCTGACGCCATCTTGAAAAAACTGGCTATCAAGGGGAATGACATTAAGGTGGGCTGGGGAAAGCCTTCCCAGGTCCCTACTTCCGTTGCCCTAGCAGTCCAGCAATCCGGCGCGTCACGAAACGTTTACCTCGGAAATTTGCCGGAGGAGATGACAGAAGACGAACTTCGGGAAGAGTTGGGCAAATTCGGCCCTATCGATACTGTAAAGATCGTAAAGGAGAAGGCCATCGGATTTGTTCATTTCTTGTCTATCACTAATGCTATGAAAGCCGTCTCCCAGCTGCCCCAGGAGACCAAATGGCAGGCCCCCAAGCGTGTCTTTTATGGCAAAGACAGATGTGCATATGTTTCCAAGACACAGCAGCAGAATGCCGCACAATTCTTAGGAATCGCCCCTGGCTACGCACACATTCTTAATTCGGCAGACCGCGACCTAATCACGAACGCGCTCGCCCAACAATCCGTAGCGGCCGCTGCCGTGGCCACCTCAGCGGGCGGTGTCAACAACCTAGGCAACCGGACCATTTATCTGGGAAACATCCACCCGGAAACTACTATTGAAGAGATTTGTAACGTGGTGCGAGGCGGTCTTCTACATCATATCCGCTACATTCCCGACAAGCACATTTGCTTCGTTACGTTCATCGATCCCACCTCCGCTGCCTCCTTCTATGCTCTTAGTAACCTTCAGGGCCTCATGATTCACAACCGTCGGCTGAAAATCGGTTGGGGAAAGCACTCCGGGCCCCTCCCACCCGCTATCGCATTAGCTGTGAGCGGTGGTGCCTCCCGGAACGTTTACGTGGGTAATCTGGACGAATCCTGGGCTGAAGAGCGCCTCCGCCAAGACTTTTCTGAATACGGAGAGATCGAACTGGTTAACACCCTGCGGGAGAAGAGTTGTGCCTTCGTGAATTTCACAAATATCGCAAATGCTATCAAGGCTATTGAAGGTATGCGCAACCGAGAAGAGTATCGACGATTCAAAATCAACTTCGGCAAGGATCGATGCGGAAACCCACCTCGCCAAACCGGCAACGGTGGGCAGCAAAGCCGTAGTGCAAACGGTATCGAAGGGCCCCAATCGCCCTCACCAGCGCTGAACGGCTTTCAGAGCCTTAGTCAGTCGGGCTCCCAGTCAAGCCCAACTCGTCCCGCTATCTCACCTGCCCCTGGCTCTACCGGTTCCCAGAACGGACAGCAAGGCCGACACCCATTGCAAACCGTATCGTCCCCGTCCGGAATTCTGAATACGGGTGCCAGTAACCCATTGACCATGTATCTCAACCAGATGTCTGCCCAGCAGACTCATGAGCAGGAAAACCGGCTGAATGAACCCATGGCGCTTGCAGCACTGCAGTCCCAGGGTCAGCCAACCTCGCAGCAACAGCCACTCTACAACGGCACGAGCACCAGCGAACTCACCAACGGAAGCATCGAAGCTCCTCTGCATCAACATAAACCCTCCACCAACGGCTACTTAAACGTTACCAGTGGCTCCGCCGTTCCCGGTCATCACGCCACTGCCAGCACAAGCAGTTTAAACGTTCCCCGTGCGCAGCACTCCCGGGCTGTGAGTTTGCCGTCATTCTCCCAGGAGCCCTTTGGTCACATGTCTACCCAGCCCGGCCACGGTCGCTCAGGAGTGACTCATCAGGCCCAAAGCAGTTTCTCGAGCTTCTCGTCCGCCCTTAGTGGGCTAAATCACACTGGCTTCGGATTAGCCATCCAAAATGAAAACTCCCTTCCTGGCTGGGCGGAAGAAGAGATCGGAGCTAAATAATTATGTTCTCATACGCCTAGAAAAAATTTTTCTTTTTCCCTCTTTATCGCTCTTTCGATTCTAGGTGGGCTTTCTTTTCTTTTCTCACATTTGGTTGACTATTTTGGAATTTGGTCTTTTGGTTTCATTGTCACCATTCTGATTCTTTTCTTTGTATTGGCTTCATTCTATTTGTGCTTTCTATTTTCATGTCTAAATTTTGTTCTTGGCCAACCCACATTACAACCATTTTAATTCTTTTTTTATACCATTAACATGTATTGCTAGCTGGGTATGATATTTTTCATTTCTCTTCTCTTATATCTCCTTCATTTCTTTTGATTTGTTATTGGGTATTAACAGTTTCCTCATTTCCATTTTGCTACGAAGGCGAGTGAAATCTTGGTTATCCTAGGCCGGTCTGGCTCCGGTCTATTATTTATGTCTCAATCTCCTAATATGCATATGTGATGCCATTGCGACGGAATTAATCCAGGAGCACACAGATCTCCTGCTGCATTTTGGTCGTGGAGAAGGGTTATTTGGCTATCAGGGTAACTGGTTCAGGATTCTGATGCCAATGGGATGTTGAGAAAACAAGCAGGGTAGAAGAGAAGCTAGAAAAGCAAAAAAAATTTCAACGACGTAAATCAGGTTCAATATTATTGCCAAAGCTTGCCCAACGCCGGGAAGCTATGTAAGGACCATCCATATATATAGCCGCGACCTGAGGTCCCTTGGTGCCACAACCACCCCGGGCCAAGTATTCCGGATTGGGAAAAAAATCAACAAACATATCACGTGAATACATTTGTGCACTAGACCCGTTCAGACAAACCTAATAGACCATCATCACCACTCATCATCCAACTTTTACTACCACCCACCCTCATCGCCATCTCCCAGATATTGCATTCTATTTCTTCAAAACATTGTTGGCTCTTGTGTGTGCTACACCCTTGCTTGCCTCCCACCATGGCTTTGCCTCCGGAACAAATTAACATCAAACGACGTCGAGAGGAGGAGCCAGTAGATACATTATGTAAGAGTATCCCCTCCAAGCCCGCACGCTCCATTCTCAGGACGGGGAAGCAATCAGACGACCTACAACTGTAGCCGTCGGAGAAAGGAATGTCACAACAGTGTATAGCAATTGAACTTTTATGGCCAGTACAGCGCTAACTTATTAAACTACAGATATTCAATCAGAGTTACATCAGACAAAACGCCGATTTACGGATTTTGTTTTCCAGAGAGTCACAGTCAGTTCAAGCAGGACCAGTGGGAATACTGGCACTGATGACGGAAGTGGCTCCCCCAGCTTTTCAAGTTTTTCGGCGGCGCAAAGGGCAGTACGAAGCCCACGCTCCGTGAGCAGCATCCATGTTCCCAAGACCACTAACACTGCGGTAACGGACCGTG
Source organism: Aspergillus diversus (assembly GCA_027569885.1). Lineage (NCBI taxonomy): Eukaryota > Fungi > Ascomycota > Eurotiomycetes > Eurotiales > Aspergillaceae > Aspergillus > Aspergillus diversus. Next base: position 93,564 of record JAPDKZ010000016.1, read on the forward strand.
CTATCGGTGGGGGTGTTCCCCTGGTGAGAGCCACATCACCTGGGGCCGAGATTCGCGAAGAACAGCGCATCGTGGCTGCCCGCAAGGATGCAGAAGAGCGAGTGAAAAATGCTTTATACAGCTCCGCTGACCACTCGAGGGCCGCAGTTTCAGTCCCTAGTGGCGGTGAGGCCACTGCCAACAGATATCCCGTTTCTTCCTCGTCAAGTGGACGGGGAAGCCCCGCTCCTGCTTCCCATGGACAGGCTCCTTCGGTCCGCAGATTCCAAATATCCAGGTCGAGCACGCCAGGGAGCCCACTCCGGAGTACCGGCGGAGGCGTCCAGAAACGTAGAGGAGATGGTGCGGTTGCGGTCCTAGTCGAGAAATTGCGGCGTGGGCCGCATTCCAGGCAAGCGTCGATGGTTGTGGGCGTTGTCCCTCTACGAGCAGATGATACAGGCGCGAGCTCTGGCTCCCGTGACGGCTCAGTCGTTCCGGAAGCGATGCCAGACCGTCCACGGAAGCGGCCTGTGGTGAACCAGGCCGAGAAGAAATGGCGAGAGGAGCGGCAAGGCGCGATCTCAGCTGCGAAAGAACACATCACGCAAGTGCTAGAGAGGGAAGCGCAGAACCATCAGACCAGCTGGGAGGATGAGTCGGAGCGGCTAGCCCGCGAACTCGAGAAAGTTGCGCTGGAGCTCGATGGGGAGATGGAAACCCAACCAACTGAAACGTATAAATACACGCAGTCTTCTGCATCGACTCGTATGGTGACGCCAAAGCCCCCCTTAAAATACCCGCCGCGTACACCGAATAAACATCGAGCAGCTGCAGCTGCAGCCACAACGCAAGGAGACCCGGTCAAGCCTGTCGCGGCGGAGCAGGAAGGTGGCGAGAGTGATGGAGAGTTTGTCTACGACACGTACATCCGGCGTCCTCTGCCGGACAGAGGACTTTTGACAGACCCCGTAGCGGATCTAGAACTAGGCCAGGAAGCATGGTTGCGGCAGCACGGAATCGACGCTACTCGCCAAGACGTCGGAGTTATCGTCATCACTCCCGAAGATGAAGTGTATTGGGAGGATTTTGCGGAAGACGATGAAGATGAGGATCGCTGGGACAGCGAGGATGGAGACTCCAATGGTAAGCTGCAAATAAAATTTTCAAAAAAGAAAAGCATATCTTCCCCCAACTTTCTACGTCATACGCAGGTCAAAATAAAATGACCCCTCCCCCCCCAAAAAATAAAGCAATCATGAGAAGCAAACAGGCTAATAGAAGACGACCACACAGCTGAAAATAATCCCGCAAATGACTACCCCGATGAAGAGCTGTCCTGGGACGATGAGGAAGACGATCCTTCAGCGATCTACAGAAAGTACCGCCGAAACGGCCGGTCTGATGACGAGGAATACGATTGGGATGGTTCCGGCAGTGAGGGGGCGGGCAATGGCAGGACTGGAAATCGATTTGGGACCCGGTCGCACGTGGAATCTGACGAAGAAAGCTGGTAGGCAAGGGCGAATCGAACCCGGGTGGCTGCATCTGCAGAATTTCACGTATTCATCCCCCTCTTTCCTCCCTCATGATTTCCCTTTTGGATGACAAGCAAGCCTTGACAAGCTCTTCGTTGGCAGAGTTCGGAGATATGAATGCATTGGAGTACAGTACTTTGTCAGGGTGGGGAGGGTTATCATCCATTTTCTTCTTCCTCTTCACAGGCTCCATTGTTCTTTTTTTAACCCTTTTCTATATTACCCTTGTTTTACTTCCCACTAGGATTCATTCACCGCAAGATCCATGCATCAACTGGCCTGCAGAAACGTATTGCAGCAAGGGAAAAGCAAAAAGTGGAAATAAAAATAAACCTAAGAAACAATATTATCCGCACCAGTTCAAGCTCCATCCATATCCAAAAGGTCCAAGTCTCAAGGCATGAAGTAGTCCCGAATCAAATCGACCAGTAGAATTCACACTCACCTCACAACATCCAGTTTCACAAGAAGATAAGAAAATACCTCATGTGTTTCAACACAACTTGGAAGTTTTACAATTCTTCTTCAATCCCTCTTTTATCAAACCAAAATACAAGAAAAACTAAGAAAAATAAAAAGCAAAAAAAGACAAGAAACTAAACAAGATGACGAAAATATCACATCACACGTCAGTCATCAGGAAGTCAGCAGTGCAGAAAAAAGTCCCCATACCTCAATCCGAATGCGGGGTATTATCCTCAGGGCCGTTTGGCATCCAACCGAAAACCCAAGCAGGATACGAAGTATACAACAGAATCTCGGGATGGAAGTAGGTTTTGATCTACATCTGCTTCCCCCTCCTTCTCTTCAATAACTGGATGCTACTTCAAATAAACAATTCAAGGAAATAAATTGTCCTAGGGTACGAGAGGTTCGTTTCATTTGATTTGTTTTTCTTTGTTTGCTTGTTTTTTTTTGGTTCTTTTCAAGGCACGAAATCAGCCAAGGTGGGGGAGGTTGGGGTGGAGCGGTTGAGTTTGGTGGTGGGGGAAGGAAAAAAACGCGAAGGAAGGGGGAGGGCGGATATCGATGGGACGAAGACAGATATTTCAGTTTTATAGTTGGGATTCGAATCCTTCGATCAGCAGGTTCTGCAGGAAAAACTCAGCAGAAAAAAGGTTGAAGAGATTGATGGTCACGATGGGTGAAGACAATCAACCGGGCCGGGTCTCTTTGGGTGACGAATTCCTGTTCGTAAATTTCAATTTTTTGTGCTTCAAGGGATTTGGTGATTGGTTATGATTGGACAAAAGAAGGATTATTCATTTTACACTTTTCTTTCGTCATGATATTGCATGGTATCAGGCAGGAGATATTTTGAGCACTATTGAGATCTGTTGGCATTATTCAGGTGTTTGCTCTAGTCCTCGTATCTTGAAGCATTGCACTCTGTATCTACCGTACTACTACTATACTATCCTTCTACTACTACTTAGCCCTACTACTACTAGCCTGGAGTACTACTAGGAGTACTTCGTCGATGGTTGGGTATGGTTCTAGTCGTATAGTATATTTAGTGTACGGTATTATACGGTACATACGTAAATGTTTGATAACGTAACCGAGTTCATTCCATATCAATCCCGCAGAGACTGATATAGTGATATACTAAATCCTGATGCTTGCTAAAGATTCCAGAGTACCTCCCAATGATGAACATGCCTGAGCCGTAGAAATAAATCAGAAGAAAAGAATAGAAATAAAAGGAATAATGAAAGATCAGCTCCCAAAAGTATTCCCAAATATAGACAAAATTAAAAACATAAAAAGGTATCTTGCGGTGCCGTCGTGAGAAGAGAGAACTCGAATTTTTAGTTTCCAAAGAACGAGATGAAGGTGAGAAGCCTCGAAAAGGGGAAGAATAAGGCGTTGGAATAAAGGAGATGAAGCAGGAGAGGAAGAAGAGGAAGAAAGGAGGGGTAAAAGCATTTTATCGTGGTATCCGTCGAGCCATGACTTGCTCTTTATTCTCGCGCATCCAAGGATACCATACTCCCATCCATTCTACAACACCAAACTGTGGAGCTGCTGAATTGACTAGACCGGAGCCCTCACGGAGGAACTCGCCATCCCGCATACGGCGTTGCTCACGCAGGGTCGGACACTTCTTCTCCTTGATGAATCGGTAGAATTTGCATTGGATTCCCTGGAATCCGCGTCGTTGACGGTTGGGGAACTGGCGGTTAAAGCTCTCTCGTACTTCCTTCCACTCCTGGCAAAGATCCACACGGTGGTACCAGATGAAATACATCTCCTCCTCCTCGTACTTGGGTCGTGGTGGTCGTCGCCTCTCTGGGGCACCACTGGAGCTGCTGGAGACAGAGTCGTACCGATCTCGAGAATATGCTCCTGGGGAAGACTCTGCTGATCGTGGTCGATACGCGAGATATCCTTGTTCTTGGGGTGCTGGGCTTTCCGCATAGTGACGGTGGCCCTCAGAAAAATAGTAGTACTGGTTAGGGCTTGGTGGGTATAGAGGCGAATGTTGAGGAGTTGGTGGGCCGTAGTGAAGATGAGTGCTGGGCTTCTCAGCCTCTGCTGTTGGATTCAGCAGGGAATCAATTGCCATGCGGCTGGGACTGGGACGAGGAGCGCCCAGGTAATTTGAGCGGACGGGCTCATGGAGATGCTGCATCTTGGTAATTGGTGGAAATAATTGAAGAACAGCGTTTCTTTCCAGTTTCGAGAGAAGGCCACCACCCAGATTGATGGTATGTGTGGACAAGTTATGGATAGTGAAAGAAGAAAGATGAAAAGGTTCACTTGCAGAAATGGCAAGGAAAACTACCAACAGAGGTATCAAGGGAAAGTCGGGAAAATAGGAGCCTGAGGTGCTTCTTCTCACACTCTATATGCTTTTAAGGAGCGGGGAAATTAACACCAACCCAGATGGAGGGGAGGAGGGTTGGATAAGAGTGAATAATAAAAAAGAAATAAAAAAGAGAAATGCAGAGGTGTTGGATAGCCTGGCTTTAACAATGGAGGCTTAGGAGAGATCGACTGTACTTCTCAGCCACCCTGCAACAAAGGCGCTTCAAGTTAAGTCTTGTTGGAAGAACAATAATAATAATGGTCCGGTTGAGGGGAGATGGGCGTTTAATTCCGACTAGTTTCTGGAGAATTCTGTCTCGACCATCACCAACAACACACGAGACTTCCGGTTGGATTCTTAAATGTGTGTATGGCCGACCAGGGTCTCGTTAGCTGTTCTTAAACCATGCAGCGTACCGAATCCTTGGATCACGTTAAGCTGGAACAGGTGAGTGCGCCCCTTGTCTGAGAGAGTCGTTTCTACGGCGGGTACAATGTCCTCCGGCCTAATGCGCAGTAGCTGCGGCGACGACCAGAAAGAAGAGGCTTGTTAGAAACAGGCAAATGAAGGTTGCGCTTCGAAGACGATGCTGTTGGTCTGGTGGTAGTTGTTCTTTTCGACGGCGATTTCTCCCCACCTCATACCATATACCCTTGCAAGTTCCAATGGGAGAAGATGTATAAGGACATACAACAAGGTACTAGAACGATATTCCAAAAAGGCAAAAATAAGAAATTGAGAAGGAGGAAAGGAAATTGAGAGTGGGATGTTGTTTTTTTTTTTAATAAAAAATAATCTTAATAATCTTGATGAAGAGAGAAAGACACCAAAAAATAACTTTTTTTGGGAAGCCAACCTCTATGCAAGGATGCACTCTCGAAAGTTCAGAAACAGCAAAAAGATTCGCCACTTTTTTGTCGAGAAGACTATCCAGACGTTAAACAGGAAGTATCAAAGGAAGTGGAGATCTCAACTGATGCAAATGGGTCACGTTGGCAGACGCCTGCAGTAAAATAAAATAAAATAAAATATATAATAAATGAAAAGTGAGAAATGAGAAATGAAAAAGTTTTGGATTTTGGATTTGACTTCCACCGTTGGATCGGGTAATTTATTTGGTTTCATTTTCAAAGCAGATGTGTATCTGTATTTTTAATTCACTTCTCTTTGCTTTTTTAGTTTTTTCTTCTCTTTTTCTAATTCGGTTTTAAATTGGACCACTCAGAGAGGCAGAGAGAAGGGGGACGAGCCTAGTTTACGCACCATACGAACAAGGGTCTAGTAGAAGTCGCTCAGTTGACAGGGAGTCCGAGGTTGGAGAGGATGAATCCAAACGAGCCTCAAGAAGCCCCAGATGGGGTTGGTTGAACTGGTCCGTGGTCTCTGGAGACTGTGGAATCTGTGGATAGGCTGAATTGACACTCTTCACTCTGGGGCACATCCAAAAGTGGAAATCAGTCTACCTTAACCCTTCCTTGCTCTCTGAGCCATTGAACAAGCGAGGCTACTTCCGACGGATGACAAAAGACTGAGAGGAGGCAATTGGCCACGCGAGGGGAAGAAAAAAAAAGGAGGGAAACCAAAGAAAAGAGTGGATCAAAAGGGGGGCCAAAAATTGAAATAAAATAGTCAACCTTAATTAAAGGAAAGGCGAAAAAAGAATAATATTAATATGGATATTAATTGATGAGAAAATTGATAAATAATCACAACTTACAAAGAATCAAACTCAAGCTTTGAAACTTTAGATTTGATAGACAGATGATACTCCGTACTTGCCGTACTTTTCTTCTTTTGCCTCATTTAACTCCGCCCAGCTTGAAGGGAATAAATTACAAATACCGAGCGGCTAACTCTGATCAATAAGATTGGGTATTCCATTGTTAGTAGAACCTGATTGGTACGTTGAAGCATCTTCCTTGAGAGTTGTGACCAGGTACCTCAATGGAGAGAAGTATGTGTGCCTTGCGACGGGGGAGACACAAGAGATCCATATCAGTCCACTCCATTTAACTCTTCTGTACCTATGGTTGATGTCCGTGAAGATTCAGGACAGCAAGGGTGTCTTTTCCAATCCAGTAGCATGCATTCCTCGGATGAGAAATGTTATCATCCCCATGGCACTGCATATTATTATTATTTTCTCTTTACTCTAAGTGGACCCACTCGCCTGCTGTTCCATCATTCTTACTCAATCTTCCCCCATTTACTTTATTATTATTAATTGGTTTCTTTTTTCCCCTACTTTTCCTCTGATTAAGCCCTTTCCTCATGTATTATTAAATTTTGTGAGTAAAAATTAACCATAAAGAGTTAGTAATTCGTAAACACGCGCCGGATGCAGCCCTGCCACTGCATGAAGAGGATCGGTTTCCCGGAGTCTGATAGGTGGTTCCGTGGCTGCAAGACGGGTTGACCGAAACGAAGCATTGCAGGGTTGAAAGTTGGATGCGAGCGGGAGCATCGGATGATAACCCAGTAGTAGGATTGGAGGAATGAATCATATTGAGCGAGGGGGGAACTTGGATGTTGGTTGATTAAGATGACTATTTTATTTTTTGAGTTCGAAAGACATCTTCATCAACATGACATACTACTTACAGGGTTGTGGAGCACTGAGAGGCTGACTTAGTAGTACTTAGTTTCCAGTTTGCTCCAACACCGAAACTAAATCCCTATATTGCTCAGGAGGTTTTTTCAGAGTCTCGACCCATCCATAACTTTTGGCAAAAGTTATGGAAATCCATTGGCAGTTTTTTTTTTCTTCTGGTTTAGTTTGATCAACCTGACAGCCAGCTGGTATGTATGTATGTCGGGATGATTTAGGCAACAACCCCCGAGAGTTTCTCAAGGTCGATCTGTTTTATTTTTATTTTTCAAGGAAATACAAAAACGTGAGAAAAATTTTCGGAAAAGGGGGGTGGGGGAAGGGAATGACATGGCGTTTGCCAGTGGGAAAAGAAACGATCTGATGGAAGGTCAACGATCCCTTTTTACCCGCTTGTTGAAGAATCAAATCCCACATTCTACAGAAAAAGGAAGCATGTCAGATGGAGAAGAGGGGGGAAGGAAAAACTTTGAAAAGGGAGGATCATTGCAGTAACTGTGCAGGTCCATCAGAGGCAGGTGAGGCCTCCAACAAGCCATCCCTGTTCTGGGTTGTTGAACCAGGAGGAGAAGAGGGGGTTGGAAGAAAAACCAACAACACTAGAGAAATAAGCCGCATCTATTGGGTGCGGAAAGTGCGTCCAACAGCCCATCCTACGGTGGCTTTGCTAGTGTACCGTTCTGTCGGGACAGAGTAACGAATAAGAGAGAAGCTCAAATGCTGTTTCGCTCCTCTGGTCTCAGATTCGACAGGATCACTGCTGAAAGACAAGAAAGCCTGACAGCCAAGCGGGAAACACGATGAGTGTGGGCCTGGGCCTGGCAATGGGGCAAAATGATTTTCCATTGGTTCGAGCTGTTTATTTCAGGTGGTATTATTCTGAAATTATCTGGTGGCTTTTATTACCGAGGAGGTCTGTATATTATTTTTGCTGCCATTTATTATTATTATTATTATTAGTATTATTATTAGTATTATTATTATTATTCATCCTGTTCCATCTCGAGTCTTGTTCTTCTGGTCCGAATAATTATCTTTGGTTTTGGTGGGAGGCTCAGTTTTCTGACGCGGAGAACGCATCACCCTCGGCTCCATTTAGGGTGATGTATGGTCAATGATTATTCAAAAATCAACTGCATCGTCCAGATAACAATCTGCAAAAACCGCCAACTCATCTTTGCAGCGGTGAGACAATCCTAGGTAGCTTTCCTCGTTTTGGTTTGCAGAGTAGGGTGATTTCTCTCCCTCCGAGGATTGCATCCATCAGTTGGTCAGAAGCACAAGGATTTATGTATGGACGTTTTTGACCCTTTCAGAACAGGCTATGTCCCCTGTTTGAACGATAATTATTCTTCACTCTTATTATTTATTTATTTTGAGATGGAAAAAATTTGGGCTCATATCTCGCTGGTCTTCATCATGCATATCGTTTTTCCTTCATACGATAAACAAAAAGTAAGAATCATTCAAACAGAAGAAGAGGCGACAATAAAATAGTACTCGCCCATGACATGCTCCTTGGCGCGCTGTAATGAGTTCCTCGATATGTCATATTGTCAGAGATGGATAGGCTCCATTTGACCAAAGGGAAGAAAGAAAGCATTGATCTCAGCTCGAAGATCTGACAGTGAAAAATAGAGAATGCCTCTGTTGGTATTTTTCGTTCTCACATATGTAATGTCATGTACAATTTTCTGACGTACATAAGTTCTGTTGCCTCAGGTGCGTCAGAAAGCAGAAGCCACATTCAAGGGCAATCTATTCTCTATCTCCACATGCATCGACGGAGTACACAAGCACAAAATGCTAAAAAAAAAAGGTTGATATGACAAAGATCAGAGAGGAGTATTTCACCGTCTTCCTCAATTGCAAACATAAACCCATATTGGGCATGAGTCCTGCAATGAAGAACGGTCAGAGGGCAACAGAGCATAAGCCGGTTCATACAATATGGACAGAGGACAGAGGATTTTTACCCCCGGCATGCAACATCATCCAAGAAAAGCGAACAGCCAGAGAGGAGCAAGAAAGCAAATCATTATTTTTCCCCACAAGTCCATTTTTCAGACCAATTGCCTTCGGCCTCTGCAACAAAGGGAAACCCATCCATAGTGATAGAGACTGGAGTATATCCCGTCCCAGCTTAAGCTCCATCTGCCATCGAGTACTCAGCTCATGAGGTGGGCGATGATTGGGCTGGCTTTTGGAGCTGATGAAAGAACGAAGAATGGCTCGAGCTGTGCCGGATTTTTTTGGCTTTCGTCTGGCACCTGTGGGATCTCCTCTTGCCTCCTTTTTTTTTAATCTTCAATTCCCCGTTCCATCAAGACGAAGATCTTTACTGCTTGTGATTTTCGGCCACAGCTCTTCGAACTCAGTTGGTAATTTCACGACTGATCTGTAATTGCCAAGTGTAACAAAGAACTCAATCAAGGATGCCTCGTAAGTTGTTCTCGGTGTCCCCCAACCAAAATCACGAGAAAGTAGATGAAGTCTGCCTTGGGCTTGGGTAATTCAAGTGCCAACGCGCAGAGATCGCACTTTTTTCTTCTTACTGGGGTCTGCTGTTGCTACTTTGACGATGGTGTTACCTTAAATCTGTAAGGCGCCTCGAGATGGCAAGGGTATGGATGGGCTGTGGAGCCTGCGCACAGCCCATGAGAACTTGCGGCGTAGTCAAGGTGCGCAAACTTGAAACCCGACAACATACAATTCAAAAGGAATGGAAGGGTCTTTTGTTGGGTTTATGTATGGCTTCATTGGATGATAGAACGCATAACCCAGAAAAGCACTCACCCCAACCCTGCACGGGTGATTTTAGTTGATTTGAGGAAAAGAAGAAATAGAAAGTAGAAACGATATTACCACCCTTGATACGTCATTTGCTCCGTAACTCCTGTCATATTGAGGCACATCCGAGGAAATAACACCCAGCCCTCTCGGAAAAGAGCGCGGTGAACCAAAAATGGGCGAGAGAGATAGATGATCGTCCACCTGCATCTGCTCCAGGCTGTAGATCCCACCTTCCCGAGGCGTGAGGGATTCTTCATCCCCTCTACTTCGTCATTGCCTAGCGCCGCGGAAAAGACTTTCCAACCAACACAAAATCCAAGTGGAGGAAATGGACTGGATAATATAACAAAATTTTTACATCTGATTATAAATATTTAATCTATTCATTAATTAACTTTTATTGATTTTCCACAAGCAGCGAAGAAAACCGCTTCAACTCAGCATCACTGGGAGGAAGTATGTCGAGTCACACTCACAGGGAATCCATCCAAACTAGTGCCATGCTATTCCCCCTCATCACCACACACCCGCAGCCGGTGTCTATCACGTGATCTGGGTAGTGGGCGACGGATGGCCGCAACCTGGTGGTCAAGGAACACTATTGGATACTAAACTCGGAAATCCACCAAAAACATGTAATCGGCAGGGATGTGAGTAAATGATTGGCAAATTGGCACGGGTGCAGCTTGCCAGGACAAAGAGATGTGATAGTTTACCAAGTCCCAAATCATTTGTTGCAAATTTACAACCCCGAGAGCGCTTGCGTTATGTCTGGGGTGAGCGTCTTGTTTTTCCGATTTTAATTTCATACAGTGACATATGCGATCGACTGCCGGGAATCCTCTCGTTTGAATCAGGCAGTCAATCTGGGTGGTGGTCTGTTCCTGGAGCCAGCCCACAAGGCAGGCTTATTTCTTTATGTTTTTTTTTTTTTTTTTTGGTTGATGATTGTCAAGTGATAACGACATCTGTAGCAGCCCCAGATGGAGTGTTTTGGGTCCTGTCGCAGAGCCAAAGAGTACCGCGTGAAGTTTCCAGCTTTGCGCCAGACGGTGCCACTAAAGTCCTGAATAGGTTGGTTGGAATTCTTTCAACCGTACTTTTGCGCGTCTCTACTTCTTGGGTGGGCCGACAGCAAAGGTAACCGACCGGTTAGCGAACTTGAAAGAGTGGTACTGTGGGCTGAGTGGGCAAGTTCATTCCTTTGAGGATCCTCGTCCCGCTGAAGTTGTTCGAAGGTCAGGACGAAGGGTCATTGGCCTGGGAACATTTTGCCCCCTTACGATGGCTTCGATTGTGGAACAAAGCAACAGGGCTCAGATTAAGGCTGATTCACATTCTTATTACTTCATGAGGCCCTAGCGTCACTTCCAGAACAATCGATTTGATCTAAGGTCATGAATTGACCTGGACAACTTCCCCCGAATAGGGGCGAGTTATGAGAAGGATAATGGAAAGAATACATGGTAGGAGAAGGGGCTTGTAAGCTTCATCCAATCGAATAAATTTAAATTTTAAATAAACTAGTTAAAGTAAAAATGCAGAGAAGAAGAAATGAATAAAGTACATAGAGACAGAAAAAGAAATGAAATCCAGTCATAATCGTCGCATTTTCTTCCCAAGTTGGAACGGACGGGGAGATCCCGTCAAGTATATGGCATAGTTCCCATCTTCTGGAATCCGAACAGGGAGATCGACGGTTGCTTATCAAATGCTCAACGGTGGTGCAGTGAGAATGTGCCGGAGTTGGCGCCAGCACAGATTGTCTGTTTGCACTTGCCAGATGAAGGAGGGTCTGTGTCAGTATCCTCGGATCCTGGCATTATTCTGAATAATAGATGTTTTGCAGCTCTCAGCTTTCAATCAGCAAGGGGCACTCTCACGGTTCGCCTTTGGCTCCCCTCCGCATCCCTGCTGATCTGTCTCGGTGAGCTTTGTCCTTCAGATTCTCTGCTTTGTTTTGCTTTTTCAACAGAAGCCGTGCCTTGCTTTCAACGTTCATCTCTGATTGAAATTGCCCAATGGGGATTCTTCCTCAGTAAAGCAACGATGATATTGACTCCACAGTGACCTCATCCTCTGCCTTACTGTTGTGATTCGCGAATGATGAAGAGCCATCGCTGAGCAAGGAAATATTGGCTTCACTCTGCCAATAATGATTTCCTAGCATGTAACCAACTTGCGGAACGGGGACAGGGTCACTTGGTCTCTTCTCTTTTTCTCACAACAGAAACTACAGCCCGGAACTATCACTGATAGTACTCTGGGTGGCCTCAGAGTCGGAGATGAATTGTCTTCCTAACAACAATCTCGCTTCCTCCAAAGGTTTAAATTCGCCTCAAGGAAGGAAGAAAAGGAAGAAGAGAAGAGAGATAAATGGATGGAGCTAATCAAGCTGAGCTCCATTCTGCAGCAGGAAACGGATCCAACAGCCAGCTCATGATCACACAGAGCCTCACTCCTTCCATGAGGAGTATTGTCGGCTGTATTCACCCTCCGAATTTTTGGACCCCACAGATGTGGACTCTTTCCAACTCTGAGAAGATACCTCCAGGCAGGTCGGAAATCAGTGGTATCATTCATCTTGGAACCAAGACACAAAAGACTGTAATACCAGTCGGTAATTGCGGGCAGTTAGGTCATGTGAAATCCTTCAACGGACAGACCCATTCTTCTCACGAAATGAGGCCAGACCTAGAAGAAGAGTACACGCCACTCTATCCAACTTAGATGAGACACTGACTTACTTTTTTAGTCCTTTTCCTTTTCATGCCTGGAAGGATTCATCAAAATTTCCCTTCTTTCGCTTCGGCAACCCTTCCCCATCTCTTCCCTCTCCCCACTGGGCGAGATCTTCGGGGCACTAGGCTTAGTTTCGGCCGGGATGGTCAAGTTTGGTCTGAACCTTGGTCTGTGATGACTTGGATTTGTAGTTTCGCATGGCGGAGATTAGAGCCCAAGGGACAATAACTTCGGTTTGAACTTTGAAGAGTGGGAGCAGGTAACTGAGGAGCGTCAATTAAATTTCGGAGCATCATTATTGGCTCGTCAAGATCTTCTTGCGGCGGAGGGATCCCGCGATGGAGAACTCATGACCGCTAGTGTGAGAGGGAAAAGTACTCCGACACTCTGAGCATCACAAAGAGTGCATTTCTGACTAATTATCAGGATAAGAAGCTTTTGAGACGATATTCTTTCATGATGGGCTGATTTTCTCCGCCCAATCGACGGTCTGATTGGGGTGGCGTTTTTTATTCCCTCCAACGATTTGCTTTTTTTACTTTACCTTACTTTTCTTCAATGGAATGTTCCAATTATTTTTCGAAGGATTTCTTCTTGAATTTGCGGCTATTACCGCACGTGGGGTGATTCTCGTCAGCTTTCTCCCTTTTTTTCCCCCCATCGCAGCATCGCTAGACTTAGAGCCTGTCATCTCAGGGACGCGCTACTTTCCTCGAACAGGCGTAACAGTGGGTAAATGCGCCACAGAACCAGGAGGATTCTTGTACTCTCCTCCACACAGAGAGCCGAAGAGAACCAACAATTGAATTATTGGACGTTTCTTCTTGATTTATTCTCGTATTTAATTATTTCTGGTTTCTCATCATTGTCTTCAAACTCGGATACCTCCGCGCCGCCGCAGAGAAAATGTCTCATGCAGCGATCCCTTGGTTGCTCGTAAACTAATCCCAGCAGTCATTATTATTAATGCACTCCAGCATCCGAGGAGCGTATTACCGAGTCAGGTTGCGGCGCAGTCATCGTGCATCCAAAGTCGGGATCTCGAGAAGTTGCGCTCCGACTCCTGAAACAGCCTTTGGCCTTTGTCTCTGCCTTAGGCTGTGCCTGTGACTGATGAGAGAGGATGTGCACTAGTGGAACTTGAACTTCACTGGGGCCACGCAGAGACTCCTTCCTAGTCTGGTTTTGGCTGTGGCTAACCGGGAACTTCATCCCCCCCCTTTTTTGATTTTTTTCCCTCTTCTGATTTGTGATTAATTTTCATGATCATTTTTGACATGGTTATTGATGATTCGCATCATCTCTTCGAATCTGCTTGAATTTGATAATGCATTGATTTATTTTATTTTTTTTATCTGCATTCCAAATTTATAGATAATTCTTGTGTCACTTTTTATTTTCATTTATTTATTTTTCCCCTCCAGGAATCCCTCTTTTCTTCCCTCCTACAGGTACTAAATAGTTGCGATATATTAAGATGAATATTAATCCAAATTCAAAATAATTTATTATGTTTGATTATGAGGTAGTATTTTGATCTCCTTGAGCAGCCAAAAAAAAAAAGCACAGACCTTACCGACCTATCTCATCTCATCAATCTCTCACCCATTCTTCAGCAGTCCCCTTTCCCTTCTCGCCCCCCTGCCAATAACAAATGCATGAAATCGAAAAGGAACAGGAAGATGGGGCCGGGGGGCCTTGCTCTATCCTTCATGAGATCAACTTAACTAAGGTAAGTTAAATAGGCACGGGCCCGTACGGTACGGTAATCCCGCACTTCGACACGGAGACAGCCGTTCAAGATCGACGTTTCGGCAAGGCAAGACAGATACCGAATACAATACGATTTCTCTTTAATTGCAAATTCGAAGGTGGTCACAAAAATCACACCCCAATCAGAATTACTTACCAAGAAAAGAATTACAGAAAAAAAATATCTCACTAGTTAGAAGAAATTTTATACTTCCCAGAGGTATCCCTTCTTCGGTGATGTTCTCGGGTCCAGGTGCAGACTGAGTCCGCACAGTAGCGGCTGAGAATGGAGATTGGTAGACGAAAGGGCTTGTTCGGGCCTATCTCAGAGGGGTGGATCCTTACTCCGCAGTCCTACGTGTCAGGTACATGAATCCATGAGAAAGAGAAATGGAGACACCAAAAAAAAGAAAAGGAAAAAGAAAAGATAAATTATTTAAAAGTGACAAGGCTGTTAGGGGATTTATTTCCTGAAGCGCTCTTTTCTTCTTTGAGTAAGTGAGCTTGCGTGGCGGTTGTGGCAGGGCTTCAGGTTCTTCGGAATAGCGGCGGGATCTAATCTGAGAAAACGGACGGCTTTCATTGGCTATCACCGGAAAGGTAAAGATGAAGAATGTCAGAGTGAAAGGAAATAATAATTTCTTTTCTCTCTCTCTTTTCCTTTTTGTTTGGATACATGAAACTCGCCGATTTTCTTCGATTTTTGTCCCGAACGATCGCCAATCCACAACCGCACATTGACATTATTTTTATTCCGGAAGAGAAATCTACTTGGATGTACCTCGAGTAGCCTCACGCCAAGACTGTAATAACTTCGACAGATTTATAAATATTATTAAGCCTCTGCAGTTTACGCAACTTACAAAAATCAGGAAAGTCGAATCCCGTTTGAAATTGTTCATGAATATCACAAGTGTGGAGGAGGACTCTCTCAGAGTGTTGGGATATTTTTTTTCTTCTCGACTTCCTATCTTCATGAATGGCCACCCGATGGCTTTTCTTGGTGTTCAGCTTGCCTCATTTCTCGTGCCGTGTGTGACGAGGAGCCTGCCTATGAAAGGCCTTGACGGCGACTTTTGGGGCCAACTCAAGGTTTACGACCAGACTAATGCCCAGCTATCACACTCCCATCCAGACTGTCGGGTCCGGGCAACAGTATTCGAGGTCGGCGACCACGCTCCTTCGCAAGGAATCGTATCTTTCATTAATCATTAACTCCGTCTCTTGTCCCAGACTGTGATAGGATGAGGCGGAAGCAACAAAGGGTTAGGATCGGCTCGCAGTTGTTCGGTGTGAACTTTTCCATCGGATTTAGGACTTTGGATTCTCACTCCTCCCCGTCTATCCCTTGCAAGTTACAAATTCAATAATATTCTAGGCCCAAAAATCATGAGTGTCCAATATCGTCATCTAGGCCCCCGCGAAGAATGGCAGCCGGTTCTTATCCGGTACCTTGTTTTCCCTCCCGAGGCAAAAATAGCCAAAGAAATCGAGTCCCCAACCCGACCATTTGATCACGTCGAATCGCTATCCTTCAGAAGAAAATACCATGAAGAAATTATAACAACTATGACACGTTCCAATAGTTGTCGAGAAGATCAGTCTTCTCCAGAGTATCACGCCTCCATTGAACTTCAAGTGGATATCTTCATTCTTCATCGGGGATCTCCGTACGTATTTGCTCTCCCCACTCTCCACTTTAAAGTTTCTCATAGTTGTTGGACTAATGGTATGATTGCCGAAACGGTCTCCAGGTCCACCACCACCAAGGCTTGCTTTTTGGGGTTGGGAGAAAGCATAATACATCAACTGACTCGTGCTGGGGCTTTTTGCATGGAGGAAATGGGAGGAAACATCAGGGGAGGGGAAGGGGGAGGATGGTTCAAGACGAGAAGATCGATAAGACAACCCGACCCAGACTTTGATTTTTAGACCTTAATCAAAATGAAATATCAGAAATAAAAAAGAAGAACAGCAGGTAAGAAAATAATAAGAATAATAAGAATAGTAATAATAATAGTAATAATAATAGTTCTGAAAATAACAAAAATGATCAGAATCAGAATCGATCAAAAACAATTGTTGTGATGGCTTCGTGCTCTACGCGGAATGTTTCCGGAAATGGAAAGCACGGCCCCAGAAGGACTTTCAGTTTTTTCTTCATTAACCTTGCAACAACGCTGCCCCACTGGATCCAAAACTTAGACCATGGCTCAGAAGCAGACGATGTGCAATGCCACTCACTAACTCCAGACTTGTCTCCATCGCCCAGCTGCTAGCAGCCTTAGTACAGCCTAGCCATCCTATCACCATGATGATACTCATCCCCCCCAAGCGGGGGTTGTTTAAGGTCCGTCCTGCCTCAACACAATAAGGCAGAGGATCAATGCGGATCCATCGTTCAGCACCGAGACGAAACTCCTCCGTCGCCGCCGTCGTCGGCTTGGCCCTTCTCAGGGCTCCTCTTCCGGCTCCCGCGGAGCTGTCTTTCTTCAGGTGGTATCTTCAAGGAGGTCGACCCAAAAAAGCAAACGCAGAACCAGGTGTGAGGGAGCCGGGATTGAAATGACCTCCGTGGTCCGACGAAGCATCGATGGGTATTGGTTGTCCAAGTTTCTTCAAACCGTATGATACTATACAGTATTGTAACTAATCATACGAGTACAAGGACATTTCTGGACAAAAGGAATCTCTTTCCTTGTGTCAACCTCACAATCATGCTCGATGAACCCTGTTATACTTAAGCTCCAACTATCCTCCTCTATTTATGCAGCTCGATCAGCGACATATCTATATATAAACAAGATCCTAGGAAATCACCATTCCCTAATGTCCAACGCCTACATCATTCACAAAAAAAAAAACAACAGAAGACCAGGAAAAAAGCCATAATCATCCCATCTAAGCTATTTCTCGAGAAAATCCAACACGCCATCAGTCACATCACTGCCTCGTCCTAACCCCCTTAGGGTCCCTGGCCATTTACCTTTTCAGGCATCCGCACTTCCCCAGAGCCGTTTTCACCATTTGCCCGAAGAAGAAATCTGTCACCCAGCCCCAAAATGCAGGGTTAAGCGCTTCGCCAAGCCAAAATATAACCCGTTTCAAAAAACGGCAACACCGCATTCCATCTATTATTATTATCAAATGACTCTGGTATATGATCAGCAAGGCGGACTCAAACAAAACCTCGAGGATTATCTTCCCCTAAAAAGACAAATGATGTATACAAGCCCCCCAGAACAGAGAAACCAGGCGACATTAGGCGGCCAACAATCCGGAATCCCTCCCTTTTCTCATCTGTAGCCTGACTGAACAGGGATCTCCGTCCATTATTCCTTGAAGATTCCATGACAGCTATCTTTTTCGGTTTCTCGTTTGAAAAAAAAAACCCATGCAAATCATTTTCCTGAAATACGAACTGATCGACAAGAATGCCCAGTCAACTTGTCCTTTTGTTTCTGTCTGTCGAGTTCTTGCTTCCCTTCACCCCTCTTCACTGCCTCTTTTCAAATCAGATTGTGGATGACGAGGGTTGAGAAGGAAGATGCCATTTCTCGATCAGAAAGGTAATTCCCAAATAGGTTGAGGAGGGGTATATTCCTTTTTTCTCTCTTCTTTTTCTTAGCTCGTGGTTCCTGTACTTTACCGGAGAATTGGCTGGTTGGTGGAATCACTTGGCTCCGGATATCTTGTGGCACGCTGAGGGTTTTGGGTAATTCTCATTGGATATCGTTATTTCTATGGGAAGCTCCTGGGATGGCATGGGACGGCGGCTTTACCTGTCAAGAGACACGATCAATACTGTAGTCCAAAACGTACACATATAGTAATGAGCAAAGATAGTTATCATGCAAGACTAGCCAGAGGAGGAAGCATTAAGCAATTCCTTGTAGAGTTTGATAAATCATCGTTCTGTCTTTAGGTTACACTGTATCTTAATCACTACTGAAGGTCAAGATACCTGCCTCAGACTTCTGTTTTTTTTTTTTTTTTTGATCCATGTACTCCCTACTTCAACTTCAACTCCTCGTGGTCATACGCATCAGCAGAGACACAGCCCCGTATTTCAGTGTTAAACGTGGGTAAACATATCCAGTAAGCTAACAGCCAACGCATAGCCGTCCATGTCAAGTCAGGCCAACCTAGTCAGCGTGATATCCCGTAGCCATTTCGCATCTACACAGCCAGAGTCAGGCGCCAGAACATCAATGTAACCCACCAGTTGAATAAAGTACTTACGGGTCAATAGCATACTGCACATTGCAGTGCTCCCAATCCTTATCACGGACGAGCACGTTTTTGAAACGGACAGCATCTTCAATATTGCAAAAGCGAAAGGTCACATTGCGTGCCTAATGACGCGCACGTAAATACGTCAGTAATGTGCGACCAATATGGACCCGAGAGGGATCAAAACTTACAAATCCAGGCACATAGCTGTCGATGATTTTCTCCACTTTGCGATTTCCGGTACTGGCCATCTGAACAAGCTGGCTCATGGCGACTTCCATGTCAACACCCACAGCTCGAACAACACGTGTATTTCCAACTGAGATATTGAACTCGAGTTGGGAGCTGATGACGTCGACTTCTTCTCCCATGTCCACGAACACGGTGGAGATTCTGTCCTTCGGAAGGTCAATGCCGTTAGGGTACTTGGCATAGAAACTTTTGCAAGCTTCATGCTCGCAGAAAAGAACGTGGGCAGAATTTCCAGAAGGGCTGATATTGATGCTCTCAATCATGCCACCGTAGACCAAAGATAGGACCTTGTCTGGGGTGCTCCACGACGACGGGAGTCCGCGAATAATTATGCGTCTAACCTTTGCGGCTAGTCCAAATCATGAGTATATTCCACTTCCATTCAAAAGGATTATGTCTTACCAGGCTTATCACGCACAACGGGAGTACCCCAAGTCTTGAAGGTTGTGAGGTTCTCGCGGCTTTGCTCTTCTTCAGGCGCAGCACGTTCCGGTTCAGAGATCCCAACATCCTGGGTGAGAAGGGGAGGAGCAGTATCAAGCATTTCCACGGTACCGTTCTCAAACATGACCTCAGCTTCGTTGCCATTAGATACCTGGGCAGGAACAGACGCGTCACATCCAATGCTAAATTCATCCACAGGGGACTTATTGTCGGACTCCTCAATATTCTTGCCGTGATTCTGAGAATCCACTACAAGAATACTAACATTAGCCAATGCCCTTGAGTAGTTGGCCATCTGGCACTGAGGACTTACCGGTACCATCGACAGACGCATCATCTGGCTGAGGGGGGGTCCCATAGCTAGTATTCAGCTTCAGAGAACGAGCTGCGGCCATAAAGCCAGCAGCATCATCCACGTCTGCTATGGGGGGAGACATTCTCTCAGATGCTTGTGTTTTACCCGAGTGGATAGAGTTGTCGGTGTTATTGAGAGTGGTGTTCTGAGGAGGGGAAGGATGAGAAAGAGAAGTTGAGGGGTGGGTAGCTTTGTTGTGGGTAACAGAAGCATGCTGGGAAATCTGCAGTGTTATTGTAACACGATTAGTCGCACTTCTCTAAATTCGGCTTGCTCCGCTTCAGATGTAGGCCAAATGAGCAAATAATGAAACACCGGGAACCCCTAGTCACAGCACTTACCTGAACACTTCTGGGATGAGATAGGCCTCTTTCTCTTCTAGGTGCGTGGCGACTTTCCTCCAGGCCATATGAGGATTTATCCGCAAAGGACTCGATTACACCATGGATGATTCCGGTGATATTGATGCCAGTCAGCGCTGTAAACCGCTTACCGAAATCCATTTCTTCCGAATGGTGAGCTGTATATCCCATAATGGACAACCACAAACCTAGGAGTGGAAAGTCTAATTCCAAAGACCAGCAAGAAGAAGAGGAGGGATGGGGGGAAAGGAAAGAGGGGGTTGGGGAGTATAAAGACGTGAAGAAATGTGCAGGGAAAAAAATATGCTTATGCAACTCAGTCAATCTCTCTGTGGTATCTCGCTAAACATAATACAAAAGGTGAAGATTGTGTGTGATACCTTATATTTCTTTTCTTTATTCACTCTTATTGTTTCTTCCTCCATTCAAAATTTTTTTTAAAAAATAACAAGAATGACATCACTTACAGTTCCACCAACAGTCACTTCATATAATAAAAAGAAACCTAATGCAGGAAGCAAACCAAGGCAAGTTCTAGGTGCATCCAATTATAGATTCAATGGCTCGGGATGCTCAAAGGAGAAAGCGGAAGTGTTCAAACCATATCATCTATCTGGCAACACTTTAGCTGCGATACCTATGTCTGGCCACGGTCAATCGTCTGCAATAAAACCAAGGGTGAGATTATGTCTTCGCTGGAAGAGCGGAAAGGATTGGACAATAATGAGGACTGATTTTACATATTGGTGTAGAGGATTTGTATTCATTTGGCATAACCTCAAGAAGGAACCGGGAGGTTTTCCCAGATCTTCTCCCCATCCAGACGGTCTTTGGGCTCGCGAATCACCTGAAGTCCCCGGCGTCCGCAAAATCCATCATTTCCAGCAACTCGTACAACGTTTTGGTAAGATCCCCCTCCAGCCACGCTTTCATTCGGAACCCAGACTGTCTCCGTAACATTTTGACCGGGGACTTCTGTCCGACGGGGGTTGAACCAAGGTAAACCGACCAGGTGGTTGCCCAGGTTATGAAGGAAAGAGTACAGCCTCTCGAATTTACGAGTAGTTCCCAGCCATGAAAAGGTACGGCTGTCATATGCAACACGAACAAACGGGTTCATATAGATTCCGGTCTTGGCAATCGTATCCACGTTTGACGGACCTTCTTGGATATCAGCGTGGATGAGGCAGCATTCAGAGGCTTCCCAGAACGTATCGCGCGATCCACGGAAACGAGCAGGATGGGAATCCGCAGGTCCAGTGGTCGGAAGTTGGAAAAAGCGGGCATCGAAGGCTACCATTCCACCCCAACAGCTGCGAACCCGCACAGCGTCCGTACCTTCCAGAACATCCTTCCGGCTCTGACCTTCCCCAGCATTGGAGAACCAGGGGAAGAAGGGAAGCCCAATGCCATATCCCTGCAGATCCCGCGTGGCATAAGTATCATAGAACTTGAATGGGTTGATGAAATCAACAGCGCAAGCTGCTCGATACCGCGCTGCCCCATCCGCATCGGAATTAGTGGAAAACAAAAGTTGAAGGGCATCAACAGGGTCAAAGATAACATCGTTGAGGTACAGTATCTTGTCATACCGCACCTCGGGGTGGTCGTCTAACGTTCGTAAGGCCCGGTTCCGGACCTCGGCCAAATATTCAATGCGTTTAATGCGTTTTGAACCGTCCGGGAGGGTGACAGTTGGAAACCCCTCCGTGTTGAGTTTATCTTCGAACACCATAGACTTGTTGCAGGGAACCTCAGCCTCCAGGCTCATGAGTGCGCCAAGACCCTGAGTTCCACTATCATTTTCATATATACTCAAGAATGTATTCTCCACTCCAAGCAGATCTATTAGCTGGATGATCCTCTTCCCCCATTCCCCACCTGCCAATTCTCCGGTAGGGTCATATATGCTCGCAGCGATAAGAACCTTTTCGTCACGGAAGTTCCCTCGACCGGAATTGGTGGACTGCGACACAACATCCCGGAGCACACCGTAGTGCACAGGCGGTTGGGTATAGGAAGGCCAGAAAATCGACGTTAAGAATGCTAAGACAGCGATTATACCGGCGACAGCAGAGAAATAGAAACATAGGCGGCGGTGAAGGAGCCGTCGGTGGCAACTAGGCCGCTTCGATGCTGAAAGGAACAATGGCCTGGAAGGCTTGACGCGATGGTAACCAGAGTAAGTGGACCTGAGGAGACGCGATAGCAAAGGTACTCGGTGCAGTAGCGGCCGAGATTTCGGAATCGACTGCGACTCGAAGTCGGCTTCGTCTAGATTGAAGGTTCCTTGGGAGTCGACGGAGGAGCGCGTCTCCAACTCATACTCGTCGGGGTGAAGAAGTCGCGAAGACATGATGATGGAAAAATCATCACAAACAAAAAGGATATCTTGCGCCCCTCATTCCTGGAAGGCTCGAAACGTCAATGAAGGAGGAGGCTTGATCTCAAAACCCCGTATTTCTCTGCACAGCCCCACAGCCGCAGCGGTAGGTAGAGCTTGCCAGCTGCGGATAGGGACGCAGCGCGGCGAAGGGAATTCGTAACTCCGCTTTTGCTGGAAGGTCTTGGCAATCTTCGCCAACTTTGACTTCCCGATGATGGGGTCCAGGAAACTGGTGCCATTCAACTTTTCAAGTGGAGAAGGACGAGAGCGATGACTTCAGGGTCGAGTAATAATATTTTTAATCTGCCCATATGTTTCGCCTTGTGGCAATCCAAGAACAGGCCGAACAATCCTCCACCTCCTTCGATATATATAACCCCAAACATACAATAGCAATGCCTCTGTGATGGTCAAGATACATAGCTTATATCAGCGGCCCCCACCAGGCCACCTTCACTTGTACACAGAAATGATGTTATCTACCTTGGTACTTACCACCTTACTATTTCTTGTCTGTTTTTAGTGTTTACCACCCAGCGGTTCTTGGATATACCTTGTAAATAGTGTTGCCTTAACAGCCCCAGCCAGCCAAGAGGTCTACCGCCTCGAATCCTCCTAGAATCCAGTGTCGAAAAAAAGGGAGGTCGACCCTGAGCTTTGAAAAGAAAATTCTTCCATGGTTGCGACTCCTGATGCGTGCTATTTTCTAGCTTGACATGGACAGGTCAATGATATCTTATTGCTCCCGACTCATTCCTTTTAGTGACATGTCTTGGCAAAGATGATGCCCACGAAATGCCATTCGCGGGTGCAGAGAATGAAGTCCCGATTGACCACCGGATTGTTCCGACTCAACGAAAACTATTTGGCCTGACATCTATACAGAGTATGTTACTATTAGCACATACGGTATATCGGGAAATCTAGCCGAAAAGTAGAGTAGAATTAAACAAAGGTGATCTTGTGCGCTGCAATTAACGTTATATGTATCTACTCACATGGCAACCGGAAGTGGAGACGACAGTGATTTGATAGTGTTGTCTCATCAAGACCCAGGTTGATATCCATTTTTCACTGGGAAATACTAGGCTATGATATCAGGGACGAGTCTACAAAAGACTTCATTACCCACGATAACTAAGTAGGCTTGAGAACATCGAGCCTAGGTAAATTGGCAGGGTATTGCTAATTTGGCGGTTAACCAAGGAAATGAAAAAATGGGAAAATAATAAAACTTGGGAAAGCTTAAGTAAAAGAATATGGGCTTATAGTCAGTTAAAGAAATAAAAATAGATCTTCTTAAGAGCGCATGTGCGTATTATTTCCCTTGAGCTGGATGAATTGCTAAACTTGGGGTAATGAAGGCGAGGGGATCGTGGTCTGGAGCCACAATTGCACACTAGTGGTCACTGGTTTGGCCCAGGCGGCTTCCCCACGTCAGCTCCGAAAATCACCCGCGATAGCTCTCAAACGGAACGTGAAATCCTGGAAAAATTGTTTCAAACAGACTCTAAATTGCTAATATTGATCTTAATCTCACCGAGGTCTTTAATAAGTTATAGCAGCATGTGTGTCTGTCCTAAGTTTCTCCGGTGTGATTGAATGGTCTGGCTTGAAGATGGTGGTGGAGCTTTTTGCACAAGTGACGTAGGCCATTGCCTCTTCCGTCCGCATCTAGCCCTCCTCTCCTCGTCTCTCTCCCCGACGGACGCATGCGATCCTAATTTTCGGATCCCATCCATCTGGGAGAGTTTATTGCGGTTGACCCTTTTAATTTGTGTCACTACCCACCCGTTTTCCCCTCTGATTGTATGGTAGATATCTCTCTCCCCTCACTCTACCCCTGGCACGCAGTCTCTCTATCCTCCGTCTTTTTCTCCTCAGCCATCACCGAAGCTTACAGCCGTTGGGTGCCACTAGAGTCACGATGGCAGACTTTCGCGTAGCCAATTCCGCCGCAAAGGTACCTGGGAACGGGACTCTTCCGGCCCAGTTCTCGATAAGTGCTCCTCCCTCGACGGATGTATGGTCGAAACCACCTTCCACCGAAAAGTTCAACGCCCCCATTCTATATCGGTCTGTCCCGCTGAATTCGTTTAAACGTGCCCGCGCCGCCTTCCATGCCAACTGGAAGCACCAGTATGACCAGGCTGGGCTTATCCTCGTGATTAATGGAGCGAACGGAAGTCGCAAATGGGTCAAAACTGGTATCGAGCTTACCCATGGGCGACCGCACTTGAGCACTGTTGCTAAAGATAGATGGGCGGATTGGAGCTTGCGACCAGTTCCGTCGGGCGGCGGCGGAGCTACCTTGGAGATTGTTAGAGAGCCTGACGATAGCCTGTGGGTATACCTTGTTGAGGGGGTTCTGAAGTCCCCTATTCGGGAGGTAACTTGGGTCTTTGCGGAGGAGGATGTTATGGATTGCTGGATTGGTGTGTATGCTGCGAAGCCGTCTTCCGAGGAAGGGGATCTCGAGGTTGATTTCGGCTCCGTGGTGATCGAGGTTAACGGGACAAGCAAGGCCTAGCTTTTGCAACTTTCAGTGCGCATCCAACTTTGTAACCTGCTATGGGATCTCAGCGGAGCATCTGTTTATAGTCTTTGGTTGACCTCATATATTGGCACCATTATTTCAATTCCTTTTTCTCTCCCCCCTTTTTATCTTCTCTTTGGGTTTGGGTTTGGGTTTCTAGTGGAAATCATGAGCAACGAAGAGACGAAAATTGCTGGGAAGTCAAGATCTATCGCTCTGACATGTGGCATTCATCTGGGAGAAGCTTATGGTGCGCCAGCTTTTTTTTATTGTTAAAACTGACGGTATATATATTAGGAGTGTGTGTTTCAAGGGATACATAAAGTTCAGGAACTCCATGCTTTTGTTGTCATATTAACATAAAATTTCCATGCTCTTTCTATCTTGATATCCCCCACATCTGGTTCGCGGTGGGAGAGCCTAAATGGTGGTGGCTACATCGATGCAAGGCTACGTCAGAGTCGTGGTAGTAACCTCAACCAACACACCAACCACACCTCACATGTTGAAGAGCTTCCTCTATATTACTATCGCCGCTAGTTTCCCTCAAGTAGTTTCTCTCTTTAGAAGAAATAAGGTAAGAGTGAGTCATCTCCTTATTTCAAGAGGGGGGAAGGAGAATGAAATTAAAAAAAAAAAAAGCATACAGGATACATGAAGTGAATGAGAGTCAACAAGCCCTTGTCATTCTGCAATGATTTGAATCATACTCGAGCGACAGAACTGACCAGTCTTTAAAAATGATATACAAAAAGTGGGATATGGTACTGAGAAAATGACCAGTTGGAAGAGGTGGGCTATCATGGATTATTAAAGTTTTGGTGAGGGGAAAAAAAATACACTCAAGGCTGAGGAAACTCCGGAAAGGGATGACTCCGCGGCTTTCGCGGGTTTTCCCTGAATATCCAACCACAGAAGCACAAAACCATGTCGGGCACTAATGACTTCTCATGGTTGACAAAATGCTGTCATAGTGGTATACCACATGACTGCCATAATGGAGGGGTGGATGAAGAGCCGATATGAACACGCCATCCGCTCTTCATACTCACGATACGAAGAGGTGGATGTCCATACCAAAATGACTTGGGGGGCGGCTGTATCCGAGTTGTTTCAGGCCGGCAATATCATTTTCCCAATCAGGCCGTAATTTGATTGGCGAGAAAAAAGGTGGGCTTCTCAGGTTGTTTGCCTGAATGTTACTAGTCAATATTACTGGGGTTTTTGAGTAATTTGAGGAAGAGCAATAATAAAATGATAAACTCCTGGGCATTCTTGGTTTTGAGGGACGCAGGGGGTGATTTCATGGCCCCTAACCTTGGTATTAAAGGATGCGACGAAGTTGGCTGTTTATATGGCAGAAAACTAAAATAAAAGGAAATCTATTATGAGAGAGACGATATGGATTTTATTGATCGGTATTGTGGGATGGTAAGATTTGGCTGATGATCTAGTAATTATTCATTCTTGTTACTCTTGGGATTTCCGTCGTTCCAGGTGATCTTATCATATCTGATTCTTTCCTACACACTAGCGATTTTTACTAGTCGTGACCATGCAGGAGCAACAAACTGGCGCTAATACTACTACTACGACTACGACGACGACTGCTACTACTACTACTACTGCAACGAATTCAGAGGGAATGAATTAGATTTTCGTTCTGCTTAAAGAAGATGACTGAATCTATGAAGGAACTCAGCACAAGTGTGATACCCTGTTTGTATGGGTGAGGCCGATGAACTATGGGCTGGCCGGAGCCTTACCCCCTTCCAACCACCATTCTTCATGCTTTCATGCTCTTCGAGCCATCCAGCCAGTAAAAAGCTCTAGCAGTGGGGTGTCGCAGTGGGGGGTGTCCTACAGAGTATGTCGCGCGTATTTGAAATTCCAGGCGGAAACTTAGGAGCTTATGAAATTTAGAATGTGTTACCACTACATTTAGTTTTCTATATTTTGACACCCCACTACTGCACTGGCACCCCGATATCGTTTCGGGCGTGAGTTCCATAAAATAGGAGTACATTTACATAGCACATTCGAGACAACATGATTGTGGTAGTGGTTTGCATGGAAACTCATGAAGTTAGGGATCGCTTGCAATACAGGTCACATGATTTGAATATAATTGAGGCGTCATGGTCAGGTTCGCTGAAACTTGTTGAAATAGCGGAAGATCTGTGGTGGTAACATCACAAAAACATTCATCTTGCTAAATTGGGGTGGAGTGGTAGTTGTATCTATTGTTTTAATGATTTGTATTTTGCTTACAGACCCTCTGCCTATGAGCCGCTCTGCCGTCTGTTTCCCCAGTTCCTCGGCGCTTTGCCACTCACCCCCCGCCCCAGTGCCACTACCTCAACGACGCTTTTTCACCCTGCGAACTACTCCCTGCATTCCAAGCCCACCATCCAGCCAACATCAGAGGTCTGGTGCTCTCGACATTTCCACCATCACATTCCACGTGTTCACGGGACGTTAAATCGTCAATGTGCCCCATGGTTGAGGCGCAAGTTTCCTGACGATTTCAGCCTGCTGAAGGCTTCCTGCAACATCGTTCAACCCTCAGCTGTTGGTAAGAACAAATATTCTATCCCGAGTCGCTGGAGCATCTGGTGCCACACTGCCACTCTGGGCCTGGGGCGTCAAGCCCATAGGCTAATCCTGGCTGCCTCCAACGTCGACTTGCATAAGTATTGTCCGTCGATCGTGTATCGAGTGGTGTGAAATCAAGGTCCAAAGACTTGGGTTGCCTGCCCCTTTGTACGACAGATCTTCCGATCCACGCGGGTCAATCTTTTATCATTGTTGTTACTTTATTTATGCACCTACTCTGTATACTTTCGGTACCCAATACGCCTAAAGTCTGACTTGGTGTTATTCATCCCATTTCGTTTCTCGCTCGGTGCAGACGTTGCTTTTTTCTTTTCTTTTCTTTTTCTTCACCCGCTGAGATACCCCGTCATCGTTGGCCGTGCGTTTCTTTTTCCTCCTAGTGGATCTGGCTGGCTCGGATCCCAGGTCATTTCCCCTGTCTGCTGAGGTATTTACCGTGAAGCGATCCTTCGCCCCTGGTGGTTTTTACAGCCTCCTCGTCCCCTCCCGGCTTACCTCTCTTCGATCCTATCCCACTCCTCGAAACAAACCGATGAACTTCGACAATAAATCACAATAAATGGACATTTTTGATAGTGGGATCGTCTATCATTATTTTGCAACAACGTCTTCGCTGCAGTCGCAATGCCCCTGCTTGAGTCTGGAGAACCCGCATATGGCACGTTCAATGAAATGCAACACAACACTGAGGAACCAGAAGGAGAGCACCTCCTTCAGGAGGGATATGAGAGCGAGGGTGGCGGTAGTGCGGTAACGTCAGTGGATTCGGTGCAGGAAGGTGTGAGGAAAATTGAAGCAATAAATATTACGTGGACAACGCGGTCTTTGATTATCGCATACATCAGGTGAGTCAGCCCACACCCTAGATGTTTTGGTTGATGTTTTTTTTGTCTTGAGTTTTATTGTGGTCTTGTTCTGACTGGTACTCTAGCATTTTTCTTATGGCGTTTTGCACTTCTTTAGAGGGCCAGACGATTGCGTCACTTTCAGCTTATGCCACCAGCGCCTTCAGCAAACACTCACTGATATCCACTGTTCTTGTCGTACAGAATGTAGTCAATGGTTTGTTCAACGGAAGCCCACACATTGGCTCTAGCTAACCTTCTATAGCCGTGATTAAGCCCCCGATGGCTAAGGTCGCTGATGTTTTTGGTCGGTTTGAAGCGTTTTGTGTCAGTATTCTAATCTACGTTTTGGGCTATATACAGATGGCTGCATCCACCAATGTGCAAACCTATGCTTCCGCTCAAATATTCTATTCCGCTGGCTCTACCGGTTTGCAGATACTTCAACAGGTGTTCATCGCAGATAGTAGCAGCCTTCTCAACAGGGCGCTTCTTGCTCTCCTTCCTGAGCTTCCATTTCTCGTCACAGTCTGGATTGGCCCGACGATTGCAGATAGCTTGCTGCATCATGCTTCATGGCGTTGGGGTTATGGGATGTGGTCGATCATCTTGCCTGCCTCGTTTCTCCCTCTGGCGCTTTCACTACTGCTCAACCAACGGAAGGCTAGAAGATTGAACTTGATTAAGCCACGAGCAGCCCATCGACGTGGGTTTTTGGCTATTCTCCGTCGCACTTGGTATGACCTCGATGTGTTTGGCTTGACACTACTATCGGCCGCGGTTACGTTGATCTTGGTTCCTCTTACGCTCGCGGCAAACGCGAAAGACGGATGGAAGAGCAGCAGTATCATTGCAATGATTGTAGTCGGATTAGTTTGTCTGGCCGTCTTGCCCTTTTGGGAAACCTCCAAGAAACTTGCGCCAAAGCCCCTCCTATCTTTGCACCTCCTCAAGCAACGCACAGCACTTGCTGGGTGCTCTCTTGCGTTCTTCTACTTTAGTACGCTCCCTGGCAACTTAAACCGCATCTGCACGTACGATATGCTAATATATACTAGTGGCGTTCTACTTCTCCGTTCAACCGTATCTCTATTCGTATCTGCAAGTTGTTCAAGATTATGAGGTCGGCCCGGCTGGCCGGGTCACTCAAACATTTGCATTTACATCCACCATCGCTGCCTTTGGCGTCTCGATTCTGATCAAATATACTCGACGTTATCGGGTTTTTGTGACCGCTGGATGCGTTATCTACATGACTGGGCTGTTGTTGATGATGCTCTACCGCAAGGAAGGAAATTCGAAGCTCCAAATATTGGGGACACAGGTAATTGTTGGTGCTGGTGGCGGTCTTCTCAATGTTCCCGTTCAACTGGGCGTTCAAGCATCTGCAAGCCATCAAGAAGTGGCTGCTGCTACGGCAATGTTTTTGACAGCCATGGAAATGGGTGGTGCGGTGGGGGCGGCCATCTCAGGGGCTGTTTGGTCACATAACATCCCTCGAAAACTCCACCTTTACCTTCCCGAAGGGCACAAAGGAGAGGCCGAGGAAATCTTCGGGAAGCTGACCAAGGCGCTAGAGTATGGAATGGGAACTCCGGTAAGAATCGCCATCAACCGGGCATATCAGGAAACCTTGGATAAGCTTCTTGTTTTGGCTCTAGTAGCCACTATTCCTCTGATCCCATTGAGTCTCTTGATGTCAAATTACAAGTTGGACAAGGTGAGTTGATCCGTTGGAGGGTGGACGAGCGAGAGAGGCGATAGGCTAATTTGGGCAGATGAGCGAAACACCCAGTCATGAACCAGTTCCTTTGGAGGATGATTCCGGAACGGACGATCACTCGAAGCGCACCTAAACGGCGGTGCATGCCTTCCTATTGTTTTGTGGTTTCAACCCCCTTGTGTACATTGGCTTGATACTGCTTGAAAGCAGATAATATTTGAAGCGTGCCATTCCTAGCACGTATTGTCTATTGTATATATTTACAGATGTGAAAGAGTTGCATGACTATTTTTGCATGTGGAACATGTCCCAACTGGGATGGGTTTGTCGAAGGTTACCAACATCTCGGTTCATCCCGGAACTCCGCCTAAAGTGGATTTTCTGGTGATATGACACGAACACACTCACCCCTTCCAAGTGGGTGTAAGAGCGTTGACACATGAAAGCATTTTTTGTTTGGCGTCCAGGGTCCTTTTTTGTTTTCCCCCTCTTTTTTTTTTCTCTCATGACACTACGAATACACTTATGACCAAAGATCAAACCTGACAGCACAGAGATGTCTGGATTGGGGGACTATATATATAGAGATGGTACAATGAATTAGAATAAATGAGATGAATGCATTGTTTGGTTCTGCCAGTGCTCGTCCAATCCGGGGACGTACCGAGGTTTTCTTGTCGACCTTAAATAATTTGTGCCTTGTGGATTTTCATCCTTTCTTATGTTTACTAATTTCATTTCTCCTCGGTCTCGTTTGGTTGAGGAGAGCACAAGCCAAGAACGGAGGAAAGAGCCTGTCATATTGACGAGTGCCATTCCCCGGATGGATTGCCGGGAGGGGTGAAACTTAGCGCGTGTCATTTTATTGGGGTGGAGCCTGTACCTATGGAGGACTAGGTCGTCGAGAAGATAGAACGCATGCATCTGCCGGGGGCGTGTGATGCAGATGTGACGGGGGTTCGAGGGTTGACCCGTATAAGTATCGGATTGGATATGGCTTCATCTTGCCAGTAGAAGACCAGCGCCAAAGGGGTAAAGCTGTTGTCCCAATCACTATTATAAGTCATCGTTTCTGGCTGCCTCCGGCGCGTAGGCGAACGAGGCGCCTCCAGACAAGATGACAGACTGCCGCTTGGGCTGTGTGCTATTGGAGGATTGGGAAGTTCAGTGCTCACGATTGGATGGAGCATCAGGATGATGTTTGACTTTCTCTTCTGGCTCCTATGACCTTGGGTACCTTCGCCAGGATGGTGGTGGTTCGTTGCTTGCTTTGTTGCCTTCGCTTCCTTTCGTTTCCGATATCTACCCCGTCTTCGCTGGGTTTTTCTCACATATTGTGATCAAAATTCCAGTTTCCTATTGACCCTCTTCCAACACTTCTTTCTTTCTTTCACCCCCCAAAAGATCTGAGGTCCGTTGTGTTGACCACTTCCCTTCTGTCGAGAATTCCACTTGCATATTGATCTCCCTTTAATAGGGCATCAGGAATCTTCTCCTCGTCGGAAAACACCAGAATAACCGAATCATAAGGAATATATGCATTTATAATAAAAAACTACGAAACAATAATTGGAGCAAAGAAGGAAGAGGCTTCCAAGTCATCACGCTACCTTTGCTGACTCTGGAGTGAGTTGTCTTGTTTTAGTTGTCGATTGTCACTTTCGTTGCTTTTCCCCCTCAACCAGGGAAATTGGGGGAAAACCTAAATTAAAAGAAATAAAAGAAAAGAAATCCTTCATCTAGAACGTGTGGTGATTGAGTGGTTCTGGGAATTCATATTTGTATTTTCCTACACTCGGGCGCCTTTTCGCATTGAATTTCTATTTTTTTTTCTTTCCCCTGATCACCATCCTCACGTTCTGGAAGGGGAATCAAGTTAAACTGCACCCATGAAAGAAACGAGCTAGTCTGGTGTTGATAAATGAACAAGACGTCCGGCAGAAGCTAACCTAACAGTGCGGGATCCTCCCAGTACGTACAGGAACACCACCACCAGCAGCAGCAGCAGCTTCGAATTGCAATCGTCTTCCGCCTCGACCACTCCCACTTTGGCTGGTCTCACGACTCATCCCTTTACTATCAACATCTCTATTCACCGCACTCCCCAACCTCTGTGAAATCCAGCAGCCTTCCTTCATCCGGCTCCCTTATTTTCTCCTCCTGTCTGGCCTTCTTCCATCTGCTCTTCTTCATCCTTCCTCTCCTCTAAAGTGATCAATCACCACACATTCTCTTCCCCCAGTTCACCGCTCCTGTCTCTCCTCTCCTGATAGACAGCCTTCAACCTTCATCTCTACCTTACTCCTTCAAGAGCCTCAGACTATTCCTAGATTTTCAAGATGGTTGTGGCAACTATCAAGTGCGTCCTCTGCTCCTCCCCACCCATTGCTTCTCCTCATCTTCCTAACTCACGCCGTCTCCTTTCTTTCCCTCCATGTCTCTCATCCTCACCCCCTTTAAATCTCGGCATATCAATCATCCCCCGTATCTCTTATCTATCGGCAGCTTGCTAACTCCGCGGATATTATGTTTATAGGTGCGTCGTGGTCGGTGACGGTGCTGTTGGTAAAACCTGTCTCCTGATTTCATACACAACAAATAAATTCCCCTCCGAATATGTACCCACTGTCTTTGATAACTATGCTGTGACTGTCATGTAAGTTTCTTGGTTCGTTTCTTTGTTAGAGCGATAAGCTCTCCGATTCTCCTTTGGAAGCTTTCGTCATTTCCGCCCTCCGCACCGTTGATGGCAACCCCCCATCTCCCCCCCCCTTCTCACCCCCAATCGGAGAACGGACGAATAGACATTTATTAATTGGTTACTGATCTGAATATTCTACTTTCTTCTCTTAGGATCGGTGATGAGCCTTATACTTTGGGATTATTTGATACCGCCGGCCAGGAGGATTATGATCGTCTCCGTCCTCTCTCATACCCCCAGACAGATGTCTTCCTTGTCTGCTTTTCTGTGACTTCTCCAGCTTCTTTTGAGAACGTCCGTGAAAAATGGTTCCCCGAAGTCCACCATCACTGCCCCGGTGTTCCTTGCTTGATAGTGGGGACCCAAACCGATCTGCGCGATGACCCTGCTGTTCGCGAGAAGCTTGCCCGCCAAAAGATGCAGCCTATTCGCAAGGAGGATGGCGACCGGATGGCTAAGGACCTGGGCGCGGTTAAATATGTGGAATGCTCTGCTTTGACCCAATACAAGCTCAAGGATGTTTTCGATGAGGTGAGTCCCTTCCCTTCCACCGACCGGTGCTGTCCAACTGGCTGATGGATTCGAATCCCAGGCGATTGTCGCTGCACTTGAGCCAATCCCCAAAAAGAAGAGGGTGTGTGTTTTGTTGTAAATGATGACGGCATGCTGCAGCGAAGGTTAGTTCCATTTGACTTGTGATTCCGTCGCAAAATTCCCGTTCTGACGCCTTTTGGCACTGCCTAGATGTATCGCGTGATATTGGGGAGACCGAGAGGCCTGAGGTGTGCTTTATCCCAATAATATGGAGGCTTGCAATTACTATTTTTTCCCTTATATTCTTACGAACAACTTTCGGGTTTCCCGTCCGGCTGGCACTCCAAATAAGATCTTCTGCTTGCCCGAGGCTGGATCCTTTCCTATGGTGGACCTTTTTCTAGGCTTCTCGCCCTCGATCGATGCTTCTTATGGCTTGCCATCCATACGATCCTAAATGCTGTCGTGCACACGTTGTATCAACAAACACATCTCATATCCCCCTGGCTTATTTTTGGTGCCTATTCTACTGCACGGACGGTCGTGCCTGTTCCCCTTACTTCCCCTTGCCTTCTCCCCACTATTTCCCTCTCTTCCGTTCCTCTTCGCCGTTCTATTTCCATTGGCCGTTCCATTCCTGTCCATTTTTCACTTCCTTTCTAACTCTCATCGTCTGAATCGGCGTTGGAAGTCGAGGCGTCCTGTTTTTGGTTGGCTTCTGGTTTGAATTGTTTATCTATCTTATCACTTCGTTATCGTGCTAGTCACATTTACTGTGCCATTTTTAACTTTCTCTGATCCGTCAAGACGTGGACTAGATAGCACAGATACATGGAATATGATGACCAAAGTCTTTGGAAAATTTCACCCTTGGCTCTTGCTGGGTATGCTTTTATGGTCTTCCTGACCCCCGATTGATGACTAAGTGTGGTCAAAGTGTTTCACAAAGAATGTTTATCCCAGAGGCAGAGATTACCAAGGGATTCGACGGTATCGACCGATTATAGAGAAGTGAGGCTGTCTGTGCCTCGCTTGGGTAACGAGATAACCCGCCCTTTATCAAAAAGGTACCCTGGTGTGGGGGTTTTTCACCGAAGGAAGGGGAGACACACTCCACAAGTCACACCAGTTTGCCCTCATTACTTTCTTTTGGCTACTTCTCTCTGGCTCTCTCTTTCTCTCCCTTCTCCACAGCGGGATTAGGGGTGTCATCTGTTTCTATTTATTGCAAAAGCGAAGCTGTGGCTCATTATCTCCATACAAATTCATTTCTCATCTACAGTTCATCCTTAACTCCTCCCTCATTAACGGGCTCCGGTTCCGAGTCAGACTGGGTCTCGGTCTCAACCCCGGGCTCCACTGTCTCCTTCTGTCCATACCAGCCACCCAGATCCTCACCAGCCCCGGCCTTGACCATGCTAGTGATGATCTCAAAGGCCACCTGGGCGGCAGCTAGAGCGGTAGTCTCACCCTTGTTGTCGTAGCTAGGAGACACCTCAACGATATCGGCACCAACGAGGTTCAGCTTCTCCAGGCCGCGCATGATGCGGATGAACTCGCGGGTGGTCCAGCCACCGGGCTCGGGGGTGCCCGTACCAGGAGCCGTTGCGGGGTCCAGGACATCAATATCAACAGAGAGATAGACGGGCTGCTCGGGGTCGAGACCGGTGCGCTGGATGATCTGGTCCACGATACCCATGGGCCCCAACTCATCGATGTCGTCGGCGTGGATGCGCATGAACCCGCGCTCGGGGGTACCCGGGGCGGTATAATCGCTGTCATCGACACCTGTGAGGCGAGTGCGGAGACCTGCGTGGGCAGAGGTCGCATTGCAGATGAGCCCCTCGCGGCTGGCCTTGTGGAAGAAACTGCCATGGTTGAAGGCGGACTGCTCGGATTGCCAGTAGGCAGAGTACCGCACGGGGTTCCAGGTATCCAGGTGGGCGTCAAAGTGCAGTACCGTAATGGGCTTCTGGTAAATCTGGTACAGGGCGCGGAGGGCGGGCAACGCAACGCTGTGGTCGCCGCCTAGGGTTACCAGCTTGGCTTTGCCAGCGGAAATGCCCTTCGTGCCGTGTTCGGAGGTGGCGGGCGTCACGGCGGGGCGCGATCCGAGCTCTAGGAACGCCTCGTACATCTGGCGTTCGGCGAGTCCGTTGTCAAACGGTGTGATCGGGATGTCACCGCAATCCTTGACGGTGGCCCACGAGAGGTAAGGGTTGATTCCGGCTCTGGTGTTGTATGAGGTGCCCGCCATCTGACGAGCACTGGCAGCGCGGATTGCGCGAGGGCCAAATCGGGCTCCTGTACATGAGTGAGTTTAGGTTTTCTTTTGTTCCTTTTTCTTTTCTTTTATGCTTCGGAGGACAAAGAACGTGTCGCTGTGTCGGCAGCCAAACAGTAGGCGTTTTTTGGGACAGGGGGTTTTTTTTTACCTGGTCTGTAGCTCACAGCGGTGTCAAATGGAGCACCAATGACGGCAATATCATATCTCTCATCTGGCTCCACAAGGCATTTGACGGGCTTCAAGTGGGCAAAACTGGCAATGCCGGAGAAGGACCACTGATGATCAATTCCTCCATTAGTTATTGTCCATAGACGTCTTCAATAATATATACTTTTCCATACCTCTTGATTCCATTTCGCCAGGAGCTCCTCTCGCTTGTGCTCGGGAACGACGTCTTCGTCGTGGTGGTGTGAATGGGCCATGGCCATTCCGGCCAGTGCCAGTACTCCGGCACCCGTGAACTTCATGATGCCCTATACTAGATAGGCAACGAAGAGTGAATTTGGGGGGTGGAGACAAAAGGAGGAGAAATAACAGGAGAAGGAAAAGATCAAAAAGAAGTGAGACAATAATAATATAATATATGCAGGGAAGATTTCTAGCAGAGGTACTGGAGGGACACTGGTGGACCATGAAATAATACACAGGACTGTATGGAGGCGGTAATGCAATCTCTTATCGATAGGAGTGAGAGTTCTGGTTGGCCAGCGTTGCCATCTTCAAGACCGGGTTGGTGGCCTTGATGCCTGGTCCCCAGCAACATCGTTGAGACTTTCCTCTTCCGGCCATTTTCGATTCTCTGAGGTTATTCCCATTATCATAAAATTACTATTATTGCTTGTCCCTCCTATAGACCGCCTTGCCTCTTTTACCTTGCCTCATTCTAATCCCAGGTTGGCTTTGTGTTCGCTCGGATACATCGGCCGTCTCACGAGACCATTACCAGTGTTCTCAATCCGATTACAAGGTCCAAAGGGATTAAACTCCCAGAAACAAGATGCCATGCGGCGTGTTGTCGTGACTGGTTTAGGTGCTGTGACACCACTCGGGGTAGGTGAGTATGATAGCCTTGTTTTTCAATCCTTTCCATTGTGATAAATCCGTTGTGTTATCTCAGTGTTATCGTATATTGCAACTGCTCGATTTTTTATTTTATTTTTCTTTGGTCCATTTGCCTCCCTGTTACACTGGCGGTGGTTCTTCGGCGTCTTCTTCCTCGGTCTCCAACGTCTCCACTTCCGGAAGAGGAAGGTCAAGGACAGCCTCATGGACATTCCCAGGAAGGTAATTAGACACGATGTTTCATTTCTAGTCGATCTGGATGGGGTGTTTCCCTCGCCGTTTCCTTCTTCCTTGTTTTTTTTTTCCGCCCCTCTCTATTTTGCTTTGTTGCCGGATTGCTTTTTACGGGTTCATCTCTCTGAGTTCCCCGCACCGCTAAGGCGATATGATCGTGTAGGGATTCGTCGGACCTGGAAACGCTTACTTGATGGTCATTGCGGCGTGGTGAATGTTAGCCATCATGATCCCAGGTTTGCAGACATACCATGTCAAATCGCGGCCGTGGTGCCTCAGGGTTCTCGGGATGAGGGCCGATGGACCGCCTCAGACTGGTTGAGTAAAGATGTCAGTTGTACTATGCTATCCCTCCTTTTGATGCGGAGAATTTGTTACCCCTCCCACCTCCTCTCAAAACATGAACGGGACTAAAATCTATGAAACAGGAAGAGCGGAAGATGGCCCGATTTGCGCAGTATGCGCTGGCCGCTTCGGAAGAAGCGCTGGAGGACGCGGGATGGAAACCGACGACCGCCGATCGACGTGAAGCGACGGTGTGTTTAACTCCTAGGTTGATTTTTTGGTTTGTTCAGGCAGAAAATGTATGCTGATCCATCGTGGGCCGTAGGGTATCTGTCTTGGATCTGGTATTGGTAATTTTGACGAGATCTATGGCACTGTAGTGGCATATGAGAAAGGGGTGAGCCTGGCACTCTATGCACGGGGCTATTGAGTTTGTATACTAATGTGAACTTTTCTAGGGCTACAAGAAAGTCTCTCCGCTGTTTGTTCCCAAGCTGTTGATCAATCTTGGAGCTGGCCACTTGTCGATGAAGTATGGCTTTATGGTAGGTCTCTCATATCTTACTTTATTATTATTATTATTATTATTTGATATACTAATTCTTCGCTTAGGGTCCTAACCATGCAGCAACAACTGCATGTACAACCGGTGCTCATTCAATCGGCGATGCCGCTCGGTTTATTGCTTTTGGAGATGCGGATGTGATGCTTGCCGGAGGTGCTGAGTCGTGCATTCATCCACTAGCTATTGGGGGCTTTGCCCGGGCACGAAGCCTTGCAACGGGGTATAACGACGCCCCCGAAAAGGCCTCAAGGCCTTTCGATGCTGATCGTGAAGGGTTCGTGGTAGGCGAGGGTGCAGCTCTACTAGTTTTAGAGGTACCTACCTTTCCCCCTTAGGACATGCTGGAGCTTGAAGGGCCTAACTTTTTCGTTTCACTCTAGGAGCTGGAGCATGCGAAGGCGAGGGGCGCACGTATCTATGCGGAATTGAAAGGTTATGGATTGTCAGGAGACGCACACCATATGACCGCCCCAAAAGAAAAGGGCGAGGGGGCGTTATTAGCGATGAAGAAAGCCCTGAAAAATGCTGGCTATGGCCCGTCTTCAGTTGACTATGTCAACGCGCATGCAACGTCGACTGTTGTTGGTGATGCGGCGGAAAATGCTGCAATCAAAGCTCTCCTACTAAGCCCGGGGGGAAGGGATCGGGTGGCTGATATCAATATAAGTAGCACGAAGGGAGCCGTTGGACATCTTCTCGGTGGCGCTGGCGCCATCGAGGCCGCGTTCACCACCCTTGCCATTCATGAGGTTTGTTGGTACTTTTACCAAACTGCTTGAAATTAGTATTGCTAATGCTTTTTGTTTGCAGAATGTGATGCCCCCTACTATTAATCTGGAGCGCCTTGCTGACGGGTTCGACTGCAACTATGCGCCTAATGAAACTCAGGAGCGTCGTATTGATGTAGCTCTGACGAACAGTTTTGGGTTTGGGGGGACGAATAGCAGCCTCTGCTTCTCTAAGTATGGCATATAGGTGCTTGTATATTGGTAATGATGGGAGAAATCTTGCCCATGGAATTTCTTGCGACACTATATGAACATGTACATTATACAAAATAACTCAAAAAGACAATGTGAATGGTTTTAAGATTATATGGGTATTCCGTCTCTGGTTGTTGAAGCATTTGATTGCAAATTCATAGTACTCAAACAACTTGGAAGATAATCCCACAGCGCCACAAGTGGTATTTGTATTCAATGTAAAATTTCGGCGCGATTGAATAAATAATCTTACGGGCTTATATCCATACTTGATTTCCGGGTTTCTATCCACTTTTCCCCCCCATTTTTAGTCTGGGGGATGGAGTTTCACCCGAGTTCAACACGTGACACCTCCAATGCGGAGCGATGGTTCATTCACTGCCTTCTCAATGACTTCAGACCCCCATCGCGACTAACGATCATCTAAGCCTGTGTTGGGGATATATTCAACGGATTTTATCGGTCTCGAATGCCGTACTAATTCTGTTTGGTTCTTTCTTTTAGTCTTCTCCCCGCCCCTCGTTTTCTTATTTTCTTCACATATAACCCGTGAGAGTGTCGAGGACAACCTACCTTGCGCTGTGATTATGCCTTCTAACGGTGACACCGGTCGAGGCATGTATTGATCAAAAGTCTCCAGCGTATCCCATCCATCAATGACTTAAGAATAGGAGAACCGGGAAAACTCGTTACAAAAACTCGTGCTGACGAAAGATGCTTCTTTGATCATATAGCTTCATCGGTCGCGTCATCGAATCGGGGAAGCCTAGTGGATGCCTCCGGGTACAAGTTCTCGGAGAAGGATACCAAACCGGGGAAGATCAAGCTGAAGAAGTCCGCTAAGATTGGAAAGAAGAAAGGTCAGTATTGAAATCTCTCCCTTTTTATTCTTACATTTCTTATCAACGGGTTGTGTTGTTTACTTTGTCTTGGAACTGGTTTTGTTTTCAACATGTTTTCTGATATTTTTTTTTTACTTACCTATCTATATAGCACAAGATAAAGATGTCCCCGATTCTCCTGGCTCGTCGCCTATTCTTCCGGAGATTGACGCAAAGACGATGGCCGCCTTCCCGACCGGAAAGCCACGTGAGGAGGACCACCTAGAAGCGGTGATCTGTAAGACGTGCAAGAGGCCGGTCCTCAAGCAGAATGCGGTGGAGCATATCAAGGGTTGTATCAAGGCGAAGCAGGAGAAAGCACGACGCAAGAAGGAGGCGCGGGATGCCGCGAATCGGGCGAAAGAGAAGGGTTCTGGCGACAAAGATGGGGACGACGACGGCGCGGGCGAAAAGGGCGGTGACGGCGAGGATTCCATGAAGGCCCAGAAAAGCGCAGCGAAGAAAAGTGCTGTGAAGGGGATGGCGGAGGATGGAACGAAGAAGGGCAAGAAGCGCAAGGCGGAGGGCGAGGACGACACGAAGGATAAGG
The DNA here is from genome assembly GCA_027569885.1 of Aspergillus diversus. Lineage (NCBI taxonomy): Eukaryota > Fungi > Ascomycota > Eurotiomycetes > Eurotiales > Aspergillaceae > Aspergillus > Aspergillus diversus. The sequence continues at coordinate 133,622 of JAPDKZ010000016.1, forward strand.
AACCCAAGAAGAAGAAAAAGAAGGAAGAACCGAAACCAAAAGCACAGAAGCCGAAGGGCCCAGTCGATGTTGAGAAACAGTGTGGTGTTACGCTGCCGAATGGGGCCCAGTGTGCAAGGTCGTTGACCTGTAAGAGCCATTCGATGGGTGCGAAGCGTGCGGTGCCTGGGCGCTCTTTACCCTATGATATGTTGCTCCAGGCGTATCAGAAGAAGAACCAGGCTCGTCAGCAGAGTATGTCTCTTTACCCCGGGTTTGCCCTGTTTTTTTTTTTCTTGATTACGGATTGTGGGCTAATGTCATGTTCTTCTTTTCTGAAAAATAGAAGCGGCAATCGATGCCAATGCTCCGCTCCAGGATGATCTGGAGAACAACGGTCCTGTCGACTCGGATGAAGAGAAGGATGCGGTCATGGCGGCGATCACTCGCTCTCACCCGCAACCCTTGGTCACACATACACTAATCTCTACCAAAAAGAAGTACCAATATGTGCGGATTAAGGAGATGCTCTCTCACGCTTTGGGAGGCGCCCGAGGTGGCGGACTCTTCTCAACAGGGGGAGATCAGCTCAGTAGTCCTATCGATGGAAACCTCTTCCAGCCCATGGACGAAATGGATTTCACTGTCTCTTCGATCTCTGCCGCCGCGCCAGACAACGGCAATAATAATAATATTAACAACAACGCGACCCCGACGGATATTGCTGGAAAGACACCAGTGCAAGCTGCCAAGAAGCTCCCCGTTGCGGTCAACTCATAGGTTGTCTCCGGCCCTCCTTCTACACTATTTTTCTCCTTCTTGTTCTTCTCTGGTCCCTCCTTCTCAACCTCAAGCATATGATGAGCTATGACTGTTTTTGCATGTATTTTCTCTTCTATTGGACAAATTGGTTAGGGTGAAGGCGTTGGTGTGAGTGCTTTCTACTGGGAAATGAGGCTGTTTGGTTTATTCTTCGAATTGTTGTGATGAAGCGATATACCCCCCCAAGTCAATTGGCTATGGATAACCTGTACATTAACTAACTCATATTGATACTCATTCCAAATGACCATTTTATTTTTATCTGCTCTGCCTTCCTGCTGAGCCAGAAATTCTCCCTGCATGGCTGAATCAAAAGTTAGCTCGTATCCGAAAAGGGTAAATTAATGCCTCAGGCCACAACATGTCATCTTGGAGAACCAAAAAAGGTTGAAGCCAGAATGAAAGAATTACGCACTTTTCGTCGACTTTGGCTCCCACAAACAGCTCCCATTTTTACAGTCCCTCACTTGTCAATCTAGCCACATTCGCCTTTCTTTTCGACCATCGATTCCTCGCTCTATGCCCGTGGGCGAGAGCTTCGAAAGGGCCCCCAAAACCGACCAACTCCTGATCCTCTCATCGCATTCCCGAGACCTTCTTGCCCACAAAGAAAGAAAGGGAGAAAAGGGAGGAATCAGTTGGAATATAGAGAACGAGGAAGAACAGCACAATGGGATCCGTGCCCGAGCTGGACGCCGTGGGAATCAAGGCAGAACCCGAACTGGCAGATCAGTTCCGCAGAGAGGTCGCAAGCCTGCTAGGTCGCAACAACCTCAACTTCCCTGGTGCTCAACCGGTTAGTTTCTCTAACCGGCACCTCCTGGAGCTCCAACACGAAGATTATTACGTTTGCGAGAAGACGGACGGTATCCGATGCCTCATGTACTTCGCGCGCGGGGATCCCGACTCTGACACGCCCGAAATCCATTACCTGATCGACCGCAAGAACGATTACCGCTTTGTACCGCATCTACACTTTCCTCTGCCCGATGACGACTCGTTCCAGTCGTTCCACGTCGACACCCTGGTCGACGGGGAGCTTGTCAACGACACTTACGAGGATGGATCGCAGCAACTCAAATACCTCGTCTTCGACTGCTTGGTGCTCGACGGCCAGAGTCTCATGCACCGCACGCTGGATAAACGACTCGCCTATTTCAAGGAGAAGGTGTTGAAGCCTTACAACGCCCTTTACCAGCGATTCCCCGAGGAGAAGAAACACCGTGTCTTCGCTGTCGAGGATAAATCCACCCAGGTCAGTTACGGCATTGAGATGATGTTCCGCGAGATCATTCCCAAAGTAAAGAAAATCCACGGCAACGATGGCCTCATCTTCACCTGTCGCAGCACCCCTTACCGCATCGGCACAGACGAACACATCCTCAAATGGAAACCTCCCGCTGAAAACACTATCGACTTCCGTCTGCGCCTGGAGTTCCCCCTCCTTGAACCAGACTCCGACGACGAGGCGGATGGCGTTGCGGATTCTTATATCGACTATGACGCGCTCCCCATATTCCACCTCTTCGCTATGGTCAACGCGAACGAATACCAGCCTTTTGGCGAGATGTACGTTACCGTCCCCGAGTGGGAAAAGCTCAAGGACCTCGGTGTTCCCCTTGACGACGCTATCGTTGAGTGTGCCAAGGATGAACAAGGGCGCTGGCGATACCATCGTATTCGTGACGACAAGGCCGACGCCAACCATATCTCCACCGTTGACAAGGTCCTGGAGAGCATCGAGGACCGCGTCACGGAGGAAGACCTGATTCGTGCGGCCCCAGCCATCAAGACCGCATGGAAGAAACGTCAGGCTCTGGCGGAGGCTGAGGAAAGGAAGCAACGCGGCCGTCCTGCTCCCCCGACGAACGGGAACGGGGTCAAGAGGAAATTCGAGGAGTAGTTAGGATCTTTTTTTCAACGTACTTAGCTAACCCGTCTCTCCTTGACTCTTCTGTTTCTTTCTCCTTTGTTTAATGTGTGTTACCTTTGCTTGGCGCCTGGAGTCGCTTGCCTCTTTGTGTTTCTCTCTTTCTTTTTTGTTTATAAAATTATTTCTTGGTTGACGAGTGAAATGATACGGGATCAGGGGAAGGTGGTTTAAAGGGGTGTTTTTCTTTTCTTTCCTTTTTATTTATATCCATCCATATCTTAGCTGGGAGATGGGCATTGTACGATTTTCCAAGTTGTATATCCTAAATTTTCTTCTCTTTTCGCTTTTTTTTTATCCTGGGTATCCATCCTAACTGGATACGATAAAGAATATCTACTTCTCTGCTTTCCGCTTTACAGGAACTACACCTAAAGGCTTGTGCATATTGGATTGTTTCTTTTGCCATTTTGGTTGTACTGGTATAAAAAAGTAATGAAAATAAAACGGCTTGGGCAAGGGAAAAAATCAAAGTAAAAGAGAAACTAGAATACCAAATTATACACACTATCGTTTCTTGATGCTCACATCGATATTGCCAATCGCCCATGCAGCCACAAACACGGCAAACAGCCCAGCAGTGACGGTTATGGGCTTGCGCATTTGATCCCAGAAAGAACAGTCGTAGGTAATCTGTAGTTGCGTGAGTAAAGAACAACCTTTGATTATGTAGAAAAATGTTATAAACGTACCACTAGTTGAGAGTCGCGGGCTTCATCAGTAAGGCCTTCCACAGTCAGAGTCAAGGCGGTGCGGCCCAGGGTATCCATGAAGGTCTTGTGGGTTGACAGGGAGGCATGGATCTGGTTGGCGCTGGGGAGTCCATTGCTGGCATCCCCCTCAACAGTCTCGTAGCGGACATTGTGGGCTCCCTCAGGGAGGATTACGCGGAGGACGACTTTCTCGTACTGCACTCCCTCAGGGGCCTTGAAACCTTCGAGAAAGGGGACCTTGAGAACGTAGGAATCCGAGCTAGAGGTAGCCCGGCGTAGGAAGGATGAGAGGTCATTGTTCCACCCAAGGCGGAAGCTATAGTTCCAACTACCGAAAATAGGATACCGGGGTTTGAGGTCTATGTTACCTTCCCGGTTGAGCTTTCCGGGGCGGTAGCGACTGGTGGAAACGTTGCCGATGTCGTCGATGAAGTAGGGGTCCACGGAGCCCGGCTTGAGCGGATACTTGAGCTCACGGATCGCCGAGGAAGGTGACTGCTGGTAGTTGGTTACAGTCCATTCGACACGAGAGAAATGATTGAGGAGCTGGGAGGCGTTGTTGCGAAGCCAGTAGCGTTCCTCTGTGGCCAGGTTGCCACCCCAGTGGGAGACTTCCAGGTCTCGTTCCAGCAATGAGGCTGTGATTATGGGTTTGGTGAACTCGTAACGGACATTGATAGGGTATTGGGTGCCAGGGGCGACCTTGGCTGTGTCGTATGGTCCATAAGTGTAAGTTGAGCCTTGGCGCTCGGGGTCCGCGCTGGAAGTCAGGTCTGTTGTCGTGTAGTCAGGGACATTGGAACCAGGGAATTTCAGTTTGGTCTTTTGCGTCACAGTCTGATAGGCAGAGGGGACATAGGCGGAGAATGAATAAGTGAGAAACTGGCTGTCCGACTGCTCAATGGCGGCAGGGCGTGGGTGAAGGGAGTTGAGGATGGAGTAAGAAATTCCTAGGGTAATCTGCGACGAGGGAGCAAGAGCTTCGGGGAGATGAACAATGAAATATTGCACGTCACTACCAGTTAATTCAAGTCAGCACACTCCCGTCGCGAGTTCATTTCCCCTTGGATAATTGAACCGCCCCGACAGTCTGGGGGTGTCTCCAATCCATCCGTCAATCAAGCAACCGTGGCTTCGTCGTCATCACCATCAACAACAGCAATTGACTGATTATCAGAACACCAAACTCACCTAGGCGAATCGACCACTGCAGCCTCGACATCAAATCTCCCAGCCCCTGGATTTTTTTTGTTCCGGACTTCCAAACCCCCAACCCGACCAAATACATCGGATGGGAAGGTCAGGTAGTATTCGCTCTGGGGCTCACTGTCCACATTCTCCACCACCACGTTGACGGTCTCACGGACATAGCCCTTCTCCAAATTGGTATTTCGGACGAGGTTTGTATTCTTAAACACCCGAGGGGGGTTGAAATTGGGAGACAGCACCGTCTGGGATGATGAAAAGCTGGGTTCGGCGTAAACTATAGAGCTGCTGGACAGCGAAAGCCCGCAGAACGCAGTAATAAGAGTAGTAAACGGCCTCATCGCGACAATGGGGCAGATCTGCACCAGTCCGCACTGGAGTACCGGAGAATTCTCACCAGGAGAATTATTTGGGAAAGGGAATAAAAGGGATTGATGGGGTGGAGTGGGAAAGGAGGGGGAGGTCGGCGTGATGCTGAGGTGTCCGGATTTCTTGATGCTGCGGACTAAACAGCCAAAATTACGGCGACCGCCGCGGCCAAATCCCGCCTTTTCCCTCTTATCAGTGTCTCTCCTCTTTCTCTCCCTTTCTCTACCTCTTTGCTCTTGCACGCTTTCCTCCTCTATCTTCCTGGCTGATTTCTCATTCTATTTTCTTTCCTTTTCGTTCAGCCGTGGATAGTCTCTTCCGCTGCGTTCTGTCCATTATGCTCGCATTTAGGGCTCCCTCTCGTCGGTTCTGCTCTAGGACCAGAGCTCTTTCCTCATCGTTTTCATCATTTACGCCTTGGTGTGCACGAAGCTATCATGGTCTCGCTCAGAGCAGATTTTTCCGGGTGTCTGAGGAAGTTCGTGATGCAGTAGCCACAGGGAAACCGGTGGTGGCCCTTGAATCTACTATCTACACTCACGGTATACCTATACATCAAGATCGCGAAACCAAGACTGGAATGCTCAACTAACTCTGGACAGGTTTCCCGTATCCGGACAGCGTAGCGCTGGCATCGCTGCTAGAATCTGTAGTTCGTGTCAATGGCGGTGTTCCTGCTACAATTGGCATCCTAAATGGTGTAGCCCGAGTGGGGCTCGGTGCTGATGAGCTTGTCGAACTAGCAGCAACGGCGGAGAAGAGGAACGCATTGAAGGTGTCACGTCGAGACTTAGGATATATCTGTGGTCTCGTATGCTTTCCGTCTGAGTGGCTGCCCTAATAATCATCTGTCTAACACCAGTAGGGTATGGCCGGGAAATGTCTCCACGGTGGAACAACGGTTTCCGGAACCATGGTGCTTGCACATTTGGCTGGAATTAAGGTCTTTGGGACTGGAGGTTTAGGTGAGTCGAAAATATTTATTTCTTTGCTTGTGGGGGAATCAATCATCTAACGAGTTCTCAGGAGGTGTCCATCGTGGCGGGGAATCATCGATGGACATTTCTGGTATGTATTCGATTATGGTATCCATGGGTACGGACAGAGCTAACAGCCCAAAAGCCGATCTGACGGAACTGGGCCGGACTCCAGTAGCTGTCATTAGTTCTGGTTGTAAAAGCTTCCTTGATATTCCCCGGACACTGGAGTATCTCGAGACGGAGGGCGTATGTGTTGGGACATTTGCAGATGGGCGTCATGGTGCTATAGATCTGCCTGCGTTCTTTTCCCGAGACAGTGGAATAAAAAGCCCCAGGGTGATTCAGAACGAGGCAGAAGCGGCCGCTATTATTTGTCAGTAAAAATTTCCCCGTCCTTGGTGGTATATGCTAACACCTCGAATGCAGATGCGCAGTCGAAAATCCCAGTGTCGTCCGGTATTCTTTTCGCCAACCCGGTCCCTGAGGAGCACTCAATTCCTCAGAGCGAAATGGATGCCGTGATTAACGAGGCGGTCCGTCTTGCGGATGTTGAGGGCTACCATGGTAGCGACAACACCCCATTTGTGTTGACCAAAATCAAGGAACTCAGTGGCGGAAAGACGGTCGTGACCAATCGAGCCCTTGTCGAGGCAAACGTAAAGCGTGCAACGCGAGTAGCAGTGGAGCTTTCCAAGTTAGAGCGCTCCGAGGAAACTCCAAGTGGGCGGTAAGCTTCCTTTCCAACTTAGCGACGAGACTCGGAATGTCCCTAATTTCGAGGTAATCCCTGCACAGGCATATGCCAGCCATTTCAGGGGTAGATAGGGCTGACCAAACGACTCCACCAGAGGCGGAGCCAACGCTTGATCCTACTACTGCAGATTCTTTGAGGGTGCCAAAAGGGGTGGATGTCCTAGTTGCGGGCTCTCTTGCCATTGATCTTGCTTGCGACTATGTACCTAGGGCAGGCAGCGGCCGGATAGGCCCTATCCTTCAAACATCCAATCCCGCCGTCATCGGGCAGAGCCTCGGTGGTGTTGGCCATAACGTCGCCTTTGCCTCAAGCTCCTTAGGGAGCTCCGTTCTTTTCTGCAGCGTGGTCGGCGACGACCTCAGCGGGCGCGCAGCCCTGTCAACCCTCCAACAGGAAAAGCTTCCCACCTGCGGCGTGAAGGTGCTACCGGCTTCATCCGGAGCACGCACCGCACAGTACATCGCCGTGAATGATGCGAAGCGAGACCTCCACGTAGCAATGGCAGACATGAGCATCATGGAGTTGCCCGAAGAAGAACTGGAGTTTCAAGGCTTCTGGGAGCCGATGGTTTCTCGTACGCAGCCCCAATGGGTGGTGGTCGATGGCAATTGGAGCCCTGAGGTCCTTGCCAAGTGGGTTTCGACGGCTAACGAACATGGTGCCCGCGTTGCCTTTGAGCCCGTTTCGACCGTGAAGAGTCAGGGTCTCTTCAAGACACCTACCGGGAGCAAGGCGGCAATTGACCAATCTGCTTGTGTTCCAAACAATACCATCAACCTTGCCGCTCCCAATGAGTACGAGCTCGCGGCTATGTATTCAGCTGCGCGCGACAGTGGCCTCTTCGATTCCGAAGGATGGTGGCGCGTAATTGATGCGATGGGAATGTCCTCCTCCGGGTCGCGGGACAAACTTGTTGCGATGACCTCAAACTCGCTGGTCGACGCTGGCATTCCCCAGCAAAGCATACAGCTTCTACCGTTCCTTCCATGTATAATTACCAAGCTGGGGCGGCAGGGGGCCCTGCTCACTCAATTGCTCCGGCCCAACGACCCTCGTCTGACCGATCCTAAATTTAGTTCCTACATCCTTTCTCGGGCGCCTCCTACGAATGAACTTATCGGGGGCGTGTACATACGACTGTTCCCTCCTGCTGCTGAGCTTGCGGAGGACGCTGTTGTCAGTGTCAACGGCGCTGGAGATACCCTACTTGGAACCGTCATCGCGGGACTTGCAACAGACAGTACACGACGAGTCGAAGACGTGATCCCTCTTGCCCAGGAGGCTAGTCTCATGACGCTAAAGAGCGCTGGGGGTGTTAGCAAGGACCTTAGAAAATTACAGCCTTCGCTACGAGACGCGACTTTGGGGGTTTAAATAAAATTATATGAGCACGGCGGTACTCCCGTGCTATTCCGGCCTTATCGGCAATTCGAATTAAAATCGGGGGGATAATTATCATAAAACATCACCCCCTCAAAATAGCATCAGCAGCCTCCACTCCAATGACCGGAATACGCTCGACGGTACTTTGTCCGCCACGGTTGGGGCCCGTAGCTTGGAACCGCGTGGGGACGAGGGCTGGATCCAATAGACCAATCTGCACGAGCACACTGGCTTGATCCCAGTAGATATTGTGACGAGCGATCTTTCCTGCACAGAAACTAACCGCCATGACGAGTGGCACCCGTACAGGACGGCCCGTTGGGGGCACCTTAGGGAGCACCCACGGTATTTCTTCGGTATGTTCGAAAGAGAGCATGAGTTCGTCAACGACACGGTCGGGTCCTACGGTCCGGGAAAGCAGCCTCATTCGTTGGGACGGTGGACCAGAAGGGATGAATTGAGAGAAATAGAAGTCGGAGATATCAGAGGGTGTCGATCCTGTTATATCCGTTAAAATGCAATCACCTTTGAGGGGGAAACACAACAAACCCCCAGTCATGGTAGGAACACAATTCACGTGTGTACTCTGCTTGGAATCAGGGTCATCACCACCAACCATCAGCTCCATCATTCTATCAACACCATCACCCAAGTCATCCCGATTACGGGAGCTGTGGAAGATGTTCTTCCAATATTTCTCCCATACGGATTCCGGATCGGGGGTCCTCCAGTTGCCGCCGGGCCATCCGAAACCTCTCTTGAGGCAATCCAGTGATCGGCTCCAGGCCAGTCGGGAACTGGTGCGGTCGTAGGCTGGCGTCACAGACTCCGCAAAACCGGGGCTGGACTCCGGGTAGAAAAATAGATGGCATCGATGGCGCTTCTTAATTGGATGGGTGCCGTAGTCTTCCCAGAGAGACTGGCTCTGATGGCCTGCGAGGTGGATCTGGATCGGAAGGATAGGGAGCGTCGCATAGGAGGAGGTCGTTGAAGAAGTTGTGGAAGGGGGAAGGTGGTATGGGGAGTACTCCTCGGGCGGGTTCGGGTAGAAGGCGACGAACGCGCAAAGCAGCGGGAAGGGATTTGATGTTGTGTAAGGCTGGTGATGAGAGAGCAGCAAGAGGTATGCAGGGCGATTATACGCTTTCCATTCTCTGGTTACTCATCACGCGCTTAACGAGACACATGGGCGAACCTACCGACTACAGCATACCTCTCCCCAGGTTCCAGGTCGTCCTCTCGTTCATGGATGAGACTCTCGAGATCCTTCCGATCCCTCTCTATATCGTCGGTTTCATTCAAAAATGGCAGGTATTCGACATCAAAACCCTCGGCCTGGAATCTGTGGAGGAGGGGCCCATCGAAGTTAGGGGTATTGGAAGTGATGTAGAGACGGCGCGGCGAAATTTGTTTCCTTTTATTTACTTCGGAGGCACGGGATGTTTCCGGAGTGCTGCTGCTTCGACGACGAAGATGTTGGCGGAGCCTTTCCATATCCTCCAACACCAAAAAAACAGATTTGAAAAAATAAATGAAAATAAATCGCGGCCAAGTTTCTATTTCTCCTAGAGGGATTGTCGGATTAAGTAGGCCAATACTTGCTGCCTAAGGAAGACCAAGAAACAATGACGTCGACGACCCAAAATCATACCATTCAGGTATCCATACATAGTCACCTGCATAAAGTTCCAGGAACTTATCCAGAATTCTTTCTTTTCTTTCATTCATCATATTCTACTCTATATCTAAAGACAAACTGCGCTCCTTTAACTCAATATCTAGGGAGATTCTTTTTCTAATCAAAAACTCCTCAGCCACTCCCTCTCCCGTTTAACCCCCTCATCATCCCTTCCCTCCTCTTCAGATCCGGATCCAGCAAGATAAACCGCGTAGGCCGGCCGCAACAAACTCCTCCGCGCAACCTCGCAATCCACTCGGATATCATCAATCAACGCATCCAACGACACGTAATCGTATTCCGGCCGGATATACCCCAACATAAGCAGATTGAGCTTCGTCCCATAGAAATCCGGGAGTTTGTTGAATTTCACGACCTTCTTCTCCTCACCCGATTCCGTTTCTGCGGTTGTCCTCGTACTCGTATTCGTAGCAGATGGCGCAGAAAGCGGCGGAAGGATATGAATTTCCTATCCATTTTCTTCCAATTAGCAATGGCCCACCAGATAAAACCCCTAACATCCTTTTTTCCCCCTCTCTTTTAACCCCCAGCAAGTTGAAAGGTAGAACACCTGTTATGAAAAGAGGAAGGGAACGCACAACAGATCTCTCCCGGTTTTTATAAAAAGGATTATACCCAATACTCAACACAGCCGGAAGAATCCCTGCCTCTGTATTTGTGCTTCCGGTTGTCACGCCCGTCGCCGTCGCCGGATCCAACGCTACCACGCCATAGTACACCCCGACGTCGAGATCAGGGTAGGCGGTTAATCCATCCGGGGGAATATTGGCCGTGGGGATTCCTAGCTATACATATCCAGAAGGTTAGCTGGCTCGTCTATCCCCATGTTTTCCTTTCTTTCGTTCTTTCTTGTCTTGGGTGGATAGAGGTTAGGTATGTATGTGTGAGGGCGGGAGGTAGTACCTCTTTGCTTCCCCGGCCGAAACCTTTGATTACGGGGCCCGATAGTCGGATGGGGAAGGGGGTGGAGGGGCCCGAATCGGGGCCGGTGACGGGGTCGCGGGGGGCGGAGGGGCGCATTTCTTTCTTCGGTCTTTCTCTTTCTTTTGGATTCGAATCTCTGGTGGATGGATGGATGGATTCAGACCGAGGAAGACAAGGGAGATTTTATCTGGCGGAGCGGTATCGATAAGATGCGGGGTGGAATGCACTGGAATTACATAACCCATTTGATACGGTATTGAAAATTACATATTTTCATACTTCTAAGTTTACGAATCTACTCCCTCCCTCCAAATAGATGATGACAGAGTGAAAGGTAGGGTGAACCTGGTATAGAGAAAGAGAAATATCTCTATTATCATGCGTCTGCCGTGCCTCGTATCCGTAGCATGTACCCAATTCGATACTATGCCAACAACTACATAAAAGTAATAGGACAGTAGAAGAAATGAAAAAAAGAAGAAGCTCTATGTCCATAGCTCCAAGGGAATCATATCAAAATGCCCATGCAACAATACAGAAAAGAAGAAAGGCCTGTTTTTGGGATCCTTCCGGGGTATGAGTGAACACGAAAACAAACTGGCATTATCCATAATACAATCAAATGCATGGAAGAAACTATCAAGATTAGTATCATGCTCGAAAGGGAAAGCGAGAAAGAGGGACATACGTTCATCACAATCAACATCGGAATGTCGAACACATCACGTTTCACTGTCCAGCAGTACGCGCAGTCGACTTTGCCGTCCTTGAATCCTAACTGATTCATTCCGGATTCGCTGGCGATCCCGCCCTTCCGTAGGTGGTTATTCCACCGCTGGCTATCGTCCGACTGCGCAATCTCCATGTCCTCCTTGGTCTTATATTTCAGGAGCTTGCATGTTGTCATCACGCTGCCACGCGAATCTCCAAACGCTAATCGGGCAAAGTCCTCGTAAAACTCCACCACGCTGTCGTCGTCCAGCAACTCCGCCAGGAACACCGGATGCGGGCGGCCCGCACCCGTGCTCTCGGCCATCGACCCTCGCGGCGTGAAGCTTCGCGAGGTCGCTCCGGACATGGAGGCGCTGCCCGTGTTGACGTTGAGGTTGGGCTCCTTCCCCAGCAACACCTCCTTCTTCCACCCCGTCAAAATGCTGAACTCTTTACCGACGGCCGCGATTTCACCCGTGCGGCGGCACACGATGGTCGGCGTGCCGCACGCGTTGATGAAGTCTTCATACTCCCAGAGAGTACGCTGGAAGCATTTCTCCATGAAAATGAGGTCGTCCCGGTTCAGCGTCTTCGTCGTCGCAATGAATGACGGCCGGATCGACGCCAGCGCCTTGGCAATCTGCAACGTCTTCTGCGGGGAAAAACGCCGCTGGATGAACGCGGTCAGGTTGTGGAAGCGACTTGTGTAGGCATACGGCTCTTTGACACTCTCGTAGATGGAGGACGGGTTCCGCTGCCGTCGCTTCCCCATCTGTAGGCTCTGATGCTTCAGGCTCGGGGTGGATATCGTCGGTGGCCGTTGACCATTCACCGCAAGGCCATTCGCCTTATTGTTAACAACAGCATTGTTGAATCCCGTCGGGTCGTCAAACCCGGCAGCCATCTGAGGACTGGCCGCAGCATTCGGGCTGTTAAAATTGGCGGGGCCACTCTCGATCGCAAAGGCATGGGGCGGCGCATCGACCTTGGACAGATGTCCCGGTATCACGTTACCCTGGCTCGACTGCGCATAGACGCCCGCAACGTTCACATGCGCTTGGCCCGAGGCCTGGCCTGGCGGCCATTCATTAAGGAGGGGATCCCCGAACATGAACGGCGGCTGGCTTCCGGGACTCTCCCCAAAACCAGGGGCCCCTGCGATGGGTGTGGAGGCGAACTGTGCCGAGCCACTACGGCCCATCGATCCTCGCTGAGTGGCCGAGTCTGTGGGGGAGTCACCGGCGCCTGTGGCCATGTGGCCCAGCATGCCAAACTCCAACGCGCCATAGCGATTCTCGAAATTCATGCTGGAAAGGTCGAAATTGAAGAGGGCCGGGTCACTGGGGTCGAAAAATGGCCCGGCAAAGGGATTCTGACCCTGCTTTGGAGGGCCAGACACACCAGGTGTGGGCGATGGCTGCGCAACGGACGGAGTGAGGGTAGGATTGGTGCTGTTGGGGTTGACTGGGGCGGCAGCGTTGCGCGTCGCCGAGTTGGTTTTCAGGCTGAAGGTCGGGGAAACGGGGGATTGCGAAGGGAAAGGGTTTTGGTGGGTCATGACGTTCTCCTGGTACATATTATAAGAAGTCGACTGCGGGGTGGGATAGAAATTCGAGCCCGAGTTCTGCGGATTGGTCGTCGCATTCACTGCGTTGGCACCGTTTCTAGATAAGGGTAGGCCGCTGCGCATCACACTATTATTGTAAAAATTATTCCCACCGATTCCAGGCACCAAAGCGCCGTCCGGCGCATCGTGGAGATATTTCGCTTTCTTCCGTACTCCATCATGACATGCATCTTGAAGGCCACGTTTAATGCAACGTTGACACGGTCTTTCGTCACCTATAAGCAAAGAAAAGAAAAGAAAGCGCGCACGCTATCAGCTGAACACGTTCCATGAATTCTTTTTTACTTTGGACGAGCAGAAAGAATGGCACAAGCAAGGAAAGGATTTGGAGGGACATGCGCCACAAGAACGCAAATAGGGCAAGCAAAATCGAACAGAACTGGAGGAGAACAAGGTCAGTATAAGCGTACCACAAGTCAGATGCGCTCGTTGGCAAGCAAAGCAAGCGCGCCTAGCCTTCTTCCTTCGCGGTCTCGAGGGATCCTTCGGGTTTGGTTTCTGAGCCGGCCCCGTGGCGGCATGGTCGTCGCCGTTGGCCTTATCGCTGGCCTTGGACAGCTGCTCTGTACGCTCTCCGACCGCGCCGGGATCCTGATCGGCCCCACTGTGGTCTGCCGACGGAGCGGTCGCGCTCTGGTCTGTGGATTCCACGTTCATCGTTTGTCTGACATGAACACCCCAAGAAGGAGGACGCAATTTCGTGCAAGTTGAGACAGCGTGTTGGCGCGAGGATTCAAGAGCAAAGCCGAAACTCAGTCGGGTTGGGGGGAAGACGTGGTCGGTTTCGGTCGGTTAATTCCTGTTCCCCGAGTTTGGCGGCTCACACCCAGGTCCAAGTTGCCACTTTCCTACACTTCAACGACAGTTCTTCGTCACCTCCTTCGGACAAAACTCCTTCTTGGCGCAGCGAGCCCGCACACTGGGAGGAATCCAGATTGCCGGTTTTCAACCCGTTCGAAAATCGTGTCTTAATCCGGGAGAAGTAAGTAGGGCGTTCTATGGCGGTCTGAGCACATAGAAGGTGGGAATTATGCGAGATCAATCAAGAAATAAACTTGAAAAGTAAAAGGAGAAAGGGAAAGAAAAAAGGAAAGCAAGACGGAAATCGGAATTGCAAACTGCAAGGTGCCAACCGCGGAAAACTACACGGTTATTAATCTTCGAGCGACGAGGAGGGGAGAGGGAGCACGAATTGCGACAAGAGAAGAATGAGCAATTATTCTGATTGGAACTGGCAGGGGGGGGAGGAAAGTAAAAAATAGAAAAGCAAAAAATAAAAATAAAGCGCAAGCAAATAAATTATAAAAGCCTCAGGAGAATTGAGCGACTTTCACACGTTTAAGGTTTTTTTTCCTTTTTTTTTCTGTGGTGTATTTTTGAATTATTCTTTTTGGGTAATGAATTCAGTTGGAGACTTCTTCAAATCACGCGGCATCGGTCCAGCACAGGAAGCGCGGGCGGAGGGAAAAGGACTTGCCGGCCGGCACTGCGGGGGAAAAGTAAAAAGAACAGGTTTCTGGCCGAGTTCACAGAGACAGCGCACCAGATGTAAGGAGGAAAAGAAGAAAAGCAAGAGAAAAAAAAGAAAAAAGGAAAAAGGAACAATACCAGGTCAAAAAGGTACGGTTACTTCATCAATTATGATGAGCGATTTTTGAACCCGTTGGACCAGGAGAGGGGAGAGGGAAGTCAAGTAGTAACCTCACGGATGCTGAACGCGGGGAAGAGGAATATGTATGCCAGGCGATGCTCCTCCTGGTACCTGCTAGGCTGCTGCTACTGCTGCTGCTGCTGCTGTTGCTTAAAGGAAAGAACCTACGCAAGCAAGTAAAGTTTCGAATTGCAGTAGCCCCCAGCGCAAGATTCCTCCTCAAACCGTGGGAAAGCAGGTCGAATTTACTTTCGAAGCAGACCAAGACCAGGGAAGGCAGACATGAGATCGTTTTCGGGCGATGATGACTGGTTCGAGGTCCAACCTTGGAAGTTCTAATAAGAAAAGACCATTCAGTGATAGGCCGAGGGTCAATTGGAGGAGGTTCCACCTGGAGTGGAATTGAGTCGCGTGTCTGAGCCTCTGAGGAAATTGGACCTTTTTTTTTTTTTTTCTCAGCTGAAAGTTTGAACGAGAGAGGGGGGAGGGGGGAAAGAAGAAGAAAAAGCCGGAGAAATGGATGAGCTGAATGGCAATTGAAACAATTATTATGGTTATAATTATGATTATGACTATGCCTATCCTCCCTCCTCTGACAAGCAAGCAAGAAACGAACACAACACAACAACTACTAGAAATGAGGTCGGTTGTTGGCTTTGGACCACCCACGCGAGGGCCGTTTGGTTTATCTTGGTCTCAGCCTTACAGACCAGGTAATTTTGGGACTCGGTTACATGTGAAGTCATTCTTTGATTTCATTTCATTTTATTATTATGATGGTTGTTATTATTTCAAAAAAAAAAAAATTAAAATAAAATAAAATAGAGTCTGATCATTACTATTATTACAATGTTTCCAAGTTTGACAGATGGATGGATTTTGAGACATTGCGATATTTATTTCGTACTTTTTTTTTTCTCTCCTTCTTTCATTCTTTCCCCAAGATGCATTCTGAGAGATAGATCTGTTCATTTGACCCTCGGTCAACAATGTAACCCTGTCAAAAGGGCATGCGAAGATCTAAAGTGAAGAGACGAGGTCTCGTCCAATTATTCTTTCCACTCCATGATTCAAGACATCACCTTCAGCAAAGAGAGAAAAGACAAATGATATACTGAGATCTCACATGCTGACAGCCTAGCACTGACGTACATCCAGCCCATCCCACGTGTGGCGTCTCGTATTACCGTCCAAATTACGAGCACCTGCCTAGGCAGGAAAGTTCGAGGTTGGCACTGTCCACGGTACCTGACAGGGTTACTTTACCTATCCTTAACTTTCTCTTTCTTACTCTTTGGCTCTTATTATTGTGATACTCCCAAAGTTGCATGAAAAGGTAACCTGAAACTGGAAGTATTACCCCTGGTCATAATAATTAAAAAATAACTAAAACATATGTCAGAGAAGAGAAAGATGTGAACTTGAATATACCGAATACCGAATATACTCCAACTTCTGTAATATTACACGGGTCATCTCGGGCTTCTCATCCAAGTCCCGTCTTCCCCCGGGTTCCTCGTTCAAAGAGCCATTTCCATGCCTCGGTAACGGCAGCTTTTGCCCTCTCTGATGCTTCTGTGCTTTCCTACCTAGGTAACTTGGGGGTATCAGGTTGACGTTTTGACCATCATAAGATCATAAGAGGAGTATATGAGGCAGGTGAATAAAAAGGGTTAACGTCAAGGGCCGAACCGATTTGTTTTGTTTCATCTTGGGTGTTGATATTCGATTGTGGATAGTTACTAAGGTATTCATGTGTGATGTGATATGTCCTCTCGTTCCCCGCGTGATTGGACTAAATTAGAGCTCTTGAATGGTCGTCGTCGTAGTTTGCTTTGTTTTTCTTCGACTGTTCGATAGCATATATTTCATGATTATAGCTGAGCAAACGAAGTCAGAGAGGTACCTACATACAACTTACCTCATACATGCCTACCTAGTATCCTGAGTACTCTTGAGTTTTTGAGTCTGGGTAGTATACCGATACTCCCACTGGCTGGACATCCATGCGATGCGGGCTCAGGCATTCCAGTCCAGATTGCGATGTTGACCGACCATTCAAACCCTCCGGCCAGTCGGCCACAGTGGTCAAGAGAGAATCATACACTCCCAGCAAATGCTGCAAAAAATAAAGAAGGTGAGCAAAGTTAAAAAAAAAAATGTTGCTTGCGATGCCGAGACCCATCAGATCGTCCCGCTATCCCTCATTCTTTGTTTACATCGTGCGAACCTGCAAGTGCAGGGGCCGGGGTTCTTGCAGTCTCACTCGCCCCTCTGAACTATACAGAGAGCTTTTGCCCTAGTACCCTACTCCCTAGGTACTACTAGTATACTCTATACCTCCAATGAAGAAGTCCCGCACCGAACAACTTAAAACTCAGGAGATGATTTTTACCGACGATCTCCCATATTTTTGTAGTTTATTATTATAATTATCATTATTATCATTATTCATTTGATGGTGATGAAGTTGCCTTCACCGCCACTTGCTATTTCTCTGTCATTGAGGATTGGATTTCATTTTGGCTTGTGGTACACCCTCTCTCTCTAGCGAAGAGTATGTACGAGGTCGAGACATGCATCTTCAGGGATTCCAATCCCAGTCCGCGTCGAGCAACAAAGGGCCATTAGGTATTTTTTCTCCGCAGTAGGACAGCGCAATGCAGCCCATTTCACATCGTGGTCACCGCTTTCCTTTTTCCTTTATCCTCCCCTTTCCTTTCCATCCTAACCCTTCAGGCTCAACTTACTATTATCCAGGTGGTGATTTTTATTGAATAATAATAAAACAAGAGCAAAATTATTACTCGGACGCCTTCCGGACGTCTCTGTACCTCGATGGCGCGGGAGGAAAAGCGTTTCTGCACGGAGTATAAAAAGTGGGTATCTAGCCTCTCGCGTATCGGCTCTTCTTCCTGATTCGACTGCCGTATCGGAAAAATATATACCTGTTCACCACCACAAAATGGTTCTTTGTTAGCCAACATTCTTTGCCATGGATAAATCCAAAATCAAGAATCCTCAAAGACTTAGCCGCCAATTGCTACTGTAAGCAGGCGTTTCTACATCGAATAGATACCCTCACAGCGCAGGCGGGGACCGCCTTGCGCGCACAGAGAGCTCATTCGGAGTTGTAAACCGGTCGAAGCACAGAGACGTCAAATGCGCCATGCCGTCACGGCTTGCAGAATGGCCCATGCAAGGGAGGGTAGAACCAGCCCCACCGCACCCTGCAGCCTAGTATCTTTGAAGAAAATGGGTGCAGGAAAAAAAAGGGGGTGGTGGTGATGGGGGAGGATAGCAGAGGAAGCAAATGCAAATAATATCGCAGAGGGGGGGGGGGGGGCATTGTTGAATGGGAAGATGACTCACGGGAATGGTGTCATGGCAAGTGTTAAGAAAGCGAGGAGTGTTGTTGCCCATTGGTATCCCAAATTGTTGTACACTGCATTAAATAGTCAGTAACTGGCGGTCGAAAGTGTGCTCTGTCAAATATCTAAGGGGATAGGTCGATCCAGGTAACGCAAATGAAAGTTTGGAATTGTTGAACTGCATCAATGCAACCCATTCCGCAGGTACCGCCCATCTGTCCAGATGGTCGAGGTGACATCGGCGCACTGTAGGGAAATGCAGCATATCTACGAACGAGAGAAATGGGTAGATATATACCCAGATACGGGGAAAGGATGGGGAAATGTCACTTACTCTGAATTCCAAAAAGAGGGAAAATTCCCCCGAAGCTCGAGCGAGCAAAGCTATTCGCTGCCAAAGCGCTTGCTGCATAGGTAGGATAGGCGTCGACTAAAAAGGTGAAGATGCCCGAGTACACAAGAATTGTCCTAATGGCAAACGTGAGTATGCAGGTTCCTCCATGGGGGCAAGCAGAAGCGGGGGTAAAAAGCCAGCCCCGTTGTAAAAAGAATCTTACCCTGCCCCAAAAAATGCACTTCCAATGATAGGTAAAATCCAGTGGACATGCGGATAAGCCGTCCAAGCAAATATGAATAATCCTATAGTCACGAGTGGTCCCCCCGCAATGGCTGCCATGAGAACACAAGGGTTAGCGGCGTCTTGTTGGAAGGATCTATCACTCAAGATAATAATAATACACGCACCAGAAGGCAGCCGCCATTCCGGCTGGAAGTCATCAGGTCTCCCAACGGCCATTTCGTGCTTCGATTCGAGCTTGGCGTACACACGGCGCCAAAACGGATCCGTTAGAATGGCAAAGACCATCCCTACAAAAAGTCCGAGAAAACAAAGGCCACGCTGCCAGAGCTCCATGCCGTAAACGTTGCCGAAGACAAGTTGGAAGGCACCAAAGAATAAGTAGAGAATACCCAACAGAATAGCCGAGAAAATACAGAGGTTTAAGCACATTGGCTCCATAGTCAAGAGCAGAATAGGTCTATAGATTGACCTCAGGACCGTTTGTGCCACCGAGCGATTCAGTTTCTCAATCGGGGCTTGCCAGCGGTCATCGCCCGTTTCCATACGGAGTTTCTGTGCCTTTCGCCTTAAAAGTCTAGGCCATTGGTTAGAACGTCTGAGAATTTCACCCCGACCTTGGAGTACTCACACAGGGTGGTAAGTTTCGGGAACAAACAGGGTAATCAAAACAAGCAAGGTGCCTGTCCAGATAAGTAGCACATAGAATGACCAGCGCCTGATATCCAAAAAAACGAGGCTGGTTAGTTCTGACTTCTCAAAAAGGGCCATGTTGTAGGATCATGCGTACCATGAGGTATATTGATTGATGAACCCTCCAACCCTGGAAATCCATATCAGCTACCAGAACACCCCATAAATACATTCACTAATCGGGAACAATAAAAACACACAGAGGACCTAGCTCGGGACCAATAAAAGGAGAGCTGGTATACAGCATCATTGGCGCACTGAGCTCATGGCGATCAAAAAGGTCTCCCACAGTGCCTCCCGCTACACTGAGAAAAGCGCTTCCAGCGAGCCCATTGAAAAAGCGACCAACAAGCATAGTCTCGATATTTCGGGCCACCGCACACGGGATGAGCCAGATAAGGAAGAAGGAAAACGAAGCTATATAGATATACCTTCGGCCGTAGAACTAACGGACATTAGCTGTCTTTTTAACCAACGACCATCCTAGCAATGAGGGGGTAAATACGCACCTCACTTAAGGGGCCAAGGATCAACGGCCCAGTTCCTATAATAACAGACCCAATATCAGCTCTCGACCTCGTCAGATGAAGCTTGAGCCGTTTGATCACCTACCAAGGCCCCAGATGAAGAATGACAACCCGAGAGTGGCAACCAGCCTTGAACAATTGAATTCGTCGGTCAATTGGTCGTAGGTAAAAGTGTACATCGATGATGTGCAAGTTCTTCAAGGGGAGGAGTATGTGTCAGTTCGAGACGGTGGTCATGAAATTAAGCTCTTCTGAACGTACACACAAAGCGAACCCAGCGAGCAAATGATCACGATCAACCACCTCCTCAAAGTGTTAAATCCCCGAGGATTCATTGGATCGTTCTCATCCCAACCGACAATAAAGGCAGCCCAGTCGTCTGCGTCTGCGGCCCCCTTGTCACTAGGAACAGCCGTTTCTGTTTCCGCATCCGCTGTATGGCAGCTATACCCGTCGTTCAACGACCAGCTGCGTTCGACCACCCGTGACGGGGTCGTATGCAGTCTCTGCATCTGATGATCATCGGTTGAGGCCGCAGGTTTGATTGGGGCAAACGTTTCATCATCCTCCTTCATTTTCTCGAGCTCAGTGTCTCTTTCCACACCTCCCTCCTCACTTCCAAAGTGCTGTTTTTCTGAATCCAGGTCGCTATCCCTTCCCGTTGCAAATGATTCTCTCCGTGGTGGGGCGGACATGATTGATTGAAGGGGTTGGTGACAAAAGTGTCACTCCATCCAGCGCTGTCTGGTGGTGTGTTAAGACCGACAAGGACAAAGAAGAAACCAAACGCGAAAAAAAAAAAAATATATGGCGAGAAGGAACTAGCTAGCGCCAATCGCAATGGTGCAATAGATGTGATGGGTCAATCGAAGCCAATCTCCTTATCTAATTGTAAGATGATCTCCAATCGGAATTCAACATCCGCCGGGGCGTGCGTGAGTCACCGATATTGCGGGGAGGATTAGAAATCCGCTGGGTGCAGGGCAAAAATTTTCGAAGACAAGCAACAAACAAGGGTGGCGAGGAAAAAATTTAAGCCTTGATGCGTAGAAGAGACACGGGGAAGGAAGGTTATTGTTTCCAGCAACAGATTTCAAAGTATGGGCACGGGGGTAGTCCGGGAGCTAGGGCTGGCAATTTTTTTTAATTTTCCCCTCGGTATCTTGGTTTATCGTGATTTCCAAGCATGACGATAAGAAGATTAAGCTCCCTGGGCAGGTTAGTCCAGTTTTGATCGCTGTTCGAGGCTAGTGTCGACATCGGACAGCCGGCTGCTTGCCACTGTGGAGAAGCTGCTGGATTGATCCGGTGGGTAAAGTACTTGGGGACGGCAGCAGTTATGGCAAATGAAAGGCGTAGATTCTGGAGGAGGAACCAAAAATTCCGTAAGAATGGTATCTGCTTGACATTATGGTATATAAAAGTAAGGTAAGTAAGTACCTTGTGCCTGGGGAACAAGACGCCAAGGAGGCATAGCGGCCGGTCAGGATTGGAGAGGAAATTCTCCGCTCCACGTGGACACGCGGGTTGTGCGACTGCAAGCAATACTACCTTGGTCTTTTATTTTAGTATCCAGTACCCAGCAGTCGCCAAGTAGTTGGGATACACCTTTACATAGAGAGAGATATTGTAGAGAGGGAGAGGGATGCAACCATTGGAGTAGGAGTGTTTCAGCCATTCGCCTTGAATTAACTGGCTTCTATACCTAATAAATCCTAACCTAGTGTCCAGAAAAGTTCGCCCTTTGATAACACACATGAGAAAAAACAAACAAAAGACTCAAACAGTCGCCACCTTTTCGATCCCCAAACGAAATACAGTCAAAATACGGCTCCCCTTCCAAAAGAACGCCAGGTTTCATTAAAGATATTGGTCCGCATAGCCAGAATCTCCAATATCGCATAGCCCTTCAACGATATCAAGACAAAAGGGGGGGGCGATAGGTAAGAAGCAAAAGGGAGAGCAATTAAAAAAATCAAGAGCAAAACAAGGTATCACATATCACTGTACAGGAAACCAGAGCCAAGGCCGCTTAGTATATGCCGTTTATGCAGTCACTTGGGCAGATTGGCCAACAGTTTCAGCATTGGCCTCCTCCTCAGCCCAGGAACCCCACAGGGCACGCTTGCCACGGATCCGGAGAGGACCACCAACGGCATTTGATCGCTGGTCAACCTGAACGGCATCCTTGGTAGCTAACACAAGAACTTCGAAGAACATCTTGGTCGCATCTGCTTTCGAAGCTTTCTTCTCCGGGAGAAGATCCTGGAACTTGACACTCTTCTTTTGCTCGGCATCACCCAGGCAGTCACGAAGAATGTGAACTGCGTGTTTCGTGCCCATAGAGACGGGCTCTGCATCGATCGTTGTGTCGAATTCATCCAATGGCTGGTGAAGCCCTTCGTCGTCGCTTAGGCGGAGACCATGGTCCTCATCATCACCAGGGAATTCGATTTCGGAGCGCTGGTGCAACGTAGAGTCAAGGCCAACACCTTCATCTATGGGGACGATCGCCTCTTCCTCGCCAAATTCCAACGCAGGTGCTGTAGCAGCGGCCACATCCATATCCGCAATCCCACTGTCACGCTTCCGTTTCAGTTCCCCGGCTTTCTTCACCGCATCAAAGGACAGTAGGTCACGGAGTTCGGGGGCCCAGCCACGTCCACGGCCGCCTCCCATCACATTTGAGACAAATTCACCGTTTTTCTGCATGTTCATCAGGGTAAGAAGGACAGGATCCCGAGGAAGGAAAGATGCAGGCCTCAAAGTCCCAGACAGCTGCTCCTGCTGGACAGCGAAATATTCCTTTGATTTGTATTCAATGTTCTTGTCAAGTTCCAAGGCAGGGAGTTTCCTCCGCTTGGCACGCTGGGCATGTTGAATAGTAACATCCTCCACGTCCTCATTCTCGTCATGTTGGAAGTCATGGTCGCGATCGGGGTTCAACATTTCCACCACTTCGTCGTCAACTACCGTGAGAACACTCCCAACCTCGACCCGTTCCTGGTCTTCGTCAAGTATCATATCGCCATCGACGCCAAGATCCATCGTATCATCCGGTGGCAAAAGGTCGTCGCCAAGACCGCCGTCCCCAAGATCCATCTTATCCAATGGAGCATCATCTTCACCTAGGTCTAGAGGCAGGTCGACATCGTTGAACTTGCCGGCGTCGCTAAAAAGATCATCCTCAATAGGGCGCGGGGGCGGGGCGTCTCGACCAACTTCCATACTGAAGTCATGGCCCAAGGGTGTGTCATCTTCTCCCAAATCAAGGTCAACCAAGGTGTGGTCTTCAAGGCGTGCAGGTTCTTGTGACACAGAGCGTCGAAGTCCGGTGTCAGGGAGCAACTGGCTTCCAAAATCCATCGAAGAGCCTGGTCGCTTGCCTGCGGGTTCCAGAGAAAGGGGCTGTGGTAAAAGCAGAGAAGAGTCCAAGTTCATGAATAGATCAGCCTCAGTTAAAACATCGGGCAGAGTGATTCCACCAGGCGCGACGACGGCGGTCGCCGTTAGATCATTGTTATTCGTCAAGCGAAAGGCCTAGATCCGGCGATGTTAGCATGCCTACATTCCCAGAACAAAGGGAGCCACAAACCATTTTGATCTTCATCAAGGCTTCGTTGCAATCATCAAGCAAGTACCGGGCCTTTCTGCTGTAGATGCGAACGACACCCAACAACAACTGGCCGCTCAATCGCAGGGCCATAGGTGCCTGCCCCTGGTCTACAATAGCACTGACACTGCTCTCGATATCGGACTGCAAGATATGCGACTTGGAAAGTTTGCGCTCTAGGTTGGCTGACAGCCAAACGCGAGCCAGTGGCCCGGTTTTGGACAGCAAGGTCTCTGAGTAGAACATGGTGGAAGAGAAAGTTCTGGAACTAGAAAAGGTACCCAACGGCTCTTAAAAATAACTCTTTCCAAAAAGAAAGAAACAAAGGCCCCCCAATGCGGGGTGATTCGTGGTGGAAGTCCCTGGCAACCAAGGCCGGGCGACGCGACGTATCCAGAAAACAAACGGGATTGGCGACGGCTGGGTCTCTTCGGCTCGGGGGATTTGTTGTCAGAAAGGCACTGAAAGCTCAGAAATGGAGCCCAAAAGCGAGATAACTTCGAGGCACACAATACTGCCCGAGTGGAATCGATGCAAAACCAATCCTCAGAGACGAGGGCCAGAGGGGCAGTCAGGAAAGGGAGGTGGTTGGTGAAAGTGGGTTTTTGGGCTGGGTTTAGATTGGGGGGGTTTTTGGGAAAAGGGAACTTGGAAGGGAACCTCAGCGCGTCGGTCCTGCTGCCACTGGTGACGGGAGGCTCGGATGACTCAGCGCCCAGCCTCCCGGAATGTCCTGTGTTTTAATTGGCCGAGAATGTGTGGCTGGGGTCACGTGTGTTTGTGTTTGCTTATGTCAGCGCCTCTGGCCATCGGTGCCAGGCGCAGCGCTAATCCGGATGCGGACAATTCGGATCAACGCCCCATTCCGGAGCTAGTCCAGAACTAGGAAAGCATCATCAGCGCTGGTCAGCACAGGCGATGGGACAATCAACGTCCTTCCCCAGCATTGCTGTCCTGTCCATTGTCGGTTCTCCAGTTTCTCCGTTGGTTTTCTATCGCTCGAGCAGTCGCAGTATATAGAAAAGCGTTTGTCCCGGGTCCCATTTCTATCCCGTCATTCGTTATTTTCTTAACCCGGCCCTCTATCGGTGATCCAGTTCTTGCCAAGTCGCGTCTGGAGAACGTGGCTTCTCCAGCATCGCTCTTGGGGAGAGATAATCGCATAGGAATTTTCTTGGAGGAAGCACAACTCCTCCGCCCCAGAGATTATCCCAATTGCTTCCTTAATCCTGACGGGATGGTAACAATTGGCGCCTGAATTTGCAGGTCTTTATTCTTCCCCTTTTTTCCCACAAAGCATGAGAAATGTCAAGGTCACCTACTCCTGCGCTACCTTTTCATAATGCCCAGACTTCTGGTTCGAGAGCCTCATCCTCAGCACCTGCGGGGGTACGCTCCCATGCCTCTCTATCGGTAAGTAGAAGTTCCAACCCTGGTCATTTTTTGTACCCTTTGTCTTGTTTTGTTACCTGTTCCCTTTTTTTTTCTCTCTCTTTTCAATCTAATGCTTATCAACAACATCATGGCAGACAACTACATCGACTTATTCGCAACTAGACCCGCAAGAAACCGCAGAGCGCCTTCAGACCTCGCTCATTCACGGACTGACACCTGCGGAGGCTGAACTACGTTACATTCGCGATGGACCGAACGAACTACCCCACGAAGAGCCCGAGCCTCTATGGCTCCGATTTCTTAAGCAATTCAAAGAAACATTGATTCTCCTCCTTCTAGGGTCTGCGGCAATTTCCTTTTTTATGGGCAACTATGACGATGCTATTAGCATCACCCTTGCTGTCACAATAGTTGTCACGGTTGGCTTTATTCAGGAGTACAGGTCGGAAAAATCTCTAGAAGCGCTCAGCCGTTTGGTCCCCCATCATGCACACCTCATCCGCGACGTTCCATTTAACGCTCCTCCGATTGTTCACCCCAGCGTGAGCGTCCCCGAGGAGGAGATCGAGTTGCAAGATATTCGAAGCAAGAGTCCGAGCTCCAGCTCGGTTTCCGCCGCCGTCAAGGCTTCGTCCACCGTCCCCGCTGGTGAACTTGTGCCAGGGGATCTAGTTCTATTTACCGTTGGCGATCGCATCCCAGCCGACATTAGGATTACTACGGCAACAGACTTAACGATCGATGAATCCAACTTGACGGGTGAGAACGAGCCCGTCGCGAAATACCCTGAAGCCATTCGCCATCCGAAGAACAATCCGGTAGAATCGCCCAAGATCGTTAGCCCTCCCCGATCACCATTTTACGATGCTCCGGCTAGTGGGGCGGTTGGTACAGATATCCGGCTGAATGAGCAGCATAACATTGCATTCATGGGAACCCTAGTTCGGTCCGGATATGGACAAGGAATTGTCATCGGGACTGGCGCTAAAACCGAGTTTGGCAGCATTTCAGCTTCGTTACAGGAAATTGAAAGCCCGCGGACTCCACTCCAGTTATCCATGGACCGTCTAGGCCAGGAGTTGAGTTATATCTCCTTTGGTGTCATCGGGTTGATTGTGATTGTGGGGTTGATTCAGGGCCGAAAACTTCTAGATATGTTCACAATCGGCGTTTCTCTTGCAGTTGCCGCAATTCCGGAGGGCCTCCCGATCATTGTTACGGTCACCCTTGCTTTGGGTGTGCTTCGTATGGCCTCAAGAGGAGCTATCATGCGGCGGCTCCCCAGTGTCGAGACACTTGGCTCGGTTAACGTTGTCTGTAGCGATAAAACGGGGACGCTCACTCTCAATCACATGACTGTCACCAAGATGTGGCACTTTGATTGCCCCGAGCCTTTTGAAGTTCACAATGATATCTCTTCTTTAACCCCCGGCCCCGCGGCCCGCACCGTGCTTCGCATTGGTAACATCGCCAACAATGCTCGGCTATCTCGTGTACATGCAAACTCCCCCGCCAGCGCATCTTCTGCCGCGGTATTGTCTTCCACTGATGATAGTGCGTCCGGTACCGCTAAAAGCAGATGGGTTGGTCAACCCACCGATGTCGCGATTTTGGATTTACTTGACGTTTTTGGAGAAGATGATGTGCGTGATCGCATTTGTGCTCGGGTTGCAGAAACTCCATTCAGCTCGGAGCGCAAATGGATGGGCGTGGTCATTGGCAGCGGAACACCAGGGGATTCAACTTCCTTCGGGGGAGGAGCCAGCGCAGCCTACATCAAAGGCGCCCTTGAACCTGTCCTTGCCCGCTGTGATACTTACTTGACCAAAGATGGGCGCGAAGTTATATTAGACGAGCCCCGCCGCCAGACCGTGAGGCAAGCTGCTGAACAAATGGCATCAGAGGGACTGCGGGTCTTATCATTTGCCAGCGGACAAGTGCGAGATTCAAATGGCAGAGGAAGGGTCTTTGGAAGCCGGTCTGGCACCCCGACTTCAAAAGCAAGTCAGGGTGACGAGGACGACCGGTACAGTGGACTTGTTTTCGCCGGCCTGGTAGGAATGAATGACCCGCCACGCAAGGACGTCCACAAGTCCATCCGGCGCTTAATGGCCGGCGGCGTGCGAGTCATCATGATCACGGGGGATGCCGAAGCCACTGCTGTCGCGATCGCAAAGAAGCTTGGAATGCCTATCAGCGAAACTCCTGGAATACGGCATGTCCTCAACGGGGAGGACATTGATCGCATGAGTGCTACAGAGTTGGCACAGGCTATATCGTCTGTCTCGATATTTGCTCGCACAAGCCCAGATCACAAAATGAAGATCGTACGCGCCCTTCAGTCTCGTGGAGACGTTGTCGCCATGACTGGAGACGGCGTCAACGACGCGCCCGCTCTAAAGAAGGCAGATATTGGTATTTCAATGGGCAAGCTGGGCACAGACGTTGCCAAGGAGGCAGCAGACATGATCCTCACCGACGACGATTTCTCGACCATCCTTCGCGCCATCGAACAGGGCAAGGGGATCTTCTATAATATTCAAAATTTTATCACATTCCAGCTCAGCACCAGCGTTGCCGCCCTTAGTCTTGTATTGCTTAGCACCACGCTCGGGTTCAAGAACCCGCTGAATGCGATGCAGATTCTGTGGATTAGTAAGTTAACTTCCTCTTCCTTTTCTTTTTTTGTGGCGCATGTTGCTTACATATTATTATCTAGATATTCTGATGGATGGCCCGCCCGCTCAGTCTCTCGGTGTGGAACCAGTTGACCCATCCATCATGGGTCGTCCACCGCGCCCCAAGACAGCCCGGGTGCTCACAAAACCCCTCATCCAGCGAGTTCTCACGTCAGCACTCATGATCATGCTCGGTACCCTTGTGATTTATGTCTATGAAATGGGGGATGACGACGATGTGCAGACGGGAAAGCGATCCCGCGTGGTTACGGCTCACGACACGACAATGACCTTTACCTGCTTCGTGCTGTTCGACATGTTCAACGCGCTAACGTGCCGCAGCGAGAGCAAATCGGTACTCCGGGGAGAGCTCCCTCTTTTTGGAAACAAGATGTTCAACTACGCGGTGCTAGGGTCGCTAGCGGGGCAGGCGTGCGTCATCTACCTTCCATTCCTGCAAAAGGTTTTCCAGACAGAGCCTCTGAATCTGGCCCATCTGTTTAAGCTGGTGTGCATTTCAAGTACTGTATTCTGGGTTGATGAGGGCCGAAAATACTACAAGTCGCTGAAGCGCCGTCGGACCGTGGGGGGTGGGTATAGTGTTAATGTATAACGGGGGGTGGACATGCTTTAGACGCTCATGTATAGAAATAAACGCGTTATTTGTACCAGAAGCAGTACATATATACATTTATAAATATTTTTTACTAATTTAATATAACTCAAGGCGTGGTAATAAAAGCCGACACATACCTAATCTACTTTCTACTCTCTATATCGCCGTAAATGAGGTTGAAAATCAACCCGCAAGTAGTCCATTCAAAAACTGTGGTCGGCGAATTGAGAATTATTCTTGATTTTAGATTAAGTTTAAATATCACGAAGAATGGGAACCGTTATTCATTGTTACAGGTGGTGCTTTTACTCTCAGCCGATGGGTCTAAGCATTAAATATATATCCCATCGGCACCTATACCAATCTCCCCAAAGTACCAATCACATAGTACCGCCATTGCTATTATTACCCTCGTTATTGTTCCAGATAATCCATCCAATATCACTCATTTACTTCTTTGTGTCCAAGTCGTCCCACATGGCTTTTTTTTCTTTTCTTTTTTTTTTTTATCAACGTCATACATATCACAAGCAACATTTTCTCAAAGGCATTACAAGATTCAATCACCTCATCATTCAATGCCAAGTGGAGCTACTGATCTACCCCTGTCCTTACCCCGGACTACTAACCTAATTTATTCTGACTGGGGAGTGGAAGGGCTGGGTCGGAGCGGATTGGGACAGAGGATGAGTTCTACCGAGGCTCCAATCAGAGGTGTTGGGTAGGGTGGGATTCTCCGTAATCTAATGATAGGTTGAGATTGATAGGGTGAGATGAGCTGACTTGGAAGGGCCTGGATGTTGGGGTTGAGATGAGGCATGGATGGGAGATTTCCTTTCTCTGGGGTTTCTTTTTTCCGAGTTTTCCTAACTTTGCTTTACGTATGTTTGGTTACTCGGAGGTGATTGGGTTGGATTATCTGGTTGGATAGAAGGTGGAAAGAGATAATTCATGATAATAATAATAATCATAATACGAAGGAAGAGAATGATGGTGAAAGTAATATTAAGCGAGGGATATGGTCGGTCCCCCTGCTTACTCTATGCAAGGTACTTTGGATATCGTCCCACCTTCTCTTGTTTTTTGATGATGGCAAGTTCATGGGATTTTGGTTAGGCATGTTATGTTTTTGATGGCCATGGCCCATGGACCGTAGGATATATCACGAGGTGAAGAAGCCTGGCGTTGGTCTCTGACTTTCTTTTTTTGAGAAATGGATTGAAGTGGTTGAGGCTTGGACTTTGTATAAGTTAGTGAGACACTCCTCGGAACGATGGGGAAGCTTCAGAGCCTTCGGTTCAATTGCAAGGGAGGATCGTGTAACATGGTTCTGATTGTTGTTCAGTGTTCGGGTCTCGATGGGAGTTTGTCTCTCCAAAATGTGCTGACCAGTTCCTTGGGTGATGCAGGAATCGAGGCTAAATGAACCCCCACCCGATTGTGGTTAGATTGGATCGGGTTTTGGTGCACTCCATACGGAGGACAGACGACTCAGAACCAACTCCTCCTTGCAATGGCACTAGGCGTTCAAAACCAAAGAGTCCAAATTATGATAAAAAAACGTGATTGAAAAGAAAGACAGACGACTCTATTCCGGGCCCGGAAGGTGGGTACCCAGTCAGAAGAAGGATAATTCACCCGCTTCATCCCGTTTTCATGTTATCCGCCCATGATTGGAACTGCACGGGCCCTAGGAGTCCGAGTCGCCTCCTCGGAGAAATGATATTTCTTGGGAACACCCCCGTCGCCAAGACGAATGCACTGGAGGAAAGAAAAGGAAAGCTCCCGAAGCCGACTTGGCGAGTGATAGGCACCTCAGTTTCAGAATTTTGAAGGGAAGAGAATGCCTTCCTGAAATTCCCGGAGTGCCTCGAGTGCTACGATCAAACTTCTCGGGAGAATGAGGGATGGGAAGAGCCAGGATCCGATCGGCACCTTCTTCAGCATGCCAGGGCTGTGATTGGCTGCAAGAAGCTTCTTATCAGTTGAAGGGAGATCGCCCATCCAGAAACTCAGGACACTAGGCTACATAAGGTTTGGCTTCCTTGTGGGGATCCACTTAGAGCACTCGGTGGCGTCCAGGGCCTTATCGGCCGCTCTCAGCCAATCGTTTCTGACTTTCGATGACCTGAGAGAAATCGAGCTTGTGATAAGGAACCGTTGCCAATGCTGCCATTATCTCCCCGGAGGGCTGAAAGGAAAAAGCCACGGCAGCCAAGTCTGATAACACAGTTCTCGGAGAGTTCAAAGGCCAACAACATTCCATACTTCCTCAGTTTTGTTCGTCCTCCGTGCCAGGGGGGCGTTGATAGTTGTTATCAGGGTTGGGGTAGCCTACGTAGATATCTGATAGACAAGAATGACAAGGCAAACCAAGCGGTCTGTCATTTGGAAACATAAATATAGTCGGAATCCTTTTCTTGGGATTGGAAGCGGTTTCGGACCTGATGCGGCCCTCTCTCTCCAGCTCTCCCTGCTCTCTCCTTCAACCTCATGCTCTCTCGATTTTGACCTGAGTGTGCCTGTTCTCGTCCCTGAAAAGGGCAATGATGCAAATAAGAATGGAAACTCTCAGGCCAAGACGGCCATTTATCTATCAGTCCACCTGAAAGGGGAGAAGGGGGGAGGGAGGACCTGACGATTGACACTTCTTATTGCACGAAGCCAATGTCCGGCCTCTCTAGTGGTCAAAATGGAGCCCAGGTCTGGGCGGACCCTCCATGCCAACCCAGACAACCACGGATGGATGATGAATGAATGATGAGGATGTTCATCTATCTTCAGACCATGAGGAACTATCGACGACTAACCTAGATAAACTATCTCTCAGGAACCTGATAGCTGGGACTGACCTTTGGGAATTATTCGATCCAACTCGCTCCTGCGTCGATATCCAGCCCACCAAACTAAAATCAACCTTAAAAAGTTCCCATTCCGTCCGGCTATCCCGACTATGGGAAAAATGATGGATCACTTGGGTGCTGGGAACCGCGTTGATGGGATTGCCACCTGATGGATTCTGCGGGTTGTTCCGGGATTGATGGGGGTATAATTTTATTTGATCTTGAACTTTTTTTTTTTAGGGGGCGGATTCCCTCTGATTTGCCACGAGGATGGACATCATCCGATGGAAGCTGGGGATGCCATGCAGCCGGACGAAGTGAGTACAGAGGTAATAATGACCAGAATAATACGTTGCATCGCAGTGAGCGCAGTGATATTATTTGAGACTCTTCAATATTGCTAGGAGGAAAAAGCAAAAACAGGGTTTGGTCCGATTCGGTTAGCCGAATTGCGATTTGATTTTATCTTTATTTTTCCTTATTTTTTTTATCCCATTCGATTTGATTTACTTTTTACTTTTATACTTTTTTTTTTATCAGCTTATTATTTTTTTGCTCTCCAACCGCGCCTCCCTCGGGTCTAGAAGGAGTTTGTTCGCTGCCAGTTATTTTTATTTTTGGTGTTATCTCTTTTTGCTTTTTGTTTTTGACTGCACTGTCACTTGTTTCTCCTGGTGCTCCCCACGCCAAATCGCGCTGAAACTAATCTTTCCCCTTGTGCACGCGTGAGGCTATCCGGCTCCTCGAACTACACTAACTCCTGCTCGTCCATTCGCTCGGGTTCTGAATCAGGTAACCCCTAGTGTGATCCAGACGTGATTACTGTCCTGATTATCAGTGCTCTGGTGATTCCTCGACTAATAAAAATTATTTATCCTCTGGGCGACCACTGTCTGGCACCGGCTCCACCGTATCCAGTGTTTGGCCAACGACCCGTCGATCCCAGCTCGTCGGTTATCGCCCTCAATTATCTTATTCTTTCTCGTTGACTCGTTTAGATTTGCAAACGCAAATTCGTCCCGCTTTGTCCCAGAGGCCCACCAGTGCGCCTTTCCAGAATCCCTTTATCGCCTGAATCTCGACAATCCTTGGCCCTTCTTTTATATATCGCGCCTCCGCCCCGTGGCGGTCTTCTACTCCACATCCGGCGGATTCTCAATCTCACCCTCCTAAAACATTCCTCCTCTTTCTCCTTTCTCCCTTTCCTTCTTTTTCTTTGATTACTCTTGTCGATCAGCCGCCATCCCATTATCCCTTATTCCGTTACTTTCACAGGGTGAGCTTGGTTGAGAAACTGACTCTCACCGTCCCACGTTGATCGAGGGATTTACATCTCCCAAGCAAATTAAGAACGAAGAAAAAAAAAAAGACAGAGAGTTTGAGCGCCAATTGGCTTCTTTATATTGACGATTATTCCTGTACAACGATAGACCACGCACATCAGAAGACGCCAAGTTAAGAGAAAAAAGAAACAAATAATCCTTTCGCTATGGCCTCCGACGGTGTGGCCCCGTATCTCCCGGAATATGCATCTTACAACTGGACTGGAAGCCCCTCGAATTATGAAGGTCTGACAACAAATGATATCGGTGGTGATTCGAGTATGTGACTCAAGGCTCCAGCACACGAACAACGCAGAACTGATGCATCTATCCAGGGACGGAGAATTTGAACAAATGGTTTCAGTCCGGTGATCAGGCTTACATTATCGTCGCTTCCGCCATGGTCATGCTCATGATCCCCGGTCTCGGT
Organism: Aspergillus diversus; assembly: GCA_027569885.1. Lineage (NCBI taxonomy): Eukaryota > Fungi > Ascomycota > Eurotiomycetes > Eurotiales > Aspergillaceae > Aspergillus > Aspergillus diversus. The sequence goes on from JAPDKZ010000016.1 coordinate 166,435, forward strand.
TTCCTATACTCTGGTCTTGCTCGCCGTAAGTCGGCACTGAGTATGATCTGGGCTTGCATGGGCTCCATGTGTGTTGTCACATTCCAATGGTACTTCTGGGGTTACTCACTTGCCTTCTCCCCCACTGCCACCAATGGCTACATCGGAAATCTGCGCAACTTCGGCTTAATGAAGACCCTGGCTGATCCTAGCCCTGGATCCCCACTCGTACCTAACCTCCTCTACGCTTTCTATCAGGTACTTTCTCGCGTCTCTCCTAGAACCCCAAGCAATGTGGTGGTGGATTGAGTACTGACTGGAAATGCCTGGGATTAGATGCAATTCTGTGGAGTCACTGCTGCGATTATCATGGGAGCTGTTGCCGAGCGTGGGCGCTTACTTCCCGCTATGGTCTTTACCTTCGTTTGGGCGACGATCGTTTACTGCCCCATAGCCTGCTGGGTTTGGAACGTGAACGGATGGGCTTTCAATTACGGTGTGTTGGATTATGCTGGTGGTGGCCCTGTCGAAATTGGTTCTGGTTTGTCAGCTCTCGCCTACTCGATGGTCCTCGGTCGTCGCCAGGAACGTATGATGCTCAACTTCCGCCCCCACAATGTGTCTTTGATTCTCTTGGGGACCGTGTTCCTTTGGTTCGGATGGCTTGGATTCAACGGTGGCTCGTCTTTCGGTGCTAACTTGCGCGCTACCATGGCCTGCTGGAACACCAACCTGACTGCTGCTTTTGCTGCTGCTAGCTGGGTTATTTTGGATTGGCGTCTGGCCCGCAAGTGGTCCATGGTTGGCTGGTGTTCCGGTACTATCTCTGGTCTCGTCGCTGCTACCCCTGCGTCTGGTTTCCTTAGCCCGTGGGCGAGCGTCATTCTCGGTATCGTAACTGGTATCGTATGCAACTACTCCACTAAGGGTATGTCTCTCTGCTTTGATTCCTTGCACAGGATCCCTGGCACTAACGAATGTGTTTAAAGTGAAATACTGGATTCGCATTGATGATTCTATGGATGTGTTCGCTGAGCACGGTGTCGCCGGTATTGTCGGTCTGATTTTCAACGCTCTTTTCGCTGACGACGCCATCATCGGTCTCGACGGCGTCAACGTCGGCTCCGGAATGGGTGGTTGGGTTATCCATAACTACAAGCAACTCTATATTCAAATCGCCTACATCGTCGCCGCTAGCGCCTACTCCTTCGTTGTCTCCGCTATCATCGCTTACGCCATCAACGCCATCCCTGGCCTGAAGCTCCGTGCTTCTGAAGAGGCCGAACTCCTCGGTATGGACGACGATCAGCTCGGTGAATTCGCCTACGACTACGTTGAGGTTCGTCGTGACTACCTCGCCTGGACCCCCCAGAAGCAGAACCAGCTTGAAGACGGCCACGAGATCCCCGCCGCCGCTCGCTACGGCATCGGTGAACACAGCGAAATGATGCTGGATGGCCAGACACCCGCGGGGGGAGAAAGTCGAGTAGGCAGCGAGGGGTCCGATGCGATCCAAGAGATGAAGGTCCAAGAGCACCAGCCGCACGCGCCAGTGGAAGAGGAGAAGGTCACACATCCCTCTAACCAATAAACTGATGTCCTTTTAACCTTTCTGGGCATTTTTTCACTTTGGTTTTCTTTTTCTTTTTTGTTATCCGAGATATCCACTTTTGTTTCTTTGTCACAATCCTGGCTGAGCCATTTATCACTGTATTATTTTCTCTCTTGGTTTTTTTTCCCAATGATTTGGGTAATTTTTTATTCTCTGGCAAGCAGGCGTTTCCACCCCCTTTTATTTGCTTCTTTTCATGAAAAAGAACATTCTTTTCCAGATTTATGTGATGGGCAAAGAAAGTTGTATATAATACATGGAAATTGAGTAAGGAGAGAGAAATTCATTTTCTTACTTTTTTGAAACTCAGGCCCCGAAAACTTTTCGAATACGTATACAACAAATACTACTTATTCAGAAGGTCTTGTCTCCTTAGCAATGAAGTCAAATCATCAAGAGAAATACAATTCTATAAAATGCATGATAGTGACATTTGTATACACAACTTCACCACCCGCCCCTGTTTATACTGAGAGAGGGGAAGACATGAAAGAATAGTAATAATAAATCAAAGACAAAAAAAAAAAGACTACCGCCTCACCATTCCTCTTATCCTCCTTCGTTCCTCCCCGCTCAGCTTATCCACTACATCAGCAGTTTCCCCACCCTGCAACACATCGTCCCACTCGTCTTCATCCATTCCCATGACAAGCACCATCTGCAGACACCGCGCGAATGTTTCCCGATGGCGGTATCGGCCCGTAGCAGCCGCGGACCCGCCGACGTCGACCGCCGCACTGACCACGCCGGCCACATCGCGCTCGAGCCGGGTGGCGCCTAGTGCGTTCACGCGGCCTTGGTATGCCCAGAGCCGCTTCTCGAGGAGCCGGGCTAGATACGACACAGTTACCGTGAGGAGGCGGTCGAAAGCCGAGGCGTTCAAGATGCGCGAGAGAGGGAGAAGAAGCTCGCTCCAGCCTGAAGCGAAGCGGGGCCGGACGAGCTCGGCGCGGCTGGTGGTGGGGTCGTCATTGTCGACGTCTAGGTGGCCTGCTTCGTGACCGTCGCTATCGCTGTAGTCGTGGTCGACGACGCGGGTGGGGTCGGAGTCGTTGCCTGGTTGGTATTCGATGTCGCGGAAGGCGTCGGAAAGGATGGGTCGGAGGCGGTGTTTGATGACATTGTTGAAGACGACCTGGATACCGTCGGAGAGAAGGTCGTTGACCTTAGCCTCGAAGGTGCTGGAGAAGGATTGGAGAGTTTGGGCGACCAGTGCGGCGTCCGCAGGAGCCGGGAATAGGGTGTGCAGTTGGTCAGATTCTTCCGCCTGGCCGTCTGGACCCGGAACGGTCTTTTTGGATTCGGAGATGTTTTGCACGATGCGACGGATATAGTCGACTGCAACGTCGAGGTTGTTGATTAGCACGAGGAAGGAGATTACTATGTGTCCCGGGGGCGATGCACCCTGGTGAGGGGCTCGGGGGTAGCATTCGTCGCGCATCTTGCGCTGGGTCATTCCGATGAAGTCGGAGCCTAGCACGCGCGATAGCGTGGGAACAACGCTGGTGACGACAGCGATCTGAGATGTTGCGAGAGACTGTTGCAGGACCTTGTTGACGATGTACATGATATCGTCGACGGCGGACGTGATATGGGGCGGGTCGGCCTTGAGCGGGCGTTGCGGGTTCAGGGTGAGGCCGGAGGGCTGTTCGTCCAGTTGGAATGCTTTCTCGACCGATCGCCGGAAGAAGAAGGTCGTCATGGTGTTGAACGGAGTTGTTAGACGATCGCCGATCTTTCTGGAGAGGGTTGACTCCTGCAGGAATTGCGGTGTCGCAAACTTTTGTGCCTCGTCTCCGGAGAGCTGTATTTACATAGTTTTAGCTTTGTTTTTTCTGTTAGGCAAGAAGGGAGATAAAAATTTACATTGCATGTTTCCGCCAAAAATCGGCAATAAAGCGACCAACGACCTAGCATGACCGCCATTTCATTAAGCAGCCCATCGATCTCCTTCATGTCCACCCCTTCATCCTCCGCCGCCGTTCCGTCGCGAGTGGCCGGGGAATTCGACCGCGGAGTGGAGCTGCGCTGCGGCGGAAGAAAGCTCTGAACCAGGAAGGTGAAGGCGTACGATTTGATGTCAGTCAGCTTCCGGTCGACGTGTCGTTCATCACTCCAGGTATCGAGAATAATCCCGCCCTGCACATCGGCCTCCAGTTGCAGCCGCTCAATGACGCGGTTCATTTTCCGCGGCCCGTAATGGCGTTCGACCAGCCCTCCGTGACCGTCGATAATCTGCGCAATGTGTTCGAATAGCTTGGTGAGCGTATTCGCGTAGAAGAAGCCCTCTTTTGGGACGTGGGGGCTATTCGGGGCCGCGTTGAGATTGGAGCGGGCCCGCGACGCCACGCCCTGACAGACATAACGCCCGTAGACATCCAAGCCAACATCTGAGCGACCGATTAGCGGGAATAGCTTAAAGAACCGCGTAATCTTGGCCCCGTTGTTCTCCTTGACGGCCTTGTCGAACTCCCGCAGGAACAGCCCACAGAGCGACTCCGCGGCGTTGTGCAGCGTCACGTTCGGCGGATCTGGCACCTCCGCTGTGGGGACCATCTCGGCCGCAAAGGCGCCTTCTACTACCTCCGGAGGCACATTGGATGCGCGGTTCAGGTAACTGGCGGCTTTCTCCCAGTCTTGCGGAGCCCCCATGGAGCCCGCAACTCCAAGTACGCACGCCTTCAGCTCCGACACCTGTTCTACTACCTCCAGGGTTGCTTTCACCCGAGACTGTTCTAAGTCCAAGCGACGGACGGCGCTTGAGATGCGATCTGCCGTGGTGGCGGCGTCGGAAAGCATGCCATGGCTGATGGCCCGCGTGGTGATGGTTTGGGAGCCGAGATGGGCTCGGAGGAGATCCAATCGACCCAGTTCCCGGGAAAAGTCCTTCTGGGATGCGACAAGAGCATCCAGACGCGCGGTGACCGAGGCCTCCTGCTCGTGTAAGTGGGTTAGGGTGGCCCTGATTTCAGCGACGGAGCTGGCATTGAAAACATCGGCGGGGGACCGGGCAGGGGACGACGGCAGCTCATCGGAAGGGGGTGAGGGGGTGACGGAATGGCCATTGAGGGCAACGGCAACGGAATTGGACATTCTCCAGAGCAGTCAGGTAGGACATCGATGAAAGGCAACGATGCCGACAACCGCATGGACGATGACGATGAACAAAGAGGGGCGAGATGGTTTTGTCCTGGTCGTGATCGGACCGGAAGAGGGCAATGTGGCCGAAGGCGCAGGCGGTGAGACAACTAGAACCTCCAAGAAGGAAAGCAACACAAGCGAAAGTATGATTTATTCCTTTATAATCGTGGTTTCAAAGGATCGGAGAGATGAGACGAAGCGGGTGGAAGCATAACTGACCTGTCACTAGGTATCTTCGACCAATGGCGTCGACTTCGCTCAGACCTGAAGTTCAAATCACATTCATTCGTGAAGTCAAACATCATAACTGCCTCAGGCACCAAGTCCTCCTAATCGGGCGAAATTTGAGAAAAAGGCTGCGACGTGATGTAAGACCCTTGTCTTTTAGTATTTCAAGGCTATTGTTTATGATCCCCAGCCAGACGGACATATTAACCCTCTCCTCTCCCCTCTGATTCCATCTTTCTCCCATTATTTCCTCCCCCATCGCCATCATTGGCCGACGACGCAAACCTAGACACCAGCAGACTAGGCCCAAGTCCGGGCGCCGTTTGCCTCGCAACATGGGTAATGAACCGTCTACCGTTGTGGACTCTAAAACCTCTCCGTCCGTGCTAGAGGCCCGAACGGTTGAGGCGGTTGCGAAATACATCATGGAGAAGAAAGTGCGACGGATTGTGGTGATGGTATTTCCCTCCCCTCTTATATCCCCTCCCTCCTTTCCCCCGCTCCTGATATTGCCCCGCATTTCAATTAAAAAAAAAAAAAGAGAGCAACTTTACCGGACTTGATGCTGATGAAGGTTTTAGGCAGGAGCAGGTATCAGCACGTCGGCGGGAATTCCAGATTTCCGATCCCCCGATACAGGCATCTATGCCAACCTCGTTCATTTGGACCTGCCCGATCCCGAAGCAGTTTTTGACATCAGCTTCTTTCGAGAAAACCCGCGTCCATTCTACGCTCTGGCCAAGGAACTAGCGCCCGGAAAATACAGACCTACAATTGTGCATTCGTTTATCAAACTGCTCTATGAGAAAGGCCGACTCCTGAAACACTTTACGCAGAACATTGATACCCTTGAACGTGTGGCGGGCCTCCCAGGCGAGATGATCGTTGAGGCCCACGGGAGTTTCGCGTCCCAGCGCTGTATTGAGTGCAAGGCTACCTATCCCGACGATTTGATGAAAGAAGCTATTGCCAAGGGTGAGGTGCCCCGGTGTAAGGAGTGCAAGGGGCTTGTGAAGCCGGATATTGTCTTCTTTGGCGAAGCGTTGCCGGAGTCGTTCTTCCTCAACCGGACGCTTCCCGCGGCGGCGGACTTGTGTATCGTTTTGGGCACAAGTCTTAGCGTGCAGCCCTTTGCAAGCCTGCCGGGCTTCTGCAGTGAAGGGGTCCCACGTGTGCTTATCAACCGAGAGCGAGTCGGGGGGTTGGGTTCCCGTCCTGATGATGTTCTTATCCTGGGTGACTGTGACGAAGGGGTGAGAAAATTCGCGCGGGCTCTCGGCTGGGAAGAGGATCTCGAAAGATTATGGGAGGAGACTAATCCGGATAAGGGGGCGCGGGAGGCTGAGATGGCACCACCTGCGACGCGTGAGGAACGGCTGCAGGAAGAGGTCGATCGGTTGACCGCGGAGGTGGACAAGACCTTGGAGATCTCGGATACGTACCAGAAACGAGTCCGGGAGCATTTGGATGGCCAGCTGGCAGACCATGCACATGCCCGGCAGGGCTCTTCACCTGGGAACACGAACCTGGACGAACAGCAGAATGGTGGATCTATCCCACCACGGGGGTTGGCCCATGTTTTCCCACATTTGGCGCGGAAAAACTAATGAAAAGAGGATCAAAGGGTGAAATTCTTTGAAGATCTAGGAAGACAGGGAATGGACTGTATGCTTGGGTTGGCGTTGTGTGGTGCGTTTATTTCTTTTGTTTTCCCCTTCCATGGGATGGTCTCGAGGCTTTATATGCGAGTTTTAGATGGTAACATGATAAACATGAGATGCTAGTAGAAATTTGAAATGAATAGAAATATAGTGGTAGACCATACGAACCTACGATGGGTCCTAATATTTAATATTCTAGCACGAGTAATATCTTGTTTTAGAGCCGGAGGGGGTGGTATCATTTTAGGCGACAGTAGATTTGGACAACCGGTGCTCTATTCTATTATTTTGGTATTTACCACAACCTTACCAGTCTGCATCGGTAACGGGTGTGAAAACACTTTAGCTGCCATAGTTCCACGTAAACCTAGTAACAGTCAAGTCACCTTAGAACAAACCCAAACTATCGTCGAATTATAGTGAGAGAGGAAATTATTTTTTTCCCTCAAAGAGCCAATTGATTTGACTCTCGGTAGATTGCGGCGATTGGGTGATTATACCATATTAGGTACCTATCCCCGGCGACCGTGTGCTTTACCTTCAGTGAAAGTTCGCACAAGCTGGCATCGGGGATGGAATCCATAATATAGTAGTATATTCTTTCGATGCAAGGAAATGGTAGATAGTTTATCTCTCCCGTTGACAATGAGCCTTCCCCAAAAAAGGAGCTTAATTTTAGACAACGAAAGGTGTGGGAATTTCAGATTGGGCAAGCTGCTTCCTTCGGTTGCCGTCGCGTTACAGTTGAAAGTGCATTCGGGATTTTTGGGGCAGACCCTGTTAGCCTTATCTAAGAGTTGTACAGTATTGTTTGATCTGGCGGTGACGTGCTCGAGAAGGGTGGCAGTCTGCTTCAAGCCCAAATACAGGATTCATGCTTTGAACTCAAGGCTGCTGTGGAATTGGGGCCGGTTGTGGTGGATATGGATTCGTAAAGGGCGATGCGGGAGCTCATGGTTAGAGTTTTTCGATGTTTTAATTGCTGATAGAGGATTCATAGATCCATACATGATGTGGTGTCTTGGACCTAGCAGGGTGGACGGCAGCTACATAACGGCAAGAAAAAAGGCGGATGCTCCTTAAAAAAAAGGGAAAAAAGCCGGTGCGCAAGCGCCTGGCTGAGAGAAATAAACCCTAACCCACATGGTTGAGGCCAGCAAAGCACAGCTCATGGAGTTAATTCATAGATGAAGTGCTTCGACGAGTCGCTGGGAACTTGCGCACGAGGATTTGCTGGAATATCAGCCAGGTCCAGGTTGTCTGCAGATCGGAGATTTGCTCCGTAGGAAACGAACTAGAGCTTCTCAGACTCGCGGATTTGGATGCGCGAAGGGTGCCCCATGGACGGAGCTAGAGATTTGACCAGGGTTGATTTGGTCCCAAGAAATGAGATCGCCCGGGATTTCGATGACTAAGTGTCCTGGGAAGAGTGTTTAGGTAGCTATACAGCGCCGGAACCCCTGCAGCTGTTTGATTAATTAATATCAGGCGCAGATATTAAAGGATATTCTGGTGAATTTTTTCTCGCATGATGAGTTTAATATAACCTTTCACATATGGATCTATGCAAAGAAGATTTGATAGGGCTGATCCACCGAGGACAGGTCGATATATGGCGTCATTGAGAAGCAGCAACTGGGGAGAAGATATGCATGAGCTGCTTCAAGAAACATTCCATCTGGCGACAATTCAAGTCATATCCAATTAGGAGGTGAATCCGATGACAAAACATGTATGGAGCATTACTCATACGTTGGATTCGGCAGTCGAGTTAAAATCTGGATCCTAAGCAGCTCGTCAGAATGAAGTAAGCAAAAAACAGGGGCTCCCATCTATACAGACCTGTGCCTATGTCCTCCTCGGAAACATAGTACTCCGGGCCTGTGACGAACCATACTTGGTCTAGAATTGAAATTTCGGGCCGATTCCTATTAGTGATGCTTATTACTATCGCCAGGAACAATCAGTTTAGATTAGTAGGGGGAGAAAAAAGAAAAGGAGGGTTGAAAAGGATTCCAGAGCGTCACATGATGGGGAAGCTCAATAATTGATGCTCCCGTGACCCCAGCCTTGCATTTCTCAACACTCTCAGTTGTTGTGATTCGGCAAATCCTCACATAAGTCGTCCGTAATAACAGTAAGAGTATTCCGTATTATTATTTGTTATCCGTGTTATATGTCTGGATGCTACCAATAGTAAATTATGATGCTCACCGCAATGAAGCCCGAGTTGCTCCGGTGGAGCCATTGAGTTACAGGGAGCTCATCCAACCAGGCATGCTTCGCAGATAGATTTCCAGAGGGCGACGTTTTCAAGATAATAAGAATGATAAAGATCAAGGAAACAACTCAGGGCGAAAAAAGGAGGAATTGGACGTGTCCAAAAAGAAGAGAGATTAAACACCCCTCCATAATAATGTTTCAAAGCTAAAAAAAAAAAAAAAAAAAGAGTGAATGAAAAGTCAAAATAAAGCATGATGGGGAATCGTACATGAGTGATGGGCCCGCCGTCATCCAGAACGGTCGATCAGATGAAATCTTTCTCATTCCGACTAGCGACAGCCGACAGCAGTCGAACGAATAGTAATCCCAAACAATAAACCGGTGAGATCGGCACGAGTTGTGATTTCATCAACTGTGGGGTTTTAAAACCGTCAACAGGTCCCCCACGTTGACTTCATTCCCCTTCCCTTCGCTGCCCCGTTCTCAATCATTCCGTTTTCATTGTCGCTCTCCGTCAGGTTTTCCCTCTGGATTCCTGCTCCATTGCTTCTTTTCTCCCATCTCTTATCAACCCATCCCCCGCTTTGATTTTTCTCTTCTCAACCCTCAGTCACCCTCGTTCATCATGGTCGGACTTGGCCCAAGGCGCCCGCCCTCCCGTCGGGGTATGTTGACATCACCACCTCCCCGCTCTTTGCTGGATGCCCCCCACGGCTCTCAATTGCTACAATTAGAATCCTAACCCTTCTGTAGGGTCGATGTCTGATATGCCCCAGGACCTGCTGGGACAGATCAAGGAATTTGAAGAGATCTTCACTGTCGATGGCGCAAAGCTCAAGCAGGTTGTCAATCATTTCGTTAAGGAATTGGAAAAAGGTGGGCTTCATTAGATTTCACTCTCAACCCCGGAATACAAATAAATAAATAAAGAAAGAAACAAACAAACAAATTCATATGTCCTGACTGATCAATGGCTTTGCAGGCCTCAGCGTCAAGGGTGGTAATATCGTGAGTTTTCGCTGGCCCCCGATCTATATGGCCGTATCGATCTACATGACTAACCATCACTCCTCCGATAGCCTATGAATGTCACCTGGGTGATGGGCTTTCCCGATGGCGATGAGCAAGGAACTTTCCTGGCACTTGATATGGGCGGCACCAACCTGCGCGTCTGTGAAATTACCTTGACCGAGGAGACGGGTGGCTTTGACATCATCCAATCCAAGTACCGTATCCCTGAGGAACTGAAAACCGGCACTGCTGATGAGCTCTGGGGATACATCGTCGACTGTGTTCAACAGTTCATCGAATTTCACCACGAAAATGAAAACCTGTCCAAGCTCCCCTTGGGTTTCACCTTTTCCTACCCAGCCACCCAAGAGTACATTGATCATGGTGTTCTCCAACGCTGGACCAAGGGTTTCGATATTGAGGGTGTGGAGGGCCAGGATGTGGTCCCGCCACTTGAGACAATCTTCAAGGAGAGGGTAAGTCTCATGTTGACTTGAGCCCCATACTCCAACATCAAACACTCACAGTAGAGATAACAGGGACTTCCCATTAAGGTGGCTGCCTTGATCAATGACACCACTGGAACCCTTATCGCCTCTTCCTACACCGATCCTCAGATGAAGATTGGCTGTATCTTCGGAACAGGAGTGAATGCCGCTTATATGGAAGATGTAGGCTCGGTACCGAAGCTGGCACATATGAACCTGCCTCCTGACATGCCCGTCGCCATAAACTGCGAGTACGGGGCTTTCGACAATGAGCATGTTGTTCTGCCCCTTACCAAGTATGATCGTATCATCGACCGTGATTCACCCCGCCCGGGTCAACAGGCCTTTGAGAAGATGACCGCCGGTCTCTACCTCGGCGAAATCTTCCGTTTAGTTCTAGTGGATCTGCTAGAGACGCGACCGGGCCTCATTTTTGAGAATGAAGATACGAAACTCCTTCGAGAGGCTTACCGGCTGGACTCCTCCTTCCTGGCTGCCATCGAGGAGGACCCTTACGAGAACCTTTCGGAAACTAAGGATCTGGTCCTGGAAAAGCTGGGAATCAATGCTACCCGTGCTGAGCTAGAGATGATGCGTCGCCTGGCTGAACTGATCGGCACTCGGGCTGCTCGTCTCTCCGCCTGTGGTGTGGCTGCCATTTGCAAGAAGAAGAACATCGAGTCGTGCCACGTCGGAGCAGATGGCTCCGTTTTCACAAAATACCCGCACTTCAAGGCCCGTGGAGCCCAAGCACTGCGCGAGATCCTGGATTGGCAACCTCATGAGAAGGATAAGGTGACTATTATGGCAGCAGAGGACGGATCTGGTGTTGGTGCAGCCCTCATTGCTGCTCTGACCCTGAAGCGCGTCCGTGCTGGAAATCTCGCTGGCATCCGCGACATGAACGAAATGAAGACCCTGCTTTGATATTTTGGTATGAATTTTTTTTTTTTTTCTTAAATGCTTGGACAGGCGCTTTTTTATTTAGAATTCTCAATACCTTATTTCTTGTCACTAGAAAGACGTTCGGTCTTGGGTATGATCGAAAATTTTTGAACCTACGTATAAAGGGACGTTATTTCACTGCACCCTTTCATGTTTAGCCTCCAGTTGAAGTCATAGATATGATGATGTTAGATGACGCTAGACAATTGACCAGATTCCGGGTTTCGTTAACAGCCAACAAGGAGCTTTTTTCTTGACATGTGCCTGGAATCCTTCTAGGAATGCTGCTCTTCGTGTTAAACAGGATGGGCATGGACTGGCATGCATTCCGCTTGCGGGCGGCGGGACAGATCAGAGCTGTCAAATTCACGAACCAACATTCCATGATAATGTTTGAGAACATCAGAAGCGGATAGGAAAAGTAATTTTTGATTCTCCGACGAACGCAGACGCCCAAATTCTCAGAAAAACAAGCTATTACCAAATCTCGGACTGCAAAATGTTCTCCCTCCACGCAGATTCAAGCCTGTCTGCGGTTGTTGATGGCGGCCCTCTGAAGTCAGAAGTGCCGTTTTTTAACATGGCCGGAATAAGAGAGAGAGTTGACAAACAATCCTGTTCGAATTCATATACTCAAGACAATTCCATGGACTATATCAGGGTGACGAACTCGCCGCCACCTCCTTTGGAATTAGAGTTTCATAGACATCGCGCTTTATCGCAAAGGAATCAGTCGGTTGACGAAAGGGGAAAAAATGAAGCTCTCAACTACCCTCCTAGTGATCTCTGCGACGACTGCATTGGCAGTTCCTCATTCGAAGATTCCGGGATGGCCAGCGCAGCCTGAGGGCGTCTCATCGGTGGACTCTGCTCCCTCCTCGTCTACTCCTTCGTCTGCTCCATCTTCGTCTACTCCCTCTTCTATCCCATCTTCCACTCCCTCCGCTAGCCCCTCAGCCTCACAACTGGCAGCCATGCCTTCGCAGGCGGCCAATGCACTCATTCTCTCCTCTAGCCTCCCATCCTCAGTCCCCTCTGTCCCAGACACCTCGACGGACTCAAAATCGGGTGACAAAGGCGACCGCAATGACGACAAAGACCACAGCAAAGATGACGGCAAAGACGACGACAAGGATTCCAAATCGGTAATTTCCCCCCTTTGTTAACTTAATGTTTACCGACCTAGCTAACTATAACATAGGATTCGGTGAGTACCCACAACCTGAGCCCGCAGGCCCCCTCCTACACACCCAAGAGCGAAAGCAAAAGAGAGAAAATTAGGGAACAAGACTAACCACGCGATCACCTCTTCATTACCGAGGTCTATAGCTCGGCTCTATAACCGATCTCGTTAGTTTCCCCTGATATATTCTCAAACTGTTGCTTTTGTTATAAGAAACTAACCTTCATCGACTTTGGTATAGTTGGGCAAAGTTGGGGTAAGTTTCCAACAAACACGGCTGAAGCCTTTAGAAGGACTAATTCTTTTTTTTCTTTTTGCTCATTTCGTATATAGGGTCTCCTCGGCCGGTTCGCTCTCGACTAGAGGGTATGAAATAGACGGGATGTTTTTATCAGAGAGGATTAGGGTTCGAAGCTGCGAGTCATACTGTTGATTTCTTAATAGGGCAAGGGGCGTCTTCATGGGGTTGCTTTTGAGACTTGATTTTTTTCCGTTTCTTCTTCTTCTTCTTCTTCTTCTTCTTCTTCCTCTTCTTTTTTTGGACACATTTTTTGCGGGTTGTTCTCTATTATTAGTGACGAAGTGGTTTAATGCTGATCAGAATGAAGAAATGGTGTTGAGTGGAGTTACAGTTTGCGCATAAAATACTAGCCCTAACTCCGCAAAAGAATAGACATGACATGACATCGCATTGTAATCATATTTCACCCTATCTTCTACTGCCAATGTGTAATGCAAACGGTATTTAACTTTTTAACTATTCCCTGATTATGAGACTAGTCGTTTTAATCTACACGTATATAATAAGGTAAAAAAAACTTATCCTGAAATCTCCCATAGGCGAATACGTCCTCGGTCATTACCAACAGCCAGATACTCCGAGTTAGGAGAGATGGCGACGGAGGTGATTCGTCCTAGAGGCGTGTTGGAGGTCGGCCAGTTTCGGTATACGGTACAGGTGGGAAGATGAACTGATCCAGTTTAGTTTAAAGTACTTGCGAGAGAAAGCTTTTGAGTTTTCAGGGGGGGGGGGGAAAGGGGGGTTACATACTTAGCCTCAGAGCATCCTTCTTGACATCGCTGGCTATAGCGAAGAACTGGCCATCCGGAGCAAATTCAATGTGGCTGACTGGCGTAACGAGCTGGTCTAACGCGCGTACCGGCTCTGGATTGGATGGGATGGCGGACGATGCGTCTGTCGTGTCCGCCCGCTTTGAAGAAATATGTTTGGCATATGCTCTCCCCCACTCTCGCCGGTCGTATATGTTTACAATTCCACTCCGGCTACCAATCGCAACCCAGTGGTCTCCCCCTAGCTCTGGCCGTCCTGAGTCCCCGCCGAGGCGGATCACGGTAGTGCCTACCCCGCCAGCGTCTTTCCACCGGGCGATGACGCGGTTTAGCCGACCATCCCACTCGGATACCTCACCGTTCAGATTCGCTACGGTCATTCCCTCGCCGTTCCTCCACCACGCGAAGTCGGCGACACCGCCGCGACCGTCGACGCGGACCTGGGCGACCCATTGCGCAGTGCCGGAGTTGTGAATGTTGACGACACCGCCGCCCTTTTTGGTAGAGCCCACGATGCCGACATATCGTCCACAGGGCGAGATTTTTAGGTGTTCCATGGACTTTTGCTCGGATGTTCGGTCTCCGGAGCCGTTGACTTTGTCAATTTTTCCCGTGTTGAGATCCCAGAGGTGGAAGAACCGTCGTCGGCCTGACGCGTAGATCTGGTTGCCTGAGGGCGTGAAGACGGATGTGGTAATGGGCATTTGGCGAATGTGGAGCGATGTGAGAAGGGGGTTCGGGGCTGGAGCATCAGGAGCAATGTGGTGTAAGAAGAGGGTCGAAGCAGGACCCGAGGAGAGAATGATCGGGTAGTGAGGATGGAAGGTGAGTGAGCTCACGGCCGACTGATGAAAAAAGCGAATGGGTTAGTTCTCGTCAAATGTCGCCTAGTTTCGGGGGGTCCGAAAAAGCATACCGGTTGGTCCTTTCCAATATCCTTCAGCCTTGCGATACCAATAACCTCCTTTCGCAACTTTCTCTTGCCGCCAGGTCCGCTATTATCTTCAACTTTGGTGAAGTCCACACTCTGTAGAAGCTTCGCCAATGGCTGAATCGATGTTTCCTCATCATCCGAGTCCACCTCATTCGGACGATCCTCATCATCCGAGCCGACCTCATCATTCTTCTTCAGGTTCAAATTCGCCCAGTCTGGGGTAGGGTGCAGTGCCTGATATTGCCGTTGAAGCCTTCGAATATACTCTTTTCCATTGATGATATCCTCTTCTTCTGTAAGACGTAGTTTTCTCAGCCTGTCTTTACCCGCAAGAGAGACAGTCAGGCGCTCATCATCACTATCGTGCCACACAGCAGGAAGCTCATCCGTCTCTTCATCATCATCTTCTCCGGCCGCAGAATCAGCTGGGGTCGCGGGGGACTCAAGCTCTGTCGAAACGGGACCGGCTCCAGAATCGAGGAAGAAAAGCTAGATTCCGACCAAAATCATTAGTACATTTCAATGGTTTTAAAAATAGGGATAAGGGGGGAAATGGCGCACGTCAGCATCAGCAACATCTTCCAAATTCTGATCATATATCCCTGCTTCCTCGTCCTCCATCTCTTCATCCCCACTCCCGTCGTCAACGGTCGTTGGAGCCATTGAGTCGGGGTCATGTGTGCTCCTCAATGCGCTTTGGAACGCATCATCATCACCGAAGAGTAAGCTCTCAAGCTTCTTCTCGGCCGCATCCTTCTCAAGAATTTCGACATCGGGACCACTTTTTTGATTTCCGCTTGTTCGAGGCATGGCGACCGACCCTTTCGCCTCTGAAGGGCGATGGAGAAGCGATCTCAAAAATTGACTATTTTTCTAGAAAGGTTCGAATGGGGCCAATGCCACGACAAAGGGCTTCCTCAAGGGGTTTAGTTTTGGGGGGAGGGGGAAAAAGCGATGGGTTTGATGAAGCTGCCGTCAAAATAATTTTCTGCGCGCAACGGCAGAAGTAGGCGGTGTGCTTGGCGGTGGTTAATGATGCCTGGGTTTGGATAAGTTATCAGTCACTACGGATCGAGTGTTCTGCTACTGACTATACATGTTTATGAAATGAAATTGTTTAGTATGCTTCCGTCAGCCATTATTATAGACTCTAACCAGAGGACAGTGTATCAACAGAGAAAAAGTAGCCTAAAACTATTTCTGATATCGTTATGGGAGAATATTCAAATGCTACGACAAGTCTCTAAACGCCAACACAGAAAACGCCTTAAGAAAAGGAAAAAGAAAAGGAAGAGTGGCAAAAGATTCATCATGGGGTTTTCGGTTGCGCTTTGAGTTTCGTAGAGGACATCATTTCATCATATCCGTCGGGGTCACTGCTACCTGAGGTAGACGGCGACCCTGACGCAGGACTGTATTCTCGTTCGATGACTGGGTTATAGTCCCGGGATTCAAGTCGGGAGAAAGCCTCTTTTGTCCGGGAGGGACTATTTAGGCCTGACCCACCGCTCTTCCCTACTGTGTCATCTTCTGAGTCGAACAGTATATCATCGTCATCGTCCAGACCGGCTAGCAATGCATGGCGGTCGTCACGGTCGTC
Source organism: Aspergillus diversus (assembly GCA_027569885.1). Taxonomy (NCBI): domain Eukaryota; kingdom Fungi; phylum Ascomycota; class Eurotiomycetes; order Eurotiales; family Aspergillaceae; genus Aspergillus; species Aspergillus diversus. The sequence continues at coordinate 182,511 of JAPDKZ010000016.1, forward strand.
ATTCCGGTGTATATTACCGCTAGTATCATTCTCATCTAGGTCATCATCTGAGGAGGAAAGCGGTTTCTTTATAAAAATATCGATGATGTAATACTGGATGGCGTTCATGATGACGGGGAAAAGCAACATGACGAAGAATATCTGGATCGCTGTATTGCCTTCGGTCCATCGTAGGGCCCAGTCACCCACTTTGACGATGAATGGCAACATCTGAATGAGGAAGAAGACGCATATCTTCATGCCCAACAGGCCCACGAAGTATATCATAGACTGTTTGAACCACCAGGCGGCACGAGGTGGCTCGCCATAGTTCCCTGACTCAATAGATTCGGGAGGATTCGCAAGGGGGGTATACATCGCCAAGCGATTCAGGACGTGGAGAATGAAGATCAGGATTGGAATGCCAAGAGTCGTCTGAAGGTTTAAGGCTTTATTAGCACAGTCTACTCAGACCCAGAAGGAAGGAGGGGTGGGTAAAGGTCCAGGTCAGGTTTGGTAGAACTCACGTCGATTCCAAGATTTAGCAGGTAGAAAGAGCATGGATTTGGTTTGTAATCGCTCGTAATTTCAAACTGGCCAGCAGAAAACATCGACATAAGTAGATTGGCGAGATGTAGCATCCCTGACCCGAAGACTTGCTTCGACGCATCGAATGCCCAAACCTTCACGGGGCGCTGAGGCCGTTCCCTCCATCGCTTGTACACAAGTGATAATAGCGCCAACAACCCGAGCGCAGCCTGCACGAACAGTGAAAAGGGCCCGAGGAGTTTGCATTCTCCATTATCCTCGTCATCATCCCCGGTAGGGCCCGAACCTGCCAGACGATAAGGAATAGTTTGAGATGTTGGGGAAGGTCGTGAAGAATCTGAGACGGTGCTGGGTGCGGAGGCATCCACAGCGGTGCTGAGTACCACAAGGACGGCAATGGCGGCAGCCAGCGATAACGTTGACGATGTGAAAGTCATGGCCGACCCGGCTCCGCTTGAGACGGGTGAACGAAAGGGAAGTGTGTATTTCGTCACGCAGTGGGGGAAACCAATATTGGCCGCAGTTAAGGTTGATCGATGGGAGGGATATCGTGAAGGTGGTCGTCCAGTCATGCAAGACTTCCCTAGAAGGCGGCGTGGATGACGCACATATGGAACGGAGGGCCGAATCGGGTGGTTAGAGCGATGGGAAGAGGGTAGGTGTCAGAAAGGGTTGGCATGCATGGAGAATTCTGGGGAGAGCAGAAGGCAGACGAAGGGAAATAAAGAGCTCTCTTGCCAGCAAGGAGCCTGAGCCAGCCAGGGTGGGTTTATCGGATTTGTTCAAAGTCAAGAGAGCAGCAGGGCAGCTTGGGGGGTCAGCGTTGACTGCGCCCCGCAGCATGGAAAGGCTGTGGCCACTAGTGAGGTATTTAGTCAAACCAGCGCCAAGCTTCGTCAATATTAGTCGCTATTATTACTCCTCACAAAGAGAGCAGTAATTAATCTATTTTTTGATAATTCACCATGAATAATAACAAATTAAAACTGCGCGCTATCCTATTTTTCCATCGAAACGGAGGACCCTTCTTAGAAAAGAGCTCAAGCGCTTTCTTGAGGACAACTAAGACATAAGGGTCTCGCATGAACAGCCTTGGCCCCCTGGTATGTGGCTCAAGAATCCCGAAGGACATGAGAGGCGTTACCTCAAGCGCACAGAATCACCATATTAATGTGAGATGGAGATATCAGATCGGTTTTGGCTTTGGTGGTCGCAAAGTTTGGTTTGACACTCGGCCCCCAAAAAGAGAGAAAATGGACGGAACCTGACGGTCAGGCATAGCCACCAAGCTCATCCTTTGGCGGTTCACTATTCTATAGATAACTTTTACGGAGCCTCGTCAGAAGCTTAAAAATAATCACATAAGAGGGGAATCATCATAAAGAGATAAAATCAAATAATGAGAGGAGAAGCCGAATCCCAGGAGGAAGAAAGAACAAAAACGGTTCTGAACTCTTGAAACTTCCAGCGTGTTGAAAGCTGAAGGGTTCGGCTCCTATGAATTAATTCTTCAACATGCAAGGGATACATAAGTTATATAATTTACCTTAGTCATGTACCCCAAGTTCTCAACGTATCTATGTAAGTACTATCTTCATCCATTCTCCAGTTCCCCCCCCCCTTCGTTTTCGATAGAATTTAATGCTCTATTCATGGACAAGCTGCCGCGGAGGGTGTGCTATTTGAAGTACTCCCCTCTCCGCATTAGGCTGCTGTCCGCTGGCTGATCATGCGCTGGCCGTGACGAACCAGGATAGTTCGTAGCCTGTTTGAACACTGAAGTACCAAGGTGACCACTGGAGCACCAAAACTAGCGTCTCAGGAGTGGGTACTCTGGGAGTTGAGCTTCATGCCAGACCTGTTTGTGCATTAGGACCGATAATAATACGTATGCTGACCGAATACAGAGATATTCGAGAAAGAAAAGTTATCTCTCGCACTTACTCCAGATTAAGGCGAGGCTAATGCCCCCCATACTTTGATCGGCTGGGTGATCCTTGCACAAAGCCACAAAATATGCACAATTGTCAATGGGATCCCAAAAGCGAACCAAAGACCCGTTCTTATTTTTTTTTTTTTTTTGTTTTCTTCTTCTCCCCTCCCGAAAAAGCCCTCTGATCATCTAGTATTGAGAACGGGTGGAAATTTTTGATTTCTCGTAGGTTTGCCATACCATCCAGAATGATGGTTGGCGGTTGAAAAGATTATATTGATAGTGGCAACTGAGCAGTATAACAAAACAAATCTCAGTCCTAAAAGATATCCCATTCTGCTCTGGAGAATAGCCAGAGAGTGTGTCATTCTACCTGCCAGCAACCCTCAAACCCATGAACAACATCCATGAAACCCATAGGAGATGAATTAAACGAAAACAAAACGCCAGAAACCCCACAGCCAACCAACGATAACACGCATCTCAATGTCTTGCAAAGGATGCAAAGGACACGCGGAGCAAGTGACAAAAAAGAAATCGTAACGTCATTCTATACCGTGCTGTTGTTTAAGACGTTCCAAATTCTCTTGCCTTTCCGCCAAGTCCTCTTTCGACCTAAGCATTTTCTCTGGCTGGTGATATAGGACTATCGAGGAACAAAGTCAGCAGCGAATCCTTGTCCCGGGACACCGGATTGTATGGTATTTGTGGAATCCACATACCGACGAGATATCTGTTCTGGAAATTGAATCCATTGAGCTTATCGCATGCCTGTTTGGCGTCGTGAACGTCTTCGTATACTACGAATGCGGTACCCTTCGAGTTGTTCGCAATTCCCTGGCGTATTTGTCTAAAATATGTAAAATTTGCCTATTAGCAAGGAAATGATCGAGGGAAAGGGGAAAAAAAAATTGTAGGGAGAGATGGAAACATACCGAATGGGCCCGAACTTTCCGAAAAGATCGAATAGTTGCTCTGCGGTTACGTTGTAGCTAGATGCGCAAAAGTTTCCTAGTCAGCGTCGCGGCTTAAGACAAAATCCTCCGTTCCCCTCAAATCCTTAGGGCTCAACCTGCAACCTGGCGCAACGGTCGGAGCAGGTATACTAGAGAAAGGCGACTTGGGGGACGGTGGGGGGGTTTGATGTGAGTGAACACACTTGAGGTTCTTGACAAAGAGAATCCTGGAAAAATAGTTAGCACTAGTTTGATCTCGCATAATTTCACTATTATCCCAGGCAAATGAGCCGGCCGAGTGGAGATGAGGCACACCGTCGTTATCGGACTAGGGATCTCAGGTGACTCGGGAGGGGGATCATCGTGAAGGGATAGGAGCGGCTTCAGACTTACCGATTGGCTTCGGGGGCGAGCTTCCGGCTCATTCTCGGGCGGAGTAGAAAAAGTCTGTCGAAGTTGAAGAGGATATCAAATGGGGTCGAATCAGAAACCCAATGGGTTTGGGATCGGTCAGAGTAGGAGGAAGAAAGAAGGAGGGGGAGAGAGGGGAAGTCGAGAAGGAAGAGGAGAAGACGAGACGCTGATAATTCGCGATGGGCGAAGTTCGGAAGGAGAGCCTGGGCTTCCAGTTTGGGACTAGGGGCACTGGGAGCCTCACTTGGTCACCTTTGGTTGTCCCTGCACAGGCAACGTCTGGAGAGCTTCGACGAGGACTTCCCTTTTTTGTGTATGGGTAGAAAGCCAGTAAATCAGAGGACGGGGGAACTGTCCGATAATTCCTTGTATCGAGCTTTTGCGAGACCCAGGCGGGCGAAACGATGTCCTACAGCGCCCGGGCTGGTCCGCCGCAAACGAAGTGATGCCTGAGGCCCCAAGATGACCTGCCTTTCCCTTTCGCGCTCTCCTTCTGTTGCGTTGCTTTGCTTGTCCCCTCTCATCCTCCCAACCCATCCGCCTTCAATTTCTTCCCCCATCTTTCTCAATCGCCTGGGTCCTCCGTCTGTAGCCTTCTCGAGTCCTAAAACCCCTAGGCCGTATTATCCTTTCCTTCTCGCTCCGTCCGCGCCGTTTCCTCGGTGCTGTGGCTTTCCGCCGCTCTCGACGAGTCGGCAGAGAGTCTCTGCACTTCTTTCCCCCCCTCAACCTCAGCGCTCCGCCGTGCGACTCTCCTCCGTTACCGTCCCCGCCTCTTCCAGCGCCTCTCTTTCCATCCCGAATACCTTTTTATCTCATTGCTCACCGCGTGCTTGTCATTCTGCCAGGAATGACTTTCCTTTTGCCTGCGGTGGCCTTTCTCTAGCCCGTGTGGTTGAATTCCCCCCGCTTTCCGTCCGCTGCAAGTCTCGTCGCCAGCTCCGCGGCCACCCTTTCCCTTCGCCTCCTTGACGCCCTTCTCACTCCCTTATACCATCTCCAGCTTCCATCATGATTAGTGCTACGTCCTTCTTAAATCATGCTGGCAGCCGACCGCCGCGGTACCGCACCCCTTCGCCTCCGCGACGCGCCGTTGAGCCCATCTCCCCCTGCTCAACCGCCGACATTCGTTCTTCCAGGGTTGACCGCGGAGTTCCTAGAGCGACTAGCTCTGATCATATTCACTTCACATCCAGTAACGGGAAATATACAGTCTCCGATGGAGGGACCCATCACAGGTCGGGCCATGGACGATCTAGTTCCACAATCGATACCCTCGCGACCATCGCGCTGGCGACCAGTCCCACTTTTGCACCTCTTTCCTATCGACCTCCCTCCCAAAACTCCACACCTGCCATGTCGTTATTCCCCTCCGAACCTACAGAAACCACCGAGCGACCGGCAAAGCGACCGCGATCAGAAAAAGATCACTCACTATACTTCCAACAACGGTCGAGCGCTGCGCCGGATCCTAGCCCTTCCTCAAATTTTGATAGCATGAAGACGGATGCAGAACTCTTGCTAAACTTTGCAAGGCCTACAAATTTCTACCCTCCCGCCCCCTCCTCGAAAAGAATCAGCATGGATGAGTCCCATAGTTTCCATGGACCTGCCACTCAAAGCCACCTTAAAGCTAGTTTCGGAGGTGTATATTGGGGTCCAAATGAAGAAAATGTCGCCACCACTTTTTCTGGAAACGATGGTTTTCCCCCGTCCCGGATGAGGTCTCAATCCGATGGGTCTGCTGCCATATCCCGACCAGTGGTTCACGGAGTGCGACCGAACACGAGCTCATCAACACTCCTACCCGTGATTTGGCAAGACGAGGGCGATAACATGGAAAATCCTTGGGACCCTACGCCTAGCTCACTCATGAAGGATGCACAATTTGAACTCCATGATCCTGGCGAGATACTCACTTCCTCTGCCCATATTGCTCAGCGGTCGCCTAAGGTTGAGGACGATACGGAATCCGAGGAATCCAGTCAGGCTAACTGCGCCGCCTGTAACCTTGTGCGAATACCAGTAGATAGTGAAGAGCAAGGCGATGTCACGTGGATCAGCTGCGACGGATGCAAGCGCTGGTTTCACATTGTATGTGCTGGTTTCAAAAATGACCGTGAAATCAGAACGGTCGACAAGTTCATTTGTCGAGCTTGTCGACCAATCCACGGCCACACCACTTTCGTTCGCAAATCATCTCGTGCTCGCACCTCTATCGACTACGCGGGCCTCAACCAGGGTCTTGTGAAGGCTGCTACTGACTCGCTAGAGCACCACTATATTGAACCGATTCGACAAAACAAGATTCGCTTTCTGCCGGAAAGCTTCCCTCGCATGCGCCCAGAGCTAGTCACCGCCGAATATTTCGAGCGAGGGAGTGGTATGACGGAACCGATTGTCATCCCCGCCGAGTTTAACACCCGCGACTCGGCCCCGTTCGTCAGTTCCGAATTTGATGCTCTAGTTCGGGACGCTTCCACGCAGGAGATGTTTGATGAATTACTAGAGCACCTTCCTGGGGAGGGGGTAGACTTTGAGCAAGTGATCGACTGTGGCCAGGACCAATTGGACATGGTGATCCCTCAGGGCCTAACAGTGAGAACGGTTTCCGAGCTCTTTGGCCCGGAGGAAAGAGTCGAGGTTATTGACGTCAAGTCCCAGCAAGGAGAAGATAGGAGGTGGACGATGCAGAAGTGGGCAGACTACTACGAAAGCACAGGGGCTAAGGTCGTACGGAACGTGATCAGTTTAGAGGTTTCCCAAAGCAAGCTAGGCAAGCTGATCCGCCGTCCCAAGATTGTGCGTGATCTTGACCTGCAAGATTCGGTATGGCCTGAAGAATTGAAGGCAGTCGGGGACTTTCCCAAAGTTCAGTTCTACTGCCTAATGTCTGTCGCCGATTGCTACACCGACTTCCACATCGACTTCGGGGGCTCATCAGTCTACTATCACATCATCAAGGGTAAAAAGACGTTCTTTTTTATTCCACCGAAGGACAAGCATCTAAAGAAATACGAAGAGTGGTGTAATTCACCTGCCCAAGACTCCACATTTCTTGGAGACCAAACCAAGGAATGCTACCGCGTTGACCTCTCCGAGGGCGACACGATGCTTATTCCGTCCGGCTGGATACATGCTGTGTGGACCCCGGAGAATAGTTTGGTCATTGGAGGGAACTTCCTAACGAGGCTTAATTATGGGATGCAGATAAAAGTTGCAAAAATCGAAAAGGATACCAAGGTTCCACGGAAATTCAGATACCCTTTTTTCCAGAAGATTCAGTGGTACACTGCGATTAAGTATTTGGAAGACGACCCGGTCCCGCAAAGTGTGTTAGAAGCATTTTCTCAAGACGAGAATTACCGGTTTCACAGAGACTATCCTATCTACTATGAATTTGGAGATCGGGCCAACACCGAACCCTCCGGCTCCCCTTATCACAATTCACGTTTCTATTCACAAGCTGAATTGGAGGGACTTCCTGACCTCGCGAAGTATCTTCTTCGGACTGCCTTGATAGCCGGCTCTTATCTGGTTGAGGGCGTGACCGTGGATCTCCGAAATGCCGTCAAGAAATCCATACCCAAAGGGTCGGGAGACGCGGTTGAAACCGTTAGGAGGTTTGGCATCTGGATCGCTTGGAAGCGTGGTAATGAAAAGGCACCGCAATGGACACACCCTGGTGTGGTTGAAAGCAATGCGAAACTTAGTCTTACGGAGAAAAAGCCGGCTGGCCGGCCTAGTCGACGATCCGAGCGCAATGCTGACAACCAGCGAATGTACGCAGAAAGACAAGCCGTGCAGCGCCTACCTGAGCAGTCCAGTGACGATACCGGAAAGGATTCGGTTAACAGCAGTGGTGGCACCTTTCCACCGAACATCATTACTCCTACGTCTAACAGCAGTGCTTCTGGCACGACAATAAAAGATGACCCTGCTTCCAAACCTCGGACCACCCCTCGGGCTTCTGGCCTGGGTCCTAAACGAGTAGCTTGCGACGCTTGCCGCAAACGAAGGATTCGATGCCACCACAAGGAAGAGAATAACGATGGGGCGTCAACCAAGCAAGTAGCCACTGGGGCTTTTGGCACAGGGGGTCAGTCATCTTCTGCACACGATGCAGCATCTGCGTTAAACTCATTGGCCGCAGCCGCATCTGGGGCAGGGCTCCAAGATAGTGATAATTCTCGACTAAGCATCTCCGGAAGGTATGCTTCAGGTACAGCAGGACTGTCGCAAGGAGTCGCCAATAGACCGGGTGATGCGAGTCCCGAAGGAGCGAATGTAGGAAAGAAGGGACGCAGCAAGGCTTGTGACGACTGCCGGAAGAGCAAGGTCCGTATGAGGTCATATCACTTTTGTACTCATGTAACTAACTTCATATAGCGTCGGTGCATCCACGATGAGTACGGTAGAATAGATCCCGTCAAAGCTCAAGAACGCGCGAAACCGCGGGCTACGGCTTCCGTCAAACGGCCGCGCCCCAACGATGAAGCAACAGGTCCAATCACTAGCAAACGGTTGAAGCAGGAGAGTACTTCTCCCGTTGCACGGCCCGCTCATCTCAGCGGTCGAGAAGGCCATGTGCAGGTGGCCGCCGATAAGAGCCCATTGGAGAAAACATCACGAGCTAATAAGAACACTATACAACACGCGGAAATGGTTCTTCTTGAAAAAGAGCCTCCGGCAAGCCAAACCTCCTATGCATCGCCCCCAGCATTCCAGGCGGATACTCTAGTTACGAAGGAGGTAAACTCCGCATCTTTGTCAAAGCCGACTGCTACTCTTGTGTCACCACCGACTTCCCTGGCAGATGAGATGGACGTCCACGACCATGCCGATGCCGAGGGAGAACATGGCTCTATCATTCATACGCCGACATCAACATCCCGCCACTCCTCCCGTCAGCCCCGCCATGTCGACAGGTATATGCCAGAGGTTCATTTCTCCAAGTCAGCTAAACCCACCCAAAATACTCGTCGTTCGTCCTTCAGCGCAGCAAGTACTGGTATCCGAAAAACCACCCCTGGCCCTTCATCAGGCCCAAAGAAGTCTGCATCTCGGCCGTCATCGTCACATGGGAAGAAGAGCTTTTCCCCGTCACTTGATAAGAAGCTTGAGCACTCTGGTGTTTCTTCCACATCACCCGGACAGCTTGGCAAAAGCTCGAAATCCGAACGAACTCCCACGGCAGAAAACGACCCAGATGCCGAAAGTTTACGTCTAATCCGCGAGCTCCAGGAGCAAGAGTTTGGTTTGCGCAAGCGAAGTACCCGGGTGTAATTCTGCTCCAGCAGTCCTTGTTCAATGAATCCACGCCAGCGAGGGTTTACCTTTTTTTTTTTTTCTCTTTTCATGTCTTATCTTTATTCTGTTTCACATACCTTTAGACGTCCTAGATCGGGCAACTGGCGAATTTGAAATCGAGCGCGATAAAACTCGAAGTACTTTACAGTATTTGTGGCTGGGAATCTGGGATACGGAGTTCAATATGAATGGGAGTCTGATGAATATGGGATTTGGAACATTCTTACTTTCCTTCCTCCCCCTACCCTTTTCTTTACCTTTCCATTGGCGTTATATCCTTCGGTCGAGTGCTTTCCCCCCCATTGGGTGTTCTCCTTCCATCTATGTTGCATGATATCGCCTACTCGCTTCTTTACTTGTGAGTTACTTCAGCCTTTTTCTTTTTTCATATTTTTCTAGTAGCTTTTCATATTTGGCGTTCAAGTGGGTATACGGCTGGAATGTTCTCGGCGGCAAACCAAATTGGCTGACTCCCTGTATCTGTCAATTAATCTTTCTTTCAACCTCATTCATTTTACTCTTCTTTTTCATTTTCGGGGGCTTGATGACCACTCCGTTCTTCATGTTTCCAGCTTCTCAATGTTTAATTTTTCTTTCCTTTTGGATCCAGGCTTTCTTTTGCCTGAATCTTAGCTACTACCTTAGCTCCAGCGACTCCCCCGAACAGCGACTTGTCTTTTATTTATTTTTCTACTTCCATACTACTTTTTATCCTCCTCAGCTCTTTTGGTCGAATAAGCTTCTTTTATTTCTTGTGTTTCTTTTTGTTTTCCTTTTTACCTTTGCTATGTTACACTCTATCAGGCCACTTGAACGACTCTCTTTTGGACTTAGTTGTACTTGATTGATCAGATAGTGCTCGGTAATTGAGACTTCGTGCTATATTTTATAAGGATGCGCGATCTAGGTAAAGATAGTGTCTTAGATAATTCACCCAGTAAACGCCATTCAAGTCACTCTAGTCACTCAGGTTTGAGGTAATATGTGTAGTGAAAAAAAAAACGCAACTTTAACACTTCATTCCCTACCCCTTCTAACTCCTAGCCAAACCCAAAACATAGAAAAGGCAACGACAACAAGATTTCTTTCTTCATAACCCATTGACCCTCATAATACTGTCATATCTATTTCAACAAGTTAAGAAACGCAAGGTACGCAGTGCCATGGACTGTGTACCATATTGTATGGGTATAAACTGCAAATGGATATCAAGATACTAAATCAAGAAAAATAAAGGGAAAAGGGTAGAGGGATAGATGGAAAAAAGGAAAACGAAGGGAAGAAAGGGATATATCATTATCGTAACATCATCATATCGCCGTCAAGAATCAACCCCCTGATCTGATATCATAAGGGACAACATGGACTTAAAGTCGAAATAGCTTTCATGATGCACTCTCGGGTCCGTAATTAGACCAGCGTTTAGCTCGTTTCTTCTCTCCGATATAGTCTTTGATAACACACGGATCCTTGTCCGGGGTCTGGCATACCTTACGGCGACGAAGACGTTTGAAGCGAGGCCCCAAAGGTCCATTCACGTAATGATACTGACCTGCGAAGCGATACTGTCGATGGTCTGAGAGAGGATAAAATTTATCACCCCAGTGACCGTTGAAGTAGAACCACGCCGTCGGAGCAGAAGGATTCAGAGTAGATGCGCGTAAGGTGTCATTGAGGTGGTCGTATGTGTATGTATGGGAATTCAAGAGGGGATCCCACAGCGGACCCCGATCAGTTTCATCGTGGAGGAGGCCCCAAGGTAAAATATATGAGTGCACCCCAGGAGTGGCATACATGGCGTGGGTGCCAGACGCGGAGTATATGACTGGCTATATGTTGGAGTGAGTGTTAACCAAACTTATAAATAAATACGATGGAACGAAAACTTACCCGCTTTCCAAGCTTTTCCACTGCTTCGTAACTGTAAGCTTCCCCGCCAGCGTGGGCACTGAAGAACAGCGCCTTCGGTTTCCCGTTGTGAAATCGCACGAGGCAGTGTTCCCAGTCTCCAATGTGATTTCCGAAACGCACGTTGAACACATCGTTTCCAAGATTGAAACTGTAGAAATAGAACCAGAAAGCATCAATGATACCGTTGCCCTTGTCGATAACCAAGAGAATGGCAGGTGCCTCACTCCGGCCACCTGTCGCCTGGACATTGATCGGTTCGCCGCCATACCGTTTCCGGAGTTCGTCCCTGATTTTCTCGTCGTCAAGTGAAGGGTAACCAAGCTTATCGGGATCGCTGCTGCCTTTCCCCGGAAATTTGGTATCGTACCACTTGGCTCGCTCCTCAGGAGTATCGTCAGGACCGGCTCCATCCAACTGATCATCCCAGTCGTCCCAGTCAGGTGCAGGGTCGTCTTCCGGTACATCGGGCACGTTTTTCTCCCCTTCCATCCAAGGTGGCCGTTCTTCCACATCATCATCGCTGGTGAGGAAGACACCGCGTCCTCCGTGCCATTGGTTAAGCTCGTCGAGATCCCATAGAGTGGGATGATCGTTTTGTGACTGAATGGGGGTATAGCCAAGCATCGGGGTGATGTGGTAAAGGTGCTCCGCGATATCACACGGCCAGAACTGCTCACCGGAAAAAAGGTGAACAAGAGGTGCATATTCGAAAACATATTCGGGAATTTGTCGGCGAGATCTTTCCATTGCGTCCCAGGTGCTCTCCGGATGATCAGTCTCATTTCCGAAGTAGGCAGCCCAAGGTGCCGGTTTCTCTTCCCCTTCGGACAAGAAGGAATCTTTATCAGACTTGCGGTAACCAAATCGGGGACGGACAGCGTGGAAATGCGCTGTTCCGCACAAACCTAGCCACCTGCATGCTTTACGGTCAAGCCACGAAGGAGAAGAAGCGATCCAGCTCCCCTCGTCCTTATCCTCCTCATACCATATGAACGCCGACGGTTTCACGGCACGGGCAATGCTATTGAGCGTCACATAGCCGATGAGGGAGGAGAGAGCGACAATCGCAGCAGTAGTCTTTCGAACCATCTGCCCGCAGATATTAGACAAAGCTGCGACGTCGGAAGGACCGGAAGGTAGCGGGGGCTGAGGGCTAAAGTTGACTGTAGTATTGGGGGTAGTCCCCGTGATAGGAGGGATACTAAGACCAGCCAAATTGGTGTGGGGAGGGGTAGTGGTGGTGGTGGTTGAGGAAGGTGGTGATGATGTGGAACCGATGTATGATTTCCCGATTGGGATAGTACCACGAGGCGGAGATAAGATCCTAGCAGTCAAAGAGGACTCCTTGGCGGGATTGGCAAGGGCCGAAGCCGCATGAGTGAGAAAATATAAAAGAATAAAAAAATAACGGAAGCGAGCAGCCAGGCTCGCGCATGAAGGAGGAAGGGGCACTATAATAGGAAAGAAAAAACATAGTCGAGTCAGCGGCGGTCGAGAACATCACTGATGAGGCGTGCTTAGAGGAGCATGACTACCGAGTCCAGTAACGGGCTCCGTAAGCAGGGAAAGGTTAATTGGCCCAAGCACAAGGAAACACCGGGACCGACGGAATGTGATTAGATAATAAATAATGGGCAGTGAGAAGGAGGGACAAGATGCTGGGAGATCAGCGATTGGGAGGCGACGGATGCATCTTGATTACCTCCCTTGCTTCCGCACGATGCCGGATTGTTCAAGGCGAGTGCCAAGGCAGTCAAGAAGGACGGCAGAACAGACACTCAACAGTAGGGGCCACGAATCACCGACGATGATCATCGTTTGTTGCACCAAAAGAAAAAGCGAACAAGACTTACTCCTGGTTCCCAGTTTCACTCCCGCCTGTGTTGATGAGATCCTGACCCGCTGGGCTGCAAAGAGAGGATGGCGGCAAGCGGGGATCTGGTTGGTTGGGTGGGGAAGGGTTCCGATGCTTCTATGGGAATGAGGTCATTTGATAGGGGACAATTGGATGAAAAGAAGGGTCTTTCCTCGAGAATCAAAGGGGTCTAGGGAAGGTGGAGATGAAGCTAAAGAGTGTTGAAAGCGATGATGATGCCGATGGTGAGAGAATGACAACAAGTGAAATGACATGATGAGGCAGTCAGTCGCTGTGATTTGATTGCTGGTTGCGGCAGGGCTGAACATTCGGGAATCCGAGGTGAACACCTTAGGCTGAAATTACCAGCGCCAATACTAATCCATACTAATCCATACGATACCCAGGTACTCCAGATTTTGGTGTGGGCGCCATACATCTGCCAGGTCACACCGCCATCTAAAGTCTTCGACATTCTACGCCCGATACGGTTAGCCAAGGTACGGTCAGGTAAATGCCGTCGATCCTCGATTCTTCTTCCACCGCGTGGATTCTGCTTCATTGCTGATTGGGAGGGAGAGTCGAAGGGATTAGTCCTTTATAGCGTTGATTATCCCCCAAGTTGCTTCCGGATCTTTTCAAGGCCCACGAGGACCAAATACCCTGGCTAGGCCAAAGGCCCCCCCCCAATTTTTGTTGGGTTTCCCTTGAACCAATGCTCGCACTTGATCCCGCCATGCTCTCAAACCACCCACCGCCAAACGACCAAGATTCTGACTGGGAATACGAATATCACGACTCCGAGACTGAGGTAGGTGGTTCCCAACCTGAACAAGAGGCCCCTTTCCCTCGATCCGTCGCACGGCCCAACCTGATTGACCTGCTTCCCCCTCTCTTTCATAGACTTTCTTTCTCAACCTCGACCTCACGACCCATCATGGGCCTATCCGTCCCCCACGCCGTCGCAATGACCCCTCCCCAGCAGAAGCAGCGGCAGCCGCCGCAAAAACAACACCCCGCCCCCCCTCCGTGCCTCCCTCACGCACCGACGACCAAGACCCCACCATAGCCAGCACCGAGATGGACAACGTGCCCGTAGAACGCGTCCAGATTCTCGGTCTGCACACCCTCAACCCGATTATCTCCTACCATAACCAGATCTTTAGCGGCTCCTGGGCCGATCAATTGGGTACTGAATTGCTTTTCAGCCGTCCTGAACTAGACCCCCAGCTGGACCCTGACTCTACACCCTCTCATGTCGTTCCCTTGAGACACACCAAAGACTACGACATCCTCGCCGCCAACAGTGTAAAGATCCTTGGTCGAAAGGCCAATTTGATCTCTAGCTCAGGCCCGGGCCCAGCAACAGTCCATACCCAAGATAGTCTGTCTCAGGCTCAACAGCAACAACAGATCCTGCCTTCTGCCTCTTCATCCCTTCACCCCTCCTCTTCCACGGCGGACACTACTTTGATAACAGACCCGCCCAGTTTAGTCTACAAACCAGAGTCCCAGACGAACCAGGCCCGGTTTTTGGAACGGTTGATTAATATCAAGAAAGCTAAGGGGGAATCTGATACGGTGCGCACCGTCTTCAGCTTTCGACGGGGAGGGAATCTCGAGGACCGGCTACGCGGTTGGGCCCGGACCGACGAGCAAATGGCCCTTATCCAGAGGCTTAATGAGCGAGCGCTCCAAGGCGACTCGGATGCCCTTATGGAGTTAGAGAATCTCTATGCTCAACTTGCAAGTCAGGATGCTGGTCCATCAGAGGGCTCTTCTCGTCCGGGCTGAAAACAAAAACGAAAAAAAACCACCCAATCAAAGCAGGGGGACAAAAGGACACCGAGTGAGAAAAAGTATATTACAAGAGAAACTCATTCATCCCTCCAATACCTTTCTGCAGCCTAGCTTGGAGCTTCCCTCTCCCTCGGCAGGTTTTCCTGTATCCACGCCCCTGGGCAATTCGATACCATGTGTTTCACTCCCCCAAAGCTTTCATGAGGATCGGATCGACCGAGACCCCCCTCTTGGGGAACATCAACACAACGTTGGGGGAGGAACGCTATTGGTCACGTGAGATGTCTTGATTGGAAACCAACCGAGGCTGTTTGAGCTCCAAAAGCCGGAATTGCGCTCTCTCCTTGGCCACAGGGCCGGTCAGCCGTGAAAAGGAACAACGCCAAGGTAAAAAAGGAAGTAAACCCAAGACACGCCTCGGGCCTCGCTCAAATTGTTACAGGAAAAGGCCTAAAAAACACGCTAAGGGAGTACGGAGAAAGCTCGAAAAAAAAATAAGCACCAACTTGAAAGCATCTCGAATTCCGGACCGTAGGAAAGAATGTGGAATTCAATCCGGGAGACCCACCGCTCTTATCCATAATATGGAGTAATGAACTGGTTTTTTTTTTTTGCCCTTTGGGTTTTGTTTTTCTCCTTATGGCGCTAGCTGCAGGAACTCCGCATGTGATCGACAGCTATCCATCCTGATGGAATTCTTGATGAGTCTGAAGGCGAAGGAAGAATCCGGCGGATTTCTTTCCTTTTTTCGATCATTGCGATGGCGATTGATCATTTGTTCCGAAGAACGAGTAGCATAGCCAGCTAAAAGAAATTCAAAAATAAAAGTACAAATAGACATGTCTATGCTTGGAATGGGAAGGATTTTATTTCTTTTTTCTTATTTGCCAAAGGATGGTATGTTACCAGAACATACGATCCCCGATTGCACGTATAATTCAGTGTATCTATCTATAGCCAGTATCCTTTTTAAATTCGTCAAAGGTTAAAAAAAGTAATCCCAGAAACTCACTTGCCGAAAGAGCAAAAAATCCCACCCAAAACAAAATAGGGCTGGGAAACAAAGGAAAGAAGAGGAAGAAAAAATCCGTGTCAAGCTCGCTAGAAAGCCAATAGAAAAAGCTCAAATCACCCCGAGGTAACTTCTCACTCATCCCACACAAAGACCAAAAGCAGAGTCCTTACATCGCGATGCATACACGAATTGCCCCTCAGGGTCTGTGAGAAGAAATGAAGGTATAAAGTAAGACAATGGTGGAAAAAGAGTAAAGGTTAAAGAAAAGAAAAGAAAAAGAGGTCGCTGTATAGTTCCGAGAATCAGAGGTATCTTAGAATACATGTGGATTCCTTGATTCCACAGGTGACGGTGGTGGTGGTGGAGGGTATTCAAATGCAGAAGACGATTGGGGGTTTGGATCTGTGGAATCAACCGATTTAGGTATCTGCGTAGAGGCCATTATAGCTCGATGGACGTCTTGACTGAAGGTTGCAGGTGTAATAATTGTAGGGCGGGTGCGAGGATGAGCAGCAACTGGGGAGGCCATTGTGGATGATTTGGTTTAATAATTCTTCGTAGCAAAGATTTTGAGGTAAATATTATTGTAGGAGTGAGCTTGGAGCCGATCCCAAAGGCAGGAGGTAAGGATGTTGATGGGAGGTTTAAATTCTCAGCTTGCTTCAAGAAAAAATCAGGATCAAATTCTGTAATATTCTGGTTCTTGTTAGCCTGTATTTATATACTGCGACCATGGTAAATAAAAAATAAAAAAGGAAAGCAAGAGTGTCCTTCAGGTAAGGGTTGCACTCCCAATATAGATCATTGGCTCCGAAAAACGCTGACCCAGCAACTCAACACTGTATTCTTTCCCCATTCATATCGTATGATTGCCACGACATGATGAAAGACCTCCACATGAAGAAAGAAAGGAAAGTTAAAGAAAAGGCGAAGTTGACCAATCAAAACGTACATTCACATATCCCTTGGACGAAGAGTTATCACTGACCACCGATGTAATGGCTGTAGGGAGATATATCACCAGACGCGGATGACGACGGCTGAATGAAGTTGAAGACAGGCGACGGTGGTAGGACCGAGGAAGCTGTTGTCACAAGATTAGGAGAGTCGAGGCG
The DNA here is from genome assembly GCA_027569885.1 of Aspergillus diversus. Lineage (NCBI taxonomy): Eukaryota > Fungi > Ascomycota > Eurotiomycetes > Eurotiales > Aspergillaceae > Aspergillus > Aspergillus diversus. The sequence continues at coordinate 199,348 of JAPDKZ010000016.1, forward strand.
ATGGTTTATATGGTGCTTGTGAAAGAGGGTTGAGTAACACAAGTAACAAATAAGCTGGCTGGAGTGAACTCCAAGTATAAGATTGGTGACAAACTCAGAGTCTGGGGAAGTGAGCCAAGCGGTCTTATGTAGGAGTTGTCTGGACCACAAGGAAACAGAAAGTTGTCAGACCAGAATCTGGGGCAAGGAAATCAAGGAAGAATAATAATTATTAATTAAAATAATATAAAATAAAATAATAATTATAATAATAATCATCAGAGAATTCCTGCTAATCAAAAATGATTCAGGGACGAACAAGGCCTAGGCACGGCAAACAAAATAAGGTGAACAAGTAACACCAACCGTTTTTTTTTATTCCTGATTTATTTGTCTTTTTAATTCCTTTTTTCTCTCCCTCCTCCCCCCTTTAAAGGGAGAAAAAAGAGGTCCATAGAAATTCCAGTCAAACAAGATACATCCGATCTATTTTGTGCCTAGGCAAGGTACCTGGTAACTACCCAGCAGGTAATATAAAATATGACTCTGGAGCCAAATAGCGGGTTTCTTTTGTCTGTTGGGGATCATCATCTCCCAAAAGTCCCTTGATACCGCCAAGTTCCAACCTCAGCCGACAACGCCTCACCTCATTGCCTTACTCCAGGCCCAGAAAATCGGGTATCAACTATCCAGGCGGCGGTCGAACAGTCAAACTCGCTCCTACATGCTTGCCACGACGACGGAACGGAAGGGCGGAAAGACGCCCCGGAGACGCATCACCTTGATCGGGGAAAAAAGGGACTGAAGAACGGAAGGGAAAACGGCAAGGGAAGGAATTCTGCCTGATCGAAAGGGAAAATTATGGGGTACGTACGTACCTGGAACCGACATACGTGTGCATGGGGGAATTGTGGGGGGGATCGGGAAAGGAGCTGGGTACAGGAGTCTCTCCAGCACCCAAGGGATGTGATCGTGGATTTCACTAGTCAAGGGTTCTGATCCAGAAAAAGTGCAACGGATCGACTCCGTGAAATTTAGGAAAGTTCTTTCATTCTTCCGTGGGGAAAAAAGTAAATTGTTGTCGTATGAGAAAAAAATCAAAAAAAGAAACGATGGGTCAGGGATCCCTGAGTCAGGGGTTTGGTTGGAATGGAGTTCATCAACCAATTCATCAACTAGTTTAGTATGGCGACTATGGTATGTCGCTTCTTCCACTGTTGGCTTGGCCAAGGAGACCGCAAAGAGGTAAACAAAAAAGGTAGGGAATACTAATAATCACAAGAGCTTACTCCTCCTAATCAGGTACTCCTATTGAAAAGTATTTATTAAGTATCTTTTCTCGATTCATAATGGCCCGCTGCCCCATTCCAAAAGTCCATATTCCTTTTTTGTCCCCGACAAAGATACCCGAGTACTTAATATTGTGCCAGCTCGATTCCCTTCAAGGCCTGATGCGATGGTGCAGATGGTACTTTGTTCTTGCCAATTTGGGCAATCGTAAAACGAACTTCCCGCTGGGAATATTTTCCAGCGTTCGGCAAAAAGCGAAGATGTGTGGGGGGTGTTTTATATGAGGAACTATTATTGTTTGTTCACACAAGTTGTCATGGTATGTAAAAGGGGATCGCTGGTCTGAGGCGAGCAGCGGACGTTACAGAAGATGTCACCCTAGCCCGTCATTCGCCAACCATCTTCAGCCATTAAAATTCTCCAGGAGTTCATCGCAAATAAAGAATCGTAATCCGTGGAGAGTGGCGAAGGAAACTCGGCACATTGAATTGATATTGCTGCCCCATTTCGCCCAGCTTACGTTATTCCGCCAATGTTGTCTTTACATTGGGTCTTCAGTGATTTTATGATCGCAACTCCTGTCAGACCAGCTGAGACGATCCTGGGCATTAACCTGAAATTGTTTTAATTGCCGATGGAGCAGAGTTTACCACGTAGCACGAGTGAGAACTTTGAAGCAGCAGCCATGGTCCACGGCCAAGGTGCCAGTCTTCTGCCACTTCTCACAATCCTGCATCCATGATAATTGAAAAACTTTTTCCTCCTGTCCATATCCCCCCGATCATACTTCTTTTTTTTGAGGCAACTAGTCGTAGTTTTCCCTCAATATTGAATAGTGACGTGCAATCACACCATACACTCATACCAATTAAGATGCTCCCATCGCCGATATCTTTGATTATCGGAGTAAAAAAGAAAGAAGAAAAAAGTTAACTCACATCTTTCTCATCCATTTTCGAAGCAGGTTAAAGGTTAAATCCTTGGATTTCGGAGCAACTATTCGTGACTATGTAAACTGTGGAGGCCGAGATGGCGCCACCGGCACGGTTTATACAAAGAGATGAAGTCCGCTGAAGGGGCCCACCACACCAAAACAAATGTGGTCTTGAGGTTGGTGTTTTTTCTTCCAAGATTGAAAAAGAAGGAAGAGGAGGAAAACAAAGTGGCGGACCATGATTCGGTCGATGACTGCTATCAAAGGTGGGAATTGAAGCGGTGTAGATAATCATGCATGTTGCCTGGCCTGAACCAGAGAGTTTGGGGAACAAATATGCTATGTGGCCACAAATATCAGGCATCAGTTCAGCCGATTTATAATTAATTGGATGTTCAAAACCCAACTTTATACTTTTCCTTCTATGCGCTCCTGTGAGATAATTAAAATAGGAGAAGTTTGGACCTATTGCTATATTATATGCAATAAATATATCTAGTATTATCTTAACAAGGCCTAAAGATTCAAGATTCTAAATAACAGATAACTTCAGCCTCACCTATTAGTTCCATACCTTGGGGAGATATATCTATTGAAGGCGTCAATGGCTGTGTTATACTGCCTTCCGAACACAGAGACCGCTATTATTTCTCTCCCCTAATAACTAGCCTAGCTGAGCAGTCAATATCTGTAAGAGTTTCAAGTATTGGGGCCTTACTATCAAGTTGTCATAAAAAGTGGTATAGATTTGCCATGGTCATACAACGCATGCGTGATAGACGAAGCAAGGAAAATATCATTCATACCAATGTTTAATAAATCTGTGTACTGAGTTGCGCAAAAGAATTTGATAGATGACCAATCTAGTAAATGGCTGTATGCCCTCGACTACAGAAAATCCTGGGTGACTTGGATTCTAAGGGAGAGAATCCGTAGCAGGAACAGATGAGCCAGTTCTTATACTCGTGCAGGAGCAAAGTTACCTTAGTTTTCCAAGGGGTAGCCAAAAGTTACCCTAGAGGACAACTGAGAAATTATTTCCGTGAAAATATCCTATAGTTACTCTTTCATGGGTTTGCTCTAGTTAGCTCATTCAAGATGCCTAGCACAGGTCACTGATCAGCGAAAGATATTGCTTACCCTATAAGCAACTAGCCAAAGGTGACATCAAGCTAATCTGTGGGGGTGCATTATGATAAAGCTTGTCATGATTGTATGCTGGGACAAATCATATCGGATTTTGTTCTCCACCTTTGGGTGTTAGACCTCGACATAAGGGCCTATGTAATCCATCGCGTGGTTGGGTAAAAGCTGCATTCGAGATCAGTATTAACCATCACCTTGTATGGCAATATACCAGTGGTAAGTTGGATTTAGAGTGAGGTCCGAAGCGATTGCAGTCTTTTTTTGGCATGCTCTCATGTACTAAAGCAAGAAGTGGGAAATTAAGGTCGGACTTTGTCTGAGGAAGGTGCGATGAAGGACAAGAACAACTTCCCATCATGACTAAAGTGCAATATTGATAAAAAATTATCGGAAACCACACCACCTAATTATAAGTAATACATATGGAATGTTTACATTCCCTAAAAGTGTGTTGTAAGGATTGAACCCGTTAGAACTACTCTGTATAGCCCATGATGTATCACAGAGAAAGGGATATTCTAGAGTTTGACAAAACAAGCACTGGCAATAGACTATACGATTTTCTTCATAGGAAGCTTTAAAAGTAGAAGGGTATGTGACTTTGGCATTGGTGAGTTCATATCATGCTGGAAGTATGAGTGTCTTTTGCGTACAACTATATTTTATTGAGAAGCTCTAGTCAGTTGATATATTCTTCAAATAGGAATCGGCGAATTTCCCCGAATCAGCCAACTTATGGGAGATTCTTGTAAAGTAGGATTGAAGGAACCTAAGCCATTAGGTAGTACTAGAGTAGTAGTAGCCTCCCAGTCCTTGCAGCGTAACTACTCGTATACTCTGTAGTTTCTTCTTGAATAACTAGTTCGTTCTACAGCATTAGGTAAGAAACAATAAAACACCACTAATTAATATGTAGAATCATATAATGGAGAAAGCATAGCACTAATATGAAAAGTAGAAATAATTAGCTATTCACTTAAGTACTGATAGGTAATCTATGGTACCCACCTACCTATAGTACTACACGTAGAGGTTTTTGTATCCATGCATCGGTATTCCCTCAAAAAGGCACTATTTCGAGAAGGTACTCAAACCCCCCCCCCCCCGCACACAAAGCAATATTACCAAGGTTGCGTTCCAAAGTGACATACTGATAGATTAATTTATCTTCTGTATAATGAGGAAAGCTCACCGTACAAGTGGGCATTAGGAAACAACATGGGAACAATAATGACTAGCACTACCAAAACCAAAGAATGTACTTCCTCGCAGGAGTTGATTATTTTCTTGGCTCGAATCTCCCTCAGAATGATGATCATCTTATTGTCCTTATCAGTGCTACCATCCCATGTTGTTTTGTCGGTCAAGACTGATGGTTTTTTTTTCTGACAACCATTCACTTTCCTCCATCCATGTGGATACGAAAATTAGAATACCTATGCTGGTTGGGTTGGTAATCCTGCATGCAGGAAACAAGCGGGCGTTATCAAGTTTAACTTGGTGAAGAACGATGGTTTCCGATAATATTCCCCCGTTACTAGTTCGAAGTAGATCTATCATTTCTTTGGTCTGACGTGAGAAATACCCAGGAAGCAAGGACTAGATAGTCCTATCAGGAAGGTTAAGCAATGTCTTGGTCTGGAAACATTCAACTGATTCGGGTATATCTTGAGCTTTCAGGTTCTTGTTCCAGTTGGGCCCTCTTACTATTGGTGTGCGCACTACGTCCCCCTGCACGGACAATGTAGCCATGATCTATCGGCTCCTTGTGGCTATATACAGCCATACTAAGAACAAGAATACTTCCGACATGCAGGGCTGTTGAAACCCACGTTCCCATCTCACAGATTTCGCTGTACGACCTGGGGATGCTATATCAGCAAAATTTTTCTCTCGATATTGGTTGTTCTTTGATTGACGCGTCCGTTTTTTGATGCCCAGTCACAAGATGCATGATGCGATATGCGCGTCGGGTTGCTCTGACAATCATATCCCGAACCTCTCCTCGACCATGACCGAGTTTTAATGCATCACATCCTGACCCTTCATAGAGGAAGGCATTCTACGTCATATTCGAGCCGAGAACCCCTGTACCATACCCAATGAGGGGGATTGCTACCAAAATGGAGAAGATGGCGGTATCAAATCGGAGAGTGGCTGTGATTGAGCCTATTACCTCATATAGCCCCTTCGAGACGGTGAGTGGAGTTGCAGGCCACGGACAGCCTGAGCACATGTGGGTACCTAGTGGGTGCGAGTGTGTAATCGATGTCCATTCACCTTTCAAGGGCGACCCCACCTTCCTTGGGAAGGCTTCTCAATGTCGGGTGGCTTCATGTTGCAGAGTGCATTTGGGGAAAATGATTTTAATGGGGTAATTGGTACCAGGCGAATTGAGCCATTTTATTAATGGGAATTCAATAATCAGATGCTTTGAAGGTTCTGATTGAGCGTTATCAAGTTCGACTTGACGCGGCGGAGTTTACACCCCGCATATCACTAGCAGTGGATTGAGAGTAGCTGGCTCTGATCCAGGTACCTACGTACAGATCGACCAACCCCGCAGTATCGAAGAAGTCGTCGGTTCAACGCCTTTTGAAGATTTTTCCCTCCCCTTCTTTCTCCATAATCGAAAATCCCTGCTTTTCTTCTCGAGGCTTGCTATTACTATCTCCCCCCCTGAACAACGGGTACATGTAATCATTACCACGGTCAATAGAGAGTAGCCGGAATCTGAGGAGAATAATTCCCGCTACCACCATGGATTATAGACCGATGATGAAACGGGGTTTATTGCCTGCCCCGAGTAAGGTCTGACGCTGCATCGGATTATCCAGTTATCGCATTTCAAGTCAGGATGAGAGGAACCCACCGCAAACAAATTACGAAATGAGGCATTTTTTTCTTGAATATTACACACGAAACAAGGGATGCAGAATCAATGGCATGCACAATTCATCCCAACAATCACGACCAGCAATGATTTGCAAGTCACTAGCCACCATGACAAACCAAAATTCCTCTTTCAAAACCTGCAGCCCTACTAAAAGTGGAGGAGCCAGACCACAAGACTGAAAAAGTCAGCTGACTCGACCGCATGCTTTCCTCCTTACGAATCAGGTAGCTAAAAAAACCAGTGGCTGTTCAGCTTTCTTAGAAAGCAGAGCGTTTCTAGACTTCCCCTTTCTAATTTGCAGTCTCTGATAGGCCTTCCCTTTGAATAATGAAGCACCGAGGCAACCCCGAGTTGATACAAGGTGTTTTTCTCCCCAAATAGAGAACACACTTGGTATCGGATCATCCACACTGTTGACTCTGACCGCCAAGGATTTGAGGCAATTTTTCCAATTTTAGCCCCCGGCGGCCAATCACGTTGTACTGAAGCGGTATTTTTTTAATGGCGCTACCAAAGTTAGTTAGGTAAGGTACGGTAACCAGTTTCCAAGTTGAGTAAGTATCCGGGCCCTTGTTGCAATGGATAGAGGGATTCTCCACCAAACCGATAAAAAATTTTAAAAAGGGGAGAAAAAGAAAGAGATAAAATAAAAAGAAGATGCGATATAAACTATCCAAAAATTGGCTGGTAATATCTTGACTTGGTAAAGTAGGGGGTAGTATAAAAGAAGTCAACAAAGGGTTATTAGTAGTAGTACTTTCAACCACAAAGGGAGGCAACTGACCCGATGGAGTGTCAGTCAAGAGGACAACGTGGAGACCCATACCTCGTAGGTAGTCTAACCCAGTTCCAATGAAGACGCAAGGCCTCCTTGACGCTCCTCCATGATCCACCAGTACATCTTCTGGGATCAGCGATTCGAGGGTCGAGACTCAGTCGCTACTTTGCCCCGGCCCGGCACCGTTCCTGGCCGATCGCATAGCACCGGATGGCTTGGTAAGTACAGTCACTGGAGTGTATGGAGGCGTCCTTCCAGAACCACCTATAGTTTGGAAACAATGACTGTCAACCAGATACAGTAGGTCCTACTATATAAGGAGCCTGCATCTGCTGTAGCTCTGCCATTTCTTACGTCCCTTCATCCTCACATCCAACTTCTTTTCCTAACCACCCGGATTTTTCCTCCTCCTTCTCCAGATACCCCATACTCTACATCCATTGGGCCATTGACTTTATTTTATACCCATTTGTGACGTGTCGGTTGCTCCCAACAACCTCCCATTTGCCTTTTAGTACAGGAGTGGTACGGAGTCTATCACCATCGCTGATAAGCTTCCACATTTTCGTCATTGCCCTGACCTATTTACAGGTTGTCCCAGAGTCTAAAAAAAAGTCAAAAGGCAACCAAGAGACTCAGATCTTACTCTGGTCAGTGATTCTATCCCTTGTTGAATCAATTATTTCCAGACATCAGCAGCGTCCTGTCTTTATCTTGCTCTCGTGATATCCATGCATAGATCCCTGCCCATTCTGTGTTGCTTTCTTATCAGCACGAGCTTTGGGCAACTTTCCCAACTTTTTAGCTCATCCTCCTCTCCCTTCTACATATTTGCCACTTCCTTTTTTTTTTTACATGATGCGGATTGACTCATAAAGCACCAGCAGTTTCCTTCTCCTCCTCTTTTCTTTTATCCCATTGAACCTCTGAGACACAAATAATCGCCACCTTATCTTTTCAGCTATGGTGTCTCCCGCTCCTTCCATATCATCGCTTCCGGACGCTCGCCTCAATGGCGACAATGCTTTGCCAGTACGGCCGGCGCCTAAACTATACGGCAGCAATGATGGCGCCCAGTCAGGCGCTGGAACCCCTATCGGCTTTCAAAGACACCCTCATAATAAGTTCCTCGACAATGTAGCAGGGTCTAGTGTGCGTCAACCATCTCCACAACCCACACATTTGGGTCTTCCAGGAGGTGGTCCACATCGCGTTCTCTCCGAAGAAGACCCTGGCTATGTTGCTGCCAAGTTCGAGGGCAAAGAAAGTCAGATGGAGCAGGGTGAGTCAAAACATATTCCCGAGCTCCTCTTTAAGTTCTTCTAACCTTTGTGTCGTATCTAGTCATGGATAAGTTAGTAGAGAAAGCTTTTATCCCTGAGGAATTCGTCGAAGCAGAGACCAATTGGTTCTACAATAAGTTGGGGATTGACGATACTTACTTCCAAACTGAGACGGTTGATGCAATTGTTACTCAGGTGCTCTCTCTATATGCTGCCAAAGTTGCTGCATATGCACGTGATGATAGGAAAATGGAGATCCGGCTCGATAAGGAGGCGGAAGATCATGCTGTATACATTGACACCAGCGCACCGGGGCTTTCGTCCACCGAAGGCCCACGTTATGAACAGAGAATCGACCAAAAATATATCAACGGCTCGACACATGACAACAGTTACCGTGTCGAGACGTTCCGCTCTCCTACTCCAATCCCCGGTGATGACGTGCAGCAGCTTCGATGCTACTTCGTTTATAAATGCCTATTCGCCAACCCTAATCCTGGTCCAAACGAGACGAATATCGAGATCATCGGCGAAAAGAGATTCCTGCAGAAGGCAACTGCCAATACCAAGGCTGTTTACCAGGAAATCATAAGCAATGCCGTTGCTCGATCAGGTCCAGTCATTGAAATGTTTGAGATTGATAAGAGCCGGGAGAAGAGGCTCGTGATAGCATACCGCCAGGGCTCCGCAATGGGCCTGTTTAGCGCACTGTCCGATCTATACCATTACTATCGTCTCACGAGTTCGCGGAAATACTTGGAGAACTTTTCCAACGGTATTACCGTGATCTCCCTCTATCTGCGCCCATTGAAAAACGCAGAAATCGCTGCCAAATACCCTCCTATCGAGGCAGCCATCCACCAGATCATTAAGGAGGTGTCTCTCTTGTACTGCATTCCTCAGAACAGATTCCAGCATCACTTTGCTAGCGGGCGTCTTAGCTTGCAGGAGACTATCTACGCCCACTGTGCTTGGGTTTTCGTCCAACAATTCCTGAATCGCCTAGGCTCCGAATATACCTCTTTAACAGACCTTCTTGACTCCAATAACAGCGTCCATGCTGAGCTGTTGTCGAAGATCAAGAAGAGGCTGCGTACTGAGACCTTCACCTCCGACTACATCTCGGAGATCGTGAACAAGTACCCTGACCTCATTCACAAGCTCTACTTGGATTTCGCCAACACACATTATGTGCAAACACGTGGTCCCGCAGAGGATGACTTCCTTCCAACACTGAGTTATCTCCGTCTTCAGGTAGACCAGGTGCTGGATGGTCCGAAATTGAAGCAACTCATTTCCAGCACCGCAGCCAACGAACATGATGACATGGTCATGAACGCCTTCCGTGTCTTCAACGCCTCGATCCTCAAGACCAACTTCTTCACGCCGACCAAGGTAGCCCTGAGTTTCCGGCTCAACCCTTCTTTTCTCCCTGAGCATGAATATCCCCAACCACTATACGGAATGTTCCTCGTAATCAGCTCTGAATTCCGCGGCTTCCACCTGCGCTTCCGTGATATTGCTCGCGGAGGCATCCGTATCGTCAAGAGCCGAAACAAGGAGTCTTATAGCATCAATGCTCGATCTCTATTCGATGAGAACTACAACCTTGCAAACACGCAACAGCGCAAGAACAAGGATATCCCAGAGGGGGGCGCTAAGGGCGTAATCCTCTTGGACGTGGATCACCAAGACAAGGCCCGTGTTGCTTTTGAGAAATACATCGACAGTATTTTGGACCTTTTGCTCCCACCCATCAGCCCAGGAATCAAGGATCCAATCGTTGATCTGCACGGCAAGGATGAGATCCTCTTCATGGGTCCCGATGAGAACACAGCAGAACTGGTGGATTGGGCTACCGAGCATGCCCGGAACCGTGGTGCGCCCTGGTGGAAGTCATTCTTCACGGGAAAGAGCCCTAAGCTCGGTGGTATTCCCCACGATACCTATGGCATGACAACGCTGTCTGTTCGCCAATATGTCCTTGGGATCTACCGTAAGCTAGGAATTGACCCATCCACAATCCGCAAACTGCAGACTGGTGGACCGGACGGCGACCTTGGCTCGAACGAGATTCTACTTGCAAACGAGAAGTATACAGCTATCGTTGACGGATCGGGCGTTATTGTGGATCCTCAGGGTCTTGACCGTGAGGAGCTTGTGCGGCTCGCGAAGAAGCGAGTGACGATCTCTGAATTTGACTTGGCTAAGCTTTCCCCCGAGGGATACCGCGTTCTAGTGGACGAAAGCAATGTTCAACTGCCGAACGGAGAATTGATTCACAACGGAATGATTTTCCGCAATTTATTCCATCTGCGCCAAGGGCAGACCTATGATATGTTTGTTCCTTGTGGTGGACGCCCAGAGTCGATTGATCTTTCTACTGTCGGAAAGCTTATCGAGAACGGCAAATCCACTATCCCTTACATCGTCGAGGGAGCGAATCTCTTCATCACACAAGATAGTAAGCTTCGACTAGAGAAAGCCGGGTGCATTCTTTTCAAAGATGCTTCAGCGAATAAGGGTGGAGTGACATCGTCATCGCTGGAGGTCCTTGCTTCGTTATCCTTCGACGACCAAGGGTTTGCCGAAAACATGTGCGTCCGTGAAGACGGCACAGTGCCACGATTCTACCGCGACTATGTGAAACAGGTCCAAGAAATCATCAAGCAAAACGCCACGCTTGAATTTGAAGCAATCTGGCGCGAGCACGAGGAAACCGGGCTGCTGCGCAGTGTGCTGAGTGACAAGCTCAGCGTAGCCATCACCCAACTCGACGAAGAGCTGCAGAATACAGAGCTGTGGAATAATATTGAGCTTCGCCGGTCTGTCCTGTACGATGCTCTCCCAAATCTCCTTCTCGACAAGATTGGGCTCGACACTATGCTTCAGCGGGTAGGTTTTACCTTTGTTCCTCGAATAAGGTATGATTTGCTAACTAGGAGATAGGTTCCTGAGAACTACCTGCGAGCCATCTTTGGCAGCTACCTTGCAAGCCGATTCGTGTACGAGTATGGTAGCGGCCCAAGCCAATTCTCCTTCTTTGACTTGTAAGTTGTACACCTCACATTCAGTCTCTCAAATTATTACTAACCGCCGTCCGCAGTATGACCAAGAGACTTGCGCAGTTGCATGCCTAAATTTAATCTAGACGGCGATAGATTGATGCGAGCCTGTTCATGATATGCATCTTCCGGGGTATACACTATTGACAATTTCGAGCGTTATGGGTCTTAATCATGGAAGATTTCTTTCCTGTTGTTTTCTCTTGTTCCCTTTTGTTTTATTTTCCTGTACTTGTGATTCACAAAAGCTATGAGTAGTATACACCTCATGAGTATTTAATTATATTTTAAACGGAGAGATTTCAGAGATCGATTGAGTATAAACATCGAACTGTCAGAACATTTGTCTTATCACCAAAATGTTCTTCACATACCACAGAGCTCTTTGCAATCCTGGGAGGAGTCAAAATTTCTGGGTCTATAGTTAATTCAGAAAAGAGCTCTTAGTAATACTCCCCAACGAATCATATTTTCTGACTATAAGAAAGTGCTTCGAGAAATTTCAAGTCTCCCAAAGGCCCGGGGGGCTGTCGATGAAATGATGGCTATATTGGTGGAAAACTCACTTGAAATATTAATGCACCGCTTGGGAGCTCAGCTGCAGGCAATATCCGAGGCAAAGGGGCTCTAGTAGGGAGTTAGTTGAATGACTGATAATCTCCCTTTCGCGGCCAAGGGCCCATTCGGTGAAGATGATAAATAAAAATTACCTTACTTTCCGCTATGAACTCAGTCCTGTCCAACAACCTCTTAGCACGCAACTTGTCCCTCCTGACCCAGCAAGCCATGTTTGGGATAAAAAGGTGCACGTTATTTTAGGCGGGGTTGATATGAGGGGCGTCAACAAATCGTTAAAGTTAATATTGCGTTTTCCTCTCTGGTTGGACAGGCTCCGAATGCCCCACCGAGCTTGGTGCTTTCCAGAAGACTGTTCTTCAACTGCCGCCCCGTTCGGCAGTTCCCCATATCTCCCCCATCACTTACAGGAGGAGTGTAGCCATCTGGCCTCTCCTTTATTACAATGGCCAAGAGAAGGAGAAATGAAGCTTTTGCCGAGGCCGTGATCGTCTGCTTCAGCCATCTTCAGCCATCTTCATTCGTAATCTCCTTCTTCCACCACTAACGCTTGCAAGGACAGCACATAATCTAAAGGCAGCCTTCTTCAGGAAAAGGTGCGGGGTCCAGTTTTTCCCTGGTCGTTTCAGAGAGCCTTCACCGGCATCGCCTCAACCCATGCTATTTGGCATCGAAGCATTGACCTAGTAGTCTTGACGATCTCAAATGCCGAAACATGGGCCCAAGGAGGGTCTTTTCCCAAATACAACAGGGGATTGGCTGGGCAAAAAGTCTTGACCAAGAGCTTAGATCCTGAAGACATCAATGCCGGTATCTTCAATTCATTGCGCTGTCCAACATAGTCAACCTCGGGCACTGGGAGCATTAGGCCTTTTGGGGGGGAGGAGGACATCGCGATATAAAAGGGAATGGCTTGGATGCGCTGAACAATGTGTCTTTCACCATCAGCCTACCCAGTCTCAATTCCCTCTTCGCAAATAACCCAATTATCCTCTCCGTTCTCCATCAGGATGCGCTTTGTAGCCACGCTTTCCACGGTCCTCACCGGCCTATCCCTCGTCTCTGCCGTCCCAGTCAAGGAGACCCGATCTACATCCGGTTTGTTGAGCTCTCGATAGAAACATCATATCATGGGGAAACACGTACTAACTTTGGAGGAAATAAACCCAGACCCGGGCGCATTTTCTGATCTCCAACGAGCCGCAAAACTCTCTTCCGCTGCGTATACCGGCTGCATTGGCTCTGCGTTCGACATCACCATCACTAAATCCATTGGGGACTTGGTGACTGATACCCAGGTACATGTCAAACCCCTGTCCTTCTTTCCATTCCTTTTATCCTTTCCGGCCAAGTAAAAGCCATCGAAACCATCTAATATAAGAAGTTAGGGCTTCATCGGCTACTCCACCTCAAGAAAGACCATTGCAGTCGTAATGCGTGGTTCAACCACCGGTACCATCAACCCTTAGTTGCCCGCTCTATATGTAAAAATAATATCTAACAGTACGGTTTAGTTACTGATATCCTCAACGACATCAACACTCTCATGGTAACCCCAACCCTCTCAGGCGTCTCATTCCCATCCAGCGTCAAAATCATGGCAGGCGTCTATAACCCTTGGGCTGCCGTCCATGACACCGTCATCGCAGAAGTCAAATCCCTCATTGCCGCGCACCCGGACTACACACTCGAGTCCACCGGTCATTCCCTCGGCGGCGCCCTCACCTACATGTCTTATATTGCCCTCGCCCAGAACTTCCCCAATAAGGCGATCCAGAGTAACGCTATGGCGGCGTTTCCGATCGGGAATCAGGCGTTTGCGGACTTTGGAACTGCTCAGCATGGGACTTTGTTCAGGGGGAATAACGTTTACGATGGTGTTCCGGTTCGTGTCCCTCCCTCCTTCTCTCTCTCTCTCTCTCTTTTTTTTTTTCTCTTGTGGGGGTGTTATGGTGGGTGGAAAGGCTGACGATGAGACTCCCGTGGGGTAGAATATGTATATCACTGCGCCATATAATCTGGTTCATTACGGAGTGGTGAGTTTATTGTTCCTTCCCTTTATCTGTTTCGAAGATGCCTATACCTATGCGAGTTTGCTTATTATGGGATTACTGACCCATGTCTTTTTGACCCGGATATGTAGGAATACTATAGCTACGGTACTAGTATCTCCACGCTCAAGTGCTCCGGGGAGCGTGACTTGACCTGCTCGGCAGGTAACCTTGCTCTCGGCGTTACGGCGGGCCACTTTAGTAGCTTTGGAATCACTCTTGGGTCTGCTGGGTGTGCGAGCCTTTTGTAGATAGATCTATACCTGTGGATGTCACCCGATTAAGCTTCTACGGTTGCAGCAAGAATATGAGGGGTAATGTGGGGTAGATGGGGTTAGTCACCAAAACAATTTATCGTCTGCGCTAAGAGAAGTATAGTATATATAAATATTAAGATTGGCTTCTCTATTCGAGATGTTAGATATATAACATGGCCGCAAATTTACATGGGAGTGGACGGCTTAGCCCACTCGGTTGGTGCATCAAGACCGGGGAGCTTAAACTTCAGTCCCTCTTCATATTCCGTGCGTTCAATTTCCGCTAACCGCGCCCAGAGATCAGGATATCGGTCTTGGGCCCATTTTTCAATCTCGTCTTTCCAGTACTGGTAAGGAATAGCGTTGTACAATAGCCCAATTCTGCAGAGCCAAAGTTAGTCGACAGGCAGGTGAAGAGGAGCAATGAAAAGGGGGGGGAAAGGGTCTTACGAGCTAACTGTCGGAGGATGCCCAGTAACCGTTTCCATGGCGTCTAGGGCGTCCGTCGCTAGGTCAAAGTCGCACTGTCCCGCTAGTGCTTCGATGTACCCCATATAGAGTCGGCGATCAACCAGTACGTCGAGGCTCTTCATCTTGTCCATCATTTTTATGGCTTCCTGTGTCCCATTGTGGTGAAACTGGCACACTTTGAAGAAGAATGAGATGGTCCGATGAGAGGGGCCCTCTTTTGACCGGAGAATATCGTAGAAGATCTCCATGCTCTTCTCCGGCTTGTCGGAGGCTGTGTATGCGAGCATCAACCAGTTTAGTAGCCGGGTGCTAAGGTCGACTTCGACGTCCAGCTTAAGCATGTTATGTACCAGGTCTAGGTTCTTCGCATCTTGCATTCGGACTATACCCTGCAGACATCGCACATACGTATCTGGTTTTGGTCGCTGAGAAAAGTTCTCGGCCTGCCGCATATGCCCAAAGACCAGGAAAGCCAGATCGCCGCGATCCCGTTTGTAGAACGAAGTCATGATCTCGGTTCGCATTGCCACTCCCGTTTCGGGGAAGGCTAATCGCAGTAGCCCATAGGCCTCCCAAGAGTGCGCACTTTCCTGGTCAACATCTAGGATAAAATTTGTGAGTGATTTGCGAATCTTGGCTTTCTCCGCCGTATCGCAAGAACCTAGGCGGGGACGAAGTAGCTCCGAAACGCCCTCCCAATCGTGGCGGTAGAGTAGCAAACCTGTCAGTGCTGCCAGTGTGTCCGACTCCAAGCGAGCATTACTTTCGAATAGTGGATCTAAGAATGCCGAAATTTGATCGAATATAGCATCATCCTGGCCAGAGGAGCAAAGCATTGTTATAAGTTTGTTTATTAACGGGAGGTTCTCAGGTGCCGTTATATCCAAATCATGTGTCCCCTCAAGAGATGCTATCGTTTCCCCAACATCACCAGCCTGGATGTAGGCCTCTAGGAGGAGGAGCCGGGTTTGAAGGTTTGGTTGGAGGTCCCACAGGGGGGCTAATTCCGCAAACTCGGACACCATCGTAGGGTTATTTATCGTATTCGCATACCTCATCAAGTCGTTTATGCAGGAGATGGTGAGAGATGACGCTATACCCGGAGCTTCCGTAGTCAACGCCTTGACCTTTTCCGCAACTAAAACTGGGCTTTTCCCATGAGCAACATCCCAGAGCAGTGTAACCCCTAATGTCTCTGTCAAAGGTTCCTGGGAGAGGGATTCAAAGATAGGGGCCGCCCAAGAAGTGTCAGATTTCATAACCGCATATTTGACGACGGCGATTTTTGTCGAGAGGTTGGGCTCCTGGCCATGGGACAGAGGACATTCGTAGATTGATTTGACCGCAGTCAGGAGACCCCGCCCCATCAGAAGCGTAGCCAATTCTTCCTGAGAGTTCGGATCGAATCGAGTGCCATGCTCTTCGAACTGCCTCGCGATCTTTTTCAGTTGCCGCCTATCCTCGCTCATCGCAAACCCCCTCATCACAGTAAGCCAAGGAGACGGACTGGTATTACGGAGCACATCCCAGAACTTTTGGACGGTGCTCCGTGCCTCCTCGGGGTTCCCATTAAGAGCTTGAATGTTGATGTACGCCAGGAGCGCAACCCGACTGACTTGATCACTACCAAATCCGTGATCCTTGCAAAGTTCCTGAAAGGCAAAACTAGCCACCTTTTGCACTACTTCACGCGCTTCCGGTAGACATTTTGCTTCGGATAGGATGTATAGAGCATTTTCCACATTTTCGACAGAAAACACCTTTTGCCAATCATCAGGTTCCAGTTCTTCCTCACAATCACGCAAATACATCCATGTTAGGTTAAGCAACTGAGCTTGAAATAGAGTGATGACCCCCGGTTCGTTCGCCCTTGCTGCGAAGAAATCTTCAAAGGCCTTGGTTAGGATATCAGTTGTAGGCCCTCTGCTCTTATCCGCCAGCGACCTCATCAAATCCCTCATTGGCTTCAAGCCAGCCTCAGATGGTAAGGTTGGTGCCGGTGGAGCGGACGGGGGAGCTATGTTAAAGGCAAACAAGCCGCGTCTCTGGTTATAGGAAGGGGAGTGGGGGGGCTTTCGAGATCTGTAGGGGCGGAGGGTATGCAGTAATCGATTGCGGCACTGCGAAGACGAAAGAGGCTCATTGTTCAGGATGGCCCGAAAGACCCTCCTAGTCAGTTGGGACTGCATGCTCATCAACCCAGTGGGTGGACAATAATCGTGGCGAACAGAAATTCGGCAACGTGTAGGAAGCGGCAGATTTATGAACGGAGAACATCAATTGGCACGGCATAGGAGAGTCGCAGCCAAATAGAAATGTGGTGCAGACTGACAGGAATAAATTCAAACAGCAAGCTGAGCAGACAGACCGGATGACGGACAGAATTCTGAAGCTTCTGATTCGGCCGAAGTTCAGTAATTCTGGGCTGCGGCGGCATCTTTCTTGGCGCCCGAGAAGAAATCCAAGTTGAGAGCAGCACAACTTGTCCCGTTTCAACCTTCAACTATCCCGCCTATTCATGTCACTGTTATTCACGAGCCGCTCAACTGTGTTTAAAGAAGTGAAGGCTTGCTAGACGTAATGGCACTCAATCTTCTCTCTTGGTCGCCGTTACGCACTTTGGGGTCGACCGTGCGCTCCGCCTGCCGATGGAGTTCGACAGCTGCCACACAATCTCCGTCGGAGAACCCCCAACGCACCGCCAGACCCGGTCACGGTAAGTTCCTTACTCGCTCCTATTGGCTTGGAGGGAAGAATTCAAAGGCGGATGGACTAGAAATATGGGAGGGCAAGCTACATTCGGCTCGAGGACTATTACTAAAACTCCCTGCTAGGATCCCGAGTCTTTCGTCGCCGACTCCCAAACCGCCAAAAATTCCTCGAGGAGCAGAAAAACCAAGCTGAGAGCCGAGTTTTAGAACGATTTCAAACGCGTGAATGGAAGGCTGGTGATATTTATGCTCCCCATGACCTCAGCCCAGCGGAGATGAAGAAATGGAGGAAACGCCAGAGCCCAGCCACAGACGCCTTCGACTCTCTGAACATAAATCCCCTGGACGTGTATAAGGTATGCAGTAAATACCCGCCTGGAAACCGGGCTTCTCGTTTGCTAATATTTCAACCTCTTGATCTCTAGAACTTTTCTATCCTCTCCGAGTATATCACGCCGATGGGACGGATCAAGCATAGAAAGACTACCGGTCTGCGACCGGTCAACCAGCGAAAGATCGCTAAGGCTATCAGGCGAGCCATTGGTATTGGTCTTATGCCGAGTGTACATCGCCACCCCGAGATTTTGGCTACGGAGATGAGGTCGAGAATAGAATCAGGTGGGTTCTGAGGTATACCCAACAGCTACAGGTTTTCTGCATGATCATACCGCCAGCCTAAGGCCGGCTGCATTGATATTTTCCAGCCTCCACCCTCGTGTTTTCCTTCAATCTGCTTTTTTTTTTTTTTTGACGATAGCATCAATTCGGGAGTCCTGTACCATATCAAAACCTTATTATATCCTCTTAGGGAATGGAACATGTAATTTATTTTCACGAATTTAACCGATCTGATACTTGATTGGTCCTATTTTTCAATATCCTCATGGGCCTATTTATCTTCAAGGCTGAGTTCAACTTTTGATACTTCCCGTCTGTGCGTGGCTAGGAGGTGGGCGATCCCATCCGGGCACGGCTCGACAGCCAGTACATAAACAAGGTCAGGGCTTCCATCTCCCACTTCCCCGCTTTCCATCACTTTGCCTCGTTTCCAAGCAAACCAATCTCGCCGGATTTTGCCTGCTGATCAGTCATGTCAATTAAAAACGGTATTTTTTCTGCCCCCCAAATTCAGTCCCTGTGCAGTGTGACCTCTAACAGTTTGGTCTAGAATCTGTTTGGGCTGCCAGCCCCTCCACGACGAGGGGTCAACCCACCCAACTCTCCTCAGATTCCAAAGGTGAACGGCTTGCATATACGGTATGTCCATTAGCTTTGTATTATAATATATAGAGTGTATATTCGCGGTTCGGTGGCTAACTACAAGGAATCACCCTCCGAATAGTCGAATAAATCGGTTTTCTTGCGTTCCATCGACAACCCCGCGGTTGCCAGGCAATACACCGAACATAAAGCGCAGACTACGGTTGCCCGATTTTCCCCTTCCGGGTTCTACGTCGCCAGTGGTGATGCCTCCGGTATAGTCAGAGTTTGGGACTGTGTTGGCGAAGGAATCACAAAGGGCGAGTACAGTATTGTGAATGGCCGGATCAATGACCTTGCGTGGGATGGCGATTCTCAACGCATTATCGCTGTTGGTGAAGGCAAGCAACGATACGGTCACTGCATTACATGGGATAGCGGAAATACGGTGGGTGAGATTAGAGGGCATACTCAACAGATCAACACCGTTTCAATCCGACAGCAGCGGCCATTGCGTGCGGCGGCAGCTGGTGATGATAAGAGCATAGTCTTCTACCATGGAGCTCCGTTCAAATTTAACATGGGGATTCGTGAAAAGCACACCAACTATATCTACGGTACTGGCTTTAGCCCCGACGGCTCAACTTTGGTCAGTGTCGGCGCTGATAGGAAGATCTGGTTGTATGACGGGAAAACCGGAGAGACTAAAGGACAAATTGGAGAGGGAGAGCACAAGGGCAGTATCTTCGGGGTTTCATGGTCCAAGGATTCCCGGAAGTTTGTCACCGCGAGTGCTGACAGAACCGTGAAGATTTGGGACGTGGAAACCGGGAAGAGCACCCAGAGTTGGAACATCGGAGAGGAGGGAAGTAAGAACGTTGGAGATCAGCAAGTCGGAGTCGTTTGGCCCCCAGGCAGAAGCGATGGCCTCCTGATCAGTTTGTCGCTGGGTGGTGACCTGAACTATCTGGTTGAGGGAACGCCCCAGCCCCGTCAAGTTATCCAGGGCCACCAGAAGAGCATTACATCTTTGGTCCCCTACATCCCGATCAGTGGCAATGAAACATTGTGGACAGGAAGTTTTGACGGGAGAGTTTGCGGCTGGGATGTTCCTTCAGGAGGAGCGGAGGAAATAGAAGGAGACAGCCATTCCTCATACATTGCTGGCCTAACGCCCACGCAAGAAGGAAATGGGCGAATCTACAGCGTTGCCTGGGATGATACACTGCGTTCAGTCGATATTAGCGCTAAAACATACACGGGAAGCTCCTCCAAGATATCTGGACAGCCCAAGGCTCTCGCTGCTGGCGACTCAACGGTTTTAGTGGCAACCTCGGAAAGCATTGAAATCTTTAAGGACGGGCAAAAGGCCGGTGACTACAAGCCGAAATTCCCTGTCACTACCGTGGCTGCTCAGGCCACCACTGTAGCTATTGGAGGCGAGGATTCTTCCGTCCAGATCTGTAACATCTCCGGATCTAGCTTGTCGCCCAAGACGGATATCAAGGCATCCCGGAACCCGGTGTCAGCCCTGGCCTTCTCCCCAGACGAGTCGCACGTGGCTGTTGGAGATTCCCGAGGTAGGGTCCTTGTTTACAAAACCGCCGATGGAAGCTTGGTCACCGACCGTTGGACTGCACATACTGCCCGTATTACCTCGATTGCGTGGAACGACAACGGTACACATCTCGTTAGCGGGGCCCTGGATACTAACATCTTCGTGTGGAACCTAGCCAACCCTGGAGACTGGCTGCAGGTGCCCAATGCCCATAAGGAAGGCGTCAATGGTGTTGCTTGGATCGCCGGCGGTTCCAAGATTGCGTCTGCTGGCGCGGATGCTGCCATCAAGGTGTGGCAAGTGGAAGGGCTCAATTAAATAGGAAGTAGAAAGAAGGTACTTTTTAGGTAGAACCGATGGAAGACAATCGTCTACGGAAGCCAGGAGGATTGCCACCGCTAGCCCATCACCCCAGCAATTTAACCCCGCACTTTGCCTACCCATGGATGCTGTTGATGATCAGTTGAAATATGCACAGTCCCAAACTATCCCGGGTAACTCCTGTGGCCCCAGGCCGGAGCAGGCCGTGGCAGTAGGGTGCATGGTGATCCTGTTGTCATTGGTCCCATCGTAGTTTCTCCGCTGGCCTGGCTGGCGATCGACCTTCTGGCTGTGTCATGCGTGTCCAGCTTGCAGGTTTTTTCTTTTTCCGATCCTGAACAACTGTGCCATTAAATCAACTTATATATCATGTGGATTTCTGCTTGACTAGGGAAGTGACTGTGAAAAATGAAATGAGAAATGCCTTTGTTTGGGGACTCATCGAGCAGCTCCCGGCGCTTTTTCCGTCCCGACAAGGTAAGCTTCGAGGTTTCCCTGGCTTCCAGCGCCTTACGTCGTGCATTTGGATGGGCGCGTGCCTGCTGTGGTACCGTTCTTGGATATCGCCACTGACTGCTCCTCTTTTTTTCCAAGCTACGTCAAGCGACCTTTATCCTACCCAGGACCGGCCAGCGATTGAAAGGCCTTGTCCACCTACGAAATTCCCGGATCGAATCCAATGGCCACGGTGACAACGAGGAACGGCGGGGTTTGCTCTCTGGGGATGTAGTGGCAGACCAGGATGGTGTTCCAACTCGCCTACGGAAGAAACTATCAGAGAATTGGCTGGCATTGCAACGGTTTTTTTCTTCGGAGCCTGGTATTGGGGTTCTAAAATGTAGTCTGGCGTACCTGCTAGGGTCTCTTGCGACCTTCGTCCCGATCCTTGCTGAGTTTCTCGGCCATCAAGATGGCAAGCATATGGTGGCCACTGTCACTGTCTACTTCCATCCGGCGAGGTCCCAGGGCAGTATGTACAAGGCACTCATCTGTGCATTCTTGGCCTTCATCTACACGGCATTCATCTCCGTCACAAGCATGTGCGTTTCCATGTTTTTCCAGGATACGTTGGACCTCCTCCCACTTGGCCATGCCGTCGTTCTTATTGTTTTCTGTGGGGGTGGCCTGGGCTTCATTGGGTGGATCAAGCAAAGGCTTGGTGACCCCCTCGTCAATGTTGCGTGCTCACTAGCTTCGCTTTCAACAATCACCATCCTCACAAAAGAAGGTTCTGTTCAGAGCGGGGATTTGTCCTTCAGGAAAATCTCCCAAGTCCTGAAAATGGTGATCATGGGCGTAATCGCGACCATGACCGTATCATTTCTAATATTCCCGGTTTCCGCACGGAAAAAGCTGCGAGCGAATTTGACCATTGGAACGGAAACTATGGCGACCATGTTGGCTCTAATCACGGAAAGCTTCCTTACGGGCTCGGAAGAGGAGCTGCAGACCCCCGAATTTCTCGATGCAGCTGCGCGCCACAAGAAAGCCTATAGTCAGCTTGATAGCCTTGTCAGAGAAGCCAAGCTTGAACACCTGGTCAGGGGGACGGAGGTGGAGTATAGGCTGGAAAAGAACCTTGTCCGTTGGCTGCAGGACATCACTCATAACATGGGAGGGCTACGCAGCGCCGCACTACTTCAATTCCAGCTCCTCAAACAGACCAAGACCCCTGGATCGACGCGATCACATAGCCCAGGGGTTCTTCACGACGGAATCGGCTCGAGTGCGTTAATGAGTCCGTGGTCGCTGAACGAAGATCGTATTTTTCTAGAACCAATCGACGAGAGACCGGAAGAAGAAGTGTCAGAGCCTGATACTACCGGACTAAGCCTAACGTATGCTCAGAGCAATGAGTCGGAGCTGGGCAATACTCTTCTCCCAGCCGAGATGTTTGCCTTGTTCATCGACCACCTTGGACCATCAATGGTATTTCAACCTTCATCATAATCACATGGATGACGAGCGCTAACAGCTACCAGCGATCCCTCGCTTTTACCTTGAAGGGAATTTTCAAAGAGATCCCTTTTACACCTGCTCCGCATTACAAAGTATCTGTCGACAGTAGATATCGTACGAGTCTGGATCGTGCTCTCGAGCTTTACCGAGATTCACGGGATAAGGCACTGAAGGCCATATACCACGAGAAGGAAATTAGCAAGATCCAGAGTTTAGAAGTAGAAGCTGATTTAGAGGAGGTTGCTGCCAGCTGTGGACATTTTAGTTTCTCCCTTCTGGAATTTGGCGAACAGTTGAAAGAGCTACTCACTATTCTTGATGAGCTACAGCTCGAGACCGAGGAGCGACCCAATGGTAGGTCATGGAACTGGCTCAAATTCTGGCGCAAAAAAGCACCGGAGGAACGACGAAAGAGGGCCCTGGTAGGGCCGAGTCCAATGGGTGGTGCAACCGGCCCCCGGATTAAGCCCAACTCCCCTATTGGTGCAGCTATTGACCCCGACGCTTCAGGTGGCCACCGTGCTAGACGGAGGCTTGGCTATCGAATCTGGAAATCGCTTGGAATATTTCGCCGGGATGACACCAAGTTCGCAATCAAAGTTGGGGCTGGTGCAGCCCTTTATGCCTTGCCCTCGTTTATATCGTCTTCTCGGCCCTTTTATGCCCACTGGCGAGGTGAGTGGGGCTTACTTTCTTACATGCTGGTCTGTTCTATGACCATTGGATCCTCAAACACCACTGGTTATGCCCGCGTTTTCGGCACAGGTCTGGGTGCAGTCTGTGCTCTCTTGACTTGGTATGTGACCTCTGGTAACGCATTTGGCCTTGCATTCCTAGGCCTAGCTGTGTCAGCCTGGACATCGTATCTCATCGTCGTCAAACGACAAGGTCCGCTGGGTCGTTTTATCATGCTAACGTACAATCTTTCTGTCTTGTACGCTTATTCGCTTACACAGAAAGACGGGAGAAATGACGAAGATGAGGGGGGTGAGAGCCCCATCATGACCGAGATTGCCCTCCATCGTGTCGTCGCTGTTCTTTCCGGCTGTGTATGGGGCGTAATTATAACACGAGTAATATGGCCCATCAGTGCTCGAGATCGGCTGAAGGATGGCCTGAGTTTACTGTGGTTACGGATGAGTCTGATCTGGAAGTCGGGTCCTTTATCCGCCACTTACAATCACAAAGAGCCTACGGAATTCATGAGTCCCAGAGAAAAGCTTGAGATTGAACGGTTCTTGTCCAATCTGGAATCCCTCCAGGCCTCCGCTCGATCCGAATTTGAGCTCAAGTACGCATTTCCCGATACTGCCTACACAAATCTCCTTACTCGTACGCGGAGTATGGTGAACTCCTTTGTTGCCATGAATCTTGAATTGGTTAAGAACATGACTTCTTCAAAAGGGGAGCTTGCAATTCTTGAATATACCGTCCACGAAAGACGGCAGTTGTCGGCTCGGATCGGCCATCTGTTGTCGTGTGAGTACCTCCAGGCCGAACCTTTGCTTCAAGGGACGATGGCTAACCAGTGGAAATAGTCATGGCTTCCTCCATGCGACTGGAGTATCCGTTGAGCGACGGTTTGCCCAACGTTGAGCATGCCCGAGACCGACTTCTCGCTCGCCTTTTCCACTATCGAAAGGATCGAGAGGCGTCCCGTTTGTCTACAGATGAAGACTATGCACTTCTTTACGCTTATGGTACGTTAAATTCAGCAGCTTCTGGAGTCAGGCACCGCTAATGCATGAACAGTCCTGGTGACGGGCCAATTGTCAACCGAAATCGAGGGGATTATTAGTGAAATTGGACGGCTATTCGGAGTTCTCAGCGAGGACGTCGTCAAGCTGTACTCTTAAATTTGCGTAAACTCTGTAATGCTAGTAAAAGAAGAGAGGGGGGAAATAAACATAAAGCATTACTATTTCCATTGTGCTACTCATTGGCCGACCGTATTGTCGCCGATGTAATGATCTTCATCATGATTCTCGTGGTTACGAATAAAGTCAGTTTTTGGTGGGGAGAACGAAGTCATGCGAACCTCCAAATTTCAAACCTCCTTCCATCAATCCAACTTCAGCCATCAACCCGCCATCCTTTCCATCGCAATTTTATCCATTCTTGTGCATTTCCATCATAATCTGCCTCTAGCCGAACTTATTCGCTCTTTTAAGATATAATTTCCTTCATGAAGGTCTAAATATTCTCACTTCCGGCTTTGCGCAGCCCTTCGCGCCCCGCGAGCCTCACCACCCGACCATGCAGATCGACCCAGCAGCTCTGAGTCGGACAGACTCTGCATCAACCGCAGTTACATCGTCTAAAAGTACAGCTCCCAATGCCCCAACAACTCAGAAATCGACCAAGGCGTTGATCTCAGTCCCGCGACTGGACCTGGAGCCTATCTACACGGAGCTGAAGGCCGCCATCGGCGACAACTGGACCGAGTACAAGGAAGCGACCACCCTTTTTCTTCTAGGTACGTTTCCAGTTCCATGAATCCCTTTCCCCCATCTCCCATCATTCACATTAAATTAATTGAGCTAACTCACATCTCCTTTCTGTCACAGGACAATTAAACCAGGACGAACTCGCATCACGTGTCGATCAGATAATATGCGCCGATCAGAAAATTGAACATCTTCATAACAATTTCGTATGCGCGATTATTGGGAATCTTACAAGAGACCTACCGGATCATGGAGTCGCAAGTTGGGTATCAGCGAACGACAAACCGTCGGTGGTGTCAAAGCCCACGTCCGGGGATGCGGCAGAGCAGAGGCTAAAAACGGAGGTCATGCAATTGCCTCCAAGGGATCGCAGACGAATTAAGGCCATTCCAGAGGTATTTTATGAGATGCGACTAATCTCCATTGAGTTTTTTTTTTTTTTCTTCTCTTATATACCTACGGACACCTAATGACAATCTTCCAAATAGCGTGACCTAAACGAGACTGTGCCCAACGAGCTAGAAGAATATTACCTTGCGAAACAAATCAAGTTACCGAGTCAAGTCCCTGCAAGTGCAGGTGGCTTGAACAAGACGAGTAAGTCTCTGTTGTGTGGTGTCTCGATTCCTCGGGCAGAAACTCATCATTCTGGCTGCCCATAGACTGGGAATTAGAAATTCGGAAACGCTATGCACAGCCCCTCGCGTCAGAAACGGGTGAATTCCCAGATGCCGAATCCATATATGCACGAATGACCCCAATATGCTATGAAGAGTCCGTCGTTAGTGGATCGAATCTCCCCTGCGCAGAGTTTATGGCGATTGCCACCGAGACCTTTGTCAAGGAGGTGCTCTCGGTCGTATTTTCGCGTACAAGATCCAACGGTCCTTCGGGGACTATCAACGGTATGATGATGCGATCGTATCGACAGCAACTTGAGCGGGAAGAGCTGTCTTTCACTCGAGGGGAGATCGCCAAAGATAGCGCCACCGGCTTGCTTCCCGTTGAGGCGAAAGAAGCCAGCGGTCGCACCCCACTTGGGGTACGAGACCTTCGGTTGTCATTAGAGCTCGGTGGTGGGGTTCTGAGCCATATGCCGTTGATTGTAGACCAGATCATGGGTGGTTATCTCGAAGACGAACTGGAAGCCGACAAGCAGGACCGAACCTACGAGGTTAACGACACGAAATACAATTTCTCCGATGAAATGGATGTAGACGATACCGGGTCGGATTGGGAAGGGGGTACCCTAGGCGACCGCGATCAACTTGGCGCCTTACTGGACGAGTGTCTTTCCATGGCCTCATAGTCCTTCCGTGTCTTTATCCCTCCCATTACTTTTGTCCTTCAGCTTTTTTTCTCCGTCTACAGTTCTCAGCCGGCCTAGGTTTAGTTCAAGCAGGACCAGTGCAGCATCTTAGTCTGCCGGAAGGTTTTAAAAAGGCGTCCCAGGAGTCTTGAGGAAAGTCATTTTTATCCCTTTTGCAGCATCTTGGTATGGAGTTTGATGTCTTTTTTATTTATTTTTCTTTTTTTCATTCTCGTCTTGTTTATATCCCCATCATGGTCTATTTCATCTTCCACAGATCATATAATTGGTGACTACCATGGACGATGACTCACGAATCACTCGGAGTGGGTTCTTCTGTTGTACGTTAGGAGGCGTTCCACGGGCTCGATCGATGGCATATTTGGCCCTGGGGGTGGGAAGAAGGGGAAAGGAAGAAATTCCAAGACTCAATGGGGAGGATTCTAGATGTGCAGCGATTACTCGATACCCATGGCTCAGTTGGTTTAATACCCGCTTTGGCTTTTTTTTTTCAAGGGGTTGACTGTGATAATGGGGAGTGGGTTGGGTCTTTCGGTTTCAATGGTATTAGAGCCGGCCGAGCTACATTTTATTAGTCTTCTATATATACAAGGACGACAGTGTTATGTTTGATCTAGCCAGTTGACTTTCTTGATTAGCTTTTCTCCTCAGGCTTTTGACGTTTCCTTCACGTTCGTTGAAACCTGTTCTAGGCTCTAACGAAAAATATATAGCTAGCCCCGATGGAAGTAGCCGTTCGAGTTATCTTTTTGTTCAGACACGAATCGAAAGCCTCCACGCCCTCGTTCGATTCTCCGGACTAGGGAGTAATGTGAAAGAGGCGTTTGCCATCGGAAGCGTCTACGATATTTGATATAGGATTATTGGGTGGCCATTGGGGGCCAAGAGTTTTTGAATGGTTAAATTGCTCAATTCTCACTGCTGTCCTGTTCCCCGGAACGCCAATCCAGAATCATATCATCAGGCTCTAGTAATAACATTATACAGAAGATGCATTGAATACAGTAGGGTTTGTTAGGCCACCAAAAATGCAGGAGGCTCTAGGTACGGGGGCATTTCATCACTCAGCTGAATTCGCGTATTATTGAGTAAGCTTTTCTACAACCACCTTGAGAATATCCTCCGTCGACTTGTAGGCGTTGGCTGGGTCTTTAGCCACGGACTGCCATATCTCGCCATGTTTAGGTTCCGTCAAAATGCATTTTGACACAACGTCGGCTCGTTTTTCCTTAAAAAAAAAGTTAGAGTCCGAATCGTCGTGAGGAAGAAACATATCCTTCGAGCAGAAGAAAAAGAAGGAAAGAAAAAACCCACCTCAGTACCATGCTGGAGCAAAAATTTATAATACCAAGCCCAACCGTCGCCGAGATCACTGTCCGAAACAATCGCTTTCTCGAACCATGTCATTGCTTTTTCAAGTCGACGCTCTCCCCAGAATATGCGAGCCACTGTAATGAAAAGAATTGGATCGTTATCGACCTTTTTAATAGCCTCCAAACTACGGGCCTTTCGTTGGGAACGTGGCTCAAGATGCCAGATGTTTTCGCTCCATAACATTCCAGACGATGGCACTTCCTGTAAAGCCTTCGCCATCAGAACTTTAGCCTGTGGTATATTGTTTGCTCGTCGCTCAACACGGACGCTCTCTGTCCACAGTTCAGGGCTACCGGGAACTGCAAGACGAGCCCTATCGAGGACCGATCGGGCTCGGACCACTGCACCAGCTTTCTCCTCCAACCTCGACGCCAAAACCCAGAGGGGGACAGATTTGGGGCACGCCCGAGTACCGGTTCCGTAGGCCTCTCGGGCCTGGGGGAACTTATTTTGGGTCTCATATATCTGTCCCTTAATCATCCAGAGCTTGTCCGCCTTGGGGTACAATTGTAGACCTTGGTTCACCAGATCGAGCGCTTCGTCAATGTTTCCAAGCTGCCGTTCAAAAGCAACACTCTTAATCCAGACACGGTCTGTACCCGCCTCGCGACGGGCCGTGGCAAGAAGATCCCGCGCCTGGTCGATCTGGTGCGCGTCCGCCTCTAGTTTGACGGCAGCTAGCCAGATATCTTCGTTGTTGGGATTTTGGTTGAAGGCACGCCCCAGTACACGACGTGCATCATCTATTTCTCCAGATTGCCACTTTTCCTTCGCAAGGTGAAGCCATAATTCTTCACTCTGAGGACAAGCCTCCACTGCCTTCTCAAGGACTTGCCAGAGGGCTTCCTTAGTGCCATGGTTGCGCTCAAGATCGGCCGCCGCGAGCCATATCGATCTGCGATTGACAAAGACACGCAATGCATATGCATAGATGGCCCTCGCCGTCTCGTACTTTCCCCGGGCGATACTAGCTTTTGCATCATCCATCCAGATATCCTTTCGGTCGTCATCTTCGTCCAAACCCCATCCAAGGGTCTCGCGGATGATAGCACCACAAGTAAGGATTGCGCCTTCTTCTTCGCACTTTTCAGCCTCCGCTATCCACTCCTCCCTCTTCAGCATGGCATTCTCTCTAGCGAGAGATTGGATAGCCCTCTTCATCACGTTTACCTTACTGAATGTACCCAGCTGCTCCTGAAGTCGGGAGGCGGCGATCCAAATCTCGTGGCTGGTGGGTACCGCTTTTCGTGCTGCATTCAAGACCTTCTGCGCAGCTTCGGGGGTTTCAAGTCGCGCGAGCGCTAGCCAGAGCTCGACGGATAATGGAATCATCTCGACCGCTTTTGCCAGAAGAAGACGTGCATCAGCGGGGTCATCCTCCAGATTAACGGCCTCTTTCCAGATAGTAACTGATTGAGGGATGTGAAGAATGGCCTGTCTCAGGACGTTCTTCTTGGCCCGAGGCTCCGTTTCAAGCCTCATTGCCTCGATCCACAATCGCGTGGAGCGGTCGTTATTTTTAATAGCATTCGCGGCAATGACCTTAGCGTTATGGCCCTCATTCAGTCGGATATTCTCCAGCCATCCATCTTCACTTTTCGGGCATAACTCGCATCCCTTGGCTATGATATTACGAGCGGTGACAATTCGCCCGGCAAGTTCTTCCAAGCGCGCGAGCGCAATCCATCCTGGAGCATGCTTGGGGTTCGTTTTGGTCACTGACTCTAGCAATACACGCACACGCTTGATATCACCCACTTCAACCTCACCGGCTTTGAGTTCAGACTGAGTGAGACTGGTAAGGTAGCCCTTTGGGTCAATATTTGTCGCGCTTCCAGACGCAACGTCCCCGGAAGACCCCATTGCTGCCTGGTCAAGCTTAACCTTGAGAACTTTGTCACGGGCAGCACTGATGTCCGCAAAATTCGTTATCGCTCCGTCTGTCCCATCTGCCCCACGGGCGTCGGTTTGAGCACCATCGTCAGCAACGGTGGTCTCAAATTGAGTCGAGTCCCTTGCGCTCGCAATCACACTATCAGGTACTGCATAGAAACGCTGTCGCAAATTCTGTTTGGCTCGTCTATTTTTACCCGTCAGGTCGCCGACCTCGGGGAGGTTCGCCCAGTCCTCTTCGGATACAGAGGCTAGGGAACGTTTCAAGTCCGCAAACTGTTGCTGAATTTTTGGGTTTTTACGTTCGTAGTCTTCTCGCTCTTGGAGTTCTCGAGTTTCCCTATAGATGGCGAAGGAACCAAGTCGGTATTCTGTTCAGAGAAACCGGGGGTGAACCCGATGAACAAATCATTTAACAATAAAGATAGGAACTGGGAAACTAACCTTCGCGCTTTCCGGCGCTTATCCATTTTCTCATCTACCTCTCGATATATGCGATCGGCTTCGTCATCCTCCTGATCGAATTGCCCATATGCAAACAGCCCAACTTCGTTATCCGGGTCTTGAAAGCGTTCATCATCTTCTTCCTCCGCTGGCTTGTCTTCCCGACCCCCTTTTTCACGCGTTGCGCCATACGCTGTCGGTGGAGCCGCACCAAGTAATTGTGCCCTCTTCGCAAGTGCAGCTTGGATCTGCTCTGGTGTTGGTCCCTCTCGTGCAGGCCCCAAATCTGATCGAGTGGTGAAGCCCGTCGCACCTCTTCCCAGACCCGCAACGTAGTTCTCGGGCGCTGCTTGGTTTAAGAAATCCTTCCGTCCAGACGCCATCTTGGTCTAATATTCCTAAAGAAAAAGGAATAAAGGAGACCGAAGGGAGACGTTAGAGCAGTTGAAGATGGGCTGGAGCTCATGGAAGCTTGCTTCATTGAAAAGCACTGGCCGCAAAAGCATAATTCCGTGCCGGTAATCTTATCGAAATCCTCCACATATTTTTTTTCTCGTTGAGGGAAAAGAACTTTTATCAACACTTGGATAAGAGCGATTTTCCTAGTTTTGATCCTAGAGTTCATTGGATTCTTTTTCTTTTCTCTTCTAAATTAACCGTCATACTGATCGACACGACGGTTCAATCACCATGCCGAAGATACAGAAAAAGCACAATAGCGCCTCACATTCCAACCCTTACGCTGATGCGGCGGCCAAGACAAAGGCCGCACACAGTGTATTCAAGATGAATACGGACATTGGACAGCACATTCTGAAGAACCCCTTAATC
This sequence comes from Aspergillus diversus, assembly GCA_027569885.1. Taxonomy (NCBI): domain Eukaryota; kingdom Fungi; phylum Ascomycota; class Eurotiomycetes; order Eurotiales; family Aspergillaceae; genus Aspergillus; species Aspergillus diversus. The sequence continues at coordinate 230,142 of JAPDKZ010000016.1, forward strand.
GCCCAGGCTATCGTCGAAAAGGCAGATTTGAAGCAAAGTGATGTAGGTGCTGGCGAAATTGAATCCAAACTAGGGCTCCTATTGCTCACACTTCAACGCATAGGTTGTTCTTGAAATCGGCCCTGGTACTGGTAACCTCACTGTTAAAATCCTCGAAAAGGCAAAAAAAGTTATTGCTGTGGAACTGGATCCTCGAATGGCTGCAGAAGTCACAAAGCGCGTTCAGGGTACGCCGGCGCAAAAGCGCCTAGAAGTTATTCTTGGGGATGTCATCAAAACGGAGCTTCCATACTTTGATGTTTGTATTAGCAACACTCCGTACCAGGTATGTTCTATGTGTACCTATATATTCATTCCTGCGCCTGTATCTAAAACCGTCCCTCTAGATCTCCTCCCCCCTTACCTTCAAACTGCTAGCAACCTCCCCCGCACCCAGGGTGTGCATCCTTATGTTCCAACGCGAGTTTGCACTGCGACTTTTTGCAAAGCCGGGCGATAAACTTTACAGTCGGCTTTCCGTGAATGCCCAGATGTGGGCTAAAATAGACCATGTTATGAAAGTTGGCAAGAACAATTTTAAGCCCCCGCCGCAGGTTGAATCGAGCGTTGTCCGTTTAGTTCCAAAAAACCCAAGACCACAAATTGACTATGACGAATGGGACGGACTTCTCAGAATTCTTTTCGTGAGAAAAAACAAGACCATCCGATCCAGCTTCCTCGGCAAATCCACAGTAATGGATATGCTGGAGGCCAACTATCGAACGTGGTGTGCGCAAAATGACATTCCGGTGGAGGATGGCCCTGCAGAGGACACTGAAATGGACGGGATTGACATTGGCGATACCCATGCGGATGAAGAGGAGGCGGACGAAGGTATGGAGGTGGACGAGGACGATGATGTACCAGACTTTTTCAAAGAGCAAGCAAACACTCGCATACAGGAAGCTCTCAAGAATCCACCAAGCCGGAAGAAGAAGGGGAAAGTATCAGAGCTGGTGCGCGAGAAGGTACGACAGGTATTAGAGGAGGATACGGGGCTCGGGGAGAAACGTTCAAGGATGTGCGATGAGAATGATTTTCTGAAGTTATTATGGGCGTTTAACCAAAAGGGGTTCCACTTCAATTAGAGTATGAGCAAGGGGTTGAGGGAGACATATATCATATCTCCCCTTATTACCCGGGGCGACCCCGAGTAGAGGTCATTTAATGAATAACGACGTCGATCATTGCCAGCCATTCTCGGGGGACTGGGCGCCAGCCGGACGAAGATGAGCCCGAGAATCCTGAAACAAACTCTGCCAGATGAAAGCTTCACTCAGTAGGAGCTCAATATCTTTCTCGGTCCAGTCTCTTGTAGGAAGGGCTTGAAGAAACATCATAATTTCCTGCAAGCCTTTAACATATGTAACATGGTTAATCCCGGGACACCTTACCTGGAAATCCATTTTCACCAGCTGGTCTGTCCATTTCACTAGAAATGCTGCACAAACATATAAATGAAATCGTGAGAAGCCCTGCTCCTCGGCCTTGACAGCAGATCAGCAAAATTTCAAGCAATCTCCGTGAATGTTCCCCACAGATATTTGAAAGAGGAAAGAACAGTTAGCTGATGTTTCATACCATATAAGTATCCCACATTCTTATAGTATTCCGCACGCTCATTTCCCGCATGAGCAAGCAGTTCATCCATCGGAAGCTAAATTGCATGAATTCAACCCCTTCTTGTTCGAGATGTTTGGCAAGAGTAGAGTCAATACGCATAGTCAAGTCGCGCAATGCTCTAACCTGCCTATGGATTCCCGGCTGGGCGTAGATATAGTTATCCTGGATACCATCCAGTAGTTTTGTCAGGCACCAAAATGAGTCGGCTTCCACGGCATCTAAAACACTCCTGGGGAGCTGTCCAGGGTCCATTCCTTCTTCAACATTAAGATCGGTGATATAGACGCCGAGGAATACCTGCCAAAGGGGTGTAACAAGGTCGTTGATCCCCTGAACATAGCCGCTAGCAGGATGTCGGATGGCCCAGACATAAAGAATTCTTTCTAACGAACGCTGAGTGGCTTCATAGCTATACAGCTGGATATGGGGGCTTGTGCGAGGAACGTCTATACTTATTTGGTGCCATATCGCTTCATCCAGTCCCCTGGTACGCCCAGTTCCCGAAGCCGGGGAAGCTGCAGTGTTACTGCGTTCAAAGGCCTGTCGAACTCCGTCCAAATATTCCTTCCGCTTTCTCTCTAAAGTTGAGATGCGCCTTTCGCTATTTGTTGGAAGGTAGCCCAGGAGAAGCTGCCAAGTCATTGCTCGTACCTCGTCAGGGACTCCCGACCAGGCCAAATTCCTCAATTCGGATAAAGGGACGGTGCTTGTTTGTAGGAGACGCTTGAACTTGTTGATCCTGGATATGCGACTAGAGTACATATCCATCTCCTTAGGAGAAGCGTTCTTTGGGGGGGGCGCATGATTGATCAAGTTCAACGCATTTGCGGGATCTTCGAATGTGGGTTAGCCAGGTCCGTTTTAGTTTGTATGGGTTGATCCTCGATACATACCCCTTAAAATGTCCTTATACTGAGGTCGGAGGATTTTGCCTTCACCTTTCCGCGTTGTGGGGTACATGGCAATATCCCGTTCCTCCGCAATATCCGCGCTGTTTGCACGTTGTCTATTGTTTCCTAAACCAACACCAAGTGTCGACGGTTTGCCGGCAGGTTTGACTGTCGGCTCAACAGAATTCACGTGAAAGGAATGGTTATTCCGATTCTGCTTCTTACGCATACTCGTGATGCTAGGAAGCCCGAATTCATCCTCATCGTCATCATAGATGATATCCTCCTCCTCTGCATCATCGTCCTCGTTCTCGTCGTTTCTTTGCCCTGTACGCTCGCGACCCCATAATTCATTTTGTTCGTCCATGATGCCGGAATATGATGTGCGTGGAGACGCAATCCATACCCCTGGACGGTGGGAAGAAGGAGAGATATTTTGAGGATTTGTCGAAGAGGATCGGGGTGGTGTTCGTGGCCGCGCGTGCCGCTGGGGTAAAGCACTGCCCAAACCAGTTATCAGTCAGAAACGGTTGGAAATAAGATGGAAATATCCAGGTGTGGCACTGGTATCGCCCGGGGAACAACAAACTTCAATATGTGCGCATGTGAGTATGAAGCGCCAACGACTGTCCTCTGGTCGTTGGATGAAGCACTTTGGTTTTGAGATGCCGATCTAGCTTTCCAGAACGGGGTAGCTGTCTGTCTTGAGGGTATTAGCACAAAATTAGGTGAAAGTAAGAAACAAAGAACATTCGTCGTGGAAGCCATAAAATAGCCAGGTCTCAACTTACTCAGAGCGTTCTGCAGAAGTAAGCGGGGGAGCTATATCAGCCACTCGATCCAGATGCTAAGATATTGGGGTTATGAGGTACGAACCAACCTGAACCATCTCCTTTGAATATTTGGGAATTGAATCAGTTGTTAGCCAAAGGAAAGAAAATCAAGATGACCTACCGAGATACTCACCTGTTGCAGGCCCTTTTTTGCAGCCATTGTAGGGGCTACTCATGCGGAGGAAATGATGTCAATTTCACAGGTCATCCGGTCAATCAAGAGACAGGGGAGGAGGCAGGAGTGCGGGGTGCACAGCAACACTGTGGTGCTGTTTTTTACTCATTGGGCTGCCTGAGCTGATCGCGAGAGCCGCCCCACTGCCATTATACAGAGTATAATCGTATCCTTGGGGTTATGCTATTCCTCAATTCTAGGGAATCCAAGTAAATGGCCTAATCCTATCCCCCATCAGGAGCAAATCGGCGTTGAGAAAACAAGAGGTAGTATACTACAACTCAATCGTGTAAGTTTGAAGAGTTTTGTAATGTAATTACGTACCACATTCAGTATTCTTTTCCTCAGGGTTCATCTTCGAGCCAAATCGTGTTGTTTTGGGTCACGTGAGGTGTAAGGTATGGAAAATGAGGAACTCCTCAAGGCTTGAGCAGTAAATCGGGCCGAAGCGTATGTATGTTCGGAAACCGTACGGGTGTAATTTTGCCCTCTCGGAAGAACTCCTCACCTTCAACATCTCATCTCATCTCATGTCGTCGCCTCTTCCTTCCTTCTCTCTCTTTGTTGCCTCCTCCTTTCCACCCTTTCCATTTACACATCCCCTTCAATTTATCACTTTTCTACCTCCCAACCATCAGTTAATATTTCTTTTTTCTTAGCCGTCATAGGTTTCATATCTTTTTCAATAATACAAGACTAATTTAAGGTCCATTCCCTCTGCCCTTGTTCCATTTCGCAATTTTCTTTTCAATTCCCCAGTCCCAGCCTGGCTTTTGTGTCAATCCTCTTTTACCGCTTGAGTTATTTATTTTGACAATAGTCATCATGTCCGAACCAGAGGACGTTGAGGAAGATCTGTTCGCTGATCTGTATGGCTCGATTCCCGCGTAATTCAATTGGCAAACCTAACCTCGTTTCTCCTAGGTATGATGCGGACGAAACGACCAACCAAGCGATTTCAGCAGTCCAACTTCCAGTGCCTTCGACTGACCCAACCCCAGCAGCTCCTGCACAACCCTACAACCCTCCGGTTAATCAACCTATCGAAGGTTTTCAGGATGACGCCGAGGCTCTGCGCAGTGCCCCTCAATATCTGCCTCAAGAGGGAATGCAGCAAAATGGGATTGCTAGTCTAGACACGGGTTTTAATGGTGCCTCCATGCCGGCTGGAGAAACAGAGCATCAAGGGACCGGCATTAAAGAAGATGGGTAAGTCCTTCCTTATAAGCGGATTGAATTGTATTCGTACCACCACGCGTATCTTGGGTGCCAACAACCCCCCTCTCCCCCCCTTCCAAACCTGGCGAAATATTACATCCCCTTTTCTCCGAAATTACAACCCTACATATCGCCCCATTGAGTTGATTGTTGGAGCCATTGAGAAATCATTTCCGCAATATCTGTTCTATCAGTACACTACGATGATCAACGGGGAGTTTCAGCATTCTGGATTGTGACTGCGCAAAGACTGCTTAGTGTCTGAGCTGATGGTCCATGAGAGGGGCACTGCTATGGTATGAGGACTTGGTGATATGGAATGAAGGAAGAGGTTCAATGTCTAAATCAGGGTCTTCTCTGGAAACCAGTCGTGATTGCTAGAGGGAACAAGGTTACGGTCAACCCTGGACAGGCAGCTTCTAGATTCGTCAAATTCATCTAGAGAAGTCAGATGGAGGTGAAAACGCCCACCGGTGTACAAAACTCAGGTGAAGAGATGTATGAGCAGGCTGCATCAATGTGGCAATCGCGCAGGGAGGCACAGACCGATATCCTGACTCTACGAAACCTTGTCTCGAGCGACTATAGTACAGCTGATACTATATAGCTTCTTGTCGATATATCTTGATAGAGCACACACCCCGCAGCATGGAGTAGAAACCTCGGCTGTTTGGGTGGGCAATATCGATCAGTTTACCTAGCTTCGGACTCTATTAGACAGACAGGCAAAGGATTCTTGGTCAGAGAGACAAAGAAAAGAAAAATTTGACTTATTTCGCCCCGCATACTCCAACTTGTGGCCTGTCTACTACTACTCGCATTCCCACTCGATTCCGTGCCTACTTATTTCATTTGGCTTTCGATTTACTGGGTCTCGTAATCCAGTGGATTTGACTAGAGTTACGATAAACACAATGAGCGATATGCCTCATTTCGGCTTCGGTTCGATGTATGCTTGCCAAATACAACAAAGCCAAAGACTGCTGCCTTTTTTTTCTCTCTTCAGCCCTCCAGCAGCTAAGGATACGGCCTATCGACCTGTCATCAACCTGGTGGCTATTGCTTCACTTCCACAGGAATAACCTTGACTGGATAAAGAGTGTGACACTACCTAACGCCATCGACATTAGGACTCTAGCAACTCACATCCTCATGCCTATTTAAACCCCCATGGACCATCACCTGCTCTAGCAGTCGCATCTCCTACTCTTGACCATTTTCTCAACTTCTGTGTTCCAAGCCCATGTTTTATATGCATCGCATGTGTATCACTGCTGAATGGCAGTTTACTAACAATTTTGCTCAGGAAAATGTTCATCGGGGGCCTGAACTGGGAAACAACGGATCGTACGTAATTCTGGGAGCTTTCCTAGATTTTTAATATATCTTATACACTCTAACCTCGCCAACTAGAATCTTTGAACGACTACTTCTCCCAATTCGGGGAAGTACAAGAGTGTACTGTGATGCGTGACAGTGCTACTGGCCGTTCCAGAGGCTTCGGTTTCCTGACATTCAGGGATCCCAAAACAGTCAACACTGTGATGGTCAAAGAACACTACTTGGATGGGAAAATAGTAAGATATACATCAGTAGCCCGCCATTTCGTTTAAGCTTCGCCTTACATACCTTCAGATCGACCCAAAACGTGCTATTCCGCGAGACGAGCAAGAGAAAACGAGCAAAATTTTCGTGGGAGGAGTCAGTCAAGAGGCCAATGAACAAGACTTCAAACAGTTTTTTATGCAATTCGGGCGCGTGATTGACGCCACCTTGATGATCGATAAGGATACTGGCCGTCCCCGCGGGTTTGGTTTTGTGACGTTCGACAGCGAGGCCGCCGTTGAAGCAGCCCTTTCACGCCCTCTAGAGATTCTCGGCAAGCCAATCGAGGTCAAAAAGGCCCAGCCAAGAGGAAATTTACGCGATGAAGATGATCGTAGGAATCGTCGTGGCCGGGATAGTTTCCGAGAGGGAAGCCAGGGCGGCGATAATTCCCAACAGCAACCAGGCGCCCAAGGACAAGCCGGCATGCCCGGTGGCCTCACTCCCCAAATGATGGCTCAGTATTGGCAGCGAATGCAGCAGTATTTCGCCTTGATGCAGCAGCAAATGGCCGTGGCAGCCGCCCAAGGCCAAGGCATGGGAGCGATGGGAATGGGTGGAATGAATCCTGCCATGATGCAGCAAATGCAAATGAAGCAGATGCAACAGATGCAAATGGGCAATAATCAACAATCAGGAAGTATGAGCCCTCCGCCTCAGAGCTCGACCCCACAAGCGATGCAGAACATGATGAACCCTGCCATGATGCAGCAGATGCAGCAAATACAGCAGATGCAAAACCAAGGGCAGGGCAGCAATATGCAAGGACAGATGGGAAATGGGATGGCTATGGGAGGAAATGGAGCCGCAAACATGAATATGGGTGGGAACTACACAGGCCCCCGAGGAGGTCCGGGATATAATGCTCACGAACAGATAGCATTTGAACAACAGAAGTACGAACAACAACAAGTGCGTCGAGCCATGGAGAACCGCGGTTTCTCTCCATACCAGCAAGGCGGTCCAACGTCGTGGGAAGGCATGTACGATGAAGTCCCCCAACCCAACATCCCCACAGGACCTCAGGCCATGAACCGTAGCGGTAGCATGGGACGTGGTATGCCTCGGATCTCCTTCCCCCTGGGTTCTTCTTCTTCTTTTTTTTCTTTCTTCTTTGAATCTCCATCCTTTAATTCAGACTAACTTATGGTCAGGCCCGACACCGCAACCCCAAAGCGCAGCCCCCGCCAACGCTCCCACTGGCCCGAAAAACGCCGGGAAGCCTGGAGCAAACTATCGTGGAGGCGGACGTGGAGGCCACCGAGGCTTTCATCCTTATGCTCGAGGCTAATTTATCTGTGTAAATGAATATTGCTGGGTCCACATCAACCCCCGTTTTTGATTACCTTCTTGTGTCCTTTTTCCGACGAAGTTGCCCCAACAGAGCCCCTTTTACTTATTCATCCACTAGCCTGATCCAATACATCTCGGGGTATCGGGGGCTTTCCTTTCGAAAATGGCCATGTCTAATGTACTCTGTTAATCAATGATTTTCTCTCCTTGCCTGTTTACACCCTTTGTGATCTCTCTTTCACTGACTAATTAAATTTATGGCGCCAAGGCCTACGGAGAAAGGGAAATTCCAAAAAAGCTCATCAATAATTTCAAATCGTTCAGCTACCCCATAGCTCTGTTGAGCTAACCTATTATTATTAAAACATCCGTACAAGAACTGCACTCAATCATGGCTCTGCCACGGGTATCAAGCCCCTTTTATTTATTACCTTACCCTGCCCTACCTTGCTCAAGCTTAATCCCATCTAGGGGTATACTACTCTGGATCAAGTATTTTTCTTCATGAAAAGGGGTCAAATTTAACATCAAGGGAAGTGGCCAGCTTATCTTCAGCCCCTTATCATCGGTCAAGTCCAAGAGTTCTCTCAAAACAGCATTCAGTTTCAGTATTATTCATGGCAACCTAGCCGAGCTGTATTTCTTCCCTTTATTGTTGGCGTACTCTGAACAGTGAACACAATTTTAAAACAATAGTACATATTTTCACTCAGGAATATATAGATAGTCAAAACAACATCGAATTCAAGAGCTGCATAAGCGCCACCTTCGCGCACTATTTTGCGTTTGAAAAACCTGGGGCATTAACCGATGATGCACACAGCCCACCCAAAGCCGTATCGTATAAAAAGGGGGAAGAAAAGTGGTATTGATTCAAGCGGACATGGTAATGAAAGGAGTGTCTAAGTAAGAGGTAATGTAGGGTTTCGCTAATCAAGGTTTGAGGGGGATTCAAGTTGGAAACGGAAGAAAAATAATAAACAAAGAAAGTTCAAGTATTCCCGATCAAATACGCTAAATTCATCAAATAATATTGGCGCCTGGGAAGAGCAATGTCTCTATGCTTCAAAAAGGACCAGAAAAGTTGGCAAAATAACGAAGATGAAAACTATTGATAGCCGAGGGAATTCAATAGGCATAGCCATAGCCAGGCTGACGTGGTTCGGGAGAGCCGCCACGGCTGTCACGGCTTTCCCGGCTCATGCTACGACCGTGTTGATGGTCATAAGCATAATCAGAGTCGACTAATCGATCTGTGCTACCCGTGAAATCACCACGAGACTTTGTCGGATACTGATGGCGGAATGGCTCGTACGGTCCAGCGGAATTGAAGTTGCTCATCTCCGAGTATTGTTTGCGAGGGGGATTGTCCATAAGAAGCGATTCTCGAGCATCCAAGGGGGTAAGGTCATCGATATCACCCTTCGTGTTATCTAGAGCGAGATGTACAGTTAGCAGAACGTCTTTTTTTTCTTCCCTGACGATAATATTATTTGAACTTACCAGCATTCTTACGTCGCCTAGCATGAGGGTTCTCGCGGCAGCAGAGAATAATAGCGTTGACAGCAATAAGAATGGCGAGAATACCAGTTAGCGCTGATTGCACCGCGATGAGCACAATTCCCGTCACAGTCTTAGTAGTTTGAGACAGGCCTAGTTCCTCAACAAAAACTAAGATACAAGCAACGGACAATACGCGGACCACCTGAATGCTGATGTTGATCCACTGGGTCGATTTAGCAATGAATGGTCGGTACCAAAGCAGAAGAATCAAGAGGAGCGCCTCGATAATAAGCTGGCCGCCAGACTGAACGAGACCATGTCCATCACCAGCGGCAATGACGCACCCTTTGGCGAACATATAAACGATAATTGGGACAAACAGCCACCAGTAATCCTTTTTATAGTTGTCGTAGAAAAGACTGTATTTGCGCCACGTCTCCCTATCCTCGTATAGGCTCGACGCGTCGCCTTCCGATCTCCTGTACTTTCGAGCCAAGATCATGATGCGGATACCGAAGAACAACAAAATACCAGTGAACACGGCGAGAGTGACGCCAGCTAGGAGCTTCGCAGCCCACGAATCTCCGTTACTGAGCTGGTAGACGCAGTATAACACCCAGATTCCGTAAAGAATAAGAATCAAGTTGGTTATCGTTCGGCCGAGCAGGCCCCAATAATCCTTGCGAAAACTTGCAAGCTTCTGGGGAAAAGAGCCATAAAGCGCCCACAATTCGAGGATGACCTTGAATAGCAGGATACCCACAGCGATCGCCGCAACGACGATTGCGAAAATCAGCAACACCGTCATGAACGTGTTTGATTGGGGGATATATAGCTCCTTGGACATCGTTGCGATTCCGCTGAAATTTCCGTCGGCAGCTTGATCTAGAGCCTGGCCAAGTGTGACTGTCTCATTACCGGAAGCTGTTTCGTTGACCGATGTTTCGAGCTCCCGGGCAGTTAATCTTACAGCCCCGATAACCAAATCCAACCCTCGTTTGGAAACAGAGCTAGATGAAGTTGTGTTGTGGAGGTACTCATAGCTATTTTGAGTGAGATTTCCTCCGGTGGCCTTTCGGAAGTCATCGATGGAGGTTTGCATTTGGCCCCACGGGATTAAGCCGGTGCTGAAGGCAAAATTCTTTGCAAAGCTACGATAAACTGGGGGGTAGCTGACACTGAGCATACCATTGGTGGCCATGGAATGGAACCAACCCATGACCTCCCCAAATCCAGGACTTGAGGAGGTTGCTCCAGGGTTTCCAGCAGAAGCCAGGGCGGACAGCCCGCTCAGTGCCAGGGCTGCCCCAGCTACACCGACAGCAGCGTAAGAAATACCGGGAATCTCAAGCGTCTTGCCGTTAGATAGGCCGGACTGAATACAGGCGATCTCCTTTCCATCCTTTTTGGACTTCAACTCCAGCTTCGCTAGTCCGTCTAGGTCGGGAATTGCGAAGGCGATGGAAGGTATCTGACTAGCAAACTCTTCTGGGATTTTCTGCGACCCGGTGGCTGAGAAGGTGCCGGTAGGAACAGGGCAAAGTTGGGCAATATAATTTTCACTGCTGCAAGGGTCGAAATCCTTGGAGTATACTTCATTCCCATATGCGGTAACTGACAAGAGCGCTGTGATGTTTTGTTCTTCGGCATTCGTTCCCTTAACATCAAAAACGATTTCCCTAGTTGACTTCGTAAATGTCATGTGCAGCTCCTGAACCTGGATAGCAGAATCATCCAAGCATGTGGCGACACTTCCAGTACTTAGTGTATCGGCGGCATGGATTTGGGAGGGCAACAGGCCCAGGGCGATGAGCGCAAAACGAGTTGGAATATATGTTCGCATCTCAGCAAACAACAGCTGTATTATTCAAGAAAATCCCAACTTTCAAGGAACCAGCATTAACGCTTTACGCGGCCGGGAGGGGGGTAATGATTAAAATAAAAGGTGTAGTATGTCAATTCCAACTCCAATTAACCGCTCCTGTCGATCTTATTGGAATCACAGCAGGGTCAACCTGGCTAGAATGAAAAGTAAAGAGTGGTAATGTTTGGATGGAAAGGAAGAAATGGGAAAGTTGATCAACGGAGCTGCCCTAAACAAAAAAGAGAGATCAACTGAGGTCAACGAGGTTTTCTCAAAAGAGGGACATATAATAAAAGAGAACCAGAGGACTCTGAATTCTTCCACTCACCTTCTCTCGTCCCTCTATCACAGCCAATGACAAGAGACGGGGAGAAGGGTGAGTCGCCTGAGCAGGAAGGATTGCGAGGTCCAAACGACGGCGAGGTACTACAGCTTCACCAATAACGATGGCGGGTTGCAGGTGGCGAAGGGAGCGTGATCACTCAGGCGGGATGGACAGATTGAGAGGATGTTGGAAGAGAGTGAAGTAAGAAAGAGGAGAGTGTGGATGTGAGGAATATGCAGGGCGCGAGACAAAAAAAGAAAAAAGAAGAAGAGGAAAATTAAAAATCACCCTCACAGATAAAAGAGAAGATCCAGCAAGAGAGTGGAAACAAACGCAGGTCAAAAAACAGCTGTCGATGGTACTCCGTCCCTCTTCATCCAGCTATTCCTGTAAGAGGCAATACGCAAATGTGAGTACGAAGTATCAAAGCTAGTATGGTACGCTGGGCCCAGGAAAGGGCCTATGGAGAAGATTCAGGCCCCGCGCGGGACTTTGCAGCATCCAGTCACCACCAGTGTCTACTAATAATAACCAAGGTAATAATCTGTGTTGGTTTGAGGCTGTGACGACTTGCCCCTGAATGTCTCAAGATGGCCCGTTCCTCTCCAGCAACCAGGCCAATGAGGCTGCCATTCAGCCCTGAAGCCCGCTCGAAGCCTGGTGGTTCTAGACCGACGCCGCCTGGTAGTTAACTCTGGGCTCTGGAGCCACCAACCATTTGGAGCTGGCGACTATCTCGTCCCAGGTTCTGAATTTTATTTATTAATAATTCTTATTCTTATTTTCCTCTTCAAGAGCTCTTGTTGATCCATCCTCGAAGCAGGTATTGATTGTACGACAACATGGACAATCCATACACAACAAGCCTTGAGGGGTGGTCCGAAAGTCTGGTGCATGATCTACGGAGTACGATCAGGTTTTTCGAGACCTTTACTAGTGCTGTTGATCGTTTGGTCGAGTTGAAGATTGAGGTATGTGTCAAGAAAAGAAACTTGTAAATTGAAAAAAAAAATAAATAAATAAATAAATACCAAAGGCTACCAGACCCAGCCCGAAGCAGCCAACTAGTTAAGTTCATGTCGCTTGTTGACTATGGCGTATGAATTACTATGAAAAGCAGGGCAAGGTCAAAAGAGCACCGGCAGCCATAATGACGGAGGGGAAATAATAACAAGAATAAAAGGGAACAACAATTATTGAAGAAAGAGACAGGGCCTGGGGCTGGAAGAGATCATCATTATTCCTCCCTTTGGAAGAGATGGTAAGGTTACCTTAAGTAGTTTCAGGCCAAGTGAGTGGAAGTTGGGATCAAAAGCTCAAATTCCGCTGGGCTGAATCGCCCCACAGCCACAACTGACCAACTTGTAGCGTGAATCTTCCCCAACGCCACAGCCTTTTCTCATAGTTAACCGCTTTCTCTAACATCATCAGTCTCAAATAAATGGGATGGCGCTCCCACCATCCATCCAGCAGGCTTCTTTGTTCCTTCCCTCCTCCCCACTCTTCATCCCAGCAGTAATCATCCCTCAGTCCTCATTTCTTTGTCAGATGATAACTCAGCCGACTTCTTTCCCAGAAGCGCTTTTCTCTCCAGTGTTGCTATTTCCGAGCACCGCTTCAATAAATTGGAACACCCAACTTCATAATTAATGAAATTATTCAAGCTAAACAGCTAAGAGTCTAACTGTCTTGTAAGAGAGTGCAATGACAGCTGTAAATCAAAACATTCGCGTCAGCCCAGAAGCTAGTGGGGCTAATGGACGTGCCAAATTTGAACATTCCAAGGCCTGGGTTATTATTATTATTTGGATAACACCATAACGCGCCACAGAACTCGCACAAATGTGGGTTTAACACTCGAGCTAGTCAAGAGCTAGTCAAATGGTAGTCCCGCTCTCGTTCCCACTCATCAACCATCTATTGGCAATAATCAACGACATTTTTCGGGGGAAATCCTCCTCACCCTTTAAAAGTATCCTTTTTTTTTCTGAATGGTTTCTTTTCAAAGAATAAATTTGCTTTTCAAACCCAGTTTTGAGGACGGACAGTTGACAAACAGATGATAATTTATCAGCAAGCCGTTGGGCTTCATTTTATTTCTTCGCTGATGATCACATAAATCTATGATGCTAAGTATTCTGATTCCAGAACCACTTAGAATATCAATTCCTCTCTGTATTTACTTATCCTTCAAATCCTTGATGATACTACACATACCAATAACTAAGGCCAGAAAACACAACTAATTAAAATGTCATGGTTCAATACCCCAGTTTGAGGCTAAATCAATCATATCCCCTGTACCAAGGTTCTCATGCATTATTCGCCCTGATATTTTTTTCATAATCATCCATGTTTTCTAGAATAGCTCCATTGTCCCAGCGAGATAATCTGATGTGAGACCGTATGTTATTAATTAAATTTATCCAATACTTTTCTTTCTCCAACGAGAATATCTTTAAGGTCGAAGTACAGAAGAAGAGACAGGCCCTAATAATGAGATCAATAATACAGTTTCCTTTGTTAAATTGCTCATTTGTCTGGATATTTCTTGAGTCTGTTTACAAAGTATATAGACTGATAAGTTAATGCTAACTACGATATCGTAATAATAATATCCCATCCTAAAAGGAAGACTGGAGCCATGGTTTGCAATTCCAAAGCCGGGAATATTTCTGAGTAAAATCTAAATTTATCCCCAATAACTGCTGGAGAAAAACTTATGACAATACAAGCGGCAGCACGAGACTTGGGCCGTGTTTTGGATGCAAGAAAATCATAATACCAACCATACTTTGCTTCATTATTGTTATAATTACAAGCGTATGAAAAAGACGAAATACCTTTTCCCTTCTTGTTGGGTTTCTCCACATGATTCACTCAACCCGAGACATGAAATAATATAACTTCCCGCTATGAGACTGGTGTCTGTCTCCCTAAATACCTATACCCAGGGACGGAGTACTGTAGATACACTCACGGCTCCCTTTCTCGGGGTTGGAATATCCTTGTGATATGATATGGGGTGATTAGTACCCCAGAACCAAGTTGGAGACGGGGGATGGGAATGCTCGAAGAGCGGCACACATATTCCCCCCTCCTCCCGCAGGGCTAACGGCACGGCCACAACCATTGTTGTCATAGGGCCTGAGACCGAGACACGGCCGGGACAAAGCCCAGCGACTACTGGATGGGCGGGAAAACGTAAGACAGAAAAATTAAAGACATGATCGTCCATATACGAACAAGCTCGAATTGGCTCTCTCTTTCTCCCTTGGTCCGTCTGTCTCTTCAGAAAGAAGATGGAGAGAATAAACGGTTACTTCCGACCCAATTTCTCTTGCGCCTCACGCATCGCAGCTCTCGCGCTTCTGCTGCCTCCTAACTTCGGACCGCGTGGAACTTCGGGCTTGTTCTGTTTGGTGTTTTTCGCCCTTGCCACCCGACGGCGTGATTGGATGGCATCAAGGAAATCTCGTCGGAACTGTTCTGCAACTCGATCATCTGCGGCCTGGTCGTCTCCAGCTGTTTCCTGATCCACCGGTTCATCGTACACATCCACTGGAGAAATCGGGACGTCAGCCAAAGAGAAATATGAGAGAAGAGAGGGAATAAATAAAGTCGAGGTTTTATCGTGACAATTACATTTGCTTTCCCGTAAAACTTCTTCCACAAGCCGATCTCTCTCGACATCTGCACTGGTACGCCGTTTTCGGTTGCGATACCTCTCATCCTTTGCCTGGGGTGCCGGGTTGAAATCTCCCATCTGAAACCGGTCGTCGTCGTTAAGCATTCTTGTCGCGGCTTCTGTACGTGCAATATTTTGTAGCTTAGTCTCCTGGCCAAGATCTATTTCATGTAATTTTCCGAGAGAGGCTGGCTGGCGCTGTGGAAGTCCACTTGTTGATAGCGAACTGCCGACTTCACTCGGGGTAGCAGCCTCCTGACCGGAGAGATCTCCGGATATCCCATGGCGGTACCGCTTAGCCATTTCAGTCTCTATATAGGTCATCCTTATCTTATTAGCCGCCATTACAGAAAAATACGATTTCCTGCTAAATACATTAAGGGGGGTTGGGTGGGAGGTAGGGGTGGGATGAGGATCCGTACATATGTTTATCAACATCAACCGTTTGGCCCGTATGTGCGGTGAATCGATCACTCATTGCGCGCATTCTCTCCTTCTCAATATCCCCCGTTGCGATCGTTGAGGGCGCCATCTGGTTTCCATTTTCGGCGGTCGCTCGCGAACCGGCTGAAAACTCAATACCACCCTTTCGAGGTCGATGAAGTCGCCGGAAACGGGCAACGTCGGTAGGCGGTAGACGGGGTGAATCCCCCCTTTGGGCTTGGAGTATCGTAGAGGCATCTTTGGAAGCCTGGGTTTCCTCTTGGGTGTCTTCTTGTGTATCTTCAAGGCCCGGCCGGCGTCGCAAATATTTTCTCCTCTTCGAGGGTCGGAAGAGAACCTCGGGATTTGAGTCCAGGTCGGCGCTCATAGTCAATCAACGTATATCTTTTAATAGTTCCGGGGTCCTGGCTAAATGGTTATGCGAAAGGGAAATGGATAAATAAATAATAAAATAGCGAAAAGAGAAAGTAGGGGGGAGAAGAGAGTTGGTTTTCAGAACTTCAAATGGTTTGGTGTTCTAACATCAAGTCAGCCATTCGCCCCAAAAGCTTCTGTGATTTTCCCACCGCCGTTGACCAAAAAAGACAAAGCTTCCTTCAACCTCCGGCCACCATCTCCTTCCTGTCACCAGCGACTCCTCAGCCTTCCCCAGTTCTCATCTCCTTACTCCCCTGGCTGTTGTTCGGGGTCCTCTTATCCACCACTAGTCGTTTGATCGATCTAGTGGATACCCTCAAATCCCCCTCCATCCAATTCATTTCGTTAACAACGCCGCCTGTCTTTGAAGATGAACCCTTCCATTCCGCCTTCAGCTGCCGAATACGGCGGTGGTACGTATCCTCGCGGAGTCCCGCGCAGTTACGACTTCTTTAATCCGGTTTCCCCTCCGGAGCTTCTGTTGTAGTTGCTAATTTGGCCGCACGCGTTGCAGACGAGGTTTCCGCCATGGTTCTTGACCCCGGGTTTTCCACGACACGCGCTGGCTTTGCTGGCGAAGATACCCCAAAATCGCTAATTCCGACATATTATGGAAAGTACTCTTTGGACGGGCAAGAAAAGCTCATTTTTGGTGACAATGTCTTCGTCACACCACGCCCTGGCTTGGCGATCTACAATCCAATCGGTAGAGATGGAACAGTGGAGGATTGGGACATGGCAGAAAAAGTCTGGGAGTACTCGTTTACGTCGCGACTTACGGGCGCAAAGGCAGGGAACCCTTTACAAAACGGCCTGAATGATGTTCCGGAGGGGGAGCTACCTACGGACATGGAAGGGGTGGAAACCGAAGAAAAGCCTCTTGCAGACAGCCCCCTCTTGATGTCCGAATGCGGATGGAACCCCACGAAAGCTCGCGAGAAGACGATTGAAATTGCCATGGAGAAGTGGGGGGCACCGGCTTTTTATCTCGCGAGGAACGGAGTTCTTGCGGCGTATGTTATACTCGTCCCTTCCTTGGTCGCTCCGATTGTTGAACTAGGCCCGCAAAATCTCTAACATAAACGGTGTATAGATTTGCCGCTGGAAAGGCATCCGCTCTTGTTGTTGACATTGGCGCATCGAATATCTCCGTGACTCCGGTTCATGACGGAATGATCCTCAAACGTGGCGTCCAGCATTCTCCTCTGGGTGGCGACTACATTTCATCCCAAGTTCGCGCTCTGTTCAAGTCCAATACCCCCCAACCGATCACTATCACCCCGCACTATCTCATTTCCTCGAAAACGGCTGTCGAATCTGGGCAGCCACCACAGGCCAAATATAGGTCCTTTCCCGAAGGCAAGGCGCCAGATAACTCCTACCGCACTCTTCTCGAAGAACGAACATTATCGGAATTCAAGGAATGCGTCGTCCAGGTGTGGCCCGGGCCCAACAAGCTGTCGGCCACTGGACCCAATGGGGTCTCAAACGAGGAAATGGCTAGGAGCAACCCCGGGCGACCCTTCGAGTTCCCCGACGGCTATAATCAGGTGTTTGGTATCGATCGCTACAGAGTGGTCGAATCATTGTTCGACGCCAAAGCTGCAATCCCCGATCCCGACTCCCTATTCCCCATCCCAACCGCGGCCCAGACGGTACCGGAACTTATCAAGAGTGCTCTGAACGGCGTCGATGTCGATGTCCGTCCGCATCTACTAAGCAATGTCGTCGTCACAGGCGCCTCGAGCTTGCTCCACGGCTTCACCGACCGTCTGAACCAAGAGCTCATGCAGACTTACCCCGGCCCGCGCGTGAGAGTTTCCGCCCCCGGTAATACCGCAGAGCGAAGATTTAGCTCCTGGATTGGTGGAAGTATCCTCGCTAGTTTAGGCACTTTCCATCAGATGTGGATCTCAAAGAAGGAGTTTGAGGAACACGGCCCAAATATTGTTGAGAAGCGCTGCAAGTGAGCACTTTGGACACTTCCCCTTCTCTTTCTCTTCCTCTCCTTTTGCAAAAAAGAAAAAAGCCACACAATCCCTTCCCGGTCCCGACCAAAGGCGTACCTTTCTCTTGTTCTTCTCTTTTCTGCTCCCGTCATTTTTTTTCTACCGTGGATTCTGCCGTGTCTGCGACAGTCATGTGTGAAGTGGTAATTTGGCGTTTATGCGCTCCTTGGGACAGCTGGAAAGGCACATTGGAAAGTTTCAAGATGGCCCGAAAGGAAATCGAGCCTTTATTTGATGATTATCTGTATGAGTAATGCCTTCCAATTGAATGGTTTGTAGAGAATAAATTTCCCTATCCAGTGAACGTAATTGTGTCAATACGTCAGGAAATACTAGTAGTAGTGTTGCATTCGAATTTTAAAAAAAAATACAAAATAAATTTTGATACACGAAGATTTTTATGATGTGTTTTCATTGCTAGTGTCCTGCACCTATAATAACTATATACATTGAATGCTAGGGTGTACAAAAATATATATAAAATACACGCATGTGGCCACGCAAAAATTTAACTAACGCTAAAACATCTACAGGAATGTGACAGGTTAAAAAAAGAAATCCATCGGAGGGGTAAAAGAAAGTTGCAGTCCTCGGTATATGATTCGAATCCCGGCATTAGAGAGCCATAGGAGTGATTGGGGTTTTTAACTATTGGCTTAGGATCGGGATTCGGTGGACCACTATGTGTTCTGTTGTTGGATATGTAGGGGAGGGAGGGGGTGAAAGTGAGGCTGTGGTGCCGTCTCGCGCGTGTGAGCTGTAATGGCCTTCCGTTGTATCGGAAAGGCAGTCGGTTATCTGTCAATTGGTTAGCCACATTTACAATCATGGAGTCCCGATTTGGCTCACCTTTGGAGATGGGAGGGTAGGGAGCGCTGTTATGATTGATTGCGCGTCCGCTGCTATAGCCTCTGAATAGCCCGCGCTAGTATAGCGGGATTTTTTATTGTCTAACTCTCGGTGGTAGCTCATTTGGAATGAGAAGATATGCAGTTTAGGGGCAGCATCATGTTTTGGTTTTAGGGAATAGGTGTTTAGCGCTTTTGTTTCCTCCTGGAGCCAGGCCATCTGCCTCTGAAGGTCTTCCTGGCCAAGGCTCATCTGCATATCATCAGAAGGCATGCTGGAAGACTTTGAATGAAATTTGCTCCACAACCCGTCCTTCCGGCACTGGGAAACTGGTCGATCAAGCCTTTTCTCTTTCTGTACCATGCTGTCCCAAACATCGTGAACCTTGTCCGACTTAATATAATGCATCAGCTGATTTTTCATCGTCTCCCGTCTTGCTAATAATGTATTAGAAGTATGTGGTCGCTCTGGATGTCTTGATGGTAGCGTCCCCGAAGGGTGACACTGTGGTTCTTGCCTATTCTTTCGGGCGCTCCTTAGTACTCGAGAGGCAGCTGTTGACGGACGGGTGGGTATATTCTCTGTCAGTTCCTCAACTGACCGTTTGACTGTCAGCTTGGCCTTTGAAAGCCGCCTGGTAAGGTTCCTCTGTAATTTTGGTATGAATGTATTTGAGTCAAACGCATTTACGTGACCCGTCACGGACTTTGCACGGTTAGGGGGCAGTTCATGGGTACCGAATTCGTCAAACTCTTTGACGACTCTTAAATTCGGAACACTTTTCTGCGCCATTCTATGAGGGTTGCGTGATCTAGGTGGAAACGGATGCGCCGTCTCTAGGAAGGGGAAGGCTGGATCGCACGGAAGGGGTTTTTCGATGGCCGGTGAGCCGGAGGAACCGCCGACCATTGATTCTCTTCCGAATAGTCGACCCCTAAGAGACTTGACTCGAGGGAGTGGGTTGG
The DNA here is from genome assembly GCA_027569885.1 of Aspergillus diversus. Taxonomy (NCBI): domain Eukaryota; kingdom Fungi; phylum Ascomycota; class Eurotiomycetes; order Eurotiales; family Aspergillaceae; genus Aspergillus; species Aspergillus diversus. The sequence goes on from JAPDKZ010000016.1 coordinate 249,882, forward strand.
ACGTCATTGTCTGGCTAGTTTTCAGTAAAATGGCTCCGATCGGAAAGTAGTCAAAAGTAATACTAACCACCCTCCTCCTGCTTGCCACGCCCACACGTCTTTGCATTTCAGCAACAGCTCCGCCGAGCTGAGTAAGTGCAGATTGCAGGGCAACCCCCTTTCGGCGGACTTTTGAGAAAGTTGTATTCCACCCCTCTGTGTTTGCTAGCATAGTGTTATAGATAGCCGCCGGGCTCTTAGAAAGTGGGGCATTTTCCTTTGCTGATTGCTCGAGGAAATGCCACAGGCCGCTGATTGCTTCCTTCCCTTTCTCTATGTCTTTAAGAGAATCATTGACTGCAGCAGTGAATCGCTCAACGGCATGCTCTATCTTTTCGTTGTATTGAAGCATATCCAAGCGAAAGCTACGATCTTCTAACATTTCATCGAAAACATCTAGGTTTTGGAGAGGCAAACTCAAATACTGGATGCGGGTGCGGAGGTCGATCTGTATGATAAGGAAATCTTCCGTGGTTCTCGAAATAAAACCATCCACTTCATCAACGTGGGACTGAAGAATTCTGAGTACTTCTGTTTCTGATTTGGCGACCTCTTTGGCTAAGAGGTGAAGGCCGAACGAAATTTGCGCGGTAAGCTTCCAAAAAGGGTGATATCTACAAATAAAGAGTGAGTAAGCCTGTCAAGCTGCCCATTACGGGAATGCCCAGAACCCGCAAGTTACTTGCCTTTCACCGGCCCTCTGGCGCCATTTTCGACCACAAAGCCTTTCATATTGGGGATCCTCGAGGAGATTTCGTCGTCGTGACTGAGCATCATAATCAACGACCCAGTCATTCTGCGTATCTTGTATTGCTTCATATATAGATTCTTCAAATGGGCCTTGCAGTTGGGGAACTGGGTGTATTGGAGCTGAGCTGTGTTTGGCTTGTTCATTATGCGTCATGTGCTCTGTCGTAACTTCCGCTGGTGCGGAAGTTACAGGCAGCTGTTGATTTTCAGGTGTGTTCGCCATTAATGAGGGAATGAGGGTTTGAAGAAATCCGAATTTATACTTCGCTATTAAGAAGTTTGTCGTTTTTTAATGCCCAGGAACCATAGATAACCGGAATTTTACCGATAAGCAACAGGAATAGCCGAAAGAGCTATCATCCTACCGGCACCGTGCCAATTGAACTGTGTGCATTCAAACCCCATCGGGGTCGGCTGCAACTAGGGAAAAGGGTGCGGCAATGGCTGTCCGTTACAAGTACAGCGGAATCGAATTGCAAATGGCGAGATGCGTCTGAAGAACTAATTCCACATCGAGCAAGAAGGAATATTTTTCGGCATTTCCAAGAAGGAAAGAACTGGCGTAGGGTGGTGTGGATTCTTTAGCATGAATGACTTTTGTCTGCTGGCTTTATCGGAGGTGGGCGAGAGCTTGTTAATGATGGTGAAACCGGGTCAACAGCTTTTCCATATACTAATGTGGGGGTAGGAACAATCCGCGTCTCTTGAGAAAAGTCTAGTATTTCCTGGTGATGGTATTCATCCCAGGGGTGTTGGGAGGAGGATGGAGAGAATAGAGCAAGGTGAATGAAAGGCATTAGGGGCAGGAGCAAGGTAAAAAAGGACGAAATATTATTATTCTTGTCAAGAGGGAGAAACGAGGTTAGTGGACCCATTGGCAAAGCTCCCCATGGCGCTGAGCTGTGCAAATGAAACAAGGTGTTGTTGGAGCCAGGGATCAATGATCCAATCATATGTCCGGCTTGTATATTAACTGGTCTGTTATTATTTACTTGTAGTTGCTGTCATTAATCTTGTTATGAGGAACCTGCCTTCCTGAAGTGGTAGAAAGGCTTTTTTAACTCTCTTTCTTTTAATTTTTGACCTGATGGAAATCAATTCAATCTCAATTCCTTGGGCGATTGTAGTTAGTGGCCTGGAGTCGGAAATTACATCCCATGTCTGGTCTGGTCTGCGGAATGGATGATATTCACACGCATTCCGGGGGATTAAAAAAAAAGGAAAGGAAAGGAATAGAGCACTTGTGTTGGTCTGGGCTCCTACGTGTCCACAAATTAAACTAAGGCTGGATCCGTTCTTCGTGTCGATTTGCCGTGCTTGAGATGAGGGACCCATGCAAACAGGCTAATTCGTATGTGAAGCGACTCCACGCTCTTTGTCCACGGTCCAAGCCAAAGTCCCCAAATTCCTTCCGAAGCACCCCACGAGATTCTGTAACACGATTTGCGTCATTGTGGGCTGGGTTGATATAACGAGTTACCTGGGCTCTCTTCGACGAGGCGATAAAAAAAAGTCTGGTTATGTAAATACTGGGCTATAATTCTAAGGTACCAGAAGGTCTAAAGCAGAATTCCAAAATCCTCTTTGCGTTATGATTGAATTTTGATGGAAGCGATCAAATCGAGCGAGAACAAATTGGCGCCGCGAACCTTCCAAGTCTCCGAATAAGGGTTAGTGTTATCTGCAACACAGATAACGATCGGCAGCATGAGCTGGCCCACCTCTTCTCTCTGCAAATGATTGACGGAACGGAAGCCAATCACAACCTTATTCGGCACTGGTGTGGAAGAAAGAATGCTCTTTCCATGCTCGCTACAATCCTTCTCTCCACGAGGTGCTTGAATGAGCACGAGAAACCAGTTTAGCTATCCGTGTCCTCTGAGGGCAGAAAAACCGGATCCCAAAAGTTTGTGGGCAAAGAGAGATCTAGAAAGTCCCCAAAAAGGTTGTCGATATTGGCGAAGCCCTCACCACCTTGTATACAATCGATAGTCAATGGCGCCAGCGGCTCCGAGAGTGTGGCCACATCGTTGATGGGGAGTTGGCTGCCTTCATTATCGAATGCTGGCGGTCTGGTGGCCAATGAAGCCCCTGGATCTGCCGAGAAGGACATCAGACTAGTAACATTATTATTATTATAGTCCATATTTGGCGCCGTTGATAATCTGGGGCCTTGATCATATTGTTGATGTTTAAGCCCCGGGGATCCTTGGATCTGGCGCAGCGTTTTCCTCCCTAATCGCGCCATTGCTTCGGCTGAGTACCAGTAAATACCCAACCCTTCAAGCAAGACACAGCAAGCCTCTAAACTAGCCTTAGCACGATCCGAGTAGGTAATGAGCTTACTCGAGCGGAATTGCTGGTATGAAACACCCATAGAAAGGGCTACTGCATATGGGATGATGGGAAGAGGGGGTAAACGCTGGAAGCATTCCGTGGCAACCAATGAGTATATTCGGACCGCGGCGAGGCCCTGGCGGATGTACGAGGGCTTGGACCCCTCACGGCGTTGGGAGAGCTTGCACCTGCATGACAGTATACTCACAGCGTGGTAATAAAGTTCCAGGAGCCCTTGTTTCAGTTAATTCAAAAAGAGGCGGTGAGACACAAACCAACTTACCAAGCGTAGCAAAATCCAAATCGTCCCGTACCTGGTCACCTATAATCTCTTCGAAGGTTGGGAAATTATCCTCCCATCCAACCGTATGGTCGGCAGATGGGCGATAGAACGATATTACGGTAGAAAGTAAATCGGAAATTGAAAACCAAACATCGAATGCCGATTTGGAATGCGAATTTTTGAAATTGGGCCGTTCGATTCCGATATCTCGATCGGCGAGAATGATAGGGCGGCCACCTATACCTGCATGCATTTTGTCCAAGGTCCACAGGCACCAGAAAAGGCACGACCAAGAACCCCCTGGAACACGGTCGGGTCGCTCAAGATGTAAACCCGCTGTCTGAGCCTGATGGATGGCTTGACAGAGGTGCATCGATGCTGCCTCGGCGCCTTCATAGCCCTCGGAGTGCAACGACATCAAGGCTAAGATACGGATTCTGGTAATTCGATCAGGTTCAAGGCCGGCATTCATTGCCGTCACGAGTCCGGTATATAGCTCGGAGCAAAACTCGCGTGGTGTCATGAGAGGGCCGTCGGGAATGAGACGCAAGTGAGGACCAGCAGTAGTATCTTTCGCTGCAACAAGACATATTGCCCTTTCGAGGAAGGTAGACGTCATTTCTTGGGAGCGGGGCAGGGTGAGCGATTCTTCATCGACTAGAGGCAAAATCCGATTCACTCTAGAGAAATGAATCCCGATCAAGTGGTCTCGCGTTGGAAGAGGAAGATGCTCGCAGGCAGCCATAGCAGCGGAGCAACGCTGGTGTAACATAGACGCAACGGACGGAAACTCAAGTGTGCGATGAGATGGATGATCTGCCCGTGAACTATCCGCATCGGAGCCATCTTCTTTGTTCCTCTCGTAGCTCCGGGAAAGGGAAGAATTGATCCAAAGACCAACCTTGTGGCGAAGCTGAGTATCGCTCGTCGCGTCTACCTTCTCTCGGATGACGGCTTCTGGGTTGAGATCTCCCACAAAGCGCTCGATTCGGGAGATTTCGGAGGGCAGAGGCGTGGGTATTTTCAAGCTGGGCTTCCCCCCTGGCGTTGAGGAGCCGATGGGCAGGGAGCCGGAGGCATCGGTCTCTTTAGCTTTGGAGATCTCATGGATCTGGTAGGGGCTGGATTGATTTTCGCCCCTGAGATGATGGCAACGTTTCTTCAGTAAGTTGATGATAATTTAGCCTTAATCGAAGCTCGCCTAGGGCTGGGAACCAAGAAGCATAGATCACACCTTTTTTCGTTGACAATTGGCACATGCTCGTAACGCTCTTGTTCGGCGCCGCGATTGAGGGGTATCTGGGAGCCAGGTGAGCTCCATGCGGGTCAATGATGGACATATGCATGTATAAAATGGCAGCCCTCATTGAAGTAGGATAGAAAGTAGATCATCTGGCTTATTATGAATACTGCCCTTCTACTGTACTTCAATGGCCATCCTGTTCCTGATTCGGTGGGGAAGATGTACTGTGCAACCCTGACTCGTCGTTCATAGTCACCATGACCAAACTTAATGAATTTCTACCGCCAAGCCGCCAAGCCGCCAACGCGATCGATCAGCTTCAGAGCGCGTCACGTTCCGCACGCGTTCGCTTTTTCTGGGGAATGATGGCCCTGAGCCCCAGATGAGCTCTTTCTCACTATCTTCTCCGCCATAACCTCTGAAATTTGCAACCTCTGGAGCTTTTATTAAGTTACTGCTATTACTATCAGAGCCACTATCTCGGTAGCTTTGCATCCAATTCACTTACTGAATTAAGTTCAACGACCCTTCCAGCCATTTGACTCTCTTCGGAAGATGCCCAGTCCAAGCCTGAAGCGCGGCGCAGGGCACCTCGCATCTCCTACAACCGACTCGAAGAAGCCCAAGTCTAATAGCAGCATCACATCCTTTTTCGGTACCCCCAAGCCAAAAGTCAATTCAACAATAGCCGCCGGGCACCCCATAAAATCCAGCTTCAACAAACAAAAATGGGTTGACACATTGACTTCGGAGCAGAAGACGCTCTTGAAACTCGAAATTGACACAATGGATGAGAGCTGGCTGGCACACCTCAAGGAGGAAATTGTGAAGCCCGAGTTTTTGGCGTTGAAAAGCTTCCTGGAGAAGGAGAAGAAATCGGGTGTGAAGATCTTCCCTCCAGAAAATGAGATTTACTCCTGGTGCGCCTTCTCCCCACCTTCGAATACGAAGGAAATCAATAGTCAGGGCAACCCCTCTAACACCCCAGACTTACAGGTCCCGTTACACCCCACTTCACAGCGTGAAAGTCGTTGTCGTAGGTCAAGACCCATATCACAATCACAATCAAGCCCATGGCCTGGCATTCTCGGTTCGCCCGCCCACTCCGGCCCCCCCGTCTCTGGCCAATATTTACACCGGGATCAAGAATGATTACCCGTCATTCCAACCTCCTCCTAACAAAGGAGGGCTTCTCACACCCTGGGCAGAACGAGGTGTCCTGCTCCTCAACACATGTTTGACGGTGCGGGCGCACCAGGCTGCCAGCCACTCGAATAAGGGCTGGGAGCGACTTACACAGAAAGCGATTGATGTGGTGGCGAAAGCACGAACTCATGGAGTGGTTTTTCTGGCATGGGGAACTCCGGCTGGAAAGCGTGTTGCCAACATCAACCGCGAGCGGCATTGTGTACTACAGTCTGTTCATCCCAGTCCACTCAGTGCGTCGAAGGGGTTTGTAAGTGTTGCTGCGATGAAACGCCCTCTTTTCTTTCCTGATACTAGTTGCATAGTTGTATACTTGTGCTAACTTCATTTCTTATGAAATATAGTTCACAAACCAACATTTCAAAAAGTGCAACGATTGGCTGGCAGAGCGCTATGGAACCGATAGTATCATCGACTGGAGCTTGACGACGGCAAAGACAAAGAACAGCGGCCCCCTCGCCACAATTCAGAGCCCCTCTGCTGCAGTGAACAAGTCGAAGGAGCAAACCTCGAAACTCGAAGACATGCCGGAAGATGCAACAAAGTCCTCAAAACAGGAAGAAGACGATGAGTTTGATGATGATATTGATGCACTCGAAGCTCTAGCAGATCCAGGGCAAAGCTAGGCGAACTTCATGCCACCGAAGCGATTCGAGACTAGATCATTATCATTATAGGCGTTTTTTGGCTGGTTGGTTGGATAATGCCTTGTCCTTGCGAACCCCGGCCCGATTTTTAAGCTGGTGCTCTCGGTTTCTAAGTTAGTAGTAGATGTTCTTGAGTTCAGGTAATACTTTATTATTGGTTTATACTCTGCATTATTCAATTGTCAAATGGCTGCTAGTACTTCAGATATATGTGCATAACTTGGCTCCTTACCTTCGGGCATACTCTCTCCGCTTTGGTTCCCGGTATGGAAAGCAATCAAACCCTGGATTATTTTCTTTCTCTTGTTCTCTTTTCAGAAGGATGTTTCAGCATCGCAATGCTTTCCTAGCTTGGCTTCCTGGAAATAGAGGTCCAGAACGGGCTAGGTACTCCTCTGAAGGGACGCTAGAAAACCACCAAAAAGGGTGGGTGTCTGGTAGAATCACATGGTACAGGCAACATGCGCTCTTTTTCATCTCATGATTTGATATTCTTTCCATTGAAGGATTGCGTTAAGGCGTTACCGGTAGGTAAGATACAACTTGTTATAAGACTAATCGCGCTAACAATCACATAAAAATTACAATTCATCATGCTCTGGCTTCTCTTCACCAGTAGAAGGCTTGGCCTCAGTCTCTGCAGCAGGAGCCTCCTCAGACTCTGCAGCCTCCTCAGACTCTTTAGCGGCGTTGGCGGCGGCGTTGGCGTCAGCCTTGTACTTGCCATTCTCCTTCACGAAGTTGGCAAGATCCTCCACGGTACGAGAGCCATTGTAATCAACCGGGGTATCCTTAGAGCCGGCAGGATAGAGCTTGATGGTAGGGAACCCGGAAATGGAATCCGGAACATCGTTAGCGGTCGCATCAATCTTAGCGATGGTGACCTTAGATGCGAGCTCTGGGTCCTCGGCATACAACTGAGCGAGTTCGTCATACTTTGGGGCAAGACTGTTTGTAGTTTATCAGTTATGTAGTTGAGGTAAACTCGAGAATCGGGAACTTACGCTTTGCAGTGACCGCACCAGGGGGCGTAGAATTCCAGGAGAACGTCCTTATCATTCTCAATGACTAGGTCCTGGTAAGAATGGGCGACGACCACGGTAACGGGACCTTCCTGGGTCTCTGGAATAGGCTCGGATTTGATACTGGGCTCAACCTTGCCATCGAGAACGTTTTCAATGAACTTTCCAATTTCCTTAACGTCAAATTTCTTCTCTTGGTCAAAAGGATATTTGGTATTCTTCTCAGAATCCTGGATGGCAAAGGCGGGGAACAGCTTGGGATCAAGGTTGAGATTGCCGGCGTGAGCACCAAATGCTTTAGCATCAATAGTTGCAATGTTAACTTTGCCCTTGAGCTTTTCCGCGATCGGCTTGAACTCCTCAGCGAACTGAGTACGCTCCTCTGGAGTCTCGGCGAAAATATAAGCCAAAGGAATACCGGCCTAAAACAGTTACACCCGGTCAGTCTTCACTTGCGTAATGCCACGCGCTGACACAAAAAAGGGGAATATAACGAGTGCTTATCGAAGTTGATAACTTACGGTGATATATCCAGAGTAAGTGTCGGGGCCGACTTCACCCACGAGGGGGGTGCTGGCAACCTTCACCCAGTTCGCAATTGCTTCCGACTTAATTTCACCATCGTAAACAGCCTTCTTTTCATCAAAATCCTTGTAAAGAACAATGGTCGGTTGCTTAACATCCTCAGACTTGGCGAGTTCAGAGTCGCTACTGGAGCCGGACACGTAATCATCTCTGTTGGACTCGGCGAAGGTCTGGAAAGCCGCCTTGGACGCCTCATCATCGCTGGCGAAATAGCCAAGGACAACAAACTTGTCAGTTCCCTTGAAATCTTCGAAGGTTTCGGCGGTCACCTCGGTGATGGCAGGAAGCGACTGTTTAGTCATATAGGAAACAATTCTGGGGAGTAAACACGTCAGTCGCAGCACGCTTGTATCCCCCCGAGGCTTGGAGAAGCCCAGGAACTTACGCATCTCCCTTGCGGGCTCCCTCATAAGGCTTCACGGAATCAGGACCGCGGAAGACCTTGAGCGTTGGGTAACCAGCCACGCCATGGTCCTTGCACAGATCGGCCTCCTCAGTGCAGTCAACCTTGACCAAAGGAATATTTTTCCCCTTCAGCTCAGTGGCAGCCTTCTCGTACTCGGGTGCAAGAGCCTTGCAGTGGCCACACCAAGGAGCGAAGAATTCTGCCAAGACCAAGTCGTGGGTCTTAAGGAAATCGTCGAAGGTATCCTGCTTGAGAGAAACCACGTCGGACTCGGTGTCGACCTCGGCACCGGAGACAACGGCTGCGGCACCCAACAGGCCCAAGGCCCAAGGAGCGAACGACCGCATCGTGCAGGGATATTGCAGAATTGACGGGGACAAAAGAGGTGAACTATGAGAAGATCACGAGAGAATGTGAATTGCAAGAGGAGGGTTGCTGTCCGTTGAGTCTTTCTCAGTACCGAGAAGACGTGATAAAAAGAGCCAATCAGGCGGGAATTGGGGAAGTCGACCGAGGGAAGGAAAAATAATTAGAAGTATGGAAAGCGAAGGAAGATCGATGGTTGGTTAAGTAGGGGCTAGTGAATGTATGGGGAGCAGTTAAGGACAGTTTGTTCTTTCTGCAGTCAGCTCGGAGCTGTGCATCCTGAGTGGCTCTGCTGGGCCCGCCGAGCACCGCCGCAAGGGACCGCCGCATAATAGTCTGATTCACTGATTACCCATAGCCCGAAGAGAGCTCCTAGTTAACGGGGGCCAATGATCAAACCCAGCCCTGCTGAGGATTGAGGCAGTTCTCTGTGAGCTGGTTGCAAGCAAGCTGTGAAGGAAAGCGCCTAATTTGTGGAGGTAATGCTACATTATTCTTCATCATTTTATTTGTCCAAGATTATGATTCACAGGAGGTGAGCCGATGAACACCTGGGACAGCTCTCTCCAATAATACCCACATCAATAACAACAAGAGGATCCTCGAAAGGTCGTGGGAAAGAAGTAAGTCCGATTAATGTTTAAAGATGAGAAGAGCCAATACCCGTACAGAATCTCGTCACATCAAGGCTCGCAGCAGTTGAATGAGTGAGGTTCTTGATGCCAAGACACTGATTTATAGTTGCTTATTTGGCATTTTCTCTTTGTGGTCAGCCAGCACCCATTTCAGGGTTGTCCCAGACTTCCATCACCATTATCCACCCAAAGTCTGGCGGAGATTTCGATTTGATTATTAATAATAATAATAAATAACTAACTAACTAACTAGTTAATGGTTTGTCCTATCACTCAACACTTGTTTGGGGATTTGCAGCAGACTGAGTCTATGCCCGGCATCCTTGATTACACATAATCATGGCACCCAGTAATCTAGTAGGGTATTTAACGATGTGTATCTGGCATTTTTGAAGTGCTGGAACCGTGGTAGGCGGCAAAAATATAATAATACCTCTTGCTTTTCCACTCAATTTATTCTTCTGCTTTGTTTCGTCCAATCTTAATAGTTGCAGGCAAAAAATACTCAAACTGAGTCGTGAAATTGAAGGGATTTGGCGGAGATACTAGTAATTTGTTCCAGCATCAGCAAACTGGAACGGGATCCATTCTTGAGTGCTCGATTCATTAATTCGGGCGGGCTTACGGAGGTTTGCTCCGTGTAAAGGTAGGTATGTGGTTGTAAGTAGTGCTGTTCTAAAAGTTAGGTGCATTGATTTCATGAAGCGTGTCATCGAAATGGACGAATGCTATCTCAAAATGGTTGTGGAACAGGAAATGACCAGGTGTTCTGCTCGGATTGGCGTGTTATTATTACTGCCATTCTTATTATTGGCATTCAATCTTATGATTGCCCAGGCAATGAAATGGTTGTTGGTTTTTTGAGTAAACCCAAAACCCAGGGTCCTCCCCCATAATTTCCATCTACATATATCCTTACATTCTGCGACCCGTCATAGCCTCATATTTGCCCATTCTGCTCCTGACCGATTCCTCAAGAATTAGACTGCCGGCCTGGCAACGGATTTTCTGGTCTTTGCAAAAGATAGCCCTTTCTCCCTCAATATAATGTTTGTATCGCATATTGAGTTTACCCCGTTTCGAATCCGAAGGGCCAAATTTTATGTGGACTTGAGCGTCCTTGATTGCCAGTCTAGGTAGTTCAATTCTTCCCTAGCCATGTGAAATCGACCCGTAGTTCCGTGTTTCCAAAGTTCGATTACCTTCCAATTCTGCTGACAACATAAGGGCATCCCGTTTCCCCCGTTCCACGTCTACAAATAGCATAAGGGGCAAAGGAAGGAGTATTAAAACTGCAAGAAATAGGAAAGCAGGTCGAATCTCACCATAGCGATCCGTAATCATTCCAACAATAGCAGGCCCGAATATGCTTGATCCTTTATCGGTAATCGCGTAAAGCGAGTAGAAGGATGCTTCATAACCTGGGGGAATCAATTCCCCAAAAAAGCTTCGGCAATGTGACGATAGCCCACCCATAACCAATCCATACACAACTCCAAGGGGGAACATTTCCCACGGCTGCTGTATCCCAAGATATCCCAGTTTTTTCACAGCCGGGATGAATCCCAGCAGGCCATAAAGCGGCACAACCTCAAATAAGACAATGCACGCTATTATGGTCTGGGAAGCGCGAAGGTTGAACATTCGTGATATATAGCTCCAGGAAAATGCCCCGAAAACACCTGCGATCATTGATATTACGTTGATCAAACCAAGTTGGGCAGGCTGCATGTCTAGCTGTGTTTTGGCGAAGAGGACAGCGGTTCCACTAACAGTTGCAATCCCGTCACTCAAAAGGAACCAAGACGCAAGAAACAACAATATATCTTTCAAATGGCGAGTGCGCAATGCTGTTCGGCCAAGGGACTTCCATGCGTGTGCCATATATCCAAGCCACGAACGATGTCCTTTCCCAGCGTGTGTATGTAATAAAGGTGGCCCAGGGCGCGGTCGTAACCAAAGTGCTGCGGGTATCGTAAAAATGAACCACCAGAGCCCTATTAGGAAAAGGACAATGCGCAAGGAGAAAGTGGTTTGGTGAGTTTTAACTACAACAATGATGCATAATATCTGCAAGATAACAGCAGCAATGTAGCCAATACCAATCCCATTGGATGAGATTTTTGTGGAGAGCATCAGTTCCTGGGAAGTACTGATTGAGATTGTAGACTCGGGGTTATCAGCCCGGTTTGTTTGGAGGAGTGGTGAAGTGGGATTGCTGTTGATAGAGCAATCATCCTCTACCGATAGAAGAGGGGTATGATCCGGCGAACCCTGGGCCGTAGGACAACGATTTGCGCCAAGCAATGCAGGATGATGGCGGACAAGCAAAGGCAAAAAAGAATTCAACAACACAAAAGACGCCCCGAAGCAGGTATTGGCCAAGATAGCAAAAAGGCCGCCAAGCAGATAAACTTGGGGGGCGACTGAAAGGAACAACATCGTGGAGATAGAGCCGATAAAAGCAAAAATGACTAGGAGAGTTTTACGGTAGCTTCCATGGTCTGCAGCGCCTGACATCGAGATAATCAAGATAGCCTGAACAAATACACTCATGGAGAATGTGTACATAGCAAAACTCGCGGTGTTTATTTCGGACCCGAGGATAAAAACAACACACTGGTTAGTACCGGCTTGCCGTAAATAGGTAGGTGGTGTTTGTTGTGGAGTTTTCCATGTTGCACTACAAGGAGTTGTCTTGTCTGATAGAAGGACACCACATTCCCTAGCCATCTGTTCCAAGGTAATCGGAAGAAACGACCCTGGTATTCATTAGATGAAGCAAGAAAAGGCTGGACAGGGTTGTTGAATTCTTCCTACCCATAGCGCAAACCGTGAAAACCTCAGCAGCCCAACCATAGCTGTACCACCCAGCAAGCTCCTTTTTACTCGTCGGTCGAGTGTCATCACCCGGGTATTGAGGCTGTAGAGGGCTAGCCTCACGGGCTTCGTCCTCCTGCATTTTCACGCCCAGTGGGTTGGACCATGAATGGCCTCCGGCAAAGGTACTAGTTAGAGCTGCGGAACAAGTTCTTCGGCTACAATATGGCACTACTCTGTCTAATGCATGGGAGCTATGTCATAGCGAATGTCTCAGAACAAAAACTATAAAGGGCTGATTGAAGATAGACATACTATGTGTACCCTGGTGTGGTCGGGTAGAAAGCTTCGTGACACCGACCCAGTAAGCCAAAAAGGTAAAAGAGACCGCGAGCCAGTCGAAAAGCTTGGATGGAGTAGAATTAACCAAGATGTTTGAAGAAGAATGCGCCCAATTATTATTATGCGATGACGAGGCTTGGCGGATTCTGGGTAAAAGCTGAGAGTAGCAACTGTAATCAAACAATAAGCACTGATATTCGTTATTAGGCCATAGCAAAAATAGAACGGATGCAGGCGCCAAGTGCACGAGTAAATAGCCCTCTTGAGGTTCCTGGCTCCCAAATCATGTACGTCGTGAGAAGTGATGAAGGTAGAGTACGTAGGAGCTGGGGCGTGGAGGTGTCTGCGCGCTAAGGCACTAAGGCATCTTTCCCATCTTCAGCCTCCGAGGCTGGTCCCGTGCTTTTTGCATTTGCATCACAGCGCGCGGGCATCTCGAATCTGCCTTCCATCACCACTGCTTTTAGGTATACATACTCAACCGCGAATCAAAACTTTCTGAAGATTTCCTTCACGTACTACCAGGATCCTAGAAATGAACTAGCTCAACTCCTGCTATGTTCTGATTCAACAACCCAAGCTCCCCGGTCTTGCTATCCATCTTCCGACATCCCTACTATCACTTTTATTTAACGGCCTCAACGCATTCCTGCTCGCAGCCAGCAGCGCAGTATCTTACACCCAAAAAACATCAATTTTATCTGACTAGCCTTCAATTATAAAAATTTCTAGTTCGACAATCTAGCTGGGAGCATTTGCGCCGCCCACCCGAAAATATTTTCGCAACCTGTCATATCCGTCCTCGGTATCCCCCCAAAAGCAAATTTTGAAACGGCGTCTAAACTCACGTACGCAAAAACCGGGTTCGGTTTTTACTCATGATATACATGGACATTTTACAAAAATAGACGGTATTATAGAGCCTATCTTCAGCTTCCCTTCTCACCCTGGCGCCGGCTTATCTGGGGATCCAACAGCAACTTTGCCTGGCTGCTCACCTCGCGTGCCGTGCAGAGGGTGAAGGAGGGGGGGGCTTGGAACTAAGGAGCCTTGATCTTCCGTCTAGAACATGCCGGGCGTCGTCATGGATAACACCACCGGTGGAGACAGACGAGGGCCCAATTCTTACGACTCGAAGAATGGTGTATCACCACTAGTGGGAAATATTGATCAATTCGGTGGCACACATAGTTTACAGAATGGGTCATTTTCTGTAAATGGGGTTTCGAGAGATGGTAATAACCACCAGGTTGTTGAGTCGCGCTCCCCGAAAGACGCTGAAACTAGAAAACCACCCGAGCTCCTACACATTACTCAAGGCTTCTTTCCCTTTTCGAAACTTATCAATAGGTCGGTACAACAATGTTGGAATGACTTATCGGAGTTGATTGCCGAGTTGGCGGAAGTTCAAGTCCCTTTCCAAGACTCGAGTGTCTTGCCGTTCTCTATCAATGGGAAATCACCCGGAAACCAGTCACCCGAGAATTTGCGCAAGAAGCTTAGGGCACTAGATTTCACTCATTCCAAACGGGTTGAATTCATTAAGCTTCTCGTGCTCTCTCAGTGGAGTAGGCAGGCTGCCGATGTCAGTAAATTAATCGATCTCCAAAGCTTTATCCGCACACAACACCAAGCCTATACTGGGGCTTTACAATGGATGGGGGATATGAAACGAGATCTAGTGCGGGCCCAAGTTGCAAATCCAGATCTCACCACGGCACTGGAGGTTTTGTCAAAGGGTGAAGTTAGATCGATGCCTGATGTAAGCTCCGATCCTTGACTAGATTCTGACCGTTCTGCTAATTCCTAAATATCAGCTCGGATACAACCCTCCAAAAACCTTGACACCAAGATTAACATTGAAAAAATTACGAAAAATTAATAGAATTATCAGCGCAAGGCTTGCGCTGAATGAGATAGTTCCTCCTGCTTTCAGAACCTACCGTGTCCACGACGGACGGGCCACATTCGTTGTGGCTGGTGAGTTTGAGCTTGATTTATCTATCGGAGAAGAAAACCAAACTTCGCAGTTCTTTTTCGTCGACATTCGATTTCTTTTCACCCCCTCATCCTTGGTCCCTACGGGCCGACTCTTTAGTGAGCTCGATCTCAAAGTCAACGATGTCCTCCGAAACGGCGGCCTAGCTGGATGCTTCGAATTTTTACATAATCTGATCCTGACAAATAAAATTTATATACTTTCCAAGCAGGCCACCGAGCTAGCTAGAGGTCTGTGGTCCAATGTCTTGCACGTCGAGTTGTTACACCGCACACTTGTTCTACGATACTGGGCGGTCAAACCCGGGGCTAAAAGCTGGCTTGAGATTGGAATTCGACGGGGAGGCCAGAAACCTAAATATCATAACGGGTATTCACCGTCATTAGGCCTGCGCTGGATGAGGGACGGACAGGAAGTTGACAGCGCGGGCATTCAGTTTGATACCGAAAACCTTTGTTTGGAGCACCTCCTACGAAGTGTCATTGCCCTCCACATTTCCCACCTACTTGGTTCAGTGTATGAGAAAATAAGCGAAAATTCACTCTTCTCGGGTGGCTCCTTATATCTGCGAGCTCAACTCTCTCGATCTGAGCCGGGGAATTGCCGACTAGAAGTGCAGCTTACTACCTCCAGGCAGCTACGAGTTGCAATCGAACCGATGTCAGGAGCAAACGTTTTATCAGCTACCCCAAATGTGTTGGACCGACATGATAATGATCGTGGTTCCGACCGATCCACCGTTGACGAAATAATATCTCGAGTTGCACGGCTTCGTTGTAATGCTGCCATAGAGGAAGTTGAGTCAAGAGTCAGGATGCTTGGGTTCGAAACGGTTAACCCGCGGAGTTTAAAGATTGACGCCCAAAGAATATTCCCATCTAAGGTTTTACGTTTTTCATTCTTCCGGAATCGTCTCTGGGAACGTAAATGGTTACTAGCGGCAACGAGCAGCATGGACGGGGATTATTGGTGGGTAGTTCAAGCCCGGCCGATGGAGTCTTCACAGCATTTCCAAGCTCTTGATCCTGGTACCCAAAACCGAGACGCTCTTTTCTCGGCTCAGATAATCTTCAAAACCCTTTTTCCTAAGCGGCAGCAGATGGAATATTCCGTACTTACCGACCTCGGACATTGCCTTGCCGGGACTTTGGCAATTCATGCCAATGCCTACTATTTGGCGGGCTTGCAGAGTATCAAGTTCTGCCCTCCATTGCACAAGCTGAAGATCGAATCAGGTCTTCAAGTCCCGGATCTGCTGATTCGGTACGAATCATCAAACCTGCCCGGAGCACTTCAAATAGCCTTGCCTACTAGGTTAAAGAAGAAGGGGTTCATCAAAGACACAGTTCGCCTAGCTTTTCACGGGATCGATCCGCGAAGGGGTGCCGCTATGATAGTTGCTTATGGCAATTTGGTCGTCCCATCGAAAACTTTCAGCGCTCTGATTCCAAACGAGGACAGCTCACTGGTCTTCCAGAAAGCCGGCACTGGCTTTGCACTCCGTCTCTTTACACCAATTGGACAACCCGTGATAGTTGACCTCTTCGAGAGCCTGCAGAGACTGGAATGCGTGCTATCTATCTTTGAATCTCTCCAGGGGAAAAAATTAGAACCAAGATCCATGTCTCTGTCCTGTATTGTGTTCGCCTACGGACCTGACAAAGATCTCACCGCTAATCTTGATATTAAGATATCCCGGCCATCGTCCTCTACAGAGGTCGACCCTGTGAAAGTTGCCTCCACAACAGGCCAATTGTTTCACCTGCGCCTTGGTATCCGATTTAACCACCCGAACCCTCATTGTCGGATTCAAGATACTCTTGCCTGTAATTTGAACCGCACTTCCACGGACGTCGGCCTGGACACCATTGCAGAAGTCCTTACATTTACGCTTCCATTAATGCAAACCTTGGACCGAATGATGGCAAATCCTTCACATGATGCGCCTTTAAAAATGCAAGTCATCGCACGGAATGCAAGAGCATATCAAATTCACTTTCCTCAAGAAAAATACCACTTTCAATTAGTGGCAACCAAGAAAAAGGGCCGATTGGTCTGGATACTTACGGATGCCAACACCGTTCAAAATATTGGGGGACAGGAGCAGCTCCAATCCAAGCTGCAACAAAGCTTATATAATTCCAAGGGCAACGGCTGGAGGGGACTGGGTAATGGTGTCGTCGCCGACGCTGACCAAGTTGGAAACCTGCTAACTGAGCTCGCTAAGTGTTTCACGGGTGTTAGTATTGGGAATGAGTCGGCGTTGAAACATGAAGATGGCACAGCCAAAGCTAATGGTCCCCGTAATCCGAATGAACCTGTGATAAAAGGGTCTGCCGGGCATGTACAATTGGTTGATCCTCGTGACAGCGCTCATAACAAAAATACACAACACCAAGTTGGTGCTCAGGCACAAAGAGCAGACGTGATCATGATTGATTAGTTTGTTTTCCCGGCCCTGCCAAGTGGGCGAAGATTTTTTTTTTCTTTCCTTTCCAGAGATTTGTTAAGGGATGTTATTTTTCAAAGCATTTCAGCGACTCTATCCTTTCAGCGACCCTATGTTTTTTAAAAAAAATTTTTATCTGGTGGTTGACTCAGTTCCATGACGCCCAGCAGCTTTTTTCTGGAATCCGCCTTCTTCCCCCCTCGCGCTTCTTCCATTTTCGTGCTCTTTTTTCACCCGTTATTTTTA
This sequence comes from Aspergillus diversus, assembly GCA_027569885.1. Taxonomy (NCBI): domain Eukaryota; kingdom Fungi; phylum Ascomycota; class Eurotiomycetes; order Eurotiales; family Aspergillaceae; genus Aspergillus; species Aspergillus diversus. The sequence continues at coordinate 267,257 of JAPDKZ010000016.1, forward strand.
TTTCTTCCCGTCCGAGGGGCGAAGGTTGGGGATATGTAATTCAATGGATGTTTTTATTATCCCTGCTACGAACTAATTTCATGCAACGATTCCCACGGGTCAAGAGCAAACATTAAAGGCCGACTTTTTCCTGCTTGACGCAAAACCTGTTGATTGGTAACTGGACAATACTAATTCCCGTCAATATGCCTTGAGAGTATTATTATTATCTTGAAACACCTATCTATGCCAATACCGAACTTTTACCGAACTTTTCCCTCTCCCTATTTAAAAACGCTCTTCCTTGACCCTGCCTCTATTTTTCAAGACATCATACTCGACCCATTTGACTGAAGGTAAATCTCTTTCTGAGACAAGCCTTCCCGGATTCATCACATGGCAACCTTCGTAAGTAATACAAAAGGGCGCCGCTTCAGAGTCAGCCAAAATAAAAGCAGTCGGTAACGGGTAAAGTTGCAGTGCAGATGCGTAGTCCCATAGAACGGGTCGTAGAGACTGGGGGAACGGTGACATAGTCCCTTGGTCTAGTACTGTCTTGACAAGTTTTCGAGCCGAAAATACAGAACTAGAGGGGTGGTTAGATATGTCAGTGGCCCGCTGTTCATGATCCTCGGCCTGATTCTGAAGGGCTGTTGAATTGTGGTTGTCAAGGGCGCTAATCGGATTCTCTTCGACCCCTGGGATTTGTTGCGCAAAGTTTACCGCACTGCGCCTTAACCGACTCGAAATATCATCCCGAAGAATAGCAATGTCATGGACTGGTCCAAAGGCGGTGACGCGTGAAGGATTAGTGGTCCAGATTGCCTCCCCCGGGGGCTCTGATGTCTGATTTCGATCCAGTTGAGAATTCGCACTAGCAAATGCACGTTTCACTCTTGAAGTGAACAACTCGGGAATGGCCTGCTGTGGAATTGCAGAAGAAGCACCAGCTGAGAAAGATGATGACCACGGGTCATTATCACCTGGTACAAAAATAAAGGTTGAACTCTGCAGCAACGAAGGAAACTCGGATAATGTCTGAGCCAGCATATCGAAGCACTCCTTGTACTCGATGCTGCCTCCTTGGCCGCCACCGTTGATTAGGGCTCCGTGCACAAAATTCCCAATCAGGACGAAAACCGCTGGGCGTTCGTGCGAAGGCAAATCGGCGTACAGGCCGAGGACTTTCCGAAGAGCATCTAGAATTTTCATGTTGTCAATGTTCACCTCACCCATAACAACCATCTTGAGTCGGCGGTTGATCCCGACCCCTTCGTCAGCATTTCTCAGGCACCTATTTTGAATCTGCCTCATACGGGGACCTCGTGCACGCTCACTCCCAACACCAAGGAAATCAACCCAGCCGAAACCACCACTGCTGCTAACATCTCGACCGCTATCTCTGTTATTCGTTCCAAGGGATATTTCCCGACGCTCACATGGGGGTCCACAGATAGAGATACCAATAAACCTGCCTCCTATTGCGCCCCCAATTCCGCTATTAATGCCCAGGGTTGATCCTCTGACATTCTCTTCCTCTTCATATATCCCATCGACAAGCACAAACATTCCTGGTGCAAGCCAAGCCCCATCCTCAGGTATCAATCGCGCATGACTCAACTCCAGGGTAATGCTCCCTGTTAAGTCGGTGAGACATAAATCACCAGTGGGAAAAACAGACAGTAAACCAAGAAGTAGGTGCGATGTACCACTCCTTCCGAGTAAATTCGCGACTGGCGTTATTTTGTAACACTGATTTCTGTCAAATGATGATGACGATCTTTGCAACATTGGGCCACTAGAAGACGCCAAGGATACCTGGAACGACTCATTGCGAAGCAGACGTTGGTGAACAACGTTATAGCGGTCCCTGAATAAAGTAGTCTTGTGAGAGGGAGGAGGGAAGAGTGTAGGTTTAGACTTTGCAGCCTCGAAGTGCTTTTTTTCAGCGTTGTATGTAAGGCGTGGAGTGTCGAATGCTTCTATAACCTTTATCCAATGTCTTAGGTGAAAGGTATTATCATCGGAGTCATCCGATTCCTTGTCATCCGATAGCACCGCCATAGCGGATGGTTTTAGGTGCAGGTTTTGGCTGAGTCCAGTTGTGCTTGTCGCATGAGAAGGCCCCCGGTCTGAAACGAGTCTTCCATCAATCACTCTACCACCACTCATGTTACCTTCCAATGACTCTAAGATGGCTTTCAACGATGCCCCCTTCCCCTCTTCAACAATAACACCCCCTCCTGCCTTCCTCCAGCTCTTAGCTACCTCATCCAAGACCCGTTCTGCGAGGCCTTCTTCTCGCCATCCTGAGCCACAATTCTTACCAACAAATGTGGCGAGGGCATGAAGCGCAGATGATGAGATCGTGAGGTTATGCTTGCGGGTGAACGTACGGAATGCTACAGGACGGAGGGTGGAAGGAGGAAGTAGAATTGGGAGTATCGATGTCCTTGTCGGATGTGGACCAAATTTTGCCGGTCGAATAGGACGAGCAGGAGTACCAAATCCGGGCGATGATGAGGGTACAGGATCTGTATTCATCATGACACAACTATTCACCAAGATTAATATCCTAAGTAGTTGAAGTAAATCTATCATCTCAATGATACTCACAAATTCCATCTAAATTCTAATTCAGCTCAACAAGCACAAGAAGTAGGTATATCCTTTTTAGTGTCTCTCTATAGTGTGATTATTTCCCTTGATAATTCCGTGCAGCATGGTTGGAATTAAATGAGTGAGTGAGACTCTGGTAAACGCGCGATGGTAGACGCGTAACTCACGCGACCTCGATTCCACTTAAAGGCAGCCGGGCCGAACTCCCATCCATTGTCCTTGAGTTCACCTCCGCCCATATTTGCGCTGCCTCGTTCTCATCAATTCCCCTTCCTTCCCTTCCTTTTTTCAGCTCCTGGTCTTAAATCGATATATGAACAAATAATTCTACTTGAGATTCGGGGTATTCCTAAAACTCGTGGCCTGAAGAATATTTCGTACGGGCCTTGAATGAGGTAATCACCACCCTATCAAAAATGGCCGCGCAAAACTTTGATGAGACCAGCGCTTGCCCTGAATCGGCTCCTCCGGAAACTCGGGATTATCTAGAAGCCCTCATTAAACGGGCAGCTGCAAAAGATGCCATCAAGGATTTTAACGCTGCTGCAGAGCTCTATTCTGAGGCCACGGAGCTTCAAGCTAACCTAAACGGGGAGCTGTCACTTGACAATACCGACTTACTGTTCGCCTATGGAAAAGCTTTATACAATGTCGCGGTCAGCAAAAGTGACGTCCTCGGCTCTAAGGTAGCAGGGAATACCCAGGCGCCAACGGCGCCCGCAGAACAAACACCGTCGTCCGGGTTAACGGAGGGGAGTGGGGATATTATTGAAAGCGCGATTGCCAGCGGAACTTCCAAAAAAGAAAACACCAAAGGAGGGGAGGGGCAATCGAAGAACACCGAGAACAAACCATACTTCCAATTCACTGGCGACGAAAACTTCGACACTTCGGAGGAGGAAGAGGAAGAGGATGAAGGCAACGCAGCAGCCAGCGGTGGCGAGGAAGACGACGATTTTGCAAACGCCTTCGAAGTTTTAGACCTAGCCCGTATTCTCTATCACCAAAAATTAAGCGCCGTGGAGCAAGAGTCCGGAAAGGGAAAATCCACAGGTTCCGACCCCAATATTAAGAATCTCAAGGAGCGGCTTGCCGATACCTACGATCTCCAAGCCGAAATCTCTCTTGAGGCTGAAAGGTTCACAGATGCGGTCGCAGATCTAAGAACAGCGCTTGAGTTTCGGCAATCTTTATTCCCTATGGAGGATCCTTCAATCGCGGAATGCCACTACAAACTCTCGCTTGCTCTGGAGTTTGGGTCTGTCAAACATGAAGACGACGATCCAAAAATTGAGGGCGATCGTGTTTCTAAAGTAGATGAGGACATGAGAAAGGAGGCGGTAACTCATATGGAAAATGCTATTGAAAGTTGCCGGGTTAGGATGGTCCAGGAAAAAGCAAAATTAGACGAAGATATCTCACTTGATGAAGACCGGAAAACAGCTATGAAGAGAAAAATAGCCAACGTCAGGGAGATTGTAACTGATATGGAGCAAAGGGTGAGTTGGTCCCTGTTATACGTTCGCTTCCTGAATTTCTTACTAAGTCGTCTTATCTGTTGCTCTTAGTTGGTTGATTTGCGGCGTCCGCCAGCTTCTATCGAGGCAGGGTATGGTGAGGATGAGTCTATGTTAAAGGGTATTCTGGGGCAAATTATAGGACAATCCGCCGGAGAACAGAAATCGAGGCTAGACGCGGCCACGAAAAATGCAAATGACCTTTCTGCATTTGTGAAGCGGAAACCTACAAGCCAATCGCAACATTCTAATAAGCGTTCAGCACAGGAGACAGTGGAAGGTGGCACTAAAAAGCCCCGAGTGGACAGCAACAGTGCCTCCTATCCCTGATTCATTCTATGATTCAATTGTATGTTATTATACCCGAGACTATTTAGTTCCAGAATGTCCAGTATTTCCGCAAATTTTCCTTGAAATATTAAGCCCAGATTTGTGGAACCATCCGCAACCCTAGGTTATAACCACGCATCTCGCAGGGTTCTTGAAGGCAAACATTATCCAAGAAATATCCTTCGGGGTACAAAAATGTGCACGCCGGTTTCGAAGAGGAGGAACAATCGAAACGTAAACAAACTATTCCATAACTACAAGCTAAAGGTTATTAGGCAGCATTGCCCAGCTCACGGCTTTAACCTAGTGATGTGAAAGAAATTGAACTATGACGGTGAAAGTCCAAAATTTGAAGGATTCCGATCAAGCCTGCGGCTTTTCCGGCGCATTGCTAATCCAGGGCTCCAAATGCCAGCAAATAAATCCTCGCATTCATCTTCGTCCTGACTGTTGAACTCTATGTCTTCGTCCGGTGGATTCAGGTCTGTTTCTCGGGATCTCTGGGGACCGGGGAGAACAGACAAATCAACGTTGGGAGTAGATTCCCAAGACGAAAAAGTTATGATCCTTTTTGTCTCTAGGATGAACTTGCCAACTTTGTAACGCTGCGACTCCTCTTCGGCGGAAACATATTTCCACCCAAGTACAGTTCCGCAAAAAGCACAATTAATATCGCTGACCGTATGCGCACCCGTGACGAGCTGACGCGATACAGGACTCTGGATTATCGTGTTGGGAAGCGACTCTGTTGGAGAGGACGACGCATTGACTGACACTGCCGTTGCAACAGGTTCCGCAGATACAAGATAAGCACGACCATGACGGCCAGTAAATCCCTTGCTGATGATCTGAGACGTCAAGCAAAGGTCTGCTGCACAGTTCAGGCAGCGAATATAGGAGATATGACCACCAAGGTATTTCCGGTCTTCAGATCCGGTATCCGTGGTGGGTAGTTGAGATGGTGTTGAACACCCCGCATTCCGTTTGCTGGCACGGAAAGTTGTGGGTGGAAGGAGAAACTTCGGAAACATAAGGTAATCAGTTCAGCATCCAGCTTGATGACGGATCAACAAGAGCGCATTTGGAGGAAAGGACAATACATTCGATTGCCAAAATCTTGAGAAAAAAAGAGATAAATAATACCGGAACGACAACTAGCGGAGAAACGATGTTGTCACACTGCGGTCAAATGCTCAGCTCCTAAGCTCAACGAGCTACTTACTCAGAAGGGCATAGGGAGAGCTCCACCCCGCTCCCGGGTCCGGAATGGACTTTACCTTTCGAGCGTAATTCTGAGGTCATAACAGCCCGGCTCGCCCACCAAATCAAGGTTCAGCCCACACACTCCATACGATACCAAACATGTGATCTCGTTAGTGTATTTGCTTAGCCGTTGAGGCAGATGAGCTGGATGATGATCATATATCCCTTGCCGAACATTAATAGACATGAAACCTGAAAATGAAAAAAGTTTAAAAAAAATTCGCATTCTACGGTAGTTGCCAACATGCTCATTATAAAGGTTAAACCCATTAAATACCCATCCATCACTTGAACACAATTTTCAGGGGCTGCAATCCCAAAGCCAAGCCAATAACAAAAATAGGCTGATTAGATAGGAGCAGAAGGAAAGGTATTAATACCTAAAATATATGGTACTAAACCTCGGCGCTCAAGAAAAGCCATCTGGCGCTAATGAACGAATCAAGAAAACGCTCGGTATCCCAAGGTTGCAACGTAGTGAGGCTAAATCCACACCACCCTAGGTTTCTTATAACTTCTAGCTCAGTAACATTATCAGAGCGGGGCGAGCATGCCACTATTCGCGAGCACGCAAATGCGGAGAGGTCAGCCAACTCGAATAGAGCAATCAACCTGTCAGAAACGTGAGTCTCCATTATTCCAAAATTCCTACTCTCATGTATTAGTTTGAGTGGACGGAGCGTGGTTCACGTACCCAGTTTTAAAGCCGGGGCATAACGCGTTTTCCGAGAGGAAAACGAACAATGTTCGTTCGCCGCTTACGTTGGTTATAAACCCTCGGTATATTGAATCACTGGTATAATCTAACACTTCAATCCACTGCTGGGTGTGCTGATTACCACCAACAGCCGAAATTCGTTGAAGTCGGGGCGCACCGATCCCAAGTGACTCTTGCCTTTGCAATCTCCTCTCACCAAGGAAAATCGCACACAATTTGTCACAGAAGAGCCTCTCACACTCTCCCGGGATGGTATGCGCTGCCTCCCTTCCCTGATCCCTCTCCATGGTCGAAATAATAGAGGCTTCAGGGGGAGGACTTATGGAAGGTAATTTAGACCCTGAGGGGACCTCAGGGATACCACTGTACTCCTAGTGGGTTCAGTGTTTGAAATCAGCAAAATTATAAAATGAGTAGACAGGGCATGACATTAGGATAGACGGCTTACCGGCCCCGTTCGTGGTGCAGTAGTGGAAGCCATCGACTGCTGAAGTTGAGGTGTTGACCCTGTAACAGCTCGCAAGCACACTGGTCTGGGAGTTCTTTTCCGGAAAACACTGCGAATTAGTGCAAGTACTACTGCTATTGTTCAAAAATTTCGCCATGGTAGAAGTCGCTTCGGGAAATTGTCTCGACGTAAATGGTGCCTATGTTATCGATGGTCGCTGAAAAGAGAATCGTGTCAGGTCACTCAAAATAGTAGAGTTAGAGTTTGTTTTTTGGAGGAGGAATTATGGCGGCAGCGGGTGGATTGCGAAGCGATAATGTAAGCAATATGGTGGGTTAAAGGTGATAGTGGTAGAATCGATGGTACATCCAACTTCCAAGTGTGCTGATAATCTGAAGGAATGATATGATGTTGGTGCAGTTTGATTAGTCATTTCTCCATCTTTTGCAAGTCTATCATGTGATATAAAAACACCTATCAAAATTAACCTATGGACTCGCATTTTTAATCCCATGTATCTTAACTGGGAAAGTTAAAATATAAAATTAAATTCATACAATAGTATCTCCATCCTACTTTTTTATTGGTTTTATTTTTTGGAAAAAAAACCCTCATAATGACTAACACCGAATCAATGTAAACTATCCGACCTCACTAACCTGCTCTTATCATTTCTAGTGGTAATGAATGGATGATATTAAGCATGCCAGGTGCACTTGGAGCTACTAACTCCGTACTACTTCGTACTATTGGTAGTACTACTGTAGTAAAGCCTCATTACAATGAAATGATTTGAAACGGCAAAAATTCTTGTTAAAGACTCAGGGGGTCAAAATAACAAGATCGCCCTGACACCTCACCCAAAACAAGTAAAAATATATTTTTCAAATTAAATAAGGGTAATTAAGTATATTTATAGGGTTCTGTTAGATCGACACCCCCTTTAGTCCTGCAAGCTGAGCTCTTTGATTAAGAAGCACTCGTGAAGGCCTTTTTAAACCATATTCTTAAAAAAATAAGGCCTCTATTATGTTTTTACTATAAATTATCATCACTAGTCACTACCATTGGCTGTTGTTGGGGTTGGTCATTGCGGTTGGCTATTATAATTAGCTATTATATCATGATCAGCGCAGCTTGGTAGTAGGCAGGATCTTGTTCATTTTTTTTTTCTGTTGATTGCTAAGAATCTATAACACCTGGCACCAAAGGGGAGTGTCGGAATATCAGAGGAGGGTGTCAATCAAACAGAACCCTATTTATAAATATATTTATTTATATTTATCTATGTAAAATTCTTTTGGTGGCGGTTTAAAATGTATATTACAGAAGCTTTTTCATGAAGATATATTTTGTACAATCCGTAACCACTCCGAGTCGCTTTGTATGTACCGGTAACTTTACCCAAACAAACCAGAGTGCATTATTAAGTTAGTGAAGGGTAGAAAAGGTGGAATCTGTAACCCGGCAGAGAGTGATAGTAATAATTTTTTACATGTAAAATAATGCAGAGCATAGTCTATGGAAAAGTCCTACACCTGCCTCTGTAAGCGCCTTTCACCTACGACTCTGAACTCTTGTAGTCCAGTTTTTAGTATATTAAAAGCTGTATAAAAAGAAAGGTGAATTGATAAATATGCTCTTGGTCTATGACATGAAAAGACAGCTGTGCCCGTGCAATCTGGCGTAGCTTCAAAGCTGCGGGTGGAAAACTACCCTTTTCTTCCATAGTAGAACTAGATTTTAAATCTTCCGTAGGAATTAAAGAATTAGAATTTATTAGGTGGATATTTAGCTATATATAGCCTTTTTTTTGTATGATTGTACTGGTATTTGAGCTTTATAATCTCTAATCTAGCTGTTGTAGGATATAAATATTCTCATTCGGTTTATATAAACTACTTAGGGTTACATTAGTGTGGCGTGAATAGGAGTATTGAGAGTTGAGGAATTCAGAGATGTGGGGGTTATAGCACCCTTTAGATAACTTACCTTATCGACCACTGGAAGCTGCGGGGACAATTAATTGACCCGGGGGTTAACGCTGGAGTGTATGTAGAAGTATATATATATAGTTAGGAGCTTTGATAGGACTCGAAAAAACCGAATTAAGCAATACCTTTGGAGCTCCTTGTTAAGAAACCTTATCAACCCTAAACAATATAATGATTATATTTACAAGGGGTATGGTACACATAGGCTACATACATGATATAGGTAAAGATAAGGCAATGAATGAACCAATAGCTCGCTCCTACAATTTCAGAATATGCAAGACGCATTAAAGTCGTAGAATGGGATTCGCAAGATGCGAAGTAAGGAAAGCGCCAACCCATAAAGTATTCAAAGTTCTCGGTAGTCACTTGGTCGTATCCTTCGATGCCTAGCTTGATGTCGTTGGGGATTTACGGGTTGGCGGAAGTACGCGGTATCTTCTTCCCTGGCATATGGTGTGCTGAAAGTTGTCCGCTGCTGGTTCGAGAAATGACCAACGCCCCCCCCCTGTGAAAATACAGAGCTTTGATGCATAGGTCCTACCATCTGAGGCATGGAATACATGTTCATCGGCTGCTCCCCCGCACCGCCGTACATCCCTGACGGCTCATAACTGCCTAGTGCGGCATCATTGGTATGGCTATTGTACATTCCATTCTGAAGAGCGTTGAAATTCATTGCATTCATAGAATTCCAAGACGGGTCCATATTAGAGGGGAACCCGTTGTTGGAGGGCAATGCCATTGGATTCATGAAACCTATTCCCTCACCGCCAAGCCCAGACTCCGGAAAAGGCATCCCAGAGATGCCTTGCGTGGGCATGAAACCAAGGCCCGGAAAAGGCATCGGTTGACCGAAAGGCAATGGTGGAAAATTAATTGAAGTGTTATTGGCTTGTGAGCCGGGGATTCCAGTGGGGTTTTGTTCATCATCGGGTTTCTGCTTCTTTAATGAGCCTGGGTTCTGAACCCCAGTGGTTGCACTGGGGGGTTGGTCCTCCGCGGGCCGTTTCTTCGTATTTGCCGAAAAACCCACACTTGCTAAAACAGGCGACGGTAATCCTGCATTTTCCTTGCCCGTGATATTTCTATCAGAAGACGACGCCTGAGTGTTGGGTTGGTCTTCCTGGGTGATCACGTGCTTCTCCTTTTCTTTCCTCGAATCTGCTTTTTCGGTCTCATATGCTTTTATTTTAGCCACAGCTTCATCATCAACTGCAAGGTTATCAAGCAACACTCCCTCCGTTGTACAGTTAGGACAAACAAAGTCGCTTTCAATTAGTGCATTTGTAATGCAGTCATTGCAATAAGTTTTTTGGCAACAGGGTGTCTTGGTTGGCTCTAGAAACATCCTTTTGTCAATTGGACACTCTAGACCGCGAGCTTGCAATTCTTTGCTGTATTCTGCTTCTGCAGCCTCTGCTGCAGCGGCTGCACTAGCTTTGACCTTCTCTTGGAAAAGCTCCCACGCAGCATTGTCAGGTTTAGTAATGATGAAGTCGCCATCAGCGTTCACCATAACCCCTGTGTTGCGTAGATCTTCATTGGAGCCATCAAGCATAAGTGATTCTGGTTTTTCGACCTTGGTCTGCAGGGAACGCGGTATCCCAGTTGATCGTTTGACTCGATACTTGCCATCGAATTTTGGGTCATTATTTGTGGGGCAAGCCTGTATCCAGTGGCCTACAATATGGTTAACTAAAATGTAAAGGAGTAAATTGACAAAAGCTTACCCTTTTCACGGCAGCGATAACAAAGATATCCAGGGGGGGGGGGGTGATCCGGGATATTAACTGGTTTACCCCTCCCGCGACCAAACGGAACTGGTGTAGCACTAAACATATCATATTAGTATAAAAAATAACCCTTATGTGACTGATCGATACTCACTTTGCCATCTCCTGCTGTTGCTCCCTCCACTGATTGGCTTGTAAATTGAAAAGCGCGTTGATTTTCTCCTCTTCAGTCTGAGCGTTATTTAGCTCTAGCATACCATTGCTGACTGGATGGCCGGAGTTGGAGACTGCCCGGCTCATTGAAGACTGCTCATTACGAGGAGCGCTGCGTGCATTTATCGGCATTTTTCCCGATACGTATCGAGCAGCTCCCCCTTTCCCTGGCCGTGAGGCCGGCAATCTTCGAGCTATAACGGAAGTAGAGCGCGGTATAACACTGGTATCATCATCATATTCTATAGTCATTCGGAATTAGTATTTCGTTTAAATGGGGCAAACTGAAGCCTGGGAGAAGGGAAGGATTATATTTTCAGTTAGACATTACCTTCTCCAGTATCCTCGTTGTAAATGGACAGCTCAAAATCGGTCCCGTCACCAAGTCTACTCTGATTGATAATTTCTCGCTTCAATTCGAAGACAGAAATACCGGTACCATCAAAAGTCACCCTTGAAGGTTCTTTTTGAGACTTGAACTTGAAGTGAACAGAGGATGACATTGTATTCAATTGCAGGTCCAGAGAATGTGTTTGTGAATGTAATTAGATCAAGATTAAGGGGTACCACTTCCACAAATGAAAGATACTAGTGAAAGCAGGTAGATAAAAGAAAGCAACAGAAAATAGGGTAGGCAAATTGGAGACAAATTATGACTCGAAAATATATCTCTTTTAAATAAACCCCGGAGATAAAGGCTCAAAGTTTCATGGACGATACGGTTTCAACTTATGAAATTAAAAACAATCTTGTGTGCCGAGGTGTGAGAGTTCAGATCACTGCATACAAACAAGGTCGATCCTGTTCGATACAAAAGCGAACCAGCTGCAATTTTGAAGTGGAGTAAGAGGGAGTTGTAAGTGGTCTTCAAGAGCCCTACTTGTCCATCAATCTGAATGACTTTTCACACCCCTCTTTAGCCGGCGCTTGTAGTTTAACCTAAGGAGCAGTATGGTATAGGTTTCTGAGTTGAAGGCTGGGATAATAAATCAAGTAAATGGGGTGTATTGGGGCAGCTGATTGCACAAATATGAAAGGCAAAGAAGACTTATTAAGACCTAAGTGAGCAGTCAGGCCAATTTAATAGGTGTGTTTGGTCAAGATTCGGCTGAAAAAGTTGAGAGAAGACAGAGGTTAAAGAGCTGGAGAAGATACTTACAGAAAATTAATACTCAGAGTGACAATAGCCAGTCTGCTCTGACAAAAGACGTTGATCCCCAAGCAGATGATGCTAATAACTGTGACTCGTGCCCAGAATCGTGGAGTGGCAAGTGAATTATCACGTGATCAAACGGGGCTAGCCGGGAATCTGTTCCGCTATTATTATTATTATTACTACTATTCCGTTCTATAATTTAAAGGACAGTAAATTTGATGAACCCATAAGGCATCCAGCTTCACAAGGTCCTGAAAACACTCTGAGAATCTATACTTGTGAATAATTATTTGATAAATATCTGCGCAATTATTACGTCTATATTCTACCACCGAATTTGACTTTACTATTGTAGGTGGTCGCCGGAGTCGCTAGTATGTCTCATTAAATGTCGGCCTCGAATTGACGAACTAGGAGACCATTATCATTCAGGTAGTCCTTTACCTCCCTGACGGTGTACTCTCCACGGTGGAACTATGGGATAGTTAGTACATCATAGTTAGGGAACAAGGGGGATTGGTTCCATCAATACCATTCCAGCTCCGAGAGCTGCATCGGTTGAAGTATGTTCGAAAACCTCCTTAAAGTGCCGAGGGTTACCCGCACCGCTTGAGGCGATGACCGGGATTGTCGTAGCTGCTTTGACATGATTAATCAATTCCAAGTCAAACCCACTGTTGCTACCGTCTTTGTCAATACAATTCAGCAGAATCTCCCCGGCGCCCATTGCCTCCACAGCTTTCACCAGTTGGCAGACATCGATATCCCTGCTCTCCCTGCCACCTTTGATAGTACATTGGTACCAGCAAAAACTCTGTCCAGTGGCGTTTGGGTGTTTTGTCTTGATTGTGTAGTGGTTCGTATCATCGGGACTGCTCACATATATGCGCTTAGGGTCAACACTCACAACCACGGCTTGATTTCCGTATGCTTTCGATATCGATTCTATGGCCGTTTTACCAGACAAAACAGCACCAGCCTTATAGTACTCTTCGGCTGCAGTAACAGCGTTCGAGCCGATGCTGACCTTATCAGCTCCTGATTTGAAGTACATCGTAGCCACCTCTAGAGCTGATATATGGGTACCGTCTGTATCCACGGTGTCCTTTATTCCGCCCCCGATCGTCAAAGGCACGAAAACGGTTTCGGATGTCCTCTTGAGTATCTCAAGCATAGGGGCATCAGCAAGCGGGCAATTTCTGAAGGATGTGATATTCAAGAATGTGACCTCATCCGCCCCTTGCTGGTAATACTTTTTCGCCATATCTACCGGTTTCCCCAGGTTCCTTACTTGACCACCGGAATCCACGCCACTTTTTTCACGAACATCATACTGATCCCCTTTAGTAACAACAAGGTCGCCATTATCATTTGTGCGAACATCAAGACACGCAATAATTCTGCGAGTAAGCCCGTTCTTCGTTCTCGGACCGGGTAAATCCTGTGGCGTAAGGCGGTATGATTTATCACCATTCAGGAATGCGCGAATCGTACGCAGCCCGGCCTCTCCGCTCTTTTCCGGGTGGAATTGGGTCGCAAAAATATTCCCTCGGGAAATAGCACCAACGAATTCCTCCTCACCGTAAGTGGCTGTGGCAACTGCCCAACCTTCCTTTTCAAGAATACCCGGTTTGTAGAGGGCTGCATAGGAGTGGACGTAATAGTACTTGCTACTAGGATTTAACCCATAAAAGCTTTCCCCCCCGCATGATGTAATTTGGGTGTTCATTGCAGAGTTCCAGCCTATGTGAGGCACACTTTTGGATTGGGCGTTGAACTTCTGCATCTGCACTGGGATCAGCCCGAGACCCGAAACATCGGGGTCTTCCTCAGACCCCTCGAACAGGGCCTGTAAGCCAACACATATACCCATAAAAGGTTTCCCGGAATCTATATGCTGCCTAATAGGCTCCAAATAACCCCCTTCGGACAGTTGGGAGAGACAATGCCCGAAATGGCCCACTCCCGGTAAAATGAGTTTCTAGCAGATCACAATTGTTAGGAAAACTAGAAGACTATGAGATCAGTTCGTATCGTACGTACCTCAGCATCTTTTAGGTCACTAGGGGACCTAACCCATTCAACTTCATATCCAACTTTATTGATTGCATTCACCAAGGAGCGAACATTTCCCGCAACATAATCAAGTAAGTGTACGGTAGGCATGATGCTGGATATACGCACCCGTCACAATGGAATACCTTCAATACCCGAAAACAAAAACTTTGACCATGGGAATTGCAATGGGGGGAACGGGGGAGTTTCCGATGAGAAGACAGAAATTGAGGTGATTTTCAACTTTGATCAGGATCTTCTCTATCTTCCCCACCAAGGCGGTCTCGATAGGATGAGTCATTGGCGGGGGTTTCCTTTCCCCCCCCCCCCCTCCTCCGCGCATGATTTCAGGAAAAGTAGGCACTACTACTTAGTACTAGTAGTAAAGGGCTCTATCATTGTTACCTTCGGCAGTACTTGTATTCGATGATGAGTAGCACCTTTCTCTTTGTTAACTAAGTTTAATGGTAGAATTTGAGCATTTCTTTGCTGTTTACATTTGTATTTACTGTTATATCACGGGAAAAAGAGGCGGCCCTTGAAAGGCTTGAAAGAAAGCCATCTCATACATTTATATTTTCGTTGGATCCTTCAAGGTAAATAAGCCCATTCCGAGGCTTCCCAGGCTTAGTTAGGGTTTGTACTGATGATGGGCCATGACTTACAGGGGAGAATTGTCGGAGACATACCCCAGCTGCTCCTAAGATTGCTGCGCTCTTCTCTGTGTTAGCATTGTTCAACAAGCGACAAGGTAACTCACTTCATTATCCATATTGTATCCTTGGGAGTATACAACCTCTGATATCCCGACTTGCGCGATCTTGACAGTACATGTCAAACAAGGGCACCTATAGTTAAAAGGAGTTAGTTTAAGATGAAAATGGTAATGAAGCGGAGAGAACTTTACGTATTGCAGTATAATATTGCCCCTTCTCGTATACGCTCTCGCCCAGCTTCCAACAAAGCATTTTCCTCAGCATGAAGACACAGACAAGTCGACAACCCGACGCCCCCTCCGTCACCGCGGTTGCACCTTGGACCTGTTTAAAAATGAGTGAACGTTCTCCTCAACATTTCTAGGGTTTCGTACATCCGCCTTCATTGCAGTTTTTGAGGTGTCGCGGGGTTCCATTATAACCCGTGCTAATGACACGTCGTTCTCGAACAAGGACACAGCCCACTCTTCTCTTCATACAATTACTTCGCTGCGCGGCAAGAGATGCTAATTCCATGAAGTATTGATCCCAATTTGGCCGCAGCCGTTGCTCGTCGGCCAGGTTAAGCACCTTGAGAGCTTTGTGTAGCTCGTCTAACGAAGGCGACGAGTTGAACACCCGGACTTGGGCGCGATCGGTTAGGTATGCACGCCCAATATCTTTTTCATATAAATGCCGGTCGTTCCAAATAACGAATTTTTCGAGGTCAGGAGGGTCGAGGCGCCTTGTACGGCATCTACAGCGAGAATTAGCCCCCATTTTAGAGGAGTCAATTTTCCGGAGCAAAGAGGATTTTAATGCTAGCTAACCTTTCTGCAAAGCGCTGCCATCGAAGACTAACCGGTGCGTCAATACTCACAAGAAGGAAGAAAGGGCGTTGGAGGAATCGATCGATGGTCGCGACATCCCAAATGTCTGTGGTAACCCAGTACCCTTGCCATCCCTTTGTTGCGAAATCCAAAAGTGATTCAACGCTTTCGAAGATTCGACCCGAGGATTGATTAAGTGTAAATTCCGAGGATATTAGCCGGTGATCATCTTCCGCCTCGTCGCTGATTCGTGGGGCGCTACCGTCTTTCAACACAAGAAGCTGAAAACCCTGGTGTTGGACAAGATACTCCGCCACAGCATGCTTGCCCGAACAGATACCTTTCCCATATATATTTGTATTAGTCCCCTATAGAATTCGAACTCCGAAGTAGAAAGACGTATAACCGGCTGACCTCCACATAAGCCAATGAGCATGATTCCTCCTAGCGCAGACCGAGAAGAAGGATAAGTCGGTAAATGAGGTGGGGGATAGTACCTAAGTAGGTATGCAGTGGTTGTGCTTGGACGTCCACTTCCTATGACTTTTATCTAGCCACTAGGCTCTCCAAGAAGGCTGCAGAAACCCCGACCGCCTCACAGACCGCAATGCGTGCTTGGCCGAAGAGAGGGGAGGAAAATTAGGTAATTATAGGTATTTGTTATGACATGACAGTCTAACCCAATTTGGTATAGGCCACTGATGCGCACGCACTCAACAGCCAACCATTTACGAACCAATCAGACTAATAACTAATGGGGGTGTCATGATCAGGAATCACTGCTGCATTATATAACAGTAGCTAATACTAAGGGCAGTAGCTAGCTACTAAATAATAGTTAACCTACTGAATAGTAGCCAGTTACCAGAACAGTAATCAGCTACTAGTAGCTACTAATTGTTATAGGTTCTACCTCAATCGTACGAACCGATGATAGGACTTGGCTTGCACTCAACTGAGCACTAGCGCTTGTCAAGGCGGTGAGGCTCTCATCTTCTTCACCAAATCATATTCCCCCTGAATTCCTGCCCCTTAGCAATTCCTTCTGTACGTACGGCATAGCTAGATTAGTTTAATCTAAGTTTATCCCATAACAGAACTAACCACTGAGTTGCTCTACCCAGCAACTCTGTGGTTACTAAATACATTGTGCGGGTTGCGGGTCACGTGCCACTACACGTGATTGCCCGCAACTCCGTATCTGCGGTATTGATCCTAACACCATGTTGTTGAAAGTATTTGAAAAGTACTTGTCAAGTACTTCTAGATTTGTTATAAAATTATGAAAGAAAAATAGTGCGAAATTAAATTTCAGAAAGATTATCTTGTATTTATAGAGATGAGGTGACTCGCTAGAATGCCAAGCCTTAGTAATCTTGGTGGGGCCGTCACCTGACGCCATTCCTGTTAAATGGACATCACACCTCGCTAGATGGACATTACCCCTGCTTAGTAATACCCGCACCGCCTAAGTCCAACTTTTTGTCATCTACAACACAATATCCATAGTTGGGGTAGTTTAGAGTGGTCAGGGTTAGTTTTAGGGCTTTTTTTTTGAAATTTATTTAGGGTGATTAGGGGTGGTTTTATGGGATTATAAAAAAAATTAGTAGCAAGATTCTGCCAATTTTATTGTTTACGATGATTGGTTATTGCGGGTATTACTAAGCACGGGTGATGTCCAGCTAGGTCTCATGTCCCTTTAACAATCCTCAAACAAATGTGCTGAAAACATTTTATTGGAATATATTATAGTAAAAGATTAACATGATTATAATAACAGTAGAGCACTCTATTTATCTAAATTATTATTGTAATAAAAGTTAAATCATAATAAAGAACTCTATTTTTTTCTAATGCTTGTATAGTTATATACGTACCATTTTGTACGAAGTAAGTAAGAACGGCTGGGATTGCAGTGACATCCAAGTTAGTCTGGGGCAGTGTCGTCATACCCCACCCCTCGTAAGAGATATGTTGACAGCCCCGCCTCTTATGACCAAATAGTTCGTCTATCACCAACTCTTTAATCTCGCAGTATACAGAGGCTTGAAGGGCTCTATTCGCTCATATTAGTGACCGTCATGCGGTTTACACCATTTGCCTCCGATATAGAGCTGCCGTTCTATACCGCGTTGGCATCCCTTAAGATCAATCATGATAAACTGGATGACTCCGCTCGTAAAGTTCTGGGACTCTACGAGATTCGCCCATCTGACGCCCCGAATGCTTCTTGCAGAATGCAAATCCACGGAAATGCTCTCACAAGCGATGAGTAAGTCTGGAGTTCACCATACACCTCTGCTTCTTGGCCATTTGTTTATTAAACCCCGAGTGAGGCGCACTTCTCATTAGATACAAACCAGGGTTCCAGTTGGTTACTACAGGGCTGATGGCATGATCAAAAATGTGAATACTATCGAGGAGTATGCAAGCATTGACAAATCACACATGATTCAACAATCGGGCAGAATGGTTAGTTCAATACCAAATTTAGACCCGGCAGCTTAAGGGTAACGTATTTTAGATATGGGACGCCATAAACGACGGGACCATTTATTCATGTCCTTCCCTCCTCTCTTCCTTCATCGTTTTATCCTATGCGGATCTGAAAAAGTACAGATTCCATTACTGGTTTGCCTTCCCGGCACTCCATTCTGAGCCTTCCTGGACACCTCTGGAGGACACAAAAGGTTTCACAGACTCGGGTTTCGAGAAACCTAACGAACAACTATCTGATGCTCAAACTACTTCCGCCTTTGTGGAAGCGGTGCAAACGTGGAGTTACGGCGTGGATACTCGCCAGCGAGGGTTTTTTCTTGCTCGAAGGATTAGAACGGGCCCAGATGGAAGGACATCAAATGAAAAAGCCGAGCCAGAAACAAATAAAAAAACTTCGACGGGTACCTCATGGCAAATAGCACCTCTTTCGAGCTATGAGGAAGGTTTTTTCGAAAATGCAAGGTTCGAGGATTGTTTTACCTGCTTTGTAGATCCTTCAAATTATCAAGACGCCCCCGGCTGGATGCTTCGGAATCTATTAGTGCTTGTGAAACAACGATGGGGCCTTAAAAAAGTGCAAATACTGCGCTACCGCGATAAAACCACCCTCCGTGAACGACGGCACAGCATTGTGACAACTTTAGAACTAAATACACCGGAAGTTTCTCAGTCCACTTATCCAAAGGATCAAGGCAATATGCCAAAAGTGACCGGATGGGAGCGCAATTCATCAGGGAAATTGGCGGGGAGATTTGTCGATCTCACAGAATACCTTGATCCCAAGAGGTAGAGTTATGAGCGATATTTTTTCAAAAAAAAAAAACAAAAACCCTCCGGAAGGCCAATAACTGACTGGAATTTCCTAGGCTTGCCGATCAGTCTGTCGATCTCAATCTCAAACTTATGAAATGGCGGATTAGCCCAAATTTGGATCTGGATAAGATCAAACATACCAAGTGCCTCCTCCTTGGTGCGGGCACACTTGGAAGCTATGTTGCGCGTAATTTAATGGTATGAGCATTTATTAGGCCTGCGGCTTGCCTCAAGTTACTTCCTCGAGATACTAACTGGCTCAGGGATGGGGAGTCTCCAAGATTACATTTGTGGACAATGGATCCGTATCATTCTCCAACCCTGTCAGGCAGCCGTTATTTAACTTCACGGATTGTTTGAACGGGGGGGCTAAAAAAGCCCATCGTGCCGCCCAGGCATTGACAGAGATATACCCAGGTGTTCAAAGTACAGGCTATGTACTCTCCGTCCCTATGGCAGGCCACCCCGTTTTGGACGCTGAAAAAGCTCAGGCGGAATATAGAGTACTTGAGAAGTTAATAGAGGAACATGATGCCATTTTCCTACTGATGGACACGCGAGAGTCACGCTGGCTACCAACAATCATGGGCAAGGCGGCAGGCAAAATCGTCATGAACGCGGCACTGGGCTTTGACACGTTCGTGATAATGCGCCACGGTGTTAGAGATGACGATAACCCAGAAGCAGAGCTTGGTTGTTACTTCTGCAACGATGTTGTTGCCCCAATGAATGTGAGTCTAGCCAAGAGATTTTTTTTTTATCACACTAGCTAAATTTTCGCGCAAAAGTCTATGAAGGACCAGACACTTGACCAGCAGTGCACCGTGACTCGGCCTGGTGTAGCAGCGATAGCTTCTGCTCTCCTGGTGGAGTTGTTCGTGTCGCTTCTCCAGCACCCTTTAGGTGCTGCAGCACCAGCCTCCACTTCCCAAAATGAGGAAAGTGGGAACCCACTCGGTATCATTCCTCATCAGGTCAGAGGGTTTCTTTCAGCTTTCGAGAATGTTTCCGTTGTAGGTCGAAGCTACAAATGCTGTAGTGCATGCTCCAGAAATGTCATAGATGCATATAAAGACGAAGGCTGGTTCTTTGTCCAGAGGGCTTTGAATGAGGTCGGTTATGTTGAGAGCTTGAGCGGGCTCAAAGAGGTATGTAATTCCTTATAATCTCCGCTTGAAGAAATGCACGACCCCGATAATAACTATGTCTAAGGTCCAAGAGACAGCAGAGGCAACACTCAATGACGTTGAATGGGACGAGGATTCAGACATCGAGGAACTATAAACTTTCCAAGTTTAAATATTATGAAGGCGTTGAAGTTTATCGCTAAATTGAGGAAAAAGGGGCTTTGCTTTACTAGATCGCTTTTCGATCGAGAGCAACAAAATAAGCCTCCTTGGATTCCTGCACCACAAGTTAGCTTGACAGAGCCGTGATATTTAGGGATATTGGACTCAAGCCCTACACTGCGTGATGATTCAGGTTTAAGCCTGTGAACCTTCCGAAACATGTCTTTAAGTTGTCTCTCAAGTTCTTTGTCTTCCGCTCCTTGGTAAAACTTGCAGACAAAATGGCCACCGGATATAAGAACGTCGTAACTAAACTGCAAAGCAGCGCGACAAAGATCCTTGAGAAGATTAGTACACACACACATATAACAAAATATAAACAGAGTTCGAAACCCACCATACTGCCAACATGGTCTCTGAAGGTTATTCCGCTGGTATTCATCATCCTGTTGTATGGGTCACTTAGACTTCTCTTCCAAAATCCAGAGGTTTGATGCCAGGGAGCGGACATATCACTAAGAACAACATCTGCCATCCCTAAAGCGCCGAGCTCACATTCATGAGGATTTTCGGGGGCTGCGCTGGATAAAGTGCCACCTGGTGAACGCCTGTGGAGGGCAGGTTCTTGCATTGATTCACCGCATTCACCGCAATCCGGATGAGAAGCTGATCCTGAAATCCATGGTCTCCCCCTTTGTTTATCACGCACAAATTCTTTGACATAATTTTGAATCCTAGGGTCTAGAAAATTGCCTTGTATTGTTGAGACACCCTTTGGGGGTTGGGAAGGAATTATGTCGACGCCAAGGACCCGGCCGTTCGGCTGAGTTCTTGTCACCGCGACCTTTGAGAATATTAGCCAGGGGCGATATATCCAGAAAGCGGAGGAAGAATACTTGAGACCATGATCCCGGAGCATATCCCTAAATTGGACGTGTTAGTCACAATATCCCCTCAAAGCAAAAGTTATAAAAACCATACTAAGTCAATAACAGTCTGACCGCGTTGAAATATTCGATACCTTTCGTCTATCTATGGGGTAAATTATGAGTAAAAGAAACAATAATCAACTCATGGGTTTTGGGCCTCAATATAAAATACCTGCAAAAGCTTAAATGCTGCTCGACTTTTTAGTCCTTGAACAGCTGCCTCCCTTGTAAATGGATCCTTTAATTGGCGGGCGTGCCAGCGTTTGGAGGACGAAAATCTTTTCAACGTGATAAGTCCAAGTTGCCTTAAACATTGGGCTCGTATGGAGTATCTAGAATGGACCGGTTCCATGCTGGGCAAGTGGGATGATTTAACTGGAAAGCCGTCAAACTCGAGAGATTGGCCATCATGACGTACACATAGGCACTTAACTAGTTAGTTAACTCTTTTAAGTTAGGTAATTCCATACCTCTTGGACAGGCTTGGCACTTTAAATGTCCAACATCCTCAGTTGTTCGACGGAGTACTAGCTAGAGAGAAACTTGTTGTAGCCTCCTTAGAGTGGCTATCAAAAATATTCCCTAAATTACCAAGGAAAATAGGTAAGTACCTAAATAGTTTATTGGCTGGGGCCGAGTACAGAGGTTCCAAAGATTGGTTGTTTGTGCTGAGTGTACTCTGTAGCTCTGAGTCCTCTGGGCGGGAAGGACAAATTGGGGTGGGCCTTTCCCTGTAGTGGACACCTAAGAAACTCCAGCATATTTGGAGTTTCGACAATAAAACTTGTCAAAGCCATATTCACATGTGGCCAAGCTCATCACAGGCATTGAGTTCTTATGTCTACATCCATTCCCTCCTTAATGACTATACTATAATAAACCCTCACCAAAATGAAGTTTCTCGCCTTTATTACTTCTTTACTTTGGGTTATACCCAGCTCTTTGGCCGCAACGTCCAACATTGACAAGTTTGAACGATATCAGTCACTTTCTAGCACGACACCCATCGAGTTAGATGACTCCTCATACGAAGATCTAACATCAAAGCCTCGTGACTACCACGTAGCAGTCATCTTAACAGCTGCGGATGCCCGTTATGGATGTGGCCTTTGCCGCGAATTCCAGCCCGAGTTTGATATCATTGCGCGAAGCTGGAACCAAGGATCCAAGCCAGATGACCTTAAGCTTCTTTTCGCAACCCTCGACTTTAGCAACGGCAAGGGCACGTTCCAGAAGGTATTCAACCAACATGTGTCGCAAGTCTGAGTAACTAATAAATGTGAAAGTTGATGCTCCAAACCGCGCCTGTTCTCCTTGTATTCCCACCCACTGTTGGTCCCTTCGCCAAGGTGGATGACACGCCGTTGCGATTCGATTTCAGTGGGTAAGGGGGCATTCCACTTGTTTTTTGGGGAGGGCAGCACGGAAATACTAATGGTTGATATTATTTAGTCCTATTTCCGCCGACCAGGTTTATGCGTGGATAAATCGTCACCTTCCCGATGGGCCAAAGCCGCCGCTTGTCCGCCCCATCAATTATATGAGGCTCATCTCGGGAGTAACCATATTGATGGGTGTGGTAACCCTGTTTACTGTTCTATCCCCTTATGTTCTCCCAGTCGTGCGGAATCGAAATCTGTGGGCAGCATTTAGCTTAATCGCCATCCTTTTGTTCACTAGCGGCCATATGTTTAACCATATCCGCAAAGTCCCGTACGTTGCCGGCGATGGGAGAGGAGGCATCAGCTATTTTGCCGGCGGGTTCTCCAACCAATTTGGAATGGAAACCCAGATTGTGGCTGCCATTTGTAAGTTGCTCTAGTGCCAATGACTTCCGTTGGGCCTATGGGAATCAGGCGCACTAATATTTACGTTTTTTCGAAGACGCTGTCCTCTCTTTTGCCGCCATTGCCCTGGCAATGAAAGTTCCTCGCATTGCAGATAATAAAGCTCAGCAGGTTGCTGCGGTGATCTGGGGCGCCGTATTGCTAGGAATGTACAGCTTCCTTCTCAGTGTTTTCAAGGCAAAGAATGGTGGATATCCTTTCTTTCTTCCCCCATTTTAAATCACTCTGGGCATTTCCGAATTGGAAATCGATGCGGAGCTTTGCCCGCCAATTATCATTTGAGTGTGTTTTGTTTCGATTTATACTCCGTACTGATAAAAGAAATCCGATTATTCATGGGGTATATTAAAACATTGTCGGCAATTCCTCCACCGGGCTTCACACAAACCATGGACACATCATATGTAATACTAGTTTAACGGTAGAATATTACGTATGTTTTGTACATTTCGCTGGTGAAGTTAACAGTCGATTCTTCTATATAGTACTCTTCCTAATTAACTAATTGCAGGGAGTAAAAACTGAGGTTCAGAGGCTGCACTGAGTAAGCTGCGGTCATCCTTTACCTCTTCAGGGCTAAACACGGCGATTTCGTTATTCGGGTATAGCATGGGAAATATATCTTTGAATATTAATTTGGTATCAGTGACCCAAACTCCAGTGCTACTCGGACTTTTCCAAAACTAATCAGAGTATACTCCTAATGTGGCGGATTCTTAGTGGGCGGAGAAACTGGCCTAAACACTATTATTGCGTATTGGTATGCTTGTCAGGTTTCATCAGTCGGTAGTCTACCGAGGCATTTTCTCAGGTGCAGTTTCCTGTGTCGATAAAATACACATTATTCCTCCTTTACTCTCAGTGCTTTTCAGTGAGGGATTTTTCACTGCCTCCTGCGAGGTCAAGCAGTAAGGTACGGTGGAAACGGTATACTTCTGAGTACAAATCGAGCCGCGCCCTGCGCCGGCCCGGACCAATTGACAATGTTCTCCACCATCCCTTAGAAACAGCCACACCTGGTCCTTACAAGCAACCCAAGCGGCCAACGGCAGAAGGTAGTACGGACGAAAAGAGACAGAAAAGAACAGAGGCTGAGATTTTACAATACATAAAGGTATTTCAAAATATTGAGCATGGCGCAGCTGGGTGATAATGCCAGTGGAGCACTGACTTCTGCACTTTCAAGCACAACCCTCTTGGTTGCAGTGCAGTTAATTTCGAGATTATTTATTTTTACCTCGAATCAAGTCATCTTGAGAAACTTGTCGCCATCAATCCTAGGAATTGCGGCTCAGCTTGATTTGTATCTGATCTCAATCCTGTATTTTTCCAGAGAAAGCATCAGGGCGGCCATACAACGACAACCCTTGCAATCTTCTGTGCAGAAAGATGAAGATTTTCTCTCATCACCAAATAAACACGAGAACGAGACAAATGCTCGAATTATGGCATCACAGTCTGTAGTGAACATGTCCTACTTGAGTCCCACCATGGGTATTCTACTAGGTCTTATCTTTGCACTCTTATATACACACTTTGTTTCCGAAGAGGTTTCACAAACCCCATACTTTCATCTTAGTGTGATAGTGACAACGGTTGCATCACTGATGGAGCTCAGTATTGAGCCTTTTTTCGCCGTGGTTCAGCAGTATATGCTATATAAGAAGCGGGCAATTGTTGAAATCAGTGCCGCGTTTTTGAAGAGTTTGGCAGTCTGCAGCCTTTTTACTTGGGCTGCTTGGAGTGGCCATAATATTGGTGTCCTTCCGTTTGCGTTAGGATATCTGATCTACTCCTTTTCATTAATATGTGGCTACTCTCTACTTATGATCTGGAAATCGAGTGATTGGCGATTTTCGTTCTTGCTTACTCGAATCCAATCCAGGTGTGTCACCAATACATCCCTACTGGGCGAAACGCAGTTAACCATGCACAGTGACAAATCAAAATACCTGATGGATAGATTTCCACGGCACCTTGTTTTCGTATCACGAAATGTATTCATCCAGTCGGTGGTCAAACACCTTTTGACCCAGGGAGATTCTATGATGCTCGCAGCGATGGCAAGCCTAGAAGATCAAGGTATATACTCACTGGCTTCTAATTATGGTGGCCTCATGGCCCGAATTCTATTCCAACCCATCGAGGAGAGTAGTAGAACCATATTTGCGTCTCTCCTTAATGCAAACACGCCGAAGGGAAAGGTTCAAAATATAAGGGCCGCCAAAGAGCACCTGAACAATATTATGCGAGCATACATCATTTTATCTATCCTAATATTCCCCCTTGGCCCAACTTTGGTGCCGAAGGTACTCCATATGTTGGGTGGGCGCAAGTGGACATCTCCAGATGTCGATGGCATTCTTGCAGTCTATTGCTATTACATACCATTTTTGGCATTCAACGGTATCGGCGAAGCCTTTGTATCATCTGCTGCTAGTCCCACAGAACTTCAAAACCAGTCTGGATGGATGGGTTTGTTCTCCGCATGCTTTGCAATAGCAGCATACCTATTTCTCGAAGTTGGCGGCCTAGGGGCCCGTGGGCTGGTATATGCCAATATTGTGAATATGGTTGTTCGCATAGCCTGGAGCTTTTGTTTCATTAACTCATACTTGCACCGATACAACAGCGACACGAAACTAAATGAGCTCAACCTCCGACCCCCCACCTATATCGCGGGTGCAACGGTAACCGTCATTTTGTCTCCCTACGGCTTCAACGCGTACGGTACCTTGATGCCTTTTTTTCTTGGGGCTGCATATACTGTTTTTGTGTAAGAAAACCGTCGTTTTCCATGATTGAGCTCTAACATACGTGTATAGGTTATATACAGAGAGAAGATATTTAATAACTTTTTACGCCAAAATTTATCAACTTCTAAAATCCAAGCGCCTGGGGCCAAAACAAGAGTGATCAAACTCAATCATCGAAACGAATCTTTGTTGCGGACTTTTCAGAGTCAACGTCTTTGAAGAAAGCGCCATATGCGTCGTGCTGCTTCTTTTTGACAGTTGAACCAAATTTGAGCAAAGACTCCGGGATCTCCTGGTTGGCGGCTTTCAAAACATTGATCAACCTGCCGTAAATTAGCAAAATGTATAAATAATAAACCCCAGGAATTGTCTAATATCTAGGCCCACTTACGCGCCAGACTGAGCTTTATCAGCTTCTGTGAATAAAGTTATAGCGTGACCATCAGCACCAGCACGACCGGTTCTGTCGAAGAAAAAGAATTAGCTCAACAAGTTAACTAGCCAACCGCCAGACTTTATTTACCGTCCAATTCGATGCACATAGTCCTCGACCGTAAGAGGAAAGGTGACATTGACTACCAATTTTACTGAAGGGATGTCAATCCCGCGCGCTGCAACATCCGTAGCAACAAGTACAGTCGCAGCACCCGTTTTGAAAGCTTCCAGACTTTTAAACCTCTCTTGCTGATTGAGGTCACCATGGATTCCGGCGACTTTGAAGCCCTTATTCCTCAGCAGCCTCTCAACTCGCACAGCTTCCTTTTTATACAGACAAAATGCGAGAATCTTGTTTGAAGCCAAGGGGCCTCGTTGATGCTGCTTCAAGATCTGCACAAGTCTGAATTCCTTTTCCTGCTGCTTCACCACTTCAACAACTTGTTTGATGCGAGTATTTGCTCGCGGATCCGCAGAGGGTTCCCCGCCGATGGTGACAGTGACAGGAGATGCCATAAATGTTGATGCAAGACTTCTAACAGCTGGAGGCCAAGTTGCGGTGAACATGACAGTTTGGCGTTTGGAAGTTGGCATTGGTTGAATAATGTCCTTGATGTCCTGCTCGAAACCTTTATCAAGCATACGATCAGCTTCGTCCAAGACAAGGTATTTAACCTTTCCGAGATCCAGGGAACCTTCGTTTTGGAGATCTTTTAGCCTCCCAGGTGTTGCAACGACAATGGCAGCGGTTTTCAGAGCCAGACGTTGCTCATCTTTCCCAACTCCACCAAAAATGCATGCCAACTTGATACCCACTGGTTCCGCAAACTTCAATAATTGGTCATGTATTTGCATTGCCAGCTCCCTTGTCGGGGATATTATGACAGCAGATGGACGAAAAGCCTTAGTCTTGCTCTTTTCCCTCGAGTCTAATATTTTCTTCAAGCACGGTAAACCAAAAGCCAGTGTCTTCCCACTTCCAGTCTCTGCGATCCCAATTAGATCACGGCCAGCCAACAATAGCGGCCAAGTTGCAGATTGAATCGCAGTCGGGGAAGGAAATGCGCTGAGGCCGCAGTACAGGTCTTCACTACATGCTGGCAAGTGAGAAAACGAGATGATTGGGCGTAAAGGTATTCTGTCATGCAAAGTGTCCGTAATCTTGATGGAGTTTTTGGTCAGAAATTGGTCTATTTCTGTCTGTGCGATACCAGCAAGGGCAGGAGACTCCAGATAAAGAGCCGATTTTGATCCAGCACTGGTGCCTTTCTTCTGTTTCTCGCTTTTCTGCTTTTTCTTTGGTCTAGAGTCTCCTCCGTGTTCAACCTGAGCATCGCGTTTCGTCATTGTGGCTTTTTAGCACAAAAATAAGAATGATCGGCCTGTATCAATTAATGAAGGCTTGCCAGCGAGAAAAAAAGTCTTCGAAATGTTCTGCCATTTCTGACCGCCTACTGCAGATAACTATGGCCACCCCAAAAGTTCAGTACTCGGACCGCCAAGGCTACCACCTGGAATCTGTGCAGGCTTGCTTGTTTAAAATAAAAAATATTTCTTGGGGTTACATATATTATATCGACACCCCCTTTGATCATTAATAAGCACCCGCGAGGGCCTTTTTATACCATATCCTTAAAGAATAGGACTTTTATTATATTTTTAATATAAATTATTTTGATTAGTTGCTACTATTAACTGTTATTGCTGTTGATTATCATGGTTAGTCTGGTTTATAATTTTTCTATTTTTTATATCTGGGTGATGTACTATCAAGTCTCAATCCTAATTATTAACCAATCTTGATCCGACCCCAAGCACTTGGGTGGCAATAATGGTATTACCAACCTCATCGTCCTCCCAAACTTCAACCGGCGTTACCTTTCTTGGAAGGTTCTTGGTTATGCTAAAGGAATCACTTTTTACGGAGTACAGTAGACACGAGAAGGGTTTCCAACGCGGTTTATGCGCAGGAGACAATGAATCGAGATCCTGCACTCATAAAATATTTATATTAATACTAAGATTGAGTTCCGTTGCAAGCCTAAAGCCTTAGGTTTCTAGTTCTGTATCTATCCTTCATAGGCTCTTCTACGCAAGTCCTCAGTCGCCAGATGTTTGCATTGATAAACCTTCTAAACCCGCGAAAAGAAATAGAGGTAAGCAAATTTGCTCATCTCATGAATATCATCGACCTCCACTACCTTCTCATCATTAAACATCACCCATTTCAAATCCGATTGTCCGGGTAGAGCTTTCCTCACAAATGCAACATAATGCCTATTAGATCAAATTAATATTATAGATTCGTGCAAACGAGGATCAACCTTAGGATACGTACCCAGCATGCACAGAAGAACCTTTATGGCAAATGATCGACCGAAGTTGATACCTTGCGGGAACGGTATCAAACCCCGGGGGGTTCATAGGAGAGGGGTTATCGTCATCTGTGGAGTGGTCGACTGGTTCATCTGGATGGCTAAAAACCCAGTCGATAGCCCTATTCACATCACCACCAGTCGCAGCCAGTGCGCGACTTGCACGGCCCTCGTCAATTCCCATCTCAGATAGCTGAGCTAACTTTGACGGATCCTGCGGGGTTATGAGGGATGTCTCTTTACCACGAGTGACGAGAGGCTCGTCAATACCCGGATCATCCATATGCGATAACAGCCAATTCATCGCTGCCTCAGGGTCCGAGTTTCCAGTTAAATAAAGCGCTTTTTCACATCTTACTTTCGGGAACCCCATACCAAACAGTTGGTCCAAAATATCCGGATTAGGGCTGAATGTACTCTCCGAAGGCTCTGCGTCGGGGAGAAGCTCTTCTTCTTCACTTGGAAAGAGGGAAAGGTAACGGCTTAAATCGATGGGCCCTTCGCTCACTTCCAAAGGAATATCCAGCTTTGTGGGCACCCAATTGATCAACTCAAACCGCCGGGTATTAACTACTAATTCCTGTGGCAGTGTCCTAAATGAGGAACGCTTTGAGAATCCTTCCATGCTCTCACAAGAAGGGCATTTTAAATCAACCACTTCTTCTCCTGTGTAAGCATCTAAGCAATCAAAAAGGCCCACTGGCTCAAACTGGGAAGTCCCTCCATCCTCACAGTTCTTCAAGCGGCGAGCAGGAACAGGTATGGAAATGTTATCCTGTTCGTCGACTCGATAGCGGACCTTTTTGCACTGGAGACATTGGAGACGTTGCTCCATAGAAAACTTGAAGGATTCGATTGGACTGACCATCTCAGCAGGGTGTTTAGACAGGCTGATAAGCTTGAAGACATGAAGTAGAAATTCAAAAGCGTCTTGTTGCCTCATGGTAGAAAATTCAGGATGGTCGCGACCAACAAGATGCTTGAACATCGTTGCTGATAAGCCCTTTTGGTGAAGTACTTCAGGAGAATCGGGGGGAGCTATGATATCCTTTTCGGGGTGTGAGTAACGGCCGGACAAAACCCCATCAGCCAACTTTCGTAGCTGAGTTTCAAGATCTGCTGCTGGCAAATCAGAGAATGGAGGCTCTTCACCCGGGCAATAATACCTTCGACGAAATCCAGGCAAATCAAAAAGGCATTGAACAACGCTTGATAGGTAGCAGCTATTTCCAAGGTTTTTCAAACCCGTGAGACCTGGGCCGAAAACAGGTGTGAGGTTGTGACCGTCTTCTGTCGTCATGGAAAAGTCCCACCTCATATTTTGTTCAACTTGCATTTCCATGAGGCTTTTCTCTGTTTTCTCCCGACTTGCTAAGTTTATACCCCAATGAGCAAGATGAGTAGCAAGTTCGGGGTCGGTTCTCTCCTCATTGCACCTATAACAGTAGATATCTGCTGAGCCGTCGGCTGTTATCGAGCCCAACTTAACTGCGACGCCGTGTAATTCCGAGCTAGAATGAGCAAGCGCGTGTGAGTTACCCCCAACACCCCCAAATTGGCTGCGCCCGCAGCCAAGGTTACCGCATTCCAAGCAAAGCCAGAGATTTTCTTTTAAGTTGCACATTGAACAGTGGCCGAGTTCTGTATATTCTATAAGTATGAAGGTATTTTGGGTGCTTGGGGGGGGGAAAAGGAGGAGAAGGGTACCATTTGATTCTATAGCCCTAGAGTCCTGTTGGACCAAACAGAGTGTGTGTTCACAAGGAATAAACTCTTGCTCCCAAGCCTTCACCTCTTCCCTTTTGGAGAAGGTAGTAGCCTTCATTACTCCGTCGATCACAGCAGAAAGGTTTTCATCAGTGGGATCAATATTATCATTGTTGCAGGAGTAGCATAGAACACGTGTGCTTATATCATAGTGATCTTCATCCGTCTCCGCAGCAATTGCAAGCTTCGAAATTTTCTGAGGAGGTTCATCCCTCTTCTATCATTAATTCAACCTAACGGAACATGAGGAAGAAGAACAAGCTCACCTGAACCTTTTTCCGAGTCCGCCGGATGTTTAGTGCTATGGGGTGACCGAACCGCTGGAAATGAATATTGCCATGATTTCGGAGGCCAGCGCAGCCGCCGTTAAAGCAAGAGAGGCAAACATTAAGGCCTAATTCATCATCCTAATACGAAGTAAGACACTGGCATAAAGTCCTCAGGTTTAGTACGCATATACACACAATCGAGTCAAAACATTGGGTACAGTCTTCTCGGTATACAACTTGAGAGGGAGACGGCTGTTTTAAATCTGCAGTAGGGCGTAAAATATTAACTAAATTTCGTTGTCGGTTCCAGGGGCTTGAGCAAACCTTTTAAACGGATATGGGAACAAGTAGCCATGTTAGAACACAATATTGAATATAAAGCCTAAGAGAACCGGACGAAATGGAAATTTCAAGGCGTCTTAGACGTAGTCAGGGCTTTGATGGACGCTCGAGATAGGTATTATTAAACAGGTTGCTGGTACTTGTAGGAGGTGGGGTTTATTCTGGTTGCCTGCATAACTGTTGATCGTACCTCTTGAAATACTTGTAGTGGGGCAGGAGCTTGGGTGGGGGGAACTGTGCTGGAATAATGACAAATGGCTGGTGCTCTTTCAATTTTGGTGACGGAATGGCCAAGTCCCCTCGCAAAACCCACCAACTTGGAAGGATACAAAGTACTCCGGAACTTGAAGTTACTACTTTGTATACTTCCTTGCAATTGTTACCTAAGATCAAAAATAAACAGTTATACAGAGCTACTGTTGTTATATTCAATACACAATGTCATTACCTATTACTCTTCTCAAAATGTGAAATCAGGTAGTCACATTGTTTAGGTACTGGCCATAGACGCATCATTTATAATAAGATCGAAAGATTTAAAGGTTTTCTCAAATAATAGTAGAAGGTAGGTTTCTGATGAAGAGTGTCCACGGCGCACAATTTCCTTCACAATAATATAATGTCTTAAGGCGAAAGAAAATTAGAATGAGGGCATGGGCTCTGGACGTACGTACACCAATGTTTTCCATGGCGGGGCCAACCACTTAACGCGTTCCCATCGCGTCTATTCCTGTCTATTCCACGCGTCCACTTTTTTTATTCATAACATATCATCCCAACACTCTACTAACAATAACTTAAGAAACCTTTCTTGTTACTTGTTTTGATACCACTCGAAGCGACACCTAATCAAGAATACTCTTAGTTCAATTCTCCCCGTGCTTAAAGCTGACTGTATCAGGCATCAGTTTTTGTCCAATGACCATGAATTCAGAAGCAGCTTCTCAAATTTCTGTAGGCGCACTCAGGTAATTTAGCTGCCTTTCTTTCTTTTTTCTTCCTTTTGCCCAGTTGCTAATACACTTGAAGTGCTATTTTTGATGATACAAAACCCCAAATTCAGGAACCTATTGTGCAATGTGTGCAGATCAAGCCATTACAACCCCAAGCCAACCAACCAGAACGGTACAGAGCTGTATTCAGTGACATCTCCAACTACGTTCAGACCATGCTTGCAATTCGTAAGCTATCTATGCTTTAATCTATTTTGTGCTTTTTCTAATTAAACAACCATGCAGAAGCCAACCACTTTGTTACTAGTGGTATACTTCGCAAAGGATGTTTTGTACGCCTAAAGTCCTTCCAGGCGAACTCGGTCAAGGGCAAAAAGTAATTGTTCCGCCCAGTCCAAGCATATTTATTTATTTGTTTGCTAAACATGGGGTAGAATCCTGATAATTATCGACCTCGAGGTTCTCCAGGAGCTAGGTGAAGCCGAAAAGATTGGCGAGCCAAAACCTCTAGAGAGCAAGCCGGAGGATGATGAGAGACCCCAACCCACAACAATATCCAGCAATGGCTTTTATGGCAACAAAATTGAAGGTGCACAACCGCAAGTGGTTAATCGAGCTCAACAACAGCAAAGTCGCCCCCCTCTGGGCTCGGCACATGCTACCATATATCCAATTGAAGCCATCTCCCCATACGCCCATAAATGGACAATCAAAGCACGCTGCACAAGCAAGTCAAATATTAAAAATTACCAAAACAGAAATGGGGAGGGTAAGCTTTTTAGCGTGAACCTGCTTGATGACAGTGGGGAAATACGTGCCACCGGCTTCAACGACCAATGTACGGCCCTGTATGACAGATTTCAGGAAGGGAGTGTTTACTACATAACAAGTCCATGTCGCGTACAGATTGCTAAGAAACAGTTCACAAATCTGAATAATGATTATGAACTCACATTTGAACAGGGTACTGTTGTTGAAAAGGTAAGTAGGGTGTTGTTCATTTGACAAAACAGATCCGTTAATTGTTGAAATATAGGCAGAGGATCAGACAGATGTTCCCCAAGTTCGCTTCAATTTCACTTCGATTGGAGATCTTGATTCAGTTGAAAAGGACACAACGATCGATGTGATAGGGGTGCTGAAAGATGCAGGGACAGCCGATCAAATTGTATCAAAGACAACAAACAAACCCTACAACAAGCGCGAACTTACTTTGGTTGACAACACGGGGTTTTCTGTGCGCTTAACCATTTGGGGCACCACGGCACTAAATTTCAGCGTGGTCCCAGAGTCTGTAGTTGCCTTCAAGGGTGTTAAGGTTTCTGATTTTGGGGGTAGAAGCTTGAGTTTACTCAGTTCAGGCTCAGTGACTGTTGACCCTGATATCGAAGAAGCTCATAAACTGAAGGGTTGGTACGATGCGCAAGGTAGAGACGAAAACTTTACATCTCATGCCTCCATGTCGGCTGCAACGTCTACGATGAGATCTGATCAATTCAAAACCATTGCTCAAGTGCGAGAGGAACAATTAGGCATGTCAGATGAGGCTGCCTATTTTTCACTCCGGGCAACTGTTGTCTATATAAAACAGGATAATATGTGCTACCCAGCTTGTCTCTCGGAAGACTGTAACAAAAAGGTTACAGAGCTTGATCCTGGACAGTGGCGGTGTGAACGCTGTGATAAAACCCACCCACATCCAGAATATCGATACATAATGCTTGTCAATGTTAGCGATCACACCGGTCAGCTTTACTTGAGTTGCTTTGATAATGTTGGAAAGATGATGATGGGAATGAGTGCAGACCAACTAATGGAATTGCGGCAGAGTGATGAAAAAGCTGCTGGTGATGTATTTCAGGGCGCAAATTGTCGAACTTGGAGCTTCAAGTGCCGAGCGAAGATCGACCATTTTGGGGATCAACAACGGTGAGCTCAGACTTGATAAGAGCAGGGTAGATGAGCAACGCGTGCTAATATATTTTGTCTAGGATACGCTACCAGATATCATCAGCCAATCCACTTAACTATTCAGAGGAGGCATCACGCCTTGCAGATATTATTGATTCCTACAGCATTTCTTAGTCACAGAAAGGCTCCGTGTGGGCATACAGACGTTATCATGGTCGTGTGGTCTGAGAAGAGAATTTCTGTAACCTCCTTAGGTTATAGAAGGATTATATGCATTTAATAATATGTGCTATTAACAAATTATACATATTATTAAATTTTCAATGGAAAGTTTATGAGGTTTTTAAGAAAACTAATTATGATATTTGTTGGAATGTGTTATGGCAACTTCTACAACAGCACCGCAGCAGTTGCCAACTCTTGTAACTGCTATGACTGTATATAGTGACAGAATAGCGATGAGTCTAGAAATCGTTGATGAATGGTGTAGAGGTCTTGTTAGCTACGTTACGCACGATGCAGTAATGCGAGGTGAGCGTGGTGTGGGAGACAGCATGATACCGCAGAATGTATTGGTAGGGGGTGCCTTGTAGTAGAACTAACTGCTAAGTTGCTCTACCCAGCAACTCTATGGTGACTAAATAATCATATAATTACTATCTTATAGATTTTAAGCTTTTATATTAACTAACGTAATTCCCGGGTGTCCCGTACTTCCCGAGTCATCCGTGCAACTTCAAAAATTCAGACGCGCCTACCAACTACCACCTTCAACCAACCACCATGCCCTGAAAAGCATGTAAAACAAAGCAAGAATTAATAGACCAAGAAGGCAGGATAGAATGTGCTATAAAAGATTTAAAAAGTTAAAAAATTTAGAATTCTTATTAAGCTGTATTAATTTATAATCTGCCTCTCTAAACCCTATATAATTACTTGAAGGGCCACCAATCCAAACCAGAATAATATAATCATAATTATAGATTATTTAAGCTTTAGAAAGAGGCTTTAATAGCCTGGATAATATCTCTTAATATATATAGTGCCCCCCCTAGATCTTTCCAGGTATAAGATATAGTGTAAATAATTTTTAATACTGGAAACTTAACTTTATTTTAATTAATTAAAAAGAACTAGGTTACAGAGTTCACCAAGCACTGCCTAGAGGTTAAAACTAGATTTATATAAAAAATTAATTATTAAAGAGTACTTTATAAAGATTTCAAGAAAATTAGTTCATGGTTTAATAAGTTATAAAGAATTAAGAATTAATAGAAAATCCTGGATAAAAATATTTATAACTTTAATAAAACTAGCTTTGCTATGGGATTTATTATAATAATAAAAATAATTTTTAAAGCAGAAATATTTAATAAATCATGACTTATTTAACCAGGGAATTAAGAATGGGTTATTATTATTAAATATATTAATATAAGGGAGTGGTCAGTTCTGTTTATTATTATTTTTAAGAGAAAAATCTATATAGAGGAATAATTTAATAAAGAAGCTATTTTACTAGATTAAAGAATTAAAATAAGTATTAATAAATAAATTACAGATATAATTAGCCTGTATTAGCTTTAAAAAATTTTTATTCTAGTAATAAATATTTATATAAGAGAAGGGTATTAACTACTAGTTCTAAATAATTATAAAAGTTATTTAATACTAGAATTTAATATTACATGCAAGGAGTATAATATTATATTAATTTATATATTTATTTATTTATCTTATCTTCTATAACTTCTAGATATTGGTTATTTTAGACCCTTAAAGAAAGTTTATGACTAGCTTATAAAATAGAAAAAATAATTAGAATTTAATTATATTAACAAGCTAGATTTTTTAAAAACTTATTTAATAATTTATAAAAAAGTCTTTATAGCAGAGCATCTTATAAATAGATTTAAAATAACTGGGATAACCCCCTTTAATTTTAATATAATATTAAAAAAGTTAAATATAAGACTATTAATTTTAACCCTTTTTTTAAATAAAAAAAATTCTTTAATTTTTTTTTCTTAGCTCTATATATCTTATATAGTTCATTAAGTATATTAAAAAGCTTCCTTAGTTAAAAAGCTTTTAAAAAATAATTTTAAAAGTTTCTTATCTTCCTTAAAGTAAGTACTAGATAAATTTATAAAGAGCTATAAGCTAGTTATTTATAATATTAATTTACTAGTAAAGGAAAATGCTGATCTCTATACAGCTATTAAAAATAATAGATAATAAAAAAGTTATTTTAAATATTAAATAATTTTTAAAGATGGTATCTTAGTTCAGGAAGCCAGGGATTTTATTTTATTAAAAAATATATAATTAAAGATAATAAAGGTGGGTGCCAGTAATTTTACTCTTTAAACTTTAGATAGACCTAAGCATACTTTATTAAAGTGCTTTAAATATAGAATTTAAGAACATATTAGAACTAGATGTCTGAATTATTTAAATATTTAGTTAATTTAATTTAAAGTGTTTTTGGTTGTGATATAGTACTTCAAAGTTGACCAAGCATCTAGTTTTGGGGGGGTTGCACGGATGACTCGGGAAGTACGGGACACCCGGGAATTACGTTAGTAGTATATTATATTATATAAGCAGATTAGGTCTTTTTATGAAAAGTTTATTTATTATAATTTATTTTAATATAATTATATATTATTTTATTTTTTTTTTTTTATTTTTTCTTTATCTTTTTTATTTATATTATTTTTTTATAAATATATAGTAGTTACTTTATTTATTAGTTATTATATTATATACTTTATTTTTTATTTTATTTTTTATATAAAAATTTTTAATATTACTTCTTTTTTCGCGTGTTAGATAAGGCCTGCCAATCCTTAAGGGTCCAAGTCGGATTGTAGATCTTAAGGTATTTTGTTAATAATAGAGAGAATTGTTATAAAATGCACAGGTAATAAGTAGTCTAAAAGATAAACTATATTGGTTATTAAAGATTCAACACAGTAAGCTAATCTTACATGTAGTAATAACTATATTTATATATATATAATTTATTATATTTATTATAGTTTCTTATCTCTGATGGCTATGCACCATCTTATAGTTTTCATAGTTATTTAATTATAATAACTATAGTGCTAGTTCCTTGGCATTATATTAATATAACTATATTACTGTAATAGCAGAATATTATATTTTTATAAATATAACAGCACTAGCTGTGGTATAATAAATTTATTAGCTAATAATTATTTAATTCTTTAATAATCCTTCTTCTTAATATTTTTTATTCTTAAAAAAAATAAATATCATGCTATCCCCTGTGATTTATAAAAAAATAATTATCTTTTTTTATTATTTCTATAATAATATATTAATTATAATATCTTCTAAATCTCGCATTTTTAAAAAATAATCTTTAAAAATATATTAAAAATAAAAGCTTTACAATAGCTATCCCATATATTACTTATAAAAAAAAGGTTATTTATATATGAAAGTAGAGGGTTCTGCTTACTGTAGTAGTTATATTAAAATTAATAATTAAAAATATATTAAGGTAAAACTTCCTTCAGGCATGGCATGAAAATATCTTGCTAAAATATAAAATAAGCTTTTAAAAAATAAGTTATTAGCTGAGAAAGAGCTTAAGAATATTTAAAAAAGGGTTTAGAAATATATAAATATAGTATTTACTTAAATAAAATAGTTATAAAAATAAACATAATTATTATAAAAACAGGCTGATAATTTTATTATTTATAATATAAAAGAAATTGCAGAGCTCAAGAAGTTAGAAGTGTGAGAGAATCAGGCAGCTGTCAGCCAATGAACCTACTGCGTGTTATGGGATAAACATAGATTAAACTAATCTAGCTATGCCGTACGTACAGAAGGAATTGCTAAGGAGCAGGAATTCAGGGGGAATATGATTTAATGAAGGAGATGAAAGCCTCACCACCTTGACAAGTGCTAGTGCTCGATTGAGTGCAAGCCAAGTCCTATTATTAGTTTATATAATTAAGATAGAACCTATAACATACCCCCCTCCTCTATTATAAAAAATAAAGTTAAGGGGGTTGCCTTGTCTCCCAGTGTTAAGCAGTACTATATATTATTATTATAATATGCCTATTCCTATCTGTATAATAAGAAGAAGAGGGCTAGTAGATAAAAAACCCCCTTAAAGAATTATTTACTATCTAAGACTTCATTCACCTGCCTATATAAAGGGGTTTGTCTGTCCTTTTATATAAGTAAGAGAATTTAAATATATTTATTTTTATTTATTATAAATTTAGCTAGGTCCAGGCTTGTGGTCCTTAAATATAAATAAAACTTTTTTTTTTTTTTTAAAAATAATTTTTCTCAGACTCTTCTTTATCAGATTTAAAATAATATTTTATATAATAAATCCCCTTTTTTTTTTTTTCTTATATTATTTATATTAATATTTTAAGAATTTGGTGCATGACAGCTTCACTATATTTAATAATTAAAAATCTGCTCTTGTCCATGCTAGTAAAAAATATATATATAATTTTATTACTGTGGCCCTTACTGGAACTTATTATAATTAATTTATTAAATTTATAAATATCTTTAACTTTAATAAGGTAAAGTATATTATTATTTAATTTATTAAGTTAGGGAATAAGACTCTGTTTAAGATATATTATATTATTAATTAAAAAAAAGTATAGAGATTCCCATTTTATAAATTTATTATATAAGAGGGTTTTTTATTAATTACCTAGGTAAGTTCCATTTTCTATATAATATTAATCTCTGCTAATAATAATAGATAAAAACTGCTTATTAATTATATATAAATATTATTTTACTTGTCTTTTATAATATTTATAAATTTATATTTTATATTTATAATATCAAGATTATATTCCAGGAGATTATTTACTTATTTAATTATTAAAAAAATATTTATATAAACTATAAATAAAAAAACCATGCAGCCTGCTATTTATATATAATTTATAATAAAATTAAATATATTTTATTTAATATAACTGCTCTGCCCTATACTGCTATTAAAAAAATAAAAAATTAAAAAATCCTTATACAGGCAGGTTAAGTTAATTCCTTTTTTATTTTTTTATTATGTAGCTAGATTTTTATATTTTATATATATTTAATTAATCTTTACTGTCTCCTTTTTCTTTTTCTTTATTTTTATTAAATATAAATAAATCTTCCTGCCATATATTCTTTTTTTTTATTTTTATAATTAATTTCTTTTCTGAGCAAGTTAATTATTTAAGACTTTAATATTTTAAAAAAAACTTACTAGTTTTTATAAAAGCTTTATATAATTAACTTATTTTATTAAATATAATAATTAAGGATTTCTTTCATGTCCTGTATAATTCTTATCTAGAATTTTCTTAACTAAATATTCTTCTATCTTATTAACTAGCTTTATAGGGGGTTGGTAGTTATCCTAGGCCTAGAATAATAATAAATTTAATATAATTAAATAAAGAAAATCTATATAAAAAATAGAATAGATTTTCTTTAAAATATTTAAATATATAATATATAAGTTTATAAATTTAATAACTTTATATTTTATATTTTTCCAGTCCAGCTTCTTTAAGGGCTGGTCTATATATATATTTTTAAAATATAATTATACTTTATTTCTAACTTAGTAGATGGGGGCTAGGCTCCTTATTTTATTTATTTATAGTTTAAAAGCTTATTAAATATAAATTATTAAGATCTAGGCCTAGTTTAGTACTGCTGATATTTTTTATATAATATTTTTTTTTATTTATATAATAATTTTAATTCTATCTCTTAAATTAAATAAAATTTTAGGGTTTGGAAATGATAATAAGTTATATTTATAAGTTAAAAAAAAAATATTTTTATACTAGCTAATATATAATAATTAATTACTAATTTTATAAGAGAGAGGAGCTAATTCTAATTTTATTAATTATATTTTATATATATACACAGGTAGATTTTAATTATTATATTAATTCTTTTTATTAAGCCATCTATTTAAAAATAATAAATAATAAAAAAATATTAAATAATCTTTATTAAATCACAGACCTGTGTCTAGATTTTGCTTATAAATTATAAATTATAGTCTAAAATAATTAAGTTAGAAAAACTATATTTACTAATTACTCTATATATAAATATTTAAATAATTTATTCTAAAATAATTTTAGCTATTTCTTCTAGGATAATTTTTTTTATTAATTAATTAATTATTATAAGAATATTTATATATTTATTATTTATTAATAGACCTGTAATAAAATTTATTAATAAATTTTATTAAAAATATTTTAATATTAATAAAAACTTTAATAACTTTTTTTTCTGGTCTCTCTAAACTTTTATTTTTTTTATAAATATTATAATTTTATATAAATTTCTAAATATTCTGTGATATTAGCAGTCAGAAATATTTTTAATTAATTAATATATATATTATCTCTCTCCCTGAGTGGCCTATTATAATATTATTATAAGTCTTTTAAATTAGGCTTATATATAAAAATTCTAAGAATGGGATTTATTATCATTCTTAAAAAAAAATATTTTTCTATTTATTTAAAATATACTTAGCTAGGAAGACCTTAAGCTAAAGCTAAGGGGAAAATTTTTTTTTTCTTTTTTTAAATAGTTTTATATATTAATATAATTTATATTATTTTATTTAATTATATCTTATATAGTCTGGAATTCAGCTAAAGCTGTATTTAATTTTAATTAAATTAATATTATAATCTAATTATTAATAATTAATTAAAATATATAAAATTATATTTTTTTATTATCTAATTCTGGTTGACCCTGGTCTCTTTTTAATAATATATTAATTTATTTATTACTACTTTTTTTATATAATTAAGCTTAAAATTAAAC
This sequence comes from Aspergillus diversus, assembly GCA_027569885.1. Lineage (NCBI taxonomy): Eukaryota > Fungi > Ascomycota > Eurotiomycetes > Eurotiales > Aspergillaceae > Aspergillus > Aspergillus diversus. Next base: position 307,880 of record JAPDKZ010000016.1, read on the forward strand.
CAGCTAAGAAACAGGGATTATTATATATAATATTTAGTTAATTTATATAATATAAAAAAATACTCTAAGTTTTTATAATTAATAAAAATTATAAATTTTTTTATTAATTAAAGTTCTAAGTCTCAAGCTTCTAGACAGTATATAATAACTAGTAATTTTTTATTATAAATTTTATAGTTATACTCTGCAGGCGTGTTTTTTTTTAAAAAGTAATTATAAAAATATATATTATTTTAATTATTAACTTAAGATAAAACTTTTTTAATATTATATTTAAAAAAGTCTGCTTCTAGAATTATTATATACTTAAAATTAAAAGAGGCTAAGATTAGGATAGTAATAAATAAATTTTTTAATTAATAAAAACTTTTTTTATACTTAGTGGTCCAGTTGAACTCAGCTTTTTTTTTTATAAGCTTTATTAATAAATATATAACCTTAGAGAACCTGTTTATAAATTATTAATAAAAATTAATAAATTTTAAAAACTAGTAGATGTCCTTTATCATGATTAATAATTCTTATTTAATAATAACTTAGATTTTTTTAGAGTTTATCATGATATTTTTTTTAATATATATAATATAACCCAGATATTTTACTTTTTTTTTTTTAAATTTATATTTATTAATATCCAGGTAAAGCCCTGCATTTTCTAGTTTTTATAAAATTTTTTATATATATTCTTTATATTCTTCCAGAGTGCTATTAATATAAATTATAATATTATTTATATAAATAAAGTAAAATTTATTTAAATACTTTCTTAGAGCCCAGTTAATATATTTTTAAAAAATAAAAGAAGTATTTATTAGATTAAAGAATATAACTAGCCATTTATATAAATTATATTATATATAAAAAACAGTTATCTATTCTTGACTCTTTATTATTTATAACTTATAAAAAACAGCTGTAATATCTAGTTTTATAAATTATATATATTAACTTATCTAAGTAAGTATCTTATTAATAAAAGGCAAAGAATAATAATTTTTTTATATAATCTTATTCAAGGCCTGATAATCTATATAAAATTATAAGTTTTTTTTTTAATTTATATATAAAAAATATAAAGACCACTACTAATAAATAGTTTATTTAAATATAATTTTTAATAAATAGTTCAGTGAGTTTTTTACATAAAATTAAAAATTTTTTTTTAATTATTAAATACAGGGGTTCCCAGAGGATCTCTAGTTTTTTTTTTTTTTTTATATATATAAGTTTAATTTTATAATTAACTTTCTTATCTTTATAAAAAGGCAACTCTTTGGCATTATTTAATTTAAATAAAAAAAGAAATTTATAATAATATAATAAAAGTTTTATACACAGGTTAATTATTCTTTTCTATACTAGTACTGCTTGAATATTATTAAATATTATATTAAATATTTTAAGCTAATTTATTTTTTTTCTTATATATTATTTATAAGCCTGTATAATTTAAAAGAATATTATAGCTAGATATAATTTTTTCTTAGACTATTTTAACTTATTATAAATTATCATATAGGTTATATACAGGGATAGTTAATCTTTTTTTATATTTAAATTATTTTATTACTTATTTAATTATAATAAATCTAGAATAAGATTATATTTTAAATAATTAAATATAATATAAAAGCAGGCCTTTTTTTTTATATATATATTTAATTTTAATTATATATATATAATTTAGTTTAGGGTTCTTATTCCCTCAAGCACTTTTTTTATTATTTAAGATAAAACTTTATATATAGAAATATTATATTATTTAATAAATAACTTATTAATTATTTTATATATAAGGCATTTAATATTTATTATTATATATATTATATATCTCTTATTAATAATTAAATAAACCAAGAAGGGTGGTAAGTTTAATAATTTTTTATATAAACTTAGTAATAATAAATAATTTTTTATTTTATTACTAGATACTAGCTTTTTTCTCTTTCCCTATATATAATTTTATATAAGATTTATTTTTTTTTTAAATCTAAATTTATTTTTTTATTTTCTTCTTTAGATAATTAAATAGAGACTATTTTTTTACAGAATAACAGGCTTTTTAAATAATATTTTTATATAAAGTAAGTTTTTTTATTATAGTAAATATATGCTTTTTCTTTTTTTTTCTAATCTCTAATCTTAGTACTAACCTATTCTACTTTTTTTCCAGATTTTATAAATAAGGCAGATATATAAAGAGCTGTTATTTCTTATTATAATATAATTATTTAAATAAATATAGATTCCCAATTTATAATATTAGCACTAATTTATTTTATATATTATTAATTATTATTATTTATAAGGTGGGTCAAAGTATAGCTTATATATTATTTTTTTTTATTAATATATATAATATATTATATATTATAATTAATTCTTTATAGTTAATTATAATAGTTTTTATATAAATTAGCTTGGGGTACACTAATTATTTCTTATAAAATTTATTAATTAATAATTATATTTAATAAAGTTTTTTTTTATATATCCTACCATGTAAGACCTCTGGCATTTAATAATACTTTATTAAATTTATTTAAAAACTCTTCTAGCTTCTTTCTTTTCTATTTTATTATATTTACTTATATAAAAACCTTTCTTTGTTGGTCCAGGTTATTAAAGGCTTTATTAAAGATTTTTATAAAGTCTTTTTATTATATAATTACTTTAGATAATTACTAGGCTAATAATTAAAATAAAATATATTAACTAGCTTTCCCATGTAATTTATTATAAATATAATAAATTTATTCTTCTTCAGTTGTATAACATGCAGTATTAATAATAAATTTTATATATAAATTTATATAGAAGAAATAATAATTTTTTAAATTATTTTTTATAAATAGTTTAATATTTAAATATTATAAATATAATTAATAAGTAGCTAGCACAGGGGGTGGAAGTAGTGCTTTAGAAAATATTTAAGATATATAAAATTATAATATTTTTTATACCTTATATAGTTTTTCTTACAGAATATTATTCTACTTTTTAAACTAAGTTTTTTATATATATATTTCTATATAAAGTTCCTCTGGAACTTCTAAGAAAGCTAATATTTTCTCTTATATTATTTTAGAGAACCTTATAATTTTTATAACTATTTAATAAATAAGCAATTCCTAATGTTATGGGATAAACATAGATTAAACTAATCTAACTATGCTATATATACAGAAGGAATTGCTAAGGAGCAGGAATTTAGGGAGAATATAATTTAATGAAGGAGATGAAAGCCTCACCGCCTTGACAAGCGCTAGTGCTCGATTGAGTGCAAGCCGAGTCCTATCATCGGTTCGTACGATTGAGGTAGAACCTATAACACTGCGCTGCAGCTAGCACTGTTACACCTGTGGAAATATGATGTTCTGTTATTATAATAATACAGCTGTATTAATATAATTCCAAGAAATATAAACATAAGGCAAGTATACAAGGCATACTTTAACTATATTAGGAACATAGACTTTACTATGCTATATATATAAAGACTATAAAAAAATATAGTATAACGTAATTCCCAAGCGACCCGCCACCCCAAGCGACCCGCCACTTTTCGCGTAAATTTCGTGTCAAATCTATCAACGTTTTTTAATTGACCACCATTCTATCAAAGATGACCTCTAAAACACGAGATAAGGTTCTACAGGAAGGCAGGATCCTACTCGCGATACAGGCGTTAAAAAAGGGTGAAATTTCGAACGTTACAAAGGCCGCCCATGTCTATAAAGTGCCCCGATTAACCCTCCGAGACCGCCTTAACAGCCATGCTTGTCATGTTAAAATACATACTAATAACATGAAGATGACAGAAATTGAAGAGGAATCATTAGTAAAATAAATATATTCTTATTAGAAATGTGGATTTTCCCCCTGGCCAGCTCACATGCAAGAAATAGCTAATATCCTCATTGCCAGCTGGGGGGACCCCCCTAGCAAGCTAGTAGGAAAAAATTGGGTTGATAACTTTATTAATTATTAAAATAACCTGAAAACTTGATTCTCTAGATAATATAATTATAAGCAGGCCAAACAGGAGGATCCAGAGATAATAAAAGAGTGGTTTAAGATACTTTAAAAAATAATCTTTGACTATGATATCCTACCTGAAGATATTTATAATTTTAATAAAACTGGCTTTGCTATGGATCTAATCTCTACTATAAAAATTATAACTAAGGCTAATATGTATGGAAGGCCTTATCTTATTTAACTAGGGAATTAGGAGTGGGTTATTATAATAAAATATATTAATTTAACCAGGCAAGTTATTCCAAGTTATATTATCTTTAAAACAAAGAGCCATAGAAAGGCATAATATCAAAACATCTCTCTTTCACCTGATTAGAGAATTAAAGTTAGTGATAATAAATAAACTACAGATTAAATAGGCCTTTAATAGCTTGAAATAATCTTTATCCCATATATTAAGAATCATATAATTGGTTGATATCAGTTTTTAATACTTAATAGCTATGAGAGTTATCTAACAGCTAAATTTAATAATTTATATATAAATAATAATATTATACCTATCTGCATGCCTCCACATTTATCTTATTTTTTTTAACTACTAGATATAGTGGTTTTTGGACCTCTAAAGCATACCTATAATATCTTTATAAAGCAAAGTTCCTACTTAAAATATAATAATATTAATAAATTAAACTTCCTGGAGGCCTATATACATGCTTATATAGGGGTTTTTAACTCTTTAATTATCCAGAATAGCTTCATAGCTACAGGAATACTCCCCTTTTAACTAGAGAGGGTTCTTGAGAAATTAAATATAATGTTAAAAACTCCCTCCCCCCCCCCGCATTCTAGCTAGGAATCTATATCTACACTTTAAACAACACCTCATACAATTCATTAGCTAGATAAGAGGATATCTATAGTTAAAAAGCTTCTAAAACAGCGCTTACAGAGCCCCTGTACACCTTTAAAACAGGTACTTAATTAGATTATAAAGGGATGTCAAATAGCCATGTATAATGCTAGAATACTCGCCCAAGAAAACCACCAACTACGCCTTGATAATGAGAAAAAGAAACAAAAAAGGGTGTTATCTAAGTATAAAATAGCCGCTGATAAAGGCCTTTCAGTGTCAGAGGCGAGAGACCTTATTACACATAGGAATTCAACGCTGAATGGTGTTAAACCTATGTCTACTAATTTCAACCCAGGGCCTTCACAGGCGCCTCGTAGGGCCCCACCGCGATGTTCTAATTGTAATAATATTGGTCATAAAAGGACCCGTTGCCCGCTACCGATTGATACCTAAATTTTAATAAAAAATGACATTTTTCGGGTTTTTAAGTGGCTTCAAAAATTGGTGTTGTACGGAATTCGATAAAAAGTGGCGGGTCGCTTGGGGTGGCGGGTCGCTTGGGAATTACGTTAAATATAATAAATTATATATATATATAAACACAATTATTATTATATATAAAATTAGCTTATTATATCAAATCTTTAATAATTAATATAATTTATTTTTTAAATTATTAATATTTTATATATTTTATATTATTTATTTTATTATTAATAAAATATTTTTTTAAAATCTTTAATCCAGCTTAGACCCTTAAGAAGAATTAATAAGTTCTATTTAATAATTTAATATTTTTATAATAACCAAGAGAAGATTAACTCTATTAAAATAATTTTAATTATAATTATTTTTAATAATAATATCTCCTGAGAATTTAGAAAAGAACTTATTAAATTTAAAATTTAAATTATTTAATTATTATTACTGTTAATAATTATAAATTTCTTAAAAAACTATAAAAGAACTAAGCTAGTAATAAATAAATTAAGTTTATATAATATAATTTATATAACTTTAAAAGAGAAGATAATAAAATATAATATTAAAATAAATTAATTATAATATTTACTAAAATAATAAAAAAAATAATTAAATAATTAAATAATATTCTAACCTGTTATTAAAAAAATACTAAAAAATTAAATAAATAATTAAAAAATTATAAAAAATATATTATTTTTATAAATATATAAACAAGTTTCTAAATAAATTATTAAATATTTTAAATACAACTAAAACAAATTATTATAATATAAATTTTATAAAAAAATATAAATATAAAATATTGTAATAAAATTATAAGAATATATTAATAAATTTTATTTAAAAATTATTAAAGTTAAAAGACTTTATTACAGGTATTAAATATATTAATATAATTATAATAATTAATAAATTAATAAAATATATAGTTCTGGAACTAGTATAAAAAGAAATTATTATAAATAAACTTATTATATTAATATTATAAAAAGTATTTTTATAAACAGGATTTTCAAAATTAATTATATTAAATAAAAATAAGTTATTTATATTAAAATTTTAGAAAATACATATAAAAAATAGTAAAATTAAATAAAAAATATCTATTATTTATTATTAATAGATAGATAAATAAATTAAATAATTTAAATAATAAAATAATATTTACAACACTATCTAGATTAGAATTAAGAAAATTAGATAAAATTATTATTAATGGCATAGTTTATAATTAATTATATATAAAATATTATTATAAAATAAATATTATATTTTATAAACCTAGGATGATATATAAGAATAAACTAAAAAATACTATAAAATCTTAATATAAATAATATTCAAGAACATTAAATAAATAAAGAAAAAAATAAAAATATATTACAATAAAAAATATTAAAATATGCCTATTTTAAAAAAAGAAAAAGTTTATTTATTATAATAAGTAATAAAATATAAAATACTAGGTATATTCATATTCTTGCATTTTTTAAATAATAATTATTATTAATAAAAAATTTTTAAATTTTAAATAATTTAAACTTTATAATATTATAAGTTTATTACTTATTTAAATATTAAAACCTTTCTATTTTATTATTTATTATAATAAATAAACTTTTTCTTTTTTTTTAAGAATAGGCCTGCCCTTATATTTTTTATTATAATATATTTTTATTTTTTTTTTACTTATTTAATATCCTTAAATATTATTTAAGAAAGAATTATTAAGTTAGCTACTTATATTAAATTTTTTTTTTTAATTTTTCTTCTACTGGTAGTATTCTTCAGTTTATTTTTAAATATTATTTTATATTATAAAATATAATACTTGCTTTATTATAGTATTTTATATATTATTAATTATAAACTAGATTATTAATATTAACTTTATCTAATTTTCTTGGTTCTAATTTAAATAATATTATAAATATTATTTTACTATTTGAATTATTTATTTAGTTTATTTATTTATCTATTAATAATGAGCTGTAAACATCTTTTATTTAATTTTATTATTTTTTATAAGTATTTTCTAGAATTTCAATATAAATAACTTGTCTCTATCTAATATAATAAATCTTAGAAATTTTATTTATAAAAATATTTTTTATAATAATTCCTTTCCATACTGGTTCTAGAATTATATAACGTATTTCCCGGGCGGTCCGTGGTTTTTCCTCCAAAAGCTATGCTATCTCAACTTCAAACTATTATAACTCAACCAAAAGCAATTCAATTTAATTAAACTAAGTACCATAGTGATTTGGACATCGAGTTCTAATATGCCCTTAAATTTTATATTTAGAACACTTTGATGGAGCGCGTTTTGATGCCTGTACAGCTTAAGAAACAGAATTACTAGTATCCCTCTTCTGTGCATGTACTTAGATTTTTTTCTTTAAAATTATATCCCTAGCTTCCTGGAATGAAATACTAGATAAAGAAGCTATTTAGTTTTTAAAGTAACCCTTTTTCTATCTATTATTCTCTATAATAATACAAAGATTACAGTTTTCCTAAGCTAGTATACTAGTATTATAAATAGTCAGCTTACAACCCTTTATAAATTGATTCAGCACTTGCTTTAAGGAAGATAAGGGATTTTTAAAGCCATTCTTTAGAAGCTTTTTAATATATTTGATGGACTGTTTGAGATATATAAAGCTAAGAGAAAAAAAATTAAAGTACTTTTTTTACTTAGGGGAGGTATAGAAGTTAACAGTTTTAAACTTAACTTACTTAGTATTATATAAAAATTAAAATGGACTATTTTAATTACTTTAAATCTACTTTAAATATTATTCTTTATAAAGACTGTTGTATAAGCTGCTGGATAAGTCTTTAAAAAATTAATTTTATCTGTAATTTATTTATTACTGCTTATTTTAATTTTTAACTACTAGGGACTATACCTTTATTAAATTATCTCTTAATATAAATCTTGCCCTTAAAGATAATAATAAAGAGTACTAACCACCCCATTAAATTAATATATTTAATAATAGTAACCCATTCTTAATTCCCAGGCTGTATAAGCCATGGTTTACCAGGCATTTCTGCTTAAAAAATTATCTTTATTATTATAATAAGACCCATTGCAAACCCAGTTTTATTAAAATTATAAATATTTTTATCTTGAATACCAACTAATATTTAATCTTTTATAGCTTATTAAAAAAGGTATTAATAATACTAGAATTTTTATATAATACTTTTAATAATTAATCTTCTAAGTAAATCTTATTTTAATCTCTGGGTGGTGTTTAGTAAATTATGTAATCTAATTTTTTTTAATTAGTTAAAATAAAGTTAAGTTCTTAATATTCAGGATAATTTAAGTCATATCTTATATTTAAAAAAGCCTTGGGGGGCTATTATATATATTAAGTAATATTATTTAAGCTACTAGAACCTTCTCCTGCTGTAGAGATAATTTATATTAATAATTATAAAGTTCTTATTAAGATTAATGGCCCTTAAGTCTATTATATAGAATTTGAGATAAGATATTATAAATATGTACAGCTTCCTTAGTTTTTTAAATCTTCTACTCTTTCAAATCTCTAATGGCGCATTTAATCCTGCCCTCTTGCTCTATTAATTCTTGCTTTAATTGACGCGGTTTTCATGGCATGGTGGTTGATTAAACTTGGTGGTTGATAGACGCGTCGAATTTTTTGAGAAACCACGGATCGGTCGGGAAATACGTTATTTTATTAACTTATTAATAATAATAATTGTATTAGTGTATTTAATATTTATAATAAAATTTTTTAATTTGAATAATTCTTAAATAAAATTTATATTAATATATTCTTATAGTTTTATTACAACATCTTATATTTATATTTTTTTATAAGATTTATATTATGATGATTTATTTAAATTATATTTAAAATATTTAATAATATATTTAAAAACTTGTTTGTATATTTATAAAAATAATATCTTTTTTTAATTTTTTAATTATTTATTTAATCGCAATAAATTATAATATTATTTAATTATTTTCTCTATTATTCTAGTGGATACTATAATTAATTTATTTTAATATTATATTTTATTATTTTTACTTTTAAAGTTATATAAATTATAATATGTAAATTTAATCTGCTTGTTAATTACTTAGTTTTTTTATAATTTTTTAAGAAATTTATAATTATTTATAATAATAATTATTACAAGCTATATATTCTAGTTAAATTATAATTTATTTAAATCTTAGTAGAAGATATTTATTTTTAAATTTTTAATATTAATTATATAATCAAGTCAGCAGCTTAAAATATTATTAATAATGTTTTTTTATTATATTTAATTTATAACTTAAATTAGAATAAATATTAAGCCTATTAAATTTATTTTCTATTAAGTTTCTTAATTATTATAAAATATATTAAATTTTTAAAATTAATTTATATAATAACTTTATACTTTACTTTTTAAAAATAATATCTTTATTTTTTAAATTTATTAATAATAGCAAGTGCTTCTCTATTATATATATTATATTATTATTTAATTTATATTATTTTTTTAAATAAAAAATAATTACTTATAGCTTTCTATTAGATTTTTTTTATTTAAGAACTAGTTTAATTATTTCTTTAAATATATTAATTTTTATATAGCTTTATAATTTAAAATTTAAAATATAAATAATTAGTCCTTCTGCTATTAATTATTTAAATTTATTAAACATATTTTATTATTTATTATTTATCAGGCAGCTGTCAGCTAATAAATCTACTGTGCCGCAGCTAGTGCTGTTACACCTATGGAAATATAATATTCTACTATCATAGTGATATAGCTGTATTAATATAATGCCAAGAAATATAAGCATAGGGCAGGTATGCCGAGGCATACTCTAACTATATTAAAAATATAGACTTTACTATGCTATATATATAAAGACTATAACGAAATATAGTATAAATATAATAAATTATATATATATAAATATAGCTATTATTATATATAAGATTAGCTTACTATATTAAATTTTTAATAATTAATATAATTTATTATTTGGATTATTTATTACTTATGTATTTTATAATAATTTTTTTTATTATTAATAAAATATTTTAAGATTTTTAATTTTTTTTAAACTCTTAAGAAAAATTAGCAGGCCTTATTTAATAATTTAATATTTTTATAATAACTAAGAAAAATTAATTTTATTAAAATAATTTTAATTATAATTATTTCTAGCAGTGATGTCTTCCAATGACTAAGAAAAAAATTATTAAATTTAAAATTTAAATTATCTAGCTTTATATATAACTAGCTTTCTAGTTATTTAAAGAAATTAAAATAAATAAAGTTAAATTATTTAAAAATAAGTAATTAATTTCAAGAAAATATCTAATATTTATAAATATATATATATATATATATTAATAATTTTAAAAATACTAAAAAAAGCAACAAGGTTATATTTATAAAAATTTATTTTAAAAAATTAGCTTTTAATTAATGTAAATTTTTTATATATAAATACTAGAATATTCTATATAATTAAAGATAATAAATTATTTAAAATATATTTATTAGCTTTAATAAATTTAAAAAATAAATTAATATAACTTTTAAAGACCTAAATATTAAATAAATTTTTAGATAAAAAATTTATAATTATTTTTAATTTAATATAAAATAATACTATATTTTAAGTATAATTTTACTAATATCTTTATAAAAATATTAATATATTAAAAATAACTCCTAAAAATTAAGAACTAACTTCTAGATTATTATTATTAAATTTTAAAAAAAATAAAATTATAAAAAAAATTAATAAATAAGATAGGGATAAAAATATTAAAATATAATTAAATATTATTTTTAATAAAGACAAAAATAAGTAATATCTATAAATAAATTAGAAAAAAAAGTTTAATAAAAATTATTATCATTATAAAAAATCTAGATACCTATGATAGAATTATAAAAAAAAAATAAAAAATAATAAATTAATTATTTAATATTTATAATTTACTGCTACCTGGATAATAATAACTAAATTATTTAAAAAATTTATAACTTGTATTAAATGAATTAATATAACTAATATTTATAAATATATTTATCAAAAAAAAAAACAGCAAGCTAGAAAGCAGATTAAATAAAAAAAATAAAATTTAAAAAAAGTTGCAAGAAAATAATATATTAATAATAATAAAAAAAAAATTTAAAAATTTTACTAGAAGTACCAAGAACTTCCTAAGCTAAGTAATTATTTTAAAAAATTAATTATATATAAAGTCTAAGAAGAATAAATTACTTAGAATAAAAAATTATTATAAAATAATCTACTTTAAAATAATTAAAAAGATGATTAATTATTTAATAATAATAAAAATAAAATCTTTAATTTAGTTAATAAGTTTCCTAAGCTAGTATTGTAGAATAATAGTAAAAATATATAATAATTTTAATTAGTCTAAATTAAGAATAAATAAAAACTTTATAAAATAAATTAAAATATAAAGAACCTAAGGAAGAATAGAATATATTTTAAAAAATTAATATATATATTTATATATTTATAAAAATAATATGCTAGATATAAACTTATTAAACTTTAAAATTATATTAATATATATAATTATTATAAAAACTAGATATTTTATAAATATTTTATATATAGAGAAGTTAACCTTAAATTTATAAAAAAATATAAATAAGTTTTAATATTAAAAGGAACTTAATTATATAAAAAATTATATTTGTAAGTATTACTCTAGTTTAAATTAATATTAATATATAGGTGCACACTGAAGCTTTTATTATAATAATAAATATAATTTTTATATTAAAAATAAAATATACTATAATTAATAATTATAAATATTAAGAATTTTAATAATACCATATTATAAATAGCCTGTAGACAAGGAAGATTATAAATATATATATAAAAAAATTACTTATTTAAACTATATATAACTTAAAGCTAGAAAATACTAAGTTAAGAATTATACTTTATATAATAATTAATTTAGAAAAATATATAAAAATTAAAAAGAATATTTTAAAATAAAAAATTAATATTATAATTAATATCAAGACTATATATAACTAGTAGTAATTATTAATAAAATTACTAGTAATTACTTAATTATAATATTTATAATAATTAATAAGATATTAATCTGCCTGATAATTAATTTTAGAGTATTAAAAATTTTTATTAATAAAGAATTTATTAAGAGATATAACATTATTTTAAAAATAGATAAAATACTCAGAATAATTTAGAGAATTAATAAAAAACTTTTATAATATAAATTATAAATAAGAACTTTACTAGTAAAAGTTAAATTAAATAATTATAAGTAATTATTAATTTTTATTAAATATATTAATATAATTATAATAATTAATAAGTTAATAAAATATATAATTCCAGAATTAGTATAAAAAAAACTATTATAAATAAATATATTATATTAATATTATAAAAAGTATTTTTATAAACAGGATTTCTAAAATTAATTATATTAAATACAGATAAGTTATTTATATTAAAATTTTGGAAAATACTTATGAAAAGTAATAAAATTAAATAAAAAATATTTATTATTTATTATTAAAAAATAAACAGATAAATTAAATAAATAACTTAAATAATAAACTAGAAACTATTATTAATAAAAGAAAATTAAAAAAAGCCTTAATATAAATAATTAATTTAATAATCCTTTATCATATAATATCTAAAGATATTAAATAAGTAAAAAAAAAAAAAAAAAAAAAAATTTATAAAAAAATAAAAATATATTATAATAAGAAATATAAGGGCATGTTTATTATTTTTTTTAAAAAAAAGTTTACCTATTATAATAAATAATAAGATAGAAAGTTTTAATATTTAAAATAAGTAACTAAGTAATAAGCTTAATGCTATAAAATTTAAATCTTTTAAAATTTAAAAAAAACTTAGTAATAATAATTACTACTTAAAATTATTAATAAAAATATAACTATACCTAATATTTTATATTTTATTTACTTAAATTTATAAAAAATTAAGAAGATAACTAAAATAAAGCTAATAATAAAAAATATAAAGTTAAAGAAATACTGGATTAATAATTAATTAAAGAATAAATATATTATCTTATTAAATAACAGAAATACTTATATATAAATAACTTTAAAAATTTATTTAATATTTAAACTATTCTGGGAATATCCTGGAATTTTAAAAGTAATATTTAAAGATAAATTAATAAAATTAAAAAAAAGTGCTAAAGCTAACTATATTTTATTAAAAATTATAAAAAATTTAAGAATCTTCCTGTTTTTCTTTTTTAATTTTTTTTTTATAATTTTTTTATATATAAGTAATAAAATTACCAGCTGTTTTATAATAATTACTTTTATTTTTAAAAATAAAGAATTTTTGTTATTATAATCTCCTTCTCTTTATCTAACTTATTTAAAATATTTATTAATTTTTACTACTTATTTTCTAAAAACATCTATTTAGACTAAATATATTTTATTTAACTATTCTTATAAATATATTTATTATAATAAATTAAATTTTCTAATTTAATATAGGGCTTGTTAAGACAAGTATAATAAATATAAAAAATAATTATTATAAAATTATAATCTTTAATTTATTTTAATAAATTATTTTTAATAATACTAGATTTAGAAGACATTATAATTAGTATATTATTATAAAAATAATAAAAAAAAATAATTATTTTTTTATAATTATAGGGGATAGTGCAATACTTATTTTCCTTAAAAATAAAGAACATTAAGAAGGGGGATTATTAAAAGATTAGGTAATTATTAATTAATAAATTTATTATACTACAGCTAGTGCTGTTATATTTATAAAAATATAATATTCTACTATTATAATAATATAGCTAGCTGTATTAATATAATACCAAGAAATATAAGCATAGAGCAGATATATTAAGATATATTTTAATTATGCTAAGAACATAGAGTTCACTATATTATATATATAAAGACTAAAGGAACTGTCAGATAAGGCCTGTTGTTCCTTCTTAAGAGCCTAAGAGGACCGAAGATCTTAGGGTATTCTGTTAACAATAGAGAGAAATAGTAGGAAATGCGCAAAGTACTAGTAACTAAAAGGCAGGCTATATTAATTACTAAAGATTTAACACAGTAAGCTAATCTTATGTGTGGTAATAACTATATTTATATATATATAGTTTATCATATCCATGCTATGTTTTTTATAGTTTTTATATATATAATATAATAAGATCTATATTTCCAGCATAGTCAGAGTATATCTAGTATATTTATTTTATATTTATATTCTTAATATTATATTAATATAGCTATACTACTATAATAATAGAATATTATATTTTTATAAATATAATAATACTAGTTATAATATAATAAATTTATTAATTAACAGCTAATTAATTCTCTGATAATCCCTCTTTTTAATAATTTTTATTTTTTTAAAAAATAAGTATTATACTCTTTCTTATAGTTATAAAAAAATAATTATCTTTCTTTATTATTTTTATAATAATATATTAATTATAATATCTTCTAAGTCTAGTACTACTAAAAATAATCTATTAAAATAGATTAAAGATTATATAGTTTTATAATAATTATTTCTTATATTTATTATACTTATCTTAACAAGCTTTATATTAAATCAGAAGATTTAGTTTATTATAATAAATATATTTATAAAAATAATTAAATAAAATATATTAAGTCCAAGCAGGTGTTCTCTAAAAATAAATAATAAAAATTAATAAAAGCTTTAAATAAATTAAATAAAAAAAAGGAGATTATAATAATAAAAATTTTTTATCTTTAAAAGTAAAAATATTTATTATAAAAACAGGCTAGTAATTTTATTATTTATAATATAAAAAAAATTTTAGAGCCTAAAAAGGTTAAAAAAAAAAATAAAAAAAATTAAAAATAAAAAATAGAAGAATTTTTAAATTTTATATTATTTTTAATAAAATATAACTAGCTTTAGTACTTTCTTTTAATTTTATTAATTTATTTTTAGATATTATTTTCATTAGTTTACTATTAAAATTCTAGAATCTTCTTAAAATAATTTAAATATTAAATAGATTTCTATAAAATATTTATATATAAATATTTTTTTTATTTAATAAGATAATATACTTATTCTTTAATTAATTATTAATTTAATATTTTCTTAATTTTATATTTTTTATTATTAATTTTATTTTTATTATTTTCCTGGTTCTTTATAGGTTTAAATAATAAAATATAAAATATTAAATATATTTATATTCTTATTAATAATTTTAAATAATAATTATTATTAGTAAGTTTTTTTTAAAATTTAAATAATCTAACTTTATAGTATTAAGTTTATTACTTAATTATTTATTTTAAATATTAAAATTTATTTATATATTTATAAAAAATAATATATTTTTTATAATTTTTTAATTATTTATTTAATCTCTTACTATCCTTCTAATAGTAAATTATAATATTATTTAATTATTTTCTCTATTATTCTAGCAGGTACTATAATTAATTTATTTTAGTATTATATTTTATTATCTTTACTTCTAAAATTATGCAAGTTATAATATATAAACTTAATTTATTTATTATTAGCTTAATTTTTTTATAATTATTTAAAAAAATTATAATTATTAATAATAATAATTACTACAAGTTATATATTTTAATTAAATTATAATTTATCTAGATTTTATTAAAAGATATTTATTTTTAAATTTTTAATATTAATTATGTAGTTAGGTCAGTGACTTAAAATTATTTATAATAATATTTTTTTTTTAATATATTTAATTTATAGCTTAAATTATAACAGGTATTAAGCTTATTAAATTTATTTTTTATTAAGTTTCTTAATTATTATAAAGTATGTTAGATTCTTATAATTAATTTATATAATAACTTCATGCTTTGCTCCTTAGAAATAATATTTTTATTTTTTAAATTTATTAATAATAATAAATGCTTCTTTATAATAAAGTAATCCACGGCCGAGCGGCGAATACGACCGAACGGCGAATTTTTACCACAACCACCAAAACACCCCAATCCTACATCTTTAACGCGTTATTTATCCATCAATTTTATAAAAAATGCCTTTATCTCAAGAATCCCATATGCAGATGGCTATTTCTGCATGAAAGAAGCAAAAAATTAAATCAAAATTAAAGGCTGCTGAGATATTTAATGTCCCTGAATCTTCCCTTTATTAATACCTTACTGGGGTTAAACCACGTCCAGAAATACAAGCAAATGGCCATAAATTAACAGCTTATAAAGAGAAAACTCTTATTAAAAAACTGCTAGATGTAGATAAGCAAGGCTTTTTAATTTAATTAGAATTCCTACGTGTAATAATATAGAATCTATTTTAAATCTATACTCAGGATTCTATTACAACTCTAGGTATTAACTGGGTCTATATATTTATTAAATACTATCCTAAGCTTTATATATAATATAATTAAAGAATTACCTATCAGCAGGCCAAGTAGAAAGATCTAAAAATTATAAAATAGTAGTTTTAGACTGTGCATGAAATTATTTAGAAGCATGATATATATAAAAATAATATCTAGAATTTTAATAAGACTAGCTTTACCATGGAACTTTATATCTTATTTAAAATTATTACTACTATTAAGTGCAGTGAGAGACCTTGTATAGTTATTTAAGAAAACTATAAATAGGTTACTATTATTAAATATATTAATTCTAAAGAAGTCTTTTTATTATTAATAATTATTCTCAAGAAATAAGAGCAGCAGGCTACTTAGTATTAAGAGCCTAATTTATAGACTAAGATAAATTAAAAGCTTGCTTTAAGCAAGAATAGATGAATAATAAATAAGATAGGTCTTTATTAGTTTAAAAAGCTATTTAAATCTTTCTCTAAGCTTTACTTAACTAATATAAAGAGATTACTTATTTTTAATAATTATTCTAGCCACCAGACTGCAGATTTTGATACCTTTTATATAGAGAATAGAATTATCTATCTCTGCATGCCACTATATACCTCTTATCTTCTTTAATTATTTAATATAAATGTTTTTAGCCCTTTAAAACAAGTATACAGGAAGCTAGTTAAAAGTATAATAATAATTAAAAATAACTATATTAATAAGCAGGATTTTCTTCATCTCTATCCACCTGCACGGGAGAAGGTCTTTAATTTTAAAAATATTCTAGGTAACTTTCTAGGTACAGGCCTTAAATTACTAAATTAAGCCTAGGTTTTTAAAAAAATTACCTTCTAACTTCATACACCTACACTATCTCTTATTAAAGTTAAAAAATTAATTTCCTCTGCTTTTTAAACACCTCAGAATCCTTGTTAGCTTGATTATAAAATTAAAAGTTTATAAAATTAAAAGTTTATAAAAAAATCTTTAAAAAAAAAGAACCCTTTCTAGCAGCCTAGTTTCTTATATTTAATATCTTGAGAAGGCAGCTCAAATAGTAATAAATATAAACCTTCTTCTTTAACAAGAAATTAGGATCCTACATGCTAAAAATAAGCAAAAGATAAAGAAAAGAGCAAGAAAACATGGTATACTAGGAAGTAATATTATTTTATCTATACAGGAAGGCCTTGATCACATTCAACACCTTGATACACAGGTTGAAGCACAGGTTGAGGCTACACCTAGGCCTCGGAAGCGCGCCCCGCAGCGCTGCAGTGGCTGTGGGACTATTGGACATACAATACGGAATTGCCCTTGTAAATAGGCATATAATTACCTATTATATAGTCTAATTTAGTGCATGTGGTGGTTGAAAACCTTCACAATGTTGGTGGTTGCGGTAAAAATTCGCCGCTCGGTCGTATTCGCCGCTCGGCCGTGGAATACGTTATATATTATATTATTATTTAATCTATATTATTTTTTTTAAATAAAAAATAATTACTTATAGCTTTTTATTAGATTTTTTTTATTTAAATATTAATTTAATTATTTCTTTAGATATATTAATCTTTATATAGCTTTATAATTTAGAATTAAAAATATAAATAATTAGTTCTTTAGCTACTAATAAAGTAATTTTTTAAAAATTAGTAAATATATCTCATGATTTTTAAAAATTCTTGTAATTTTTTTAACTTAATAAATTTTAATTATTTTAAGATTAAAGTAATTTTATCTGGCAAGATTTTAAGTTCTTTTAGTATAAAAATTATATCTAGGTATTTAACTTTAATAATATTAAATTAATACTTTTTAATATTTAGGCTAAGTTTTATATTTATTAATTTTTTTATAATTTTTTTAATATAAGTTCTATGTTCCTCAGGGTTCTTTAAGAAGATAATAATATTATTAAAATAAATAATAATAAAATTATTTATATATTCTTCTAGAATATATATTATATATTTTATAAATTTAGCAGATAATTATTTAAGTCTTATTAATATAATAATTTATTTAAATAATTCTAGATTTATAAGAAATCCTGTTTTCTTAATATTTTATTTAGCTATAAAAAAATTAAAATAATTTTATTTTAAATTAAAAATTATAATAAATTTTACTCCAAGTAATAGATCTCTTTTTTATCTTATATATAATACTTTGTTAGCATTATTAATAATAATAATATTAAATATTTAATAATTAATAACAAGTCTTTTCTTACCATTTTTCTTTAATATATATATTATTTAATATAAGTACTTTTCTTATTTTTTTTAAATAAATCTAGCTTCTTTAAATTTAATTATAAATTTCTTATTAAGTTATAGCTTATTTTATAATTTTTATCTTTATTTAATTTATAATATTTTTATATTAAGTATTAACAGTATTCTTGCTTGATATTTATCTAGATATTTAAATATTTAATATTTTAGTTTTATAAATAATCTTATAAATTTTTAATACTTCTTTGGTAATTATTTAAATATTTTATTTAATTCTTATTTATAAAGCTCTTATAGCTTTAGTTATAATTTTTATATAATTATATTAATTTTCTTATTATTAATTATTTCTTTCTTTTAAATTAATACTATCTACAGTTACTTCTAGTTAAAAAAATTTTTTAATTCTTTTTTTATATAATTAATCTATGTTAATATTTATTATCTTATTATTTTAAAAATTCTTTCTTATAAATTAATAATCTTTTCTATTTATTTAATAAGTAATTTTTTTTTATAACTAATTTATCTCAAGTACAGCATTATACAGCTCTTATACTGGCATGGTTTTAAAGATTATTAAATATTTATAATTATTTAATTTAATTTATATAAGCTGGGTCTTTATTCTAGATTTTTAATAAAATATTTCTTTATTAATTCCTTAAATTATCCTAATATTTTTATTTAATTTTATAGTAATATTATATTTCTTAATAAATTCTTTATTAATAAAATTTTTTAACTCCAGAATTAATTATTAATCAGGCTAATATTTTTTAATTATTATAAATACTATAATTAAATAAATATTAGTAGTTTTATTAATAATTATAATTAATTATATATATTTTTAATATTAATTATAATATTAACTTTTTATTTTAAAGTATTCTTTTTAATCTTCTAATATTTTTTTAAGTTAATTATTATATAGAATACAGTCTTTAGCTTAATATTTCCTGACTTTAAATTATATATAATTTAAATAAGTAATTTTTTATATATATATATTTATAATCTTCCTTATCTATAGGGCACTTATAATATAATATTATTAAAATTTTTAATATTTATAGCTATTAATTATAATATATTTTACTTTTAATATAAAGATTATATTTATTATTATAGCAGAAGCTCTAGTATATATTTATATATTAATATTAATTTAAACTAGGGTAATACTTACAAGTATAATTTTTTATATAATTTATAATCTTATTATAAAATTAAATTTTTTTTAATATTAAAACTTATTTATACTCTTCTATAAGTATAAGATTAATTTTTTTATATATAAAATATTTATAAAATATCTAGTCTCTATATTTATTATATATATTAATATAATCTTATTAAATTTAATAAATTTATTTTTAATATATTACTCTTCCAGGCATGTAAGTGCATAGAATTAATTTTTTAAAATATAGTTTTAAATTTAAAGTTATATTTATAATTTATTTTATTTTATAAGATTTTTATTTATTCTTGATCTGGGCTAGTTAAAATTATTATTTTTTTATTATTATTTTAAAATATTAGCTTAGAAAACTTATTAGCTAGTTTAAAATATATTATTTTATAATAAATTTTTATTCTAAGTAGCTTATTTTTTTTAAATTTTTTATATAATTAATTTTTTTAAATAATTACTTAGCTCAGGAAGTTTTTAATATTTTTAATAAAAATTTTAGAATTTTTTTTTATTATTATTAATATATTATTTTCTTATTTATTATTTTTTTTTTTATAAATATTTTTTTAATTATTTAGATAATTATATAATTTATATTATTAAATTTAATATTAATCTCTGTATAAGTATTAGTTATATTAATTTATTTAATATTAATTATAAATTCTTTAGCTAACTTAGTTATTATCTAGATGGTAATAAATTATAAATATTAAATAATTAATTTATTATTTCTTAATTTTTTCTTATAATTTCATCTCAGGTGTCTAGATTTTTTATATTTATAATAATTTTTATTAAACTTTTTTTTCTAGTCTGATAAATACTGCTTATTTTTATTTTTATTAAGAATAATATTTAATTATATTTTAACATCTCTATTTTTATTTTATTTATTAATTTTCTTATAATTCTATTTTCTTTCTTAGTTCTAGTAATATTAATCTAGAAGTTAATTCTTAATTTATAAGACTTAATTTATAAGTTTATTAAGAATTTATAATTAAGTAACTTAATAAATAAACCTGTCTTTAATATTTTTTTAAAGATATTAATAAAAATCTTAATCTTAATATAGAGTTATTCCATGCTAAGTTAGAGATAATTTAGTAAAATTTTATAATAAGTTCTTTAATAATTATTTTTCCTTAATATAATATATATATTTTTTATTTAATAATTTATTTAATATTTAAATCTCTAAAAGCTGTATTAATCTATTTTTTAAATTTATTAAAACTAGTAAACATGTCTTGGGTAGTACTTTATTTTTAATAATATAAAATATTTTAAAACTCATGCATAAAAGATTTAAACCAGTTAAAAACTAGTTTTTAAAATAAATTTTTATAAACATAACTTTGTTACTTTTATCAGTATTTTTAAGATTATTAATATATATATATATATTTATTAAGGTTAGATACTTTTTCAGAGTTAATTACTTATTTTTAAATATTTTAATTTTATTTATCTTAATTTTCTTAAATAACTGAGAGGCTAGTTATATATAAAATTAAATAATTTAAATCTTAAGCTTAGCAAGTTCTTCTCTAGGACCTTAAAAAGCATTATTATTAAATATAATTATAATTAAAGTTATATTAATAAATAATTACTCTTCTCTTAATTATTATAAGAGTATTAAATTATTAAATAAGGCCTATTATTTTTTTAAGAGTCTAAAAGGACTGAAGATCTTAAAATATTTTATTAATAATAAAAAAAAATAATAGAAAATATGCAAAGTACTAGTAATTAAAAAACAGGCTATATTAATTATTAAAGATTTAATATAATAAGCTAATTTTATATATAATAATAATTATATTTATATATATATACTTTATTATATTCATGCTATATTTTTTATAGCCTTTATATATATAGCATAGCAAGGTCTATATTTTCTAACATAGTTAAAGTATGCCTAGCATACTTGCCCTATGTTTATATTTCTTAGCATTATATTAATACAGCTATATTACTATAATAGCAGAATATCATATTCCCATAGGTGTAACAGCGCTAGCTGCGGCACAGTAGGTTCATTAGCTGACAGCTGCCTGATTCTCTGACAGGAACATAGCATGAATATGGTAAATTATATATATATAAATATAATTATTGTTATATATAAAATTAATTTATTATATTAAATCTTTAATCTCTCTTAGACTCTTAAGAAGAATTAGCAGGACTTATCTGATGGTATCTTTGTTATTAATATTATAGTCTATAATTAATATTTAATACTTAGCCAATATAAGGCTTATCTAGTGGGTAGAAATAAAATTAAAATATAATCAAGATACTTCTTTAATAAAGAGTATTAAAGCTAATTTTTTAATAGATAATATTAAAGAATAAAGATATTATAGAGTATGCCAGAAAGGCAGATTATAAATAATAAATATTTTTATTATATTAATATTAGCAGAGCTAAAAAAAAGTAGAAATAATTATAGATATTTCTTGATTAAAATATATCAAAGACATGAAAGAGAAGTTTATTTTTATTATTTTTAAATATAGGCTATAATTTTTTATCTGGCAAGCAGGCCTGTTAGAGGTTGTTATTCTAAAATAAGAATAAAATATTAATTAATTAATTTTTATAATTTTTTAAACTTATTATATTACAGGTAGTAATATTAAGCAGGAAGAAGAATCTAAATAAAAAGTTATAAAAAAAGATATAAATAATAAAAAAAATTATAAAGATATAAATAATAAAAAAAATTATAAAGATATAAATAATATATTAGTGTTAAAAACTGCATGATAAAATTATCCTATAATAATATCTTAGCAGGTGTTAATCTCCTGCATGATAGATAATATAAATTAAAGATTTATATAATTTTATAAAATATATAATTAAAAAAGAGTAATAAAGTACTTTTACAGGTAAGTCTAAGATAAATTATAATTTTTATATTATAAATAAAGACTAGGGATAAATCTTAATTTAAATTATTTTTTTATTTTAATTTCAAAGAAACTCTTTTTTAAATTAAATAATTTAAGCATATTTCCTGCAGTAAATATAAATAATAAAAAATTAAATTAAAATAAATAAAGTAATCCTATAATACTATAAAAATATAAATAAAGATAATTCTAGTATAATGGAATTCAGGATTCAGAAATATATTATAATTAGAATTTATTATAATTTTAATAAGATTCTAGATAATGTATTATCAACATCACAGACTAATATCGTTTTATATTATAAATATCTTTATATTATTCTTTATTAAGGATTTTTCTTTGGTTTTTACGTATTAGTTTCTCTTTATTTAATAATTCTTATATTATCAGATCCTGTGATAATTTTTTTATAATATAATAATATTACTTACACCTAGTTAAGTACTATTATTTCTTTATAAAAAGATTAATTAAGTAATTTTTTTTTACAGATTTTAATACTTTTTTTTAATTATCTATAAAATAAGTTTTAAATTTTATATATTTTAATAATTTACTAGTAAAATACCAGAGTCCATAGACTTATCAATTTAAATAATTTCTATAAAAAGTAATTATATTTTAAAAAATATTATTGAAAGTAATACAGCTTCTAAAAGTTTTATTATTAATAAATCTATTATTATAAAATATCTTAAATAAAGAATTACTAAACTAGAACAAGCTCTATTTATAATTTAACAAACTAGGATATTTACTGCATATGTCTCTTATATTTTTTATATTTTATTATTAAAATAAGATTATTTAAAGAGATTTAGATAAGGGTAAAATCTAATTTATTACTTATTATATAGATAAATAGTGCCAGAGAAGATAATTATAATAAATTAATTAAGCTTTTTTAAAACAAGTCAGGCTCTTGTCAGATAAGGCCTGTCAATCCTTCTTAACAGCCTAAGAGGGACCGAAGATCTTAAGGTATTCTGTTAATAATAGAGAGAAATAGTATGAAATGCGCAAAGTACTAGTAATTTAAAAAATAGACTATATTAGTTACTAAAGATTTAACATAGTAAGCTAATCTTACATGCAGTAATAATTATGTTTATATATAAATAATTTATTTTATTTAATATATATAACATTTTGTTAGATTTACTATCTTAAGCTATTATATTATTTTAATTATTTTATTATACTTGCTATGCTGCTAGTATTCTTAGTATTATATTAATATAATTATTATAGTAGTAAAATATTATATCTCTATAAATATAACTATTGTACTAGTTATAATTTATTAATTAATAACTGTCTAATTCTCTAATAATTTCTTTTCTTAATATTTTTTATTTTTAAAGAAGAAGATAAGTATCATGTTATTTTTTATAATTATAAAAAAATAATTATTTTTTTAATATTTCTGTAGTAATATATTAATTATAATATTTTTTAAATCTAGTATCTAAAACAATATCCTTGTATAATAAGTTTATAATAAAGATTTTATAATAATTATTTTATATATTTAATATAAAAAATCTAATTATTCTTATATTAAAGCAGAGGGTTCTTTTTATTATAGTAAATATATTTATTTAAAGAATTTAAAATATATTAAAGTAAGGCTTTTAAATAATTTTATATAAAAGTATTTAGTGTTAGCTTAATAATAGATTTAAAATAATAAAAATAAGGCAGAACAAGATCTAGAGTTGGTTTTTATATAAATAAAATATTTATAAAAATAAAAATAATTATTATAAAAAAGGGCTGGTAATTTTATTATTTATAATATAAAGAAAATTTTAGAGCTTAAGAAACTAAAAAAAATAAAAGAATTATTAAGTTTTTATTATTTCTAATTTTATTAATTTATCTTTAATATTATTTTTAATTAATTTATTATTAAAATTCCAGAATCTTTTCAAAATAATTTAAATATTAAATAAATTTTTATAAGTTATTTAAATATAAGTATTTTTTTTATTTAATAAGATAATATACCTGTTTATTAATTAAATATTATTCTAGTATTTTTTTAATTTTATATTCTTTATTATTAATTTTATATTCTTTATTATTAATTTTATCTTAATTATCTTTTTAATTCTTTATAAGGTTAAGTAATAAGATATGGAATACTGGGTATATTTATATTTTTATTAATAATTTTAAATAATAATTATTATTAATAAATTTTTTTTAAATTTTAAAAGATTTAAATTTTACAGTATTAAGTTTATTACTTAGTTATTTATTTTAAATATTAAAATTTTTCTATTTTATTATTTATTATAATAAATAAACTCTCTTCTTCTTTTTAAGAATAGGCATGCTTTTATATTTTTTATTATTATATATTTTTATTTTTTTCTCTACCGATTTGATATCCTTTGATATTATTTAATAAATTATTAAATTAATTATTTATATTAAGACTTTCTTTAATCTTTTTTTAATTAATAGTATTCTTTAATTTATTCTTAGATAATATTTTATATTTATAAAATATAGTACTTGCTTTGTCATGGTATTTTATATATTATTAATTATAAATTAGACTATTAGCAGTAATTTTATTTAATTTTTTTAATTTTAATCTAAATAATATTATAAATACTGTTTTATTATTTAAATTATTTATTTAATTTTATTATTTTTTATAGATATTTTTTAAATTTTTAATATAAATAACTTATTTTTATTTAATATAATTAACTTTAGAAATACTGTTTATAATAATATTTTATTAATTTATTAATTATTATAGCTGTATCAATATATTTAATATCTATAATAAAATTTTTTAACTTTAATTAATATATTTTTATAATTCTATTAAAATATCTTATATTTTTCTATATAATTTATATTATAATAATTTATTTTAATTATATTCCAGGTATTTAATAATATATTTTTTATAATTTTTTAATTATTTATTTAATTCCCTGGTGTCCTTCTAATAGTAGGTTATAATATTATTTAATTATTTTCTTTATTATTTTAGCAGGTATTATAATTAATTTATTTTAATATTATATTTTATTTATTACTGGCTTGACTTTTTTATGATTTTTCTAGGTTTTATTAAAAGATATTAGTTTTTAGATTTTTAATATTAATTATATAATAATAGAACAGTGATGAGTCTAGAAACTGTTGATTAATTATTATAAAGGTCTAGATAATCTAGAGGTGTGTGTTCAAGAGGTGTAGATTATTGTGGGTCATGTGTTGCTTAGGGCAACTCTACTAGTGGCAGTAGTCTAATATACTTTCTTTATAATAATTAAATACATACAAAATTTCCTTTCTTAGTATAAATAAGGTTATTCAGACTCCTTTCCAATATGTAGTATAAATATAAATTTATTAAATATCTTAAATTTAAGAGCTTTTATTAAATTATTAAATGCATTAAAGCATTCTTCTATAAAGTTAAGGTATATAAGACCTTTCTTAATAAAGTTTTCTATAAAATAGTATTTAATATTAACTTATCATAGTAAATATATAAAATTAGGTTTCTTTAAATTAGACATAGCATTTTAAGAATCTGTGTGAATTATTATAATTTCTTTATTATTAAATTTAATAGTTTTAATTAATTTTTAAAGGTAAAGAGCTTTCTCTGTAGCTATTTTCTATATTATAAATTTTACTATGGTTAAACTAGAAGTAATAATTTCTTTTTTTCTTTAAATATTATGAAATAGACATATTATAAATAAAAAAAGTATAACCTTTGATAGATTTTTAGTCTTTCTAATCTGCATGAGAGAAATCCATATATTTAATTAATTTATTATTTCTTTTTTTTAATATAATAATATAATAAGATATTTATTTTAAATATCTAAAGATTTATTTCACAGTGGTAAAATTAGTTATTATAGGATTTTTATTTTAACTTTATAAATATATAATAGTAAATCTGATATTTAGTCTAATGTGGTTTATAATTTAATTAAGATAATTAATTAACTTCTGATATATTATTATAATTTTATTTTATTTATTTTATCAGATGTTTTATTATTCTTTGACTTTTAATTAGATTTTATGGGGAAGTTTAAATTATAAAGATCTTTATATTCTAGTTTTTTAAGTGCATTTTTAATATATACCTGTTAAGATAGATTAATTATATTATTTTAATAATTATATTTAATATTATAGTCAAGAAAACATGTAAATTTATTAAAGATTTTAAGAGTAAAATAGGTCTGGAGTTTAATAAGAAATTTAGAGATAATATTATTATTTTTAGCAGCAATTATTATATTATTAATATAAATAATTAATATTAAGTTCTTTTTTTTATAAATATAAAAATAAGGGTTTTCTTTGTAAGATTTAAATCTAAATTATATAAGTTTTTTATAGAATTCTTTATGCCATAGATAGGCAGATTGTTTAAGTTTATATAATACTCTTTAAAAAATATACAAGGCCTTCTTCCTTAAATCTATGAGATTATTAAATATAAATTTTATAATTTTATAATAAGGTGTGAAGATAAGCAGTCTGAATATTAAACTAGTAATATTTTAAATATTAAACTATTACTTTTATAAAAAATAATTTAATCAAAATATTAACCATTATAAATAAAAATATCTAGTTAAAGTTAATATCAGAATATTAGAAATTACTGTAAACTACTTATCTAGTATAAAATTATAGAATATTATTATTAAGGTCTGTTTTTAAATTAAATATTTATTTATTAGATAAGACTGACTTTGAAATTATTTAATTTAGATATTAACTTTCAGGTTTAAATACCTATAAGGCTTTAATATTAAGTTTTTATTGTAGTTATTTAATAATCTTTTTTAAGAGACTTTAGTACCTGTTTAAGTATTTTCAGAATTTTATAATTATGCTATGAAATAGCATTTTTTATAATATTATAATATTATTTTTATTTTTATCTAGTGTCAAGTATATGGTAATTAGATTTAAGGATTTATTTTTTTTAAAATATATATTTAAAAATTATAATATTATAGATAATATCTCTGGGGTTTTAGAATATCTTTTTAAAAATAAAAGTTAAAATTAAAATCTTTTTTTATATTTAATTTTATATTTTTCTTCTTCTTCATGTGCAGTTTATGCTTAAAAGTCTTTAAAATAAATTAAATTAAATTAATCTTTGTTTGAATATTCTGATTTATATAATAAGGGATTATAAGTTTAAGAGATTTTCTTTACTTTAGAAATATAAATTATTTAAACTTTATTTATAAATATTATTTATAAATATTTTTTTACTAAATTTAGAGATGGGCTTAAATTAATTAAATAATTTTTAAAATATATAATCTTTGGGGCTTTAGTTACTAATATTATTTAATAATATAAAATTTTCTGTATATTTTAATTATGATATTTAATTTAAATTATATTACTAGCTATATTTGAAAATAAAACTGATTAAAAATTAGATTATAAAATTAAAGTATTTTTAATAATATTTATTTATTTAATAATTGGTCTTTTAATATTACTTAGCTATAAATTAAATAACTGTTAAATAATTTTTTTTTAATGCTCTTTATATAATTAAGTATTAAATTAAAATTCTTTAAATATAAATTATTATTAAGATTAAGATTATGTTTATGCCTATTATTAAGGTCTTTAATATAAGTATTTTATAAATAATTTTATACTATTATAAAATATTCTTCTAATATATTCTGTAAAAGGTGTTAAGATCTTAAAATTTATAATAAAGAACCTAGTATAGGGCTAAATATTTATATATATTTAATTATTATTCCCGGTACCATTTTCTGAGTATTTTAAGATTTAATTTAAAAAGTATTTTTAACTATTAATTATATTATTTATTAAGATTATATTTATAATTAAACCTGAGATTACTTTTATTATTTTATTTTATATATTTTAATTTTTATAACAGCATCAGAACCACTTAAAAAATTAAAATTTAAAAAAAATTTAAAAATAGCTAAGATTTCTGGGTTAATTTTCCTATTTTTATTAAATATAATATCTGATAATAATATAATTTTTCTAATTTTAAAATACTATATCTTGTAAATATGGTCTTGATAGTATTTTATAAAATACTTAATTTTTACTTATAATAATATTTTAAAGCTTTATATATAATTTTTTTTTTAAAAATATGCATATATATTTTATATCCCTAAACTTGTAAGTATTTAATATTTATATTTAAATTAATTATATTAAGACCTTTATAAAAATATTAAGTATATGGGCACCTTTGACTCTAATAAAATAAAATATACTATTATTTAACTTAATAAGTTGGGGAATAAGACTTTACTTAAAATATTTTATATTATTAATTAAAAAAAAATATAAAAACTTTTATTTTATAAATTTATTATATAAAAAAGTTTTTTATTAATTATCTAGATAAGTTCTACTTTCTATATAATATTAATTTTTATTAATAATAATAAATAAAAATTACTTATTAATTATATATAAATATTATTTTATTTATTTCTTATAATATCTGTAAGCCTGTATCTTATATTTATAATATTAAAATTATATTTTAAAAGATTATTTATTTATCTAGTTATTAAAAAAATATTTATATAAATTATAAATAAAAAAATTATATAGCCTACTACTTATATATTATTTATAATAAAATTAAATATATTTTATTTACTATAGCTGCTCTGCCCTATGCTGCTATTAAAATAATAAAAACTTAAGAAATTCTTATACAGGCAGGTTAGATTAATTTCTTTTTTATTTTTTTATTATATAACTAGATTCTTATACTCCGGAGATGCATGCTTAGTTAGTTTTTATTATCTTTTTTTTTTTTTTATTTTTATTAAATATAGATAAATCTTCCTGCTATATATATATTCTTCTTTTTTTTAAATAAATTAATTATTCAGGACTTTTATATCCTGGAGAGAATTTATTAATTTTTATAAAAATTTTATATAATTAATTTATTTTACTAAGTATAATAATTAAAAGTTTCTTTTATATTTTATATAATTCTTATCTAGAATCTTCTTAATTAAATATTTTTTTTATTTTATTAACTAGCTCTGCAAGGGGTTAATAGTCATCCTAGACCTAGAATAATAATAGATTTAATATAATTAAAGAAAAAAAATCGATTTTATTTTTTATATAGATTTTTTTTATTTTTAATTTAATAAATAGGGGCTGGGCTTCTTATTTTATTTATTTATAATTTAAAAATTTATTAAATATAAATTATTAAGGCCTGGGCCTAATCCAGTATTATTAATATTTTTTATATAATTTTTTTTTTATTTATATAGTGGTTTTAATTTTATGTTTTAAATTTAATAAAAATTTAAGATTTAGAAATAGTAATAAATTATATTTATAAACTAGAAAAAAAAGAGATATTTTTATATTAATTATTATATTAGCCCTTTTTATTAAGCTATCTATCTAGGAATCATAAATAATAAAAAAATATTAAATAATCTTTATTAAATTATAGATTTATATGCAGGTTTTACTTATAAATAATTAAATTAAAAAATTATATTTATTAATTACTTTATATATAAGTATTTAAATACTTTATTTTAAAATAATTTTAATTATTCCTTCCAAGATAATCTTCTTTATTAATTAATTAATTATTATAAAAATATTTATATATTTATTATTAGTAGGCCTGTAATAAAATATTTTAATATTAATAAAGATTTTAATAATTTTTTTCTTTAATTTTTTTAGACTTTTATTCTTTTATAAATATTATAATTTTATATAAATCTTTAAATATCCTGTAATATTAGCAGCTAGAAGTATTTTTAATTAATTAATATATATATTCTCTCTCTCCCTGAATAGCCTGTTATAATAGATTTCAAGAACAGGACCCATTACTCTTTTTAAAAAAATATATTTTTTTATTTATTTAAAATATACTTAGCTAAGAAGATTTTAATTAAAATTAAAAAAAAAACTTTCTCTTTTCTTCTTCCAGGCAGTTTTACATATTAATATAATTTATATTATTTTATCTAGTTATATTATATATAATTTGAAATTTAGCTAGAGTTATATCTAGTTCTAACTAAATTAATATTATAATTTAATTATTGGTAATGAATTAAAATATATAAAATTATATTTTTTTATTGTCTAATTCTAGTTAATTCTAGTTTTTTTTTAAAAATATATTAGCTTATTTATTACTACTTTTTTTTATATAATTAATCTTAAAGTTGAACTGGCTAAGAAACAGGGATTATTATATATAATATTTAGTTAATTTTTATAATATAAAAAAGTACTTTAAGTTTTTATAATTAATAAAAATTATAAATTTTTTTATTAATTAAAGTTCCAAGTCTTAAGCTTCTAGATAATATATAATAATTAATAACTTTTTATTATAAATTTTATAATTATATTTTATAAATATATTTTTTTTAAAAAATAGCTACAGAGATATATATTATCTTAATTATTAATTTAAAATAAAACTCTTTTAATATTATACCCAGAAGAGTCTGCTTTTAAAATTATTATATATTTAAAATTAAAAAAGGTTAAGATTAGAATAATAATAAATAATTTTTTTAATTAATAAATGCTTTTTTTATACCTAGTAATCTAGTTAAACTTAGCTTTTTTTTTTATAAGTTTTATTAATGGGCATATAATCTTAAAAAACTTATTTATAAATTATTAATAAAAATTAATAAATTCTAGAAACCAGTAGACATTCTTTATTATAATTAATAATTTTTATTTAATAATAGCTTGGACTTTTTTAGAGTTTATTATAATATTTTTTTTAATATATATAATATAACGCAGATATTTTATTTTTTTTTTTTTAAATTTATATTTATTAATATCTAGGTAAAGCCTTGCATTTTCTAATTTTTATAAAAATTTTTATATATATTCTCTATATTTTTCTAGAGTGCCATTAATATAAATTATAATATTATTTATATAAGTAAAATAAAATTTATCTAAATACTTTCTTAAAGCCTAGTTAATATATTTTTAAAAAGTAAAGAAAGTATTTACTAGATTAAAAAATATAACTGCTTTATTTACAAAATTTAGAAAAAAAATAAAATAAATTAGTATTAATATTAGAAATTAAAGAAAGGGAGAGAAAATGTATATTTATTATAATAAAAGAATTTATTTTATATAAAAATACTATTTAAGAAGCCTACTATCTTTTAAAAAATATTTTTTATTTAATTATTTAAAAAAGAGAATAAAAAAATAAATTTAAATATATAAAAAAAATAATCCCTTTATAAAATTATATATATAAAAAAAAGCTAGTATTTAATAATAATAAAATAAAGAACTATTTATTATTACTAAATTTATATAAAGAATTATTAGACTTACCACCCTTCTTAATTTATTTAATTATTAATAAGAGATATATAATTAAAATTAAACATGCATATTAGAAAAAACACCTACTTTTATATTATATCTAATTATTTAAAATATAATCTTATTTTAGATTTATTATAATTAAATAAATAATAAAATAATTTAAATATAAGAAAAGATTGAATATCCCTATATATAATTTATATAATAGTTTATAATATATTAAAATAGTTTAAAAAAAAATATTTAATTATAATATTTTTTCAAATTATACAGGCATATAAATAATATTAATATAAAAAATAATAAATTAGTTTAAAATATTTAATATAATATTTAATAATATCTAAGCAGTATTAGCATAGAAGGGAGTAATTAATTTATATATAAAACTTTTATTATATTATTATAAATTTCTTTCTTTATTTAAACTAGATAATATTAAAAAATTATCCTCTTATAAAAGTAAGAAAATTAATTATAAGATTAAATTTATATATATAAAAAAAGAAAAAGAACCAGAAATCCCCTAAAGATCTTTATATTTAATAATTAAGAAAAACTCCTAGTCCTATATAAAGAACTTATTAAATTACTTATTAAAAATTATATTTAAATAAGCTATTTACCAGCAGCAGTCCCTGTATTTTTTATATATAAATTAAAAAAAGACTTATAATTTTATATAAATTATTAGGCCTTAAATAAGATTATATAAAAAATTATTATTCTTTACCCCTTATTAATAAGATATTTATTTAAATAAGTTAATATATATAGTTTATAAAACTAGATATTATAGCTGTTTTTTATAAGCTGTATGTCAGAGAATCAGGCAGCTGTTAGCCCATAAATTTACTGTGCTGCAGCTTGTGTTGTTATACCTATGAAAATATAATGTTCTGCTATTATAGTAATACAGTTATATTAATATAATACCAAGAATATTAGTGGCATAGCAAGTATAGTAAAATAATTAAAATAATATAACAGTTTAGAATAATAAATATAGCAGAATGCTGTATATAATAAATATAATAAATTAAAGATATATAAATTAAAGATATTTTTACCTATAGATAGCTATATTAGAAGAAAAAATAAATTATAATTAAAATTTATTATAATTTTAATAAGATTCTAGATAATATATTCTTATTATTATAGACTGCTATTATTCTGTATTATAAAAATATTAAAGAAATAATAAAGATATTTATTAAATAATATAATCTCTTAGTTATTTAAAAAAATTAAAATAAATAAAGTTAAAAATTTTTAAAGACAAGTGGTCAATCCTAAGATAATATTTAATATTTATAAGAATATATATATATATTAATAATTTTAAAAATGCTAAAGAAAAGTGACAAGGTTATATTTATAAAATTCTATCTTTTAAAAATGGTTTTTAACTGGTTTAAATTTTTTATATATAAATATTAAAATATCCTTTATAATCAGAGATAATAAGTTATTTAAAATATATTTATTAAATTTAATAAATTTAAAAAATAGATTAATATAGTTTTTGAAGATTTACATACTAAATAAATTATTAAGTAAAGAATATACATATTATGTCAAGAAAAAATAACTATTAAAGAATTTATTATAAAATTTTATTAAATTACCTCTAACTTAGTATAAAATAATACTATATTTTAAGCATAATTTTACTAGTATCTTTGTCAAAATATAAAGGATGATTTAATATATTAAAAAATAATTTTTAAAACTCTTAATAAGTTAATTAATTAAATATTAAAAATTAAGAACTAACTTCTGGATTATTACTACTATAATTAAAAAAAATAAAATTATAAAAGAACTAACAAGTAAGACAGAGATAAAGATATTAAAATATAATTAAATATTATCTTTAATAAAGATAAGAATAAGTAGTATTTATGAATTAGAAGAAGAAGTTTTATAAAAATTATTATAATTATAAAAGATCTGAACACCTAAAATAAAATTATAAGAAAAAATTAAAGAATAATAAATTAATCATTTAATATTTATAACTTGCTACTGCCTGAATAATAATAATTAAATTATTTAGAAAATTTATAATTAATATTTATATAAAAATTAATTTTAAAACTAATAATATGAACCAGATAATTACTTAAATATTTATAAATATATTTATAAGAAAATAAGAATAAGAAGTAAGAAGATAAATTAAATAAAAAAAAATCTAAAAAAAATTGCAAGAAAATAATATATTAATAATAATAAAAAAAAATTTTAAAAATTTTATTAAAAGTATCAAGAATTCCCTAAGCTAAGTAATTATTTTAAAAAATTAATTATATATAAAGTCTAAGAAGGATGGGCTACTCAGGATAAAAAATTATTTCAAAATAATTAAAAAATTATTAGCTATTTAATAATAATAAAAATAAAATCTTTAATTTAATTAATAAGTTTTCTAAGCTAGTGTTCTGGAATAATAATAAAAAGATAATAATTTTAATTAATCTAGACTAAGAATAAATAAAGATTTTATAAAATAAATTAAAATATAAAAAATCTAAGAAAGAATAAAATATATTATAAAAAATTAATTTATATACTTGCATGCCTGTAAAAATAATATATTAAAAATAAATTTATTAAATTTAGCAACATTATATTAATATATATAATTATTATAGAAACTAGATATTTTATAAATATTTTATATATAGAGAAGTTAATCTTAAACTTATAAAAAATATAAATAAGTTTTAATATTAAAAGGAACTTGGTTCTATAATAAGATTATAAATTATATAAAAAATTATACTTATAAATATTATTCTAGTTTAAGTTAATATTAATATATCGGTGCACACTGGAGCTTCTATTATAATAATAAATATAATCTTTATATTAAAAATAAGATATGATGGCTGTAAGTATTTAAAATTTTAATAATACTATATTACAAGTGCCCTATAAATAAGAAAAATTATAAATATATATATATATAAAAATTACTTATTTAAATTCATATATAATTTAAAATTAAAAATATTAAGTTAATGACTGTGCTCTGTATAATAACTAATTTAAAAAAATATATAAAAATTAGAAAGAATATTTTAAAGTAAGAAGCTACTACTATAATTAATATTAAGAATATATATAATTAATAATAATTAATAATAAAACTGCCAGTAACTACTTAATTATAATATTTATAATAATTAATAAAATACTAGCCTGTTTAATAATGAATTCTGGAGCATCAGAAAATTTTATTAAAAATCTAGAATAAAGACCAAGGTAATATAAATTAAATTAAATAATTATAAATAATTATTAATTTTTAAAACTATATTAATATAAGAGCTATATAATACTGTACTTGGAATAAACTAGTTATAAAAAAAATATTTATTAAATAAATAAAAAAGATTATTAAAATATAAAAAAATTTTTCTTAAGATATTAAGACAGCAAATACTAATATAAATTAATTATATAAAAAAGAAATTAGGGAAACTCTTTAACTAAAAGTAATTAAAAATAATATTAACCTAGAAAAAAATGATTAATAAAAAGAAAATTAATATAATTATAAAAGAGTTATAATTAAAGCCATAAAAGCTTTATAAATAAGAACTAAATAAAATATTTAAATAATTACTAAAGAAGTATTCGAAATTTATAAAATTATTTATAAAATTAAAATATTAAATATTTAAATAAATATTAAGCAAGGATTTTATTAATATTCAATATAAAAATATTATAAGTAAAGCAAAGGTAAAAATTGCAAGATAAGGTAAGACTTAATAAAAAAATTTATAATAAAATTTAAAGAAGCTAGATTTATCTAAGAAAAATAAAAAAAGTATTTATATTAAATAATATATATATTAATGGTGAGAAAAAACTAATTATTAATTATTAACTACTTGATATTAGTATTATATATAGAGTAGAAAAGAGACTTATTACTTAGAGTAAAGCTTATTATAATTTTTAATCTAGAATAAGATTACTTTAATTTTTTCATAGTTAAAGAAAATATTAAGGAAACAGGATTTTTTTATAAATCTAGAATTATTTAAATAAATTATTATATTAATAGAACTCAAAAGACTACCTGCTAAATTTATAAAATATATAATATATATTTTAATAATATTATAAAGAAATTAATAAATGTGAAGCTTAATCTAAATATTAAAAAATATTAATTTAATATTATTAAAATTAAATATTTAGGCATGGTTTTTATGCCTAAAGAACATAAAATTTTATAATAAAATTATTATAATTTTAAAATAGCTAGAACCTACTAAGTTAAAAAAATTATAAAGATTTTTAGAAATTATAGAATATATTTGCTAATTTTTAAAAAATTACTCTAAATTTGCCATGCTAATAATAATAATATTAGTATAAAAAAATAAACTATTTCTCTAGAATAATTAATCATAAAATATATTTAATAAAGTTAAGTAACTGGTAGTTAAAGGACTAATTATTTATATTTTTAATTTTAAATTATAAAGCTATATAAAAACTAATATATTTAGAGAAGTAATTAAATTAATTTTTAAATAAAAAAAACCTGATAGAAAACTATAAATAATTATTTTTTTATTTAAGAAAAATAATGCAGACTAAATAATATTATAATATATATAATAAAGAAGCACTTGCTATTATTAATAAATTTAAGAAATAAAGATATTATCTTTAAAAAATAAAATATAAGATTATTATATAAATTAATTATAAAAATCTAATATACTTTATAATAATCAAGAAACTTAATAAAAGATAAATTTAATAAGCTTAATATTTATTATAATTGAAGCTATAAATTAAATATATTAAAAAAAAATATTATTACTAATATTCTAAGTTGCTGATCTGATTAACGTAATTCACCACCGAGCGGCGAATACCACCGAAGTGTTCGCGAATTTTTACCACCACCGTCACGATTTTCAAGGTTTTCCACCACTAACACTATTTATTCATAATATTTAGTAATAGGAAAATATAACTATCTACTAGAACAACTTTGTATGGTATGTCCAATGGTCCCACAGCCACTGCAGTATGGTAGAGCTCGCTGGCAAGATATAGATATAGTCTTTTTAACCTGTGCTTTAAAATGTGTATCAAGCTACTAAATATAATTAAGGCCTTCTTATATTAAAAAAATATTATTATTTTTTAGTACAGCATGTTTTCTTGCTTTCTTTTTTATCTTTTACTCATTTTCAGCGCGTAGAACCTTAATTTCTTATTAAAGAAGAAGGTTTATATTTATTATTATCTAGGCGGCCTTCTTAAGATATTAAATATAAAAAACTAAACTACTAGAAAGTATTTTTTTCTTTTAAAGACTTTTTTATAAATTTTTAATTTTATGGTCAAGCTGACGAGGGTTCTGAGATATTTAAAAAATAAAGAAAATTAATTTTTTAATATTAATAAAAGATGGTGTAGGTGTATAAAATTAAAAGATAATTTTTTTAAGAATATAATCTTAATTTACTAATTTAAGACCTGTACTTATAAAGCTATTTTAAATATTTTTAGAAATAAAGATCTTTTCTTATACAGGTAGGTAGAGATAAAGAAAATCCTGTTTATTAATATAGTTATTATTATTTATTATCATGTCTTTAACTAACTTCCTATATACATGTTTAAGAAGTTTAAAAATGCCCATATTAAGTAGCTGAAGAAGATAAGAAGTATATAATAATATATAAAGATAGATAATCCTATTCTTTATATAGAAAGCATTAAATTCTGCAGTTTAATAATTAGAATAGCTATTAAAAATAAGTAATTAGGTTAAAATAGTTAAATAAAGCTTAAAGAAAGATTTAAATAGCTTCTTAAATTAATAAAGACCTATTTTATTTATAATCCAGCTATTCTTACTTAGTGCAAGCTTCTAATCTATGTAGATCTATAAATTAGGTTTTTAATATTAGGTAGTCTATTACTCTTGTCCCTTAAAAATAATTATTAAAGGTAGAGAGACTTCTCTAGAACTAATATATTTAATAATAATAACTTATTTATAATTTCCTTGAATGACTGTACAAGGTCTTTTATTATATTTAATAATAATAATAATCTTAGAAGGAGTACAAAGCCCCATAGCAAAGCTAGTTTTATTAAAATTTTAG
The DNA here is from genome assembly GCA_027569885.1 of Aspergillus diversus. NCBI lineage: Eukaryota > Fungi > Ascomycota > Eurotiomycetes > Eurotiales > Aspergillaceae > Aspergillus > Aspergillus diversus. The sequence goes on from JAPDKZ010000016.1 coordinate 346,594, forward strand.
ATATTATTTTTATAAATACCATGCTTTTAAATAGCTTTATATATAGTTTAAAATCATAATTTTATTATCTTTAGATCTTTCTGCTTGGCCCGCTGGTATGTAATTATTTAATTATATTATATATAAAGTGCTAAATATTATTTAATAAACTTTAATGCCCAGTTAATATCTAGAGTCTTGGTAAAATCCTGGGTATATATTTAAAGTAAAATTTAAGCCATCTCACGCAGGAGTTCTGGTTGGACTAAGAATCCTTGCTTATTTATATTTAGTAATTACTTAACAAGTATTTCCTCTTTATTAATTTTTAATATATGACCATTTACATGTGTCTCTGTATATGGTTTGACTCCAGCAAGTCGCTTGCAAAGGAATGATTCAGGGACATTAAAGGTCTAAGCAGTCTTTAGTTTTAATTTAATTTTCTTTTGATTAAATGCAGCAATGGCCATCTGCATATGGGATTCTTGAGATAAAGGCATTTTTGCATTAAATTAATGGATAAAAACGCGTTGAAGGTGGGATTTTGATGGTGGTGGTAAAAATTCGCACTTTGGTGGTATTCGCCGCTCGGTGGTGAATTACGTTATATAATTAATATTAAGAATTTAAAAATTGGTATTTTTTAATAAAATTTAAATATATTATAATTTAATCAGAACATGTCACTTACAGTAATTATTATTATTAATAATTATAAAATTTTTTAAAAAATTATAAAAAAAACTAAGTTTATTAATAATAAGTTTACATGATATAACTTATATAACTTTAAAAATGAAGATAATAAAATATAATATTAAAATAAATTAATTATGGTACCTGCCAGAATAATAAAGAAAATTATTAAATAATATTATAATCTATTATTAAAAAAATATCAAGAGATTAAATAAATAATTAAAAAATTATAAAAAGTATATTACTTTTTATAAATATATAAATAAATTTCTAAATATATTATTAAATACCTGGAATATAACTAAAATAAATTATTATAATATAAATTTTATTTAAAAATTATTAAAGTTAAAAGATTTTATTACAGGCATTAAATAAAAGATATTTATAGCTTATTATTAATAAATAGATAGATAAACTAAATAAATAATTTAAATAATAAAATAGTATTTATAATATTATCTAAATTAAAATCAATAAAATTAGATAAAATTATTATTAATAATTTAGTTTATAATTAATAATATGCAGAATATCATAATAAAATAAGTATTATATTTTATAAATATAAAATAATATTTAAAAATGAACTGGAAAATATTATTAATTAAAAAAAAATTTAAAAAAATCTTAATATAAGTAACTTGTTATAGGTTCTACCTTAATTATATAAACTAATAATAGGACTTGGCTTGCACTTAACTAAGCACTAGTGCTTGTTAAGGCAGTGAGACTTTATCTTCTTTATTAAATTATATTCCTCCTAAATCTCTGCTTTTTAATAATTTCTTCTATATATATAGCATAGCTAGATTAGTTTAATCTATGTTTATTTTATAACACTAGGAATTACTTGTTTATTAAATAATTATAGAAATTATAAGATTCTCTAGAACAATATAAAAAAAAATTAACTTTCTTAGAAGTTTAAAGAAACTTTATATAAAAATATATATATAAAAAAGTAAAATAATATTTTATAAGAAAGATTATGCAAGATATAAGAAGTATTATAATTTTAAATATTTTAAATATTTTTTAAAGCATTACTTTTACTTTTTATATTAATTATTTATTAATCATATCAATGATATTAGATATTAAATTATTTATAGAAATAATCTAAGAGATTATTATCTCTTTTATATAAATTTATATATAAAATTTACTATTAATACCACGTGTTATATAATTAAAGAAAAATAAGTTTATTATATTTATAATAAATTATATAAAAAAGCTAGTTAATATATTCTATTTTAATTATTAGCCTAGTAATTATCTAAAGTAATTATATAATAAAAAAACTTTATAAAAATTCTTAATAAAATTTTTAATAATTTAGACCAACAAAAAAAGGCCCTTATATAAATAAATATAATAAAATAGAGAAGAAAGGAGCTAGAAAAAATTTTAAATAAATTTAATAAAATACTAATTAATAAATTTTATAACGGATGATTAGTAGTTTATATAAGAATTATTATAATTAATTATAAAGAATTAATTTTAATATATAATATATTATATATATTAATAAAGAAAAATAGCATGCAAGCCACATCTTAATTTATCTTATAAATAATAATAATTAATAATATATAAAATAAATTAGTATTAATATTATAAATTAAGAATCTATATTTACTTAGATAATTATATTATAATAAGAAATAATAATTTTTTATATATCTACCTTATCCATGAAATCTAGAAAAAAAGTAAAATAAATTAATACTAAAATTAGAAATTAAAAAAAAAGAAAAAAAAGTATATATTTATTATAATAAAAAAACTTATTTTATATAAAAATATTACTTGAAAAGCCTGCTATTCTCTAAAAAAAATAGTCTTTATTTAATTATCTAAAGAAAAGAATAAGGAAACAGATTTAGATTTAGAAGAAAAATAAATTTTATATAAAATTATACATAGGAAAAAAGAAAAAAGCTAGTATTTAATAATAAAATAAAAAATTATTTATTATTATTAAATTTATATAAAAAATTATTAAACTTATTATTTTTCTTAATTTATTTAATTATTAATAAAAAATATATAATATATATAATAATAATTACTGGGTACCTTATATATAAAGTAATTAATAAATTATTTATTAAATAATATAATATTTTTATATATAAAATTTTATTTTAAATAATAAAAAAAATATTTAAGGGAATAGGGACCCTAAACTAAATTATATATATATAATTAAAATTAAATATATATATAAAAAAAAAGCCTGCTTCTATATTATATTTAATTATTCAAAATATAATTGTATTCTAAGCTTATTATAATCAAATAAATAATAAAATAATTTAAATATAAGAAAAGACTAATTATCTCTATATATAATTTATATAGTAATCTATAATAAGTTAAAATAATTTAAAAAAAAAATAATATCTAGCTATAATATTTTTTAAGCTATATAGACTTATACATAATATATAAAAAAATAAGTTAATTTAAAATATTTAGTATAATATTTAATAATATGTAAATAATATTAATATATAAAAAAATAATTAACCCATATATAAAACTTATATTATATTATTATAAATTCCTGTTTTTATTTAAACTAGATAATATTAAAGAGTTGCCTTTTTATAAAAGTAAAAAAGTTAATTATAAAATTAAATTTATATATATAAAAAAAAAAGAAATTAGAGATCCCCTGAAAATTTTTATATTTAATAATTAAAAAAAAACTCCTAATTATACATAAAGAACTTATTAAACTGTTTATTAAAAATTATATTTAAATAAATTATTTACTAATAGTGACTTTTATATTCTTTATATATAAATTAAAAAAAATTTTATAATTTTATATAAATTATCAGGTCTTAAATAAGATTATATAGAAAAATTATTATTTTTTATTTTTTATTAATAAGATATTTACTTAGATAAGCTAATATATATAATTTATAAAACTAGATATTATAGCTACTTCTTATAAATCATAAATAATAAAGAGCTAAAAATAAATAACTATTTTTATATATAATATAATTTATATAAATAATTAATTATATTTTTTAATTTAGTAAACACTTTCTTTATTTTTTAAAAATATATTAACTAGGCGCTAAAAAAATATTTAAATAAATTCTGCTTTATTTATATAAATAATATTTTAAAAGAATATAAAAAATATATATAAAAAATTTTATAGAAACTAGAAGATGTAGGGCTTTATTTAAATATTAATAAATATAAATTTTAAAAAAAAAATAGTATATCTAGGCTATATTACATATATTTAAAAAAATATTATAATAAACTTTTAAAAAAGTCCATTAATAAAGCTTATAAAAAAAAGAGTTAAGTTTAATTAAACTACTAAGTATAAAAAAAATTTTATTAATTAAAGAAATTATTTACTATTATCTTAATCTTAGCTTTTTTTAATTTTAAATCTATAATAATTCTAGAAGCAAACTCTTCTAGGTATAATATTAAAAAATTTTTTATTTAAATTAATAATTAAGACAATATATATCTCTATAATTATTTTTTTAAAAAAATATATTTATAAAATATAATTATAAAATTTATAATAAAAAATTACTAATTATTATATATTATCTAAAAGCTTAAGACTTAGAACTTTAATTAAGAAAAAGTATATAATTTTTATTAATTATAAAAATTTAGAGTATTTTTTTATATTATATAAATTAATTCAATATTATATATAATAATTCCTGTTTCGTAACTAGTTTAATTTTAAACTTTATTATATAAGAAAAAGCAGTAATAAATAAATTAATATATTATTAAAAAAAACCAGGATTAACTAGAATTAGATAATAAAAAAATATAATTTTATATATTTTAATTATTTATTAATAATTAAATTATAATATTAATTTAATTAAAATTAAATGCAGCTCTAGCTAAATTCTAGATTATATAAAATATAATTAAATAAAATAATATAAATTATATTAATATATAGAATTATTTAAAAAAAAAATTTTTTTTTTTAATTTTAATTAAAGATCTCCCCAGCTAAATATATTTTAAACAAATAAAAAAATATTTTTAGATCTTATCCTTAAAATCTTTATATATAAACTTAATTTAAAAAATTTATAATATTATTATAACAGGTTACTCAGAGAGAGAGATAATATATATATTAATTAATTAAAAATATTTTTAACTATTAATATTACAGAATATTTAGAAATTCATATAAAATTATAATATTTATAAAAAAATAAAATTAAAAAAAAGGACTGTTAAAGTTTTTATTAATATTAAAATATTTTTAATAAAATTTATTAATAAATAATAAATATATAAATATCTTTATAATAATTAATTAATTAATAAAAAAAATTATTTTAAAAAAAATAACTAAAACCATCTTACAATAAGTTACTTAAATATTTATATATAAAATAATTAATAAATATAAATTTTTTAATTTAATTATCTCAGATCACAATCAATAATTTATAAATAAAATCTAGATATAAATTTATAATTTAATAAAAATTATTTGATATTTCTTTATTATTTATTATTCTTAGACAGATGGCTTAATAAAAAAAGCTAATATAATAATTAAAATTTATTTATATATATATATATATATAATATATAATTAGCGGAATTAAAATTAACTTCTTTTTTTTATAAAACTAGTAATTAATTATTATATATTAATTATTATAAAAATATCTTCTTTTTTCTTAATTTATAAATATAATTTATTATTATTTTTAAATTCTAAAATCTTATTTAACTTAAGAAATAAAATTAAAAATATTATATAAAAAATATTAGCAGTATTAAAATAGGCCTAGATTTTAATAATTTATATTTAATAAATTTCTAAATTATAAATAAATAAAATAAGAAGCCCAGCCCCCATCTACTAAGTTAAAAAATAAAATATAATTATATTTTAAAAATATATATATAAACCAGCTCTTAAAGAAGCTGGATTAAAAAAAAATAAAATATAAAATTATTAAACCTATAAATTTATATATTATATATTTAAATACTTTAAAAAGAATGTATTTTATTTTTTATATAAATTTTTTTTATTTAATTATATTAAATTTAATATTATTTTAGGCCTAGGATGACTACTAACCTCCTATAAAATTAATTAATAAAGTAAAAAAATATTTAATTAAAAAGATTCTAGATAAGAGCTGTATAGAATATAAAAGAAGCTTTTAATTATTATATTTAATAAAATAAATTAATTATAATTAATTTTTATAAAAACTAGCAAGTTCTTTTCAGGATATAAAAATCTTAAATAATTAATTTATTTAAAAAAAATTAATTATAAAAAAAAAAAAAAATATACAGCAGGAAGATTTATCTATATTTAATAAAAATAAAAAAAAAATAATAAAAATTAATTAAATATACACAGAGCATAAAAACTTAATTATATAATAAAAAAATAAAAAATAATTTAATTGAATTTACTTATACAGGGATCTTTTAATTCTTTATTTTTTTAATAATAATATAAAATAAAATATATTTAATCTTATTATAAATAATATATAAATAATAAATTATATAATTCTTTTATTTATAATCTGCATAGATATTTTTTTAATAGTTAAATAAATAAATAATCTTTTAAAATATAATCTTAATATTATAAATATAAAATATAGGCTTATAAATATTATAAAAAATAAGTAAAATAATATTTATATATAATTAATATTATATAAAAAATAAAGCTTACCTAGATAATTAATAAAAAAATTTTTATATTTTATTTTAATTAATAATATAATATATCTTAAATAAAGCTTTATTTCAACTTAGTAAGTTAGATAATAATATTATTAATATAACTAATATATATATAAAAAAAAAGAGTTTACTATATAAGATACTACTTTAAATTTAATAAAAAAAAGTTTCTTTAGAAAAGAAAAGAAAATTTTATTTATATTTAAAAATTATAAGCCTGGACCTGGCTAAATTTATAATAAATAAAAATAAAAATATTATAATAATAATATATAATATTTTTTAATACTAGAAGATAAAATGACTCTCTAGCTTTATTTTTTATAATAAAAAAAAGAAGTATATTATAGATTGTATTTTAATTATATAAATTAATAATAAGACTTGGCTTGCACTTAACTGAGCACTAGTATTTATTAAGATAGTAAGGCTTTTATCTTCTTCACCAAATCATATTCCCCCTAAATTCCTGCTCCTTAGCAATATTGTCCTTCTGTACGTATGGCATAGCTAGATTAGTTTAATCTATGTTTATCCCAAAACATAACTAATCTAATAATCCTTTACTAAATAATGTTAAAAAATATTAAATAAAAAAAAATTTTAATATTTAAAATAAATAATTACGTAATAAACTTAATACTATAAAGTGTAAATTATTTAAAATTTAAAAAAAAACTTATTAATAATAACCACTACTTGAAATTATTAGTAAAAATATAGATATATTTAATATTTTATATTTTATTATTTAAATTTATAAAAAATCAAGATGATAACCAAGACAAAGCTAATAATAAAAAATATAAAATTAAAGAAATACTGGAATAATATTTAATTAATAAATAAATATATTATTTTATTAAATAAAAAAAATATCTATACTTAGATAATTTATAAAAATTAATTTAATATTTAAACTATTCTAAGAAGATCCTGGAATTTTAATAATAAATTATTTAAAAATAAATTAATAAAATTAAAAAAAAAAAATGCCAAGCTATATCTTATTAAAAATAATAAAAAGTTTAAAACTTTAAAAAATTTTTCTTTAAGCTCTGTAATTTTCTTTATATTATAAATAATAAAATTACTAGCTTATTTTTATAGTAATTTATTTTATTTTTATAAATATTTTATTTATATAAGAGCTAACTCTAGATCTTATTTTATTTATTTTTATTATCTTAGATCTGCTGCCAAGCTAAAATTAAATATTTTTATATAAGATTATTTAAAAGCCTAGTCTTAATATATTTTAAATTTTTTAAATAAATATACTTACTATAATAAGAACTTTTAATTTTAATATAGAGATAATTAGATTTTTTATATTAAATATATAAAATAATTATTATAAAGTTTTTATTATAGACTTGCTGTGCAAGAATATTTTTTTAAATATTAAATTTAAAAAATATTATAATTAGCATATTATTACAGGAGTAATAAAGAAAGATAATTATTTTTTTATAATTATAAAGAATAGTATAAAGTATACTTATCTTTTTTAAAAATAAAAAATATTAAGCAGGGGGATTATTAGAGAATTAAATAGTTATTAACTAATAAATTTATTATACTATAACTAGTATTATTATATTTATAAAAATATAATATTTTATTATTATAATAATATAATTATATTAATATAATACCAAAAATACCAGCAGCATAGTAAATATAGTAAAATAATTAAAATAATATAATAGCTTAAAATAGTAAATGTAGTAAAATATTATAATAAATATAGTAAATTATATATATAAACACAGTTATTACCATATGTAAGATTAGCTTACCATATTAAATCTTCAGTAACCAATATAGCCTATCTTTTGGATTACTAGTACTTTGTGCATTCATACTATTCTCTCTATTATTAACCGAATACCTTAAGATCTTCGATCCCTCTTGGACTCTTCTAATTATATTTTTTAATCTAGTAAATACTCTCTTTATTTTTTAAAAATATATTAACTAAATTTTAAAAAAGTATTTGGATAACTTTTACTTTATTTATATAAATAATATTATAATTTATATTAATAATACTCTAGAAGAATATAGAAAATATATATAAAAAGTTTTATAAAAATTAAAAGATATAAAGCTCTACCTAGATATTAATAAATATAAGTTTTTAAAAAAAAAAAAAGTAAAATATCTAGGTTATATTATATATTAAACAAGATATTATAATAAACCCTAAAAAAGTTTAAGCTATTATTAAATAAGAATTATTGATTATAATAAAAGGCATCTACTAGTTTCTAGAATTTGTTAATTTTTACTAGTAATTTATAACTAAATTTTTTAAAATTATATATTTATTAATAGAGCTTATAAAAAAGAAGCTAAGTTTAATTAAACTACTAAATATAAAAAAATTTTTTCCTATTACTTCTATCTTAATCTTTTTAAATTTTAAATATATAATAATTCTAGAAGCAGACTCTTCTAAGTATAATATTAAAAAAGTTTTATCTCAAGTTAATAATTAAAATAATATATATTTTTATAATTACTTTTTTTTTAAAAAAAACATGCCTGCAGAGTATAATTATAAAATTTATAATAAAAAATTATTAATTATTGTATACTGCCTGGAAGCTTGGGACTTAGAACTTTAATTAAAAAAATTTAAAGTACTTTTTATATTATGCAGGCTAATTAAATATTATATATAATAATCTTTATTTCTTAACTAGTTTAATTTTAAGCTTTATTATATAAAAAAAAGTAATAATAAATAAATTAATATATTATTAAAAAAAGACCAGGATCAACCAGAATTAGATAATAGAAAAAATATATTTTTATATATTTTAATTAATTATTAATAACTAGATATAACTCTAGTTAAATTCTAGATTATATAAGATACAGCTAAATAAGATAATATAAATTATCTTAGTATACAGGATTGCCTAAAAAAGAAAAGACAAAAATTTTTTTTAATTCTAATTAAAGGTCTCCCCAGCTAAGTATATTTTAAATAAATAAAGAAATTTTTTTTTAAGAATAATAATAGATCCTGTTCTTAAAATCTTTATATATAAATTTAATTTAAAAGATTTATAATAGTATTATAACAGATTATTTAGAAAAAAAGATAATATATATATTAATTAATTAAGAATACTTCTGGCTGTTAATATTATAGAATATTTAAAAATTTATATAGAACTATGATATTTATAAAAAAAATAAAAATCTGGAGAAACTAAAAAAAAATTATTAAATTATTAAATTTATATATTATATATTTAAATACTTTAAAGAGAATATATTTTATTTTTTATATGGATTCTTTTTATTTAATTATATCAGATTTATTATTATCCCAGGCCTAGAATAATTACTAACCCCCTATAAAGCTAGTTAATAAAATAAAAAAATACTCAATTAAGAAGATCCTAGATAAAAACTATATAAAATATAGAAAAAGCTCTGAATTACTATATTTAATAAAATAAATTAATTATATAAAATTTTTATAAAAATTAATAAGTTCTCTCCAGGATATAAAGACCTTAAATAATTAATTTATTTTTAAAAAAAAATTAATTATAAAAAAATAAAAGAAAAATATATAATAGGAAAATTTATTTATATTTTAAAAAAAAAAATAATAAAAATAATAAAAATTAACTAACCACGTACAAAGCATAAGAATATAACTATATAATAAAATAAAAACAAAAATTAACCTAACTTACTTATATAAAGATTTTTTAATTTTTTATTTTCTTAATAGCAGTATAGGGTAGAATAATTATATTAAATAAAATATACTTAATTTTATTATAAATAATATATAAGTAGTAGATTATATAATTTTTTTATTTATAATTTATATAAATATTTTTTTAATAATTAGATAAATAAATAATCTTCTAAAATATAATTTTAATATTATAAATTGTCAGAGAATCAGGCAGCTGTTAGCTAATGAACCTACTGTGCTGCAGCTAGTGCTGTTTCACCTACAGGAATATGATGTTCCACTATCATGGTGATATGGCTGTATTAATATGATGCCAAGAAATATAAGCATAGGGTAAGTATGCTAGGCATACTCTGACTATGTTAGGAATATAGATCTTACTATGCTATATATATAAAAATTATAAAAAAATATAGCATAAATATAATAAATTATATATATATAAATATAATTATTACCACATGTAAGGTTAGCTTACTGTATTAAATTTTTAATAATTAATATAATCTACTTTTTAATTACTAATATTTATACACTTTATATTATTTCTCTTTATTATTAATAAAATATCTTAAAATCTTTAATTCTCTTAGGCTTTTAAGAAGAAATAACAGGCCTTATTTAATAATTTAACATTCTTATAATAATTAAGAGAAGGGTAATTATTTATTAAAATAGCTTTAATTATAATTATTTCTAGTAGTGATGCCTCTTAAGATCTTAGAAAAAAATTTATTAAGCTTAAAGCTTGAGTTACCCAGCTCCACATGTAACTAGTCTTTTAATTATTTAAAAAAATTAAGATAAACAAAGCTAAAGTATTTAAAAATAAGTAATTAATTCTAAGAAGATATTTGACTTTAATAAATATATATATATATATATTAATAACCTTGAAAATATTAATAAAAATAATAAAATTATATTTACAGGAATTTACCTTAAAGAACTAGTTTTTAACTAGTTTAAATTTTTTTATATATAAATTTTAAAATATTTTATATTATTAGAGATAAAATGCTATCTGAGATATATTTATTAATTTTAATAAATTTAAAAAATAAATTAATATAGTTTTTAGAGATTTAAATACTGAATAAATTATTAAATAAAGAATATATATATTATATTAAAAAAAAATAATTATTAAAAAACTCACTGCAAAGTTTTATTAAATTATTTTTAATTTAATATAAGATGACACCATATTCCAAATATAATTTTATTAATATTTTTATAAAAATATTAAAAATTAAAAATTAACTCCTAGATTATTATTACCAGAACTAGAAAAAAAATAAAATTATAAAAAAATTAATTAATAAGATAAAGATAGGGATGTTAAAATATAATTAAATACTATCTTTAGTAAAGATAAGAATAAATAATATTTATTAGATTAAAAGAAGAAGTTTAATAAAAATTATTATAATTATGGAAAATCTAAATACCTAAAAAAAAATTATAAGAAAAAACTAAGAAATAATAAACTAGTTATTTAATATTTATAAGTTATTATTACCTGGATAATAACTAAATTAATTAAAAAATTTATAATTAGTATTAAATTAATTAATATAATTAATATTTATACAGAAATTAATATTAAATTTAATAATATAAATTATATAATTACCAGACTAGTTAAAAAAATATTTATAAAAAAAAAATAGTAAGTAAAAGAATAGATTAAATAAAAAAAAAGAGAAGATCTGAAAGAAGCTATAAAAAAATAATATATTAATAATAATAAAAAAGAATTCTAAGAATTTTATTAAAAATATTAAGAATTCCCTGAGCTAAGTAATTATCTAAAAAAATTAATTATATAAAAAATTTAAAAAGAATAAATTATTTAGAATAAAAATTTATTATAAAATAATATATCTTGAAACAGCTAAAAAGATTATTAATTATTTAATAAAAATAAAAATAGAAGTAATAATAATAATTATAATAATAATAAAATCTTTAAATTAATTAATAAGTTTTCTAAGCTAGTATTCTGGGATAATAATAAAAAGATAATAATTTTAATTAATTTAAATTAAGAATAAATTAAAACTCTATAAAATAAAATAGACTATAAATATAATTTTAAATTTAAAAATATATTTTAAAAAGTTAACCTATGCTTATAAAAATAATATATTAAAAATAAATTTATTAAACTTAGCAAGATTATATTAATATATATAATAAATATAGGGATTAGATATTTTATAAATATTTTATATATAAAAAAGTTAACCTTGCACTTGCAGAAGAGTATAAATAAATTTTAATATTAAAAAAAACTTAGTTTTATAATAAAATTATAAATTATATAAAAAATTATACTTGCAAGTATTACCCTAGTTTAAGTTAATATTAATATATAAATATATACTAGAGCTTTTATTATAATAATAAATATAATTTTCATACCAGAAATAAAATATGTTATAATTAATAATTATAAATATTAAGAATTTTAATAATACTATATTATAAGTATTCTATAAATAAAGAAGATTATAAATATATATATAAAAAAATTACTTATTTAAGTTATATATAATTTAAAGCTAGAAAATATTAAGCTAAGAACTGTACTTTATATAATAATTAATTTAAAAAAATATTTAAAAATTAGGAAAAATATTTTAAAGTAAGAAGTTAATATTATAATTAATATTAAAAATTTATATAATTAGCTATAATTATTAATAAAATTATTAGTAATTATTTAATTATAATATTTATAATAATTAAAAAGATACCAGCCTGATTAATGATTAATTTTAGAGTATTAAAAAACTTTATTAATAAAAAATTTGCTAATAAATATAATATTATTATAAAATTAAATAAAAATATTAGAATAATTTAGGGAATTAATAAAAAAATACTTTATTAAAAACCTAAAATAAAGACCTAGCTAATATAAATTAAGTTAAATAATTATAAATAATTATAAATAATTAATAATCTTTGAAATTATATTAATATAAGAATTATATAATACTATACTTAGAATGGACTAGTTATAAATAAAGAAACTACTTATTAAATAAATAAAAAAGATTATTAATATATAAGAAAAAATTCTTAGAATAATAAAATAATAAATACTAATATAAATTAATTATATAAAAAAAAAATTAGGAAAACTCTTCAACCAGGAGTAATTATAGATAATATTAATTTAAAAAAAAATAATTAATAATAAGAAAACCAGCATAATTATATAAGGACTATAACTAAAGCTATAAAAGCTTTATAAGTAAGAATTAAATAAAGTACTTAAATAATTATTAAAGAAATATTAGGAATTTATAAAATTATTTATAAAATTAAAATATTAAATATCTAAATATTTTAATAAATACCAAGCAAGGATTTTACTTATAAATATTTAATATAAAAATATTATAAGTTAAATAAAGATAAAAATCATAAAATAAGTTATAGCTTAATAAAAAATTTATAACTAAATTTAAAGAAGCTGAATTTATCTAAGAAGAATAAGAAAAGTATTTATATTAAATAATATTATTATTATTAATAATATTAATAAAATATTATATATAAAATAGAAAAAAGATCCATTACTTAAAGTAAAACTTATTATAATCTTTAATCTAGAATAGGGTTACTTTAATCTTTTTATAGTTAAAGAAAATATTAAAAAAATAGGATTTTTTATAGACCTAGAACTGTTTAAATAGGTTATTATATTAATAAAATTTAAAAAATTATTTATTAAATTTATAAGGTACATGATACATGTTCTGGAAGAATATATAAATAATTTTATTATTATTTATTTTAATAATATCATTATCTTTTTAAAGAAATCTAAGAAACATAAGACTTATATTAAAAAAATTATAAAGAAATTAATAAATATAAAACTTAGCTTAAATATTAAGAAGTATTAATTTAATATTACTAAAATTAAATATTTAAGCATGATTTTTATATCTAAAGAATTTAAAATCTTGCTAAATAAGATTACTTTAATCTTAGAATAACTAGAATCCACTAAGTTAAAAGAATTATAAGAATTTTTAGAAATTATAGAATATATTTAATAATTTTTAAAAAATTATTTTAAAATTACCATACTAATAATAATATTATTATAAAAGAATAAATTATTTCTTTAAAATAATAAAAAACAGAATATATTTAATAAACTTAAATAATTAATAATTAAAGGACTAATTATTTATATCTTTAATTTTAAATTATAAAGCTATATAAAGATTAATATATCTGAATAAGTAATTAAATTAGTTTTTAAATAAAAAAAATTTAATAAAAAGCTATAAATAATTATTTTTTATTTAAAAAAAATAATGCAGACCAAACAATGATATAATATATATAATAAAGAAGTACTTACTATTATTAATAAATTTAAAAAATAAAGATATTATCTTTAAGAAATAAAGCATGAGGTTATTATATAAATTAATTATAAAAATTTAATATACTTTATAATAATCAAGAAATTTAATAAAAAATAAATTTAATAAATTTAATACCTATTATAATTTAAATTATAAATTAAATATATTAAAGAAAAGAAGGATTTAAAAAAAATTATAATTTAATTAGAATGCATAGCTTATAATAATTATTATTATTAATAACTATAAGTTTCTTAAATAATTATAAAAAAACTAAGCTAATAATAAACAAATTAAGTTTGCATGATATAATTTTTATAACTTTAAAAATAAAAATAATAAGATATAATATTAAAATAGATTAATTATAATATCTGCTAGAATAATAAAGAAAATAATTAAATAATATTATAACTTATTATTAGAAGAATACCAAGAGATTAAATAAATAATTAAAAAATTATAAAAAATATATTACTTTTTATAAATATATAAATAAATTTTTAAATATATTATTAAATGCCCTGAATATAACTAAAATAAATTATTATAATATAAATTATATAAAATAATATAGATATAAGATGTCCTAACAAAACTATAAAAATATATTAATATAAATTTTATTTAAAAATTATTAAAGTTAAAAAATTCTATTACAGGTATTAAATATATTAATATAATTATAATAATTAATAAGTTAATAAAATATATAATTTTAGAATTAATATAAAAAGATATTACTATAAATAAATTTATTATATTAATATTATTAAAAAATATTTTCATGAACAGGATTTCTGAAGTTAATTATATTAAATAAAGATAAATTATTTATATTAAAATTTTAGAAAATACTTATAAAAAATAGTAAAATTAAATAAAGAATCTTTATTACTTATTATTAATAAATAAATAAATTAATTAAATAAATAATTTAAATAATAAAACAGTATTTATAATATTATTTAAATTAAAATTAAAAAAATTAAATAAAATTACTACCAATGGCCCAGTTTGTAATTAATAATATATAAAATATTATAATAAAATAAGTACTATATTTCATGAATATAGAATAATATTTAAAAATAAATTAGAAAATATTACTAATTAAAAAAATTAAAGAAAGTTTTAATATAAATAACTAATTTAATAATTTTTTATTAAATAATATCTAAGGACATCAGATAGGCAGAAAAAAAATAAGAAAATATTATAATAAAAAATATAAAAATATATCTATTTTTAAAAAAGGGGAGAGAGTTTACCTATTATAATAAATATTAAAATTTTTTTATTTTAATATTTAAAATAAATAATTAAGTAATAAACTTGATACTATAAAGTTTAAATTATTTAAAATTTAAAAAAAAATTATTAATAATAATTATTACTTAAAATTTATTAACAAGAATATAAATATATTTAGTATTTTATATTTTTAAATTTATAAAAAATCAGGAAAATAATAAAGATAAAGCTGATAATAAAAAATATAAAATTAAAAAAATACTAAATTAATAATTAATTTAGAAATAAATATATTATCTTATTAAATAAAAAAAATACTTATATTTAAATAATTTATAAAAATTTATTTAATATTTAAGCTATCCTGAGAAGATCCTAGAATTTTAATAATAAATTAATTAAAAATAATATTTAAAAATAAATTAATAAAATTAGAAGAAAATATTAAAACTAGTTATATTTTATTAAAAATAATAAAAAATTTAAAAATTTAAAAATTTTTTATTTTTAATTTTTTTTATTTTTAATTTTTTTTATTTTTAATTTTTTTTATTTTTTTTTTTTTCTTCCAGCTTCTCAAGCTCTGAAATTTTTTTTATATTATAATTTTCTTTTTTTTATCTAGTTTATTTAAAGCTTTTACCAGCTTTTATTATTTATTTTTAAAAAATACCTGCTTGAACTTGATATATTTTATTTAATTATTTTTATAAATATAATAAATATAAGAAATAATTATTATAAAACTATAATTTTTACTTTATTTTAATAGATTATTTTTAATAATATTAAATTTAAAAAATATTATAATCAGCATATTATTACAGGAATAATAAAAAAAATATAATTATTTTTTTATAATTATAGAAAATAGTATGATACTTGTTTTTTTTAAAAATAAAAAATATTAAGAAAAGAAATTATTAAAGAATTAAATAATTATTAATTAATAAATTTATTACACTGCAGCTAGTACTGTTATATTTATAAAAATATAATATTTTATTATTATAATAATACAGCTATATTAATATAATAATAAAAAATATAAGCATAGGGCAAGTATGCTAGGCATATTCTGACTATATTAGGAATATAGACCTTGCTATATTATATATATAAGCTATAAAGAAACATAGCATGAATATAATAGATTATATATATAAATACAGTTATTACTGCATATAAGGTTAGCTTATTATATTAAATCTTTAATAATTAATATAGCCTGTCTTTTAATTACTAATACTTTGTGCACTTCATACTATTTCTCTCTATTATTAACAGAATACCTTAAGATCTTCAGTCCTCTTAGGCTCTTAAGAAGGAATGACAGGCCTTATCTGACAGTTCCGAGGAAGGAACCACTCACTATACTCCAGAGGGAATGAATGGCACGGAGTGTTAAGATTTTTCATGTTGGGCGGCCCGCTTGGTAGTGAAATACATCAACTAACTAACTAGGGTTTATAAGAGGCGATACTTAATAAATTGGCCCCAAGGATTACCACATCTTTAATAATCATTTTAAATATGTTGAATTCAGATCTTTCTTATCCTATTCAGATTATTTCGTAGTCTTGTGTAAGATCATGTCCATTTAACTACCCTCTCATTCTTGCATAATATAATCTGATGCTTGATCACGGGTTTAGTTCTCGCATTGTTCAAAGGAGAAATAATGACCCCGACTTCCTTTAGCATCATCTTCTTCGCATTCTCCAATATTATCCCTATTTATCCTTGAATAATACCCATTGGAAGAGGCTACAAAATTATATAAAAGATCACACAGGGACTAAGTACTCCTACCACATTCAAAGCCTGATAATTCTCATATATTTAGTGCTATTTTCAGGTCAACATCTACCCCCTGCGAAGGTATGCTATCATAACCAAAATCTATTTGGAAAATCAGTACGCACATCTTAATTATATAATAAATTAATACTGCACAACCTAACTAGGGAATAAGACTTTCTCAACTCTGAGCCGCTCGACATCAATATTGGGTTAGAAAGAAACGAGTGAAGCCTTCCATATCCCAAGGAGGAGGTTACATGAGGGCTGCAGCTCTGTAACTGACAACAGAATAAATAGAGCATATACTAACATTGTTAACTGGGCACCTATTTCCCTGAGATGTCCCATTGTCCTGACAAAATGTCGAAAACCCCTCGACGGTTCCTACCCAAGCCTACTGAGACAACTTCTCGCAGCTCGCGCAATAATAAGCCCGACAAAAGCAGAGAGCTTCCTGGATCCGACCTTGCGGATGCCCCGCACTGTGTTGAAAAAAACAAGACCATCATTCTGAGACCAGAAAACAAGAAAAATACAAGCACTTCGATGAGTGTTATGGAATCCAGCTCCTCGACCATCAAATCGGCAGACAGCACACTGGATGGAGGCACTATGGCCAAACAATATCGTCCAAGGAAGTTCACCCCTCAGCTAATGGAAACTGCCAGGCACTCGTTTCGCCGTGAAAGGGCACCTTTAAATTCCGATAAATGCCTTGAAAGTTCCAAGTCTCTTAATAGTACAGCCTGGGGTTACTCTACCAACCCAACCCACGAGTCTTTGTTTTCGTACTCCAGCATACTACGACGACAGGAAGCAAGAAGACACTCTTTTCGTGTTCCAGACCTGCCCGCAATTCCTTCTAGCTGTAGCGGAGGATCTAGTGACTCGGAATCACCGCGGGTGTCTGGTGGTATACCAGCGATCCTTCTAAACTCCACGAAAGAGGCCAGTAATGCCCATGAGGCTCAGTTTCCAGAATATATATTTTCTATGGCAGAGCATTCACCAGAAAATCAACTGAAGGAGCAAGCGTTGGCGGCTTTCCCCAACGAACAGGTTTATCAGCCTGTAGACCATTTTGCTATTGATAGGGATGAGGATGATTTTACATACACGGAAGAGCCGATTCGCTATAATGGAAAACCTGACTCGACCTATAGACGAGCATCGTCTGTAGATCTCCCCTGGGAGCTCGAACACCTACGGCGACATAAAGAGGAGGTGTGGATGAATAAACGACAGGGCACTGCAGCCCAAGGTTCACGATTTTCCCGCGGGAATCTCCGAGCATCCAATAGTATTAACAGAACTGTAAACTCCAATGATGGCCGGGATAGAGATCGTGACATCGCCGCAATCCGGCGTACTAATCGCCCACCAATGCTTGGAGGTGACCTTATTTTCCCGCAAAGCCTTACACCAGATACGACCGTATGCGAAGGGAGCGAGTTCGCTGACAATACTCATGAATGCCGACAGAGTTTCTACGGTTTCCCCGGTCTCTGGAGCGCCAACCCTCGTCCTTCTGGTAGACCCGATGGTGTTGGTCTTTGGATGGGAACTTGCAAGAAAGACCCGCAAAATTCCAAACCCGATGATTCTCTGTTGCCAGGTATACTTACCCCCAGACATATCATGGATGGGAAGAACTGCCGACGTTCAAGTGAACTCTGCACCCCTAAAACTCATAGTCAGCTTTCATACCACAACGCAAAAAGCCCAGACAACAATACCGATGTCATTAAGCAGGAGTTCAATGCCCCCGAGCCAAATGGCTTGGAATTTCATGACGGCTTTGTTACCCAAATTTATAATTATCTATCCCTGGGATACCCCAGTGTTGCTCGTTACTACGACCATGAACTTAGTAAGGTCACCGGAGTTTCGGTAGCGACTCTGAGGGAAGATGATTTGAAGACCGACGCAACGGGCCATGTTAGCATAAAAGATACCACGATTGATGGAGGCATTGGGAATAATGTCTGTATGCGTTGGGTTGCCCTGCGTTTGTATATCCATGAATGGGTTGGACAACAACCTCGGATGGTAATGGATGCTGATAGTAATCATGGAACGTGGGGTGTGCGTGAGCGCAAGGGAAGTTGGGCAATTTAATGGGGTTGCTTTTCGAGAATGTAAAATTTCCCTCGAAATACAGTCGCGCCTTAAGTCCACACGCAACATATTGCACGATTTAATTTAGCACAAAAATAGACATTATAGATAACGACTACGCTTATTCTACATGCTAGCAAGTTAGTTGTCAGCAAAGACACCGAGAGGCTCTTGAGGCGTCTTTCATATTGAATGCTCTGAAGTTTTTGATCACTCTTTTCCGTCCCGCTCTCGACTCATCTCAAGCGTTGCGGAATCCCGAATACTACCCCTTGGAGCTCTCCCATAGACAATACCGGGGAAAATCTTTTGCTGTAGTCCATCTGCCCCAGAAACCGTAGAATTTTGAGCTTCGGTGTCGTAGACCGGCGCGCTTATTTTGCCAGTTAACTTGTTGAATGGTGGTAAAGAATCTTGGTGAGACGGTTTAACTCTGCCCTCGAGGTCTGGAGCTGATGCTTTCGGTCTCTGCTCCAAGGTTAGGGCTACAAGAATAAAAAGAATTAATGGGAAAGAATTTCATCACAATCGCCAACATCATGATGGAGAACTTACATTGGGCTTTCTGGGATGCTTTCCCTACATGTGAGGATGCGTGTGGGGAACCACTGGTAGTGGGAGAGTCCCCCCTAACTGTCACATGTGCAGAGTAGCGCTCGATTCTAGTATACGGTCAGTGAAGGTCGAGTTGTTGCTGATCGGTGACCGATCGGGTCTGAACACGTGAAAGAAGTGAAAACATACAATGCTAGCTCTCCAACTAATGTTTCATGCCGAAAAGCTCCACGAATATCGGGAACGTTGCTTTTAGCAACATTGTTACCTGCGACTCCAGTGAGGGAACAATTTGACCCAAGCCACCTCTTCTTCAGAGAAAGTTCAAATCCACTTTGTTCAACTGAATGTTTTGCAAGCTCACACATATCCACAGCACTCAGCTTATAGATTTGTGCAGCTACTGCATACTCCTCGATGAGGGGTTCTTTCGTAAAAGCAAACTGCAAAGGATCATCTGTGGACAAAGATACATTCAATCCTCGTCTGAAGAAATTGGCGCATGGGTTTTTATCATATGTCAAAAATAATGCATTGTTGCTCAGTGGTGACATGGCGATGCCAATTTGGTCCAAGTAAAACAAATACTGTAGAAGTGGAACCTTTCTGAGCAGGATACCGTGGCTGATACTGTGGCAGCAGAGAAAGCCGACAGCCAGGTGGTCCGGATCGCCGGCTTCGCCACAATGGGGTCTCAGCGCAAAAGTGTTGAACCCCCTTTGGCTTCGCCAAATATTGAGAGACGCGATGTTTGCGAACATGAAATATACCCAATAAGTGTAAGGTGGGTTTTGCTTCGTATTCCAGTCTTTAGGAATTGGGTATTTTCGGTAAAGTCGCCGCTCTGCTTTGCTTTCATCGTCGACACTGTCAAATCCGACCACGCGTTGTAAGAAGATATGAAGCTTGGGGTGACTGGCGGGGTCTTTCGTCACTTCGAACAACGGCTGGAAAACATTTGTGATTACTTGCTCGAAATTTTCCATCATGCCACTGGATTTGTAGACATCATACAATCGGGGAACCTGGATGAGCCATCGAACATTCGGCGAAAATAATTTATTATCCACTACCCAGGCAGCAAGTTTGTCCCATTCTTGGATTGATCTTCCATATATTGAGATGCGCCACTCGACCATCTGATATTTGCTTGACTCCAGGTCCGAGATAACTTCTTTCGTTATTTCTGCTAAATATCGGCCTTTGATGTAGTTGTCTGTTTTCAAAAATATCTCTCGTAACCGAGATTCGCCAACAGGGTTGTACTTGAGATTGAATTTGTCGAATCGGTGAAAGGAATCAGTATGAGCCTGCCCAACATTTAGTGACATCCGTGGTACGCAATTAACTAGACTTGAAAACGTACGTGCATATCAAGTGTGTCAATACTGAGGTCATAGGCGGTAAGATTGATGCTCTCGAAGACTTCTTTAAGAGTTAGATGTTTGCCGTCCCTGAACAGAACGACCTCATCCGGGGATTTTTTCATCTTGCTCTTGATAAACCGAAGGAGGTGTTTTTGATTCATGCATGCTGAATGATGTACGTGGGTGTCAACTTTTCGGACGTTATAGAAATCCCTATGGGGCACTTTCTTGCTGTCCGCTATCTCTTGGTACTCATTTAGCAGCGTATATAACTGAAATTTCCCCTCCAAGTAAGAGAGTCGTTTGAACGAGAAGCTCTTAGCAGGCCCGTCAGTCGAAACATCGATGACAGCATCCAGGTCCATGTAGAAGTCTCTCAAAGAGGGTAGTTTAACACTGGGTTGGCACGCCTCAGCAGCACTAGCGGTTTCGTAAACTTGGTATACACTATTTCCATCCAATTTGAAAATCCAGTCGGACGCTGCGGGAGGCGGTATACATTCAGCCATGTCGAAGTCTTCTCCAATATCTTGGCCCATTTTTCTCTTTTTTTGCTCGGGCTTGGATTGACCACTGAACTTCCCAGTGTCTTTGTCCTCGTCCCACACCGGCTCAGGAGGCGGAGGGTAGATTTCCCATGCGGGGCTGTTGTTTGGATTGTCTTTATATTGCTGTAATGATAATTGAAGATACTTCGACCTCAAATTTAGTAAGGTTCGTATTTTCCGGCATATGGCATTCAATTCTGAGGTGACTGCACTGCTATCTGAGGTCATATTAAACATCCCGTGCCCATTTCCGAGCATTTCACCAAGATATGGTGTGTCATCGTTTTCAAAGAAGGTATGTCCATGTTCATCAGACGCTGGCGAATGTACTGTATTGCCCCCGGCGACCTGGTGGATAGTACTTGCTGTATTCGAATGATGTTGGTAGAAAAGCTTTGCATCTGTATGGCTCATTGACTTTTCATCCGCGTAATCAAAAGTCGGAGTTCTCAACTGCCGATCTCGTGGGAGAATATCCCTTGTTGATTCCGTTGAAGCAGGGATATTATTTCCAATAGAGTCCATTTTGTTGCGGTTAGGTGTTTGACCTAGAATATACAAAAAGTGAAACCAAGGATAAATAATTAGTGGATGTTGTGATTTACAAAGATGAGTAATAAAATATAACTAGGTAGTATATTTAAGCTCATCTTCATATTAAGAAAGGAAGTTGAAGTACGTGGAAAAAATAAGAGTTGGGTGGTAGAATTTCTTGGTTGTGTAAATTAAGGCACTGTCATACTGAGTACATCTTTTCAGAAGAGTAGGGGGGGAAATAAAATTAGAGAAAGCCAAAACATCTGCCAGGGACTCGGAGTTAAAGATCAGGATAAAGAACATAGTTAGGTAGATAGAAGTTAGAAGTATTACAGAACACCGTGAGACTAATTAGATAGAATAAACTAAATATTATTATAAGGTATCGAAAATAGTAGCTGATGATATTTATATTATACTAGTTAGGTAAAAAGGGAATGAATACGTACTAATAATACTACTACTACTCCGTAGAGAGTACGACCCCCAGCACTTCGCCCAAGCATCCTTGATATTTAGGAGAAGCCACCTACTTAGTACCTAGTGCCACTAAGGTAGTCCTAGTAGTACTTCAGGCTACCTGAACCGTGTACTTCCATGTGAATCATGTGACACAGCCTAGAACAGGTACTCCGTACTGTAAACTAGTCGTGAGCCACACGTATTTTTGGAGAACCCATTCTGCAAAAAGGGTAGTTCCGCTTTCCGACTATGTGACGTATTTTACAAACACCTGGATATGACAATCTCCCAAACATATGCCAGGCAGCAGTTGTAAGGTGCTCGGCATCTTCCTTGATTTGACTTCCTTCGCTCTTCGCCCCCCCTCCAATTGCGGCCCGAGAGCTGAACTTAGGTTCTAGTTTGCACCATTGAAGGGAAACCTCCAACTTTTCAAGTTGTATTTCGACCGTTCACCTAAAAGTGGGGACTACTGAGTATCTAAGGCAGGAGTGAGACCCGAGCCTTCCTGTGCGCTTCAATCTTCGCTCTTGTCGCACCACTTAATGCTTGCTAGCCCACATTTATGACATTACAGGCTTCAGATACCTAGAGAATTGGAAGGCTTGTAAATTTCCCGGCCATGGCAACCCTCAACCTCTCCTCAAATGGACCTTCGATAACTAAGAGCTATCAATCCGTTGTCAATTCTTCCGTCCCCCCGTCCGGTTCTCCTACTTATGGGAAATGGGCAATTTTTACCGTTTCTACTCCTCTAATGAGTGCATTTCAGCAAGATGCCGCCAATAAAGAAAGCGTCCTAAAGGTTCAGGACACTGGTGGTAGGTCTTGACCCCTTCTAATGGTCATGTGGCTGCTGATGGAGTATTTTAAGAGGGTGAATTGATGGACCTTATTGATGATTTTTCCGAGGGAAAGATCCAATTTGCCTTTGTAAAGGTTACCGATCCCAACACCGGACTCCCCAAAAATGTTCTTATTGCGTGGTGTGGTGAGGGGGTTCCCGAACGGACAAAGGGTTACTTTACTAGCCACTTATCCGCTGTCTCCAAATTTTTACATGTGAGCAGCGCTCCTGCCTTCGAAAGAATACATAGTGGGAAGTAATCAAGAAGGACCTGCTAACGCTGTAATCAATAGGGCTATCATGTTCAAATAACAGCCCGCTCAGAGGGAGATCTGACTGCAGAAGAGATCGTCCGGCGGGTTGGCGATGCATCTGGTGCAAAATATTCGTCAGGTGCCCAACGGCCAACGTCTACCACTGCGCCCAAACCTCCAGTATCGAGTAAACCAGTCTTCAACCCTCTGCGAACTACTGGCACTACTGCAGGCCCGACTTCTACTTTTCCCGCTATAACGAAGGAGAGTAACGATGATGGATGGGGTCCTGATGCACCGCCAATCACTCGGACCAACCTTGAAAAGGTTCAACCTGCCTATCGGCCCACTAAGGTAAATATACAACAGCTTAGGTCGGAGAATCAATCTGGGACCAATTTTAACCCGGACTCTCCCAGTGAAGCCCGTGAAGACGTTGTTAAAGGTGGCTATCAACCTGTTGGCAAGGTTGATATTGCTGAAATCAGGAGACAAGCACGTCAAGCAGGTGGTCTCAAGGATGACCGGCCAGAGCCTGTTAAAGGCGCGTATGAACCAGTTGGAAAGGTTGATATTGCGGCTATACGTTCTAGAGCGCTAAAAGCTGAAGACTTGCCGGCTGCGAGGAGAGGAGCTTCTCCCACGGCAAACAATGAGTTAGAGGTGGCAGGAAATGCTACTTCGCCTGACCACTCTACCGCCCCCCCTCATTCGGGGCGTCTAACAAGCCTTCCAAAGCCAAAAGTTTTTAACAAACTTGGTGGCAGCACGACAACATTTCCTGGAACCAAGCCCCCCCTTCCCAATGAGAATTTGTCAACATCAACATCTGCACAAGTTGGTAGCGCAAGCAGGACGTTTGCGGACGAAGGAGGAAAGACCCCTGCTCAGCTTTGGGCGGAAAGGAAAGCGCGAGAACGAGGACAAGATCCTATCTCTGCTGTATCTCCGCCGGCTAATACGGGCTCCTCTATTCAAGCGCTGAATAGTGGTACAGGGGAATGGAAAAGCTCTTACACAGGGAAAACGTGGGCTCCTGTTCAGACTACTCACACTGGGAAATCTGTTGGAAGTAACCGTTCTGTGCCGGATCATGATGGCAATGACGGTCCACTGGCTGAAGCCCAAGGCCCTTCGCAGAATGTCGACACCATCGGAAAGCAGTTTATACAAGAGTCCCTCAACGAAGCCCATACAACGGGCCATGGCGAGACATCGGGATCAATTCATACCATATCTTCTTCTGACCCTCCGCAGCCGCCTACCGACTACGAGGCCACTCATGAACCCGAAATTTATAGCACATACCCCACCGAACCTCAACCTGCTCGATCTCCTACGCCACCTTCCCCACCAGCGCGCGAGGAGTCACCTATCCGTGTTGCTATGCCTGTTGGTAGTGGAGCTGAAGGTGCTCATGAGGAGGGAAATCTACCGTCCGTTGCACCCATTAGGGGTGCGCCAGCTGATAAAGTTTCTGAAGGCCTGCGGGGTTCTAGCTCTGTAAGACCAGAGACTACAAGTGATGAAAAATTTCAGGGCAACGGAATTACGGCTATTGTCCAGTATGAATATGAAAGGGCGGAGGCCAATGAAATCGACCTCAAAGAAGGAGAACTTGTGACTGAAATTGATATGGTTGATAAGGATTGGTGGCTAGGCTTAAACGGTCGAGGGGAGAGGGGCCTTTTCCCAAGTAACTACGTTGAACTCGTGGAAGATAATCAACAAGATTATGCTGCGCCAGACACACATGATCGTGGTTCTCTTGCACCAGAGCTGGATTCTGAGTCTCGCCCCCATACTCCGCCTGCCAACAAACCGACCGCGAGGGCTCTTTATGACTATGAAGCCGCTGAAGATAACGAGCTTAGCTTTCCGGAGGGTGCTGAAATCATGAATATCGTAAGTGCAACCAACATTTCAATAACTTCCTCTTGACCCCTTATATTGCCTTTTATCTCTAGGCAGTACTTTGATGTATTGAGATTTGTCATCAAATAAGTGCCCGGTGTCGGGTGAGGGATTGTATTTGCTAAGTCCTCTAACTTTTAGGAATTTCCTGATAATGATTGGTGGTTTGGGGAGTATCTTAATCGCAAAGGTCTTTTCCCTGCAAACTACGTTCAACTTGAGAAATAATAAAGGCTAAGAATCTCTCCACTTGCCTTTTTTGTTTACAAACCCTGGACGTACAGAATTCTTATGCACATGTTTCAAGTTGATTCATATCATTATATATTAGCTTTCTTATAAGCTCTCTTACCTGCACTGGATTGTCTGAGTCCTACCTACTTAGTACATAACCTCCTTCGCGTCTAGCTAGCACGCAGTATCACCAATGTGGTATTAAACATCAGTTTCATAGTGTTTTCCCCCAACCCCACTATCACCAGGGGTAGCGTCATTTTACTATTTCGAGCATACGACTGGTCATTGTAATTTAGGCGCTGGTTGCCTAGGGTTATTGTTTATTAGTACCTAGCTATGAGAATTTACCCAATGCCAAGCATATATACTGATATCAACCAACAATTAATTCTGGACCTGTGTTTTCCGTATGTGTATTCCATGGTTAAAAAGGCTCTGCTGGAGTGGAAGAAGAAAAAGCATTTCGAATCTGATGAGTTTTATACCCGTCCTTCGGCTGAGTGATTACATTATCATAATCATAAATCACATGACCAAACATCAAAGATGGTGGTCACGACCAAGCAGTGGGCACGCCTTGCAGGACCCTATTTAAGCATGGCACTTTATTTTTGCAGCAACAAAAGAAAAAAACAAAAGGCACCTTGCATACAAGCTTGATATCTTGAATTGAAGAGCAATCGCCGGACAATTATTAAAAATTCATTTTCATCCCACCCGAGGTTTCTAGTTTGTTCTCGCCAGTTAGCAATATTTGACGGCTTCTCCGTACTCACACGAGCTTCTCTCCTGCTTTTATTTGGCAAGAAAAATGGCATCACTTAGTGAGGATTTGCTTGTGACTGTCAACAAACTACAAGATCTCGTCTTTAATACCATTGGAAATGACTCCCTTGATTTACCGCAGATTGTGAGTTTATTTTGCTTGAAAACCGCCTACGATATACAAGGCCAACGAAACTCCACCCATTGTGTGTTGCTAACTTGTGGATTAGGTTGTTGTAGGATCGCAATCGTCCGGAAAATCATCTGTGCTTGAAAATATCGTCGGTAGAGATTTTTTACCAAGGGGAAGCGGCATTGTGACAAGACGACCGTTGATCTTACAGTTGATAAATATTCCAAGCGAGCGGAGCGATAAACCCGAAAATGATGAAGTCCATATTCCACATACTGCTGCTAGCGTAGCAGGACAGCATGAGTGGGCAGAATTTCATCACCTCCCCGGTCGAAAGTTTGATGACTTTGCTCTCGTGAAGCAGGAGATTGAAGCCGAGACAGCCAGGATAGCTGGAAGTAATAAGGGGATAAATAGACAGCCCATCAACTTAAAGATATTTTCCCCTCATGTGCTCAACCTCACCATGGTTGACCTGCCGGGCTTGACGAAGGTCCCTATTGGCGATCAACCGTCTGATATTGAAAAACAGACCCGCGCCTTGATTCTAGAATACATCGCAAAACCCAATAGTATTATTCTAGCAGTTTCGCCGGCAAATGTTGACCTCGTGAATTCTGAAGCCCTGAAGCTTGCGCGCCAAGTAGACCCTATGGGACGAAGAACTATCGGCGTCCTCACGAAATTGGATCTCATGGATCATGGAACCAATGCAATGGACATTCTGTCTGGCCGCGTCTACCCATTAAAACTCGGATTCATTGGTGTGGTGAACAGGTCCCAACAAGATATCCAATCCGGAAAATCGTTGTCGGAAGCATTGCAAGCGGAACTCGACTTCTTCCGACACCACCCTGCATACAGAAATATGGCAAACCGATGTGGCACACAGTTTCTTGCGAAGACGCTTAACTCGACCCTAATGTCTCATATACGCGACCGACTACCGGATATCAAGGCCCGCCTCAATACATTAATGGGGCAAACACAACAAGAGCTCGCTAGCTACGGCAACAAACAGTTTAGTGGAAAAGAGCATAGAGGTTCATTGATCCTACAGCTAATGACCCGCTTTGCCTCTTCGTTCATATCTTCAATCGATGGAACCTCGTCTGAAATCTCCACTAAGGAGCTCTGCGGCGGCGCTAGGATCTATTATATTTTTAATTCCGTCTTCGGAAATTCCCTTGAGACAATCGACCCGACTCACAATTTATCAGTGTCCGATATTCGAACCGCTATTCGCAATTCCACCGGTCCTCGACCGAGTCTCTTTGTTCCCGAGCTTGCTTTCGATCTTCTAGTTAAGCCTCAAATAAAACTTCTAGAGTCTCCTAGTCAACGGTGTGTTGAATTAGTCTACGAGGAGCTCATCAAGATATGTCATACCTGTGGCTCGCAGGAGCTGCTACGCTTCCCACGCCTCCAAGCAAAGCTTATTGAGGTGGTGTCCGATCTTCTCCGTGAGAGGTTAGGCCCCTGTTCGACATATGTGGAATCCCTGATCTCGATACAAAGGGCATACATAAATACAAATCACCCAAACTTTCTTGGCGCAGCAGCGGCAATGTCATCCATAATCCAGAGCAAACAGGAGCAGGAAAGGAAGGCTGCACTTGTGGAGGATAGAAGAAAGAGGGAAAAGAGGCGACTTAAAGAACTTGGGGGCATTAATGGCAACCCCGCCGTTCTTCCCGAGGATGAGGAAGAACACCCTGACGTTAAATCTCAGAATATTCCAATTCGAAGTCAGTCTGCGAGAAGCGCCAGGAGTTTATCTCCCCATGTTGGCAAGGCTCAGGAGAGTGGCATTACAGCTACTTTGAACGGCACTCACTCCATTCCTCAAGGTACCTTTGGTACCGGCCATGCCACTCGGGACTCGTTCTTGAATTATTTTTTTGGCAAAGATGGGGCTCAGACTTCTCCAGTCCCTCTACCTCAAAGCCAAAATAGGCCATTTGTGCACCCTACCGAGCTCAATGTTGCCCACACTGCACGACGTGCAGAGATTCGTTCCCCCGTCATGTCATCTGAAGACTATGTGCCCCCCCAAGATTATACCGACGTTACTTCTCTAGTAAGTATTCATTATGACAACGATTAACGGGCATATGAGTAACCTATCGAACCCAACAGGCCAAGGAAAATTCGGAACCCAGTATCTCTGATCGAGAACTTATGGAAACAGAGTTAATTCGCCGGTTGATATCATCATATTTCAACATCGTGAGAGAAACCATCGCTGACCAAGTACCAAAAGCTATCATGCATCTTCTTGTGAATCATAGTAAGGATGTTGTGCAGAATAGGCTTGTTAGTGAACTATACAAGGAAGAGTTTTTTGCAGAACTCCTCTATGAAGATGATGGGATCAAGGCGGAAAGAGAAAAGTGCGAGAAGCTCCTCGAGACTTACAAGGCAGCGGCAAAAATCGTTGGTGAGGTTTTATAAAATACTCACCCCTCACGTTTTCGAAGAAGAAACACAAAAAAGGGAAAGAAAACTTTACAACCTAAAGAGATGTGAGCTGTTGTATAACAAGAATTATACGTCCGGTATACAGCGAGAAATACGTCGTCTCCATACATACCTTGTATTTTTATCAATATCAATGTCATAGCTAAGAGCATGGGATACATGGGATATATTATACTGAATGAAGTAGCTTTGTATATACTTCTAACTATTTCTAGGTGTATGTAAAGTTTTTATCTATAATTATGGGTTTAATCAGATCAAGCTACCGAATTCCTCCTAACCTATACCAGTAATATGGTGGTTTGCTCACACATGGTCAATCCTTCTTAACTGTTGGTTTCTTCAGTCGAGCACCCTCAAAGCCGTACATTGCGCCACCAAAAAACACAAGCACAGCTCCTATAAGCACCCCTTGTGAGAGGGTGTTTCCGAACAGATGGATTGAGAGTAAAAGTGAAATAAGCTTTCTGATATTTAAGACGATCGTAACGGTCAGCGAAGACGACTTTGCAGAGAGCAGGTGGACTCCGCGAATACACCAATATTGCGTGAGCGCATTCATGAAGAGGAAGGCGACTTGAACCGGAATACCATCAAAAATAGGCCGGAGGGTTTCACTCTCTCTGAGGCCAATAAGCAGGGTGTGCGCAATAATGCTGATTGGATTAGTAACAGACATCCCACAAGATAGCCCCGCTTCATCATAATTGAGCGGCGCATCACAGTTGGTTGATCTAACCGAGGGGATAATCACAGTCTCGGAAAACAAAGGAGGAGAGGAAAGTAGTGCGCGCCATTGAGATAGGAGCCGCGGAAAAGCGGGTAAGAAGAGAGGCAATGAAAGCATGTGAGAATAAAATAACGCTTCCTTCCAATGATTCCTCCCATGCTTCTCATACAGTCGATCAGCGTATATTCCTTGGAACGCAGATAGAACCATAGCGAGGGCAAGGATGGCGAAACCGGCGAAAGTACTGCTCATGGTGGAGTTCCTGTCAACTCCAACATCGATTGAATGGCCCTTTGCTCGGGCGTCCGCCAACGCGGAGGTAGCAACGCCCGAAGTAAGCATCACTACTGCTAGTATTTGACCTCCAGAATATCGCTTCGCTCCATAGAGATAACCAACGACCATGGATGCAACGGGGCCGCCAGACCTCAGGATGATATGTAACGGTACTGAGATTTTGTATGCAAATGCCCAGTTGTTTAAAAGATTCACCGTGACAAAAAAGGCTGTATATGCAAGCCAGGACTCCAAAGGTATATATCGTCTACTTAAAAAGAATGAGCGAGGGCCCGCCGTCAGAGAGAGAAAGCTAGGATATGTAAATAAGGCAGTCAAAAGAAACTGGGCGAATGTTATCAAGGGACCTTTGGGCGTAAAGGTTAGAAAAGAGCACTGGATAACAAGGCAAGACAATGATAATTCACCTGAGTTGGGTCGTTGTCTGGTTTAAGCGATTAGCAAGTGGCCTTTTATGCTATCAATTCTCTATAAACTTACTTTATTATAGCTTCGAGTGCAAACACCTATATGGGTAGATTAGCGATTGAAGCTCTTTGGCACTTCGGTCCCTACGTACATTCGCGCAGCAACCCCCAAATATCAACGTAACCATCAACACTATATTTGTCCATTGGGAGAGGGTCGTATGGGCTACCGTGGTGAAGAGGTTGGTTAGGTTATGATACGAAACACTGGCAGGCCGTTCTTGTCCGACTTTCTGGGCTCTTGGTGAAGCAACCGTCTCTGCTCTCAGGCTGGGGGATGGAATGACTTCAGCCGAATGGGTGCGTAGTCCCGCGTCACCTCTATTCCCAGGAGTCATCTCCTTCCGTCCGAACATATCTCCTTTGTGGGCCTGGAGAGATGCTGAAAATATTGGAGATTGGCATTCCAACCCCCGATTCGTGGCCAAACAAATCTGCGAAGATGCTTAGTCAAGGGTTCACTTGGTAACTTTTGGGTTAGTTAGATACCATGGCACGTGGGCGCCGCTAACAGGTGAATGCCTACTCTGTATGCTCACTCTATAAATATTATGAATACTCCTGATTCACTCTATATAATCTTGTTCATGGGCCGTTTTGGGGAACAATGAATTTACTCTGAGTACAGACGGGAACTCCGAGTATACTTCAACGTTAGAAATTATAAAATTGGATGAATGTGTAATATATTGGGGTTCTATCTCCGCTTCCGTCTTCATCCAAGTGTTTAAAAATTGCCACACACGGGTTCTATCCTTAGGTAGCTAAAAATCATCCACAATATCATCATCACTCAATATGAGCTCCTTTTGCTCATCTCCATTAAACGTGGGTCTATGGAGTATCATATTATTCATATTATCCTGGTACCGAGTGTTTTTTGGCCTCAGTGATTGGCGACTCCCAGGATCCTCAAGAGATGTTTCCAGACTTGTGTTCTCTTCGGGTTGGCAAATGCCATTTCTGTTAGGTTCATTTCCCCTTGGGGTGAAGTAGCTGGTGATCTTCCTAAGTTCCCTCAAGTTATCCTCATCATTTAAGTGCGTGACCATGTATGGAAGTTGGTAAAGTAACAAATCGGTCCGCGATACCATGGTCATTACAGTCGGCGCCGATATATCAGCACGACAACGCTGTTCTTCCTTCTCCCCCCCGTCGGAATTTCTCCTAAGAGCGTGTGTATAAAAGCCCAATTTTGGCACCGAAGCCGGCCTGCTGGATGAGTATATTAATTTGAATGCCCATGAATCTATGAGACCTTGAGTTTCCTCCATGTCCTGCAGCAGTCGATGAGTGGGAGGGCCAAATATTTTGTGTGAATCATTTATACATTTCGGATCATTTTTGCCAGGCATCTGCCTGTTGACAGGAGAAGGGAGCGCAAAGAGGAGGCCACGTGCGGCAACTTGATAACTGATGTCCTCCTGCCGTATAGAGTCCACACTGGCACCGGCTTTAACAATACTGATTCCCATTCTAGCCAAGCGTTTACTGTGACCCTTCTGGCCAACATACAATAAATCACTATCAGACAACGCCCCGGTACATCCATCGAGATGCTCGGTGAACGAATTTCCGCTGCAGGAGAGGACATAGTTTTCGTGTAGGGCACTGATAAATGTCTGGCTATCAGTTCCCGTTTCTTCAAATAATTCGTTAACAGCGACTTGGGAGATTTGCGGCCGGCGAGAATGATGCAGGTGACCCGGGGGTGATGGTGTCTCAGAATTAACGAGGTTATCGCGTTTATTGTAAACAATTTTGCCGACGGCGTGGAATAGGCCCAGCTTAGATTCTCTTTGTGTTATTACCTTCAACGTTTCTTTTTCAGAGGCGGTAAGAGTCTCGTGAATTCGGAATGACTTTTTGGACTTCGCAGGCTTACTGGAACTGGTCTCAAGGCAAATGATTTCAAGTGAAGCGAGGGCGTTTCGAATGTCCCCTGATTTAGAAATCGCCTTCATTATTGCAGTCCCAGGTCTCTTGTTGCGATTAGAGTAATGGCCGTCTTTTTCTAGCACTAAATTGAGGGCTTTATACATAAACGTCGGGGCAATACTATTAAAATCGATAATCGTGGTTCTCGGGTGGTTGCAAATTTCTCGCCCAAGTAACCCATGAACGGTTAGGCTGTCCGAAAATGAGGAATCTGAATTTGTAAATGTTTCCGACACAATAAGGACGATTGGAGCATCTTCGTGGGTACTGGCTCCGTTCTCAGGACAGTGTGATATCTTTCGATGGGAGTCGGAGATATACCGTTGAAGAGTGAGCCTGAACGCAGCGATTGTAGAGAAGTTTCGACCAGATAAAGTCGGGAACTCATCAACGAGAATGACACGTCTTCGGGGAGCACCTGTTTCATTGCCCCTAATATTCCCAGTATTGACGGCCATGGTTAAATCAAGACCTCTAAACCCATTGCCACGTTTCAGAAATTCGTCAAACTGGGATGCAAGCGACACGTATTCTCTTGTGGCATACTCGAAAACTGACGGTGTTTTCCACTCCAAGATATCGAAATTTAATTTATTTGATAACAGTGATAACGTCGTGGTTTTCCCACTTCCTGCGGGGCCCCGGAGAACCAGTAATCTCTACCTTTATTAGCGGCCTAAATTTCTTGTAGGAGCAGAGACAAAAATTCATAATTTTGGTAAAGAAGACGTGGAGGGGTTGGGAGAATATACTTGGTAGGTTGCCCCTGTAAGAGCATGGTTAAGCCAAAGTTCTACATCCTGGACCTTTTTCTTATGTACCGCCAGTTCCTCCAGGTTCTGAGGTGGATATCGCTGTGACCATGGAAGGTTGCCTCCTTCGGTAAAAGGGGATTCCTGGGACGAAGTCTTTTTAGAGGAACCCTGGGGTAGAACGAATCGCCTAATGACATTGGTGGATTTTTTTGCATCAGAGGTGTGTATAGCTGGACGTGGGTTGTTTTGATAATCTGATTGTGAATTTGTAGCACCTGTGTCTGGAATGACTCCGCCCGTGAAATGCTGTGTGAATAATTCATCGAATGAATCATAATCATCTTCGATCACATCTTCACCGTCATCCATGTTTTGTAGGGTCGGATAGGGCTAGGCTTCCAGGGGAGCCATCGCTGTTTCGACCTCTGGAAGGAGGAGAGCCACCAAAGTGGAGTTGGGTAGGGATGCGGTTATTCGTGTTCTGGTGAGAAATGATATAAATTTATCTTTGGACAAACTCTGTAATGTCACAGGGGTAAAATCACCGAAGTTATACTACTACTAGTAATTACTCGTACTGTAGTACTAGTAGTAAGTAGTAGTATTCGATTTCGGACCAGTTTACCTACCTACTACTGTTGTTTTGATGAGACTTGCTCACGTAACCCAAAGAAGACAGGAGTACGAGTAGCTTCGTGAGTTACGACGAGGTGGGGAATATTTTCCCGGAGCCAGTGCACGTGAAATTGTGGAGCTTTCAGTGGTGTATACAACTCGGAGTACTCCATACCTGGACTACTTTAGGTCCATCATGGAGGAAACTTCCTGGCTGGGATTCTTTCTTGCGTCATTTCCGACTTTACCTTGTTCAGGCGTTTTTAAATGCTTCGAGTTCCCCAGGATATGAATATTTGTTAAAAGAACTCCGTACCTAACTCAGGTTTATGATCTTGGTCCCAAAATATTTCCTCTAGTCCGATTATTTATTATACATGTCACACTGAAATCCGAGCTCCTCCTTCTCTTGGAAAAGCATCGAAAACACCGGAAATCCTCTAAGAACCCCCAAAAACATCATAATAATAATCATCGTTGAGGTCATCTCGCGGCGGAACAGGTGGGGCTTCGACTGCATAAACCGCATCGTCGAATCGGATATTCAACAAACGGATCTTCAAACCATAGTCGGTAATTAAGTT
The DNA here is from genome assembly GCA_027569885.1 of Aspergillus diversus. Taxonomy (NCBI): domain Eukaryota; kingdom Fungi; phylum Ascomycota; class Eurotiomycetes; order Eurotiales; family Aspergillaceae; genus Aspergillus; species Aspergillus diversus. The sequence goes on from JAPDKZ010000016.1 coordinate 381,823, forward strand.
TATTAACTTGCTTGTTTCTGCTGTAATTGGTTGCTGATTGAGAAGCATGAGCAAACCATCGAGCCACTCGGAGGCGACGCTGGGGGATTGGGGGCAGAGGTTCAACAGAATCACCTCCCGTTGGGTCGCCCTACTGGCTGAACGGACATGGCTATTGCTCTTTTGAGAAGCATCCCCGGAACTCGGGGCAGAGTGGGCGTAGCCGTGGATTGTGATCTTAGTAGATGACAAATGTTTTGAGGCGCTTTTGACGGTCGAAGATGAGGAATCATCGGGCGAAGCCGACACGTTCGAAACAACTGAAGACACAATAGATAAATCAACTAATACCGTATTAGTGATCCAATCGCCAAGAGGGTTGGTAGTAAGGCTCTTACTCTTTTCTGGAAGTGTATCAAGCTCTGGGCGCTTACTCTCCTTGGAGTCAGAATCTCCAAAATGAAGGAACCTCCGGTTGTGTGAGAGTTGGACAAATTTCCATTTGTGGTTGTTTGGTTTTCCTTCTACCTTCGATGTATCCTCGGAGGGGAACCAAGCACCATTCAAGAGGGAGCGAATTCTTTGCTCTTTAACGAACTGGAGAGCCTCATGCTGCAGTTCTTCGCGCACCTGTCGTAAATGCTGTCCCCAAACATCCTCGTATGTAAGCTCTAATAATTCCATCTGTAAACTGCGAAGACGAGTGTACTCAAAGTCACTAAGTTCTTCCTCTACATCCTGCACATCCTTTGTGCGAGGCGCCCCTCCGACGACTGATTCAATCAGAATACGAACGAGCTCCACGATTTTTTCATAATCTTCAGTCTCAGCCGCTGTATTTTTCCACAAACGAAAGAAAGCTCGTAGTCCCGAGACGTGTAACCGTGTCCAGTGTAACAGTAGTGGCTTAAACAATTTATCGAGATTCGAGCGAGACTCCAATAGCAAGTAACTTTTGGTGTCCTCAGTTTCTGATTTATCAACTTCAAAATGGTCATATAAAATTGATGTGACTGACAAAGAAGCACGCGCAATCGGACATCGTTGCTGTGTTCGTTTTGTTGATTGCTCGAGCAACATTTTCTGGAATTCATCTTGATGGTTTCGGACAAAATCTGCCAAGTCCATCATCCCCAAGAATCCCATGTTATCAAATTGCACTACTGGGCTCTCGGATTCGAATCCAAGCCGCCTCCACTTTTCTGTGCCGTGTTTTTTGGATCGTCGGGGATCTGGGCCGCTCTCACCCTTCTCCTGGTTACTGGCAAGGTGAATACCTTTTAATGCCCTTCTATGCTCTGGCTTTTCCAGATCCAGGGAGATATCTCGCCACTTCCTTAGGAGAATCTTTGTGAGTGACTGAAACTCAATTAAAGGCTGTGCATGATCTTGCAGCGCAGTACCTTGCATGAGTGAGTAAACGGCCTTTATAACACCGAGATCTTGGAGTTTCTGGATGAATTTAGGCCACTCCAACTCTGAGTCATTTGTGACAGAGTCCCGCATTAGTGAATTTATTAATTGCAGGGCATTGGCGCAAAGCGCATGGTCTGCTGATGAGAGCCTGCTGACAAGCATTTCCAAGAATTGAGGGTAGATAGTGATAGCAGGCTTCAAGGCGCGAAATCCAAATGTGCCATTTTGAGATAAGTGGCCACCAGTATGAGGATGTGATACAATAGACACTAGCATAGACATCGCACCCCTTAGGATGTTTACCAGCGGGTGAGTAACTATAAGCTCAACAATCTAAACACAAAGACAAATTCATGAGTTAATGGACTGGTTTATAATGATAATAACAATAAGAAATACTACAGCCGGGGAATGGGGGGAGGGGGTGGTCATAGTACGTACTCTTTCAACCACTTCCTGGTCAACGCACTCCCACCCCTTATCGACTTCTAGTAACCGGGCAAAGCTCGTCAAGCTATATGCCAATGTGTTACCACTTGCATGTAAGATCAGATAGCGTAGTCTTGTCAATCCATCTTCAGTGATAAAGATATCTGCAAATGAAGGATCACCAATACTGCTTTGAAGCTTGAACGCAGCCATTTTTCGTACTGCATCCTCGTCGCTCCCTAGTCTCTCAACGAGGTCGGAAATGTTATTCTCCATCGTAAATTGCTGGTGCAATTTGGCTATGTGAGGAACAGTGATGCGCTTAAATAAAACCAGTGGTTAAATCATTCTGGTTACATAAGTTGTTATTTCTTTTGAGAAAATAGAGGTATTATTGTAGGAGTCAAGAGACACGATATTTGAGAACGAGTGCTTCGTCCCACCAGCAACAACCAAGTCCAATAGTCGTTTGCCAAGAGACGGGAATGGAGTATTGCCTGGGTCTTCAATCGGACCAATAATGATACATAGCAATAAATTGTGGATTCAAATTTTACTACTACTGGGATGGGAAGAACTTTCAAGTTCCCACCTCAGTTCTTTGGTCTCCTGAGTTACTGAAACATTTACCACTACAACTTGGACTGCTAGTAGTATGTAGCAACGAAATAAGAACCGAAGTGCCTCAGTACTAGTACTTAGTACCTAATTTTAGTTACAAGTACCCTCAAAGAGTGTGCACAGACAGAATTTTGTTCCAGTGCACCTTGCATATTAAACAATAAATCTTTTATTTGTTGACAAATATCTAGATCTAGAAAGGAGAGTGGTGGCCAGTGAAAGGCTGTGTGGTACGGAGGAGAGCCTGACCTCCTCCTAGTAAGTAAATCTTCAGGGTGGTTGCCAGCATTTCTTGGAACCAGTAAAACAAACTTATCTTTCTCTTTCACTACTTGAGATTTCAACACGTTAACCAACAGACTTGACTGACTTCTTTATTCTTTTTCAGCTTACTCATTCACCACCATCCACACCCACTCGCGTTTGTTTCTTTATCACTTTCTTCCCTTTCTACCCTATTCTGTTAGAGTCTCATTCATATCATCTAGAAGCATCAGGAAACTGTTGGTGAGCCACTATGTCGGGGCCTTGGCCTGAGCAAGGCCAATACTTCAATTCAACTCCTTTTTTGAAAAAAAGGAAGAGGGACCCATTGCAAATTGAGATCCCAAATTCGACCAATAAGTATGAAACCTGAACATTCAAGCGGGCATGGCAAGCTTCGCTTCAGAGGTTAATTTTCCTTGTTCTTACCTAGTTTCAATTCCGGAATTATCCCTTCGACACGAAACTTAAACTCATCAGTCCTTCTAAATTATCCAGACATAATTCCAAATACCGAAGCGGTTGCTTCTCAACCTCAATGGCCTCCTCGAAAGCGACGAGTTCTCCCCCAATCGTATCTTCACTCGCAACAGTCTCACCTCCAGTCATCTTTCTCTCATACGTTCCACGTTAATCCGGCACATAATAAGTTACTGTCCCCAGCAATTTGCGTTTCCACAACTGCAAGCATTTCATCTCCTCCTGTGTCTCCTAAAACCCTGGCACCAAATTATACAATCCAACAAAATTCCTGTGCTTCTGTATCCTTTTTAAGCCCGTGCCACATTTGCCACAGGAGACCAACGACGAGAGAGGTCCTTGATGCGTATACTGATTGCGATTTGTGTTGTCAACGGACCTGCTATATATGCCTGCGCCAGTGTGAGTCTGTTGATTGTAATGGACGTGGAGAGTTTCAGGATAAATCTTCATGTGAAAATGCTCTGAACAGCCTTCAGGGCGACATACATGGGGCCCAATTTCACACTAGCCAGCGCCGAAATGTTTGCTCATGCTGTGCTGTGGAGGCCATTACCGAGACTGGGATGGAGATGGTTCGGTGTATTGACTGCGTGCATGAACCTGAATCCAATTGGCCACCTCCTGATTATTAGGAACAATAACTTACCTACAAATGAATACAGGAATAATAATGCTTATGAGACCTCTGCTCGTTCCCCAGGAATGAATAAAGATCGATCTGAAAAATTCTGTAATACTGTATAATCCATGATACTACTGTACCTACCTACTTACCGTATTGCTTAGGAGAGAGGACCAGTGGCAGGTAACTAGTAGTATCATAAACGACCTTCGCTTATCTAAGTAAAGTAGTTAGTTAATAGTTAACTATAACTAGAACTCTGCTTATCTCCTGAATTTAGCGTCGAATGTTCGCGATACAAGCAGTATGTCCGGTATACCTTTGGACTCTCCCTGGTACTATACTACTTAGTAGTATTTACCAAACCTTGTGTAATTTTAGTGGTAACTCAGCAGTCTTACTACTAGTAGGAAGGGTGCCTGCGGGCTGAAATGTGATATTCGCCTGACTATCTGGAAGAGATGAATATATGACATTTACAGTATCAACTCATAGTCTAGCCGTACACGAATTAACGAACGGGGCAAATGTGAATTATTATGGGAAAGCAAATATGTCATGGTTCCCAGCCCTTCCTCTGCCTTTCGTAGTGTTTTTTTCCATGCAAGAGGGCTTATTGGACTCGAAGAGCCGGAGATTACCTAATGAAGCTAAGAGAAAAAGGATATGCTCCTTCGCTATGAGAGAAGATAGTAATAGAAGCTAAGTTCTATTATGTGCCGGGCACTACCTTCCCTTTTCAGGGAAAAAAATCATCGCCCAAACCTCATTTGAGCCCCAGCAAAGTGCCAAAGACCGCGAAGGAAGCCTTGGTACTCAACTGCTTCGCCGTAGCCGGCCATACCATTATTGTTGTCACCTGTGCAGAACATCTCTGTGAGCCGGATATGCCAGGGTGGGTAGCCATCGAGCTTCAAAAACGACCCAAATACTAGAAGTAGATCTGGCTCCGGCTTAACTGAGACTGCATGTCTGGCGGAGTCAAGTTCGTAACGCGCAGAAACTGCCACCACTTCTTGAGAGGGTTGAGTGGTAATTTCACTAATCTCTGCATCAACCAGTTCCATTGTAATATCTTCTGGTGATAGTTTGCCGTTCTGGGACATTTCGGCTAGTGTTTTGGTCAAGTCAACGAAGGTCTCTCGACCGTCCGTCGAAGACAAGAGGAGTATAGTAAGGGAGCCAGAATTAGACCTGTGGGTCCCCTGATCCTCACTAAGGGGAGCTCCATATATAGAATGATGGGGTGCAAAGAGCCGGAGTGTGGGTTGTTGTGAAGGAACGCCAAAGTAGGATGACAGCTTATTTGTGATAATTTGGTGTAATATTGGAATGCAAGATTTTAGCGCACCTGAGAAGTGTTTTATTAGTGTCCTTGCCTTTACCACTGTGATTCTGTTCTCTGCTATCTAAGAATTTGTACATACCACTCTTTTCATAAATGCTCAAAACAGGTATTCCAGAACTTGCACTCCATGAAGCAAGTTCTGCAACTTCATCCATCAATATTGCCAGTGCGTCATCCTCCTTGCGGAGCGTCAGAACGACGCTTAGATGTTCAGGTAAACGGCTCAGGCTTTTCACATCTTTTCGAATCAATTCTGGGGTCCGATGGTGGTAGTATATGATTGCTAAGACGCGGTCCAAAATAGCATAATAGCTCTGGACGAACCGCACTATAATTCCAAAGAAAATGTGAAGAAATGTATAGGTTATCTGATGGATATGCGACTTTAGAAACGTGCGGATTGGAGTTTTCTTGGGCGGTCTCTTGCGTCGCTGGGGTCGGGGTGGGAGATCGGATGGGTCTGGGAGATATGGTCGTAGAATGTTCTCACGATCGGTAGCACTCAGCTTGGCCCCGCGAGCCCGAACATCATCTCTAAATGTATTTTTATCGCGTTGTGATACCATGGCTACGGCAGTTGAGTCAAGAACTCGAGTGTTGTGATGGGGAATAAATACTCTTTATCCTCTTCTCAACGAGTATACCTTGCAAGGTGGACCGTGTCCTTGCCAAGAAATATGGAGCAATTCCTGGTTAGTAGTGATTACATTAACTAACATAATTCCCGGGCGGTCCATGGATCCTGACCAATTCATGGCCACTGCCAGAATCTAAAGTGCACAATAATTTTAAAGCTATCCCTATTAATTAAAAATATGTTAAATTTATTTAAACTAATTATTATAATATTAAGTATATTTATTAATCTTATATTTTATATTCCCACATCCTGAGTACTTTAGTAAAGTATATCTTAAAATTATTAAAGCTATTAAAATAAAATTATTTAAAAATTTTTTTTTTAATTATAATTATTTTTTTTTTAATTATAATTATTTATTTTTTAATAAAATTAATCTCTTGTATCTTAAATTAAAAGATTATTTATAAAAATTATTTAATATTTATCTTTTTTTATCTTTTTTTTTTAAAAATAAAGTAAAGATCTATATTTTCTCTTACTAGTAAATTAATATTATAAATAATTATTTTATATCTTTTTATTAACTTCTCTAGCATCTGTTTTAATAAAGTTAAAAATTTTTTAGAATCCTGCTCTAGAAGCTTCTTAATTAAAAAAAACTTTTTTTTTATTTAATTGTTATAGCTCTACTATCAAGGACGAAGGCCTAGCGATTAGGTGAGGAAGCTATATTTTGGAGTAACCGTATAGATTTTAACAAGACTGATTCTTGAGGATTATACCTCTACAGATCAGTTAGAACACTTTAAGTATAATAAGTTATTGACTAATTATCTACGTCACTATTCCTTTAGGTGGTGTTATAAAAGAAGGAATTAATAAAATTACCTGTTATAATTATCTCCCCTTCTAACTTGGCTATCTATAGTTAAAAGTTATCTTTATATAGCTTTATTATTGTTGGTTGATCCACAACATTAACACAATAAATTATATAAACTCTGCCTTCTTTGTATTTATAAATATAAAAAATATTATAAGTATTTAATATAATTCTTTATTTTAATTTTTATTATACTCTTGCAATGACTTTGTTGGGGTGGATATTAAGTAGATTTATATTATTAAATAATATATCTTTGTTATAATAGAATATATAATTTTAATTTCTTTATTAAAGTTCTTTCTTTAATATCTTCTTATTTTCTTATATATTATTTTTGTTTTTAAATATTTAAATAAAATACTATTAATATCATGGCTCCTTATACCTATTCTATTAATATAATAATAATAAAACCTAAGTTACTTTAATATCTTTATTATTTCTAGATAATTATTAAAAATTTTAATTCTAATGCTGGTGTTTCTCTTAAAATTAATTATATATTAAATATAAAGAAGTTGATCCTATATTAATAATATTTTTATTATAATAATATATATATTACTGTATATATTATAAATTTAAAATAATTTATTTTATTAACAGCAGACTAGATATTAACAGGTATGTTAAAAAATACTACTAATTTAGTATTAATAATAAAATAATATACTGGGTTCTTTGATTAGAATATTAATAATAATAATATCTAGAATCCTGCCATTTTTCTAGGGGTTAATAAGATTTTATAAATATTATATTTTACTTTTAATAATATAAAGGTTACTCACAGAAAACATCATGGCCTTATTAAATAAAAAAAAAAGATAAAAATAAGTTTCCTTTTATACTATCCACTATCTTTTTATTAATAAATTATTAGAAAGAAAGCTAAGCATATAATATTTTTTATATAGTATAATATTTAGAATTAGCCTATATTTAATTATCTTATTATAATGCTCTAGTAAAGAACTGGTATTTTTATAATATATAATACTTATTATACCTAGTCCTGGGTAATAAAGAATATATCTTATAAATTTATACTTTTTATATTTTTATTACTAATATTTATATAAAGATTATTTATATTTATAATAATAAAACTATGCTGGCAGGGGCACATATTTTTAATAAGATAAATATTTTATTTTCTTTAATTTTTAATAAATTCTAAGTAGATATTTTTTTATACTTTAAATATAAATAGTCCCATGTTCTTGTAGTATTTTTATAATTTTTTATAATATTTAATAGCATTTACAGTATTCTTTTAAATAAATATATTAATATTTTTTTACAGAAATAGTAATATTTTTCATATATTTTATATTTTATATTAATATTTTTTCTTTTTTTACTATAAGAATTTTTATATTACTTGTTGAGCATTAGCTATATTTTTATTAATAATTTATTAATTATATTCTAAGGGCCAATCTTTCCATTTAACTAGCTAATATTATTTTTTTTTAAAAGAAGTTATATTTTTAACTTTCTTAATTTTTTATTCTTTATTATCTTTTAATTTAAGTATTAATAAAGTCTTTTTATATTTTTTCTTATTTTATAATTTAAGGAGTGAGACATAAAAGACATTATAAATATAATTATATTAATTAAATAAATAAAAATAATATACTTATAAATTAATAATATTAAGTACTTAAAATAGATTAATATATTTTAATACTAGCTTTTTATAAGGGACTTTTAATTTCAAATTCCTTATAAAAAATATAATAAGACTATGTTTTCTTAGTTATAATAATTTATAAGTTTTATTATAATATTTTACTTATAATTTAGTAGCTTTTTACCATTAATTTTTTAATTCTTATTAAATTTATTATAATTTATTAATTTATATTATTGCTCCTGGTACCCCTTTTTTTAAAGTATTATTTTTAATATAAATATAAAAATTAAATAATTAATTATATAAAATTTTAAAAAAGGATTTCTTTATTATAATATTTTAAATATTATTATAAATATACTTGGCAGTAGGTAATAGACCAGGCCAATTTATTTATTAAATATTAATAAAATAATATAAGTAATATTTTAGGGTTTAGTTTATCCTTTCTATTTAATTATCTATTTAAGGATAAAACACTGTTAAAAGTCTTAATTTTATATATATTAAATAATATAATCTTGACTAAAACTTATTAATAAAAATTAAGCCTTGATCTGACATAATACCTTATAGAGAATTATATTTTAATTTAATTTTTTTATAAAATAGCTCAGCTAATTCAGCTGTATTTATTATTAATAAGATTAATTTAAAAATTAAATATTTTAAAAATTAATCAATAATTATAAGAATACTATCTACTATTTTATTTTTATATAAAATAAGTAATAGTCCTGTGATAAAATTTATAGATAATTTAAAAAAAAGATATAATAAAATTAATAATAATTTAAAAATATTATAAAGATAATATCTAGATGCCTTTATTTCTTAATAAATTATATATTCTTAGATATATTTTACAACATCTTTTTATAGAAATTTCTAATAAAAATATCTTTTTAAAAGTTCCTCTATTTAATTTTATTTAAAATATCCAGCTAGTAAATTATTATAATATAAACTTATAATCTTTTATTTTAAACCATCATTAGCAGAAATATAAAGATAATTTTAATAATAAAAAATTCCATCTTTGTTAATCTTCCAAGGATGTATTTTTTTTATTTTTTATTTTATCTTAATTATTTATTTCTAAATCTCTGAATCTTTATTTTGTAATTATTTTATTAAAAATTAAATAAACTTATTTATCTTAGTAAAATATATATCCGCAGTAATACACTTATATTATATTATTAATTAGAGATTAAATTATTCATAGTTTAACTTATTCTAGATAGCCTAGTTAATTAATTTTATATTAATCTCTTTTTTAAAAAAATTTATTACTATGCAGGTATGGAGCTCAGAATCTTTTTATAAAAATATTTTATTAAACTCTAACTGGGTAAGATATTCATCCTTAAATAAATTTCTTTTATTTGCATATAGTTATTAAACTATAATTAAGATTAAGTTAACTAATTATTAATTAATTAATATTAAAAGATTTTTTTTTTATATAATTTATAAGTATTTCTAGTATTCTTGAAGATTTATCTGCAGAATTTATTTTACCTGGTCTATATTTAATAGAAAATTTAAAAAATACTAAGAATATATACTATCTTGCTTGTTAATTATTTAATTTAGGTTAATTTATAAAATTTTAAAGGTTAGCATGATTTAATAAAACTTTAATAAAATATTTACTTTTTTTAAAATATTATTATTAATATTTAAATAAATAAATTATAGTAAATAATTCCTGATCTGGTATACCATAGTTACTTTTAATAAAAATAAATTTCTAAGACTAGAAAGTAACTAGATAATAAATTTTATCTTTATCAGGTTATGATATAATTCCAGCTATATTTTTATTATATATATTTATTTCTAAGCATGTAAGGAGCTTGGGATTAAAGTATTATAAAAAAAAAGTAAATTAAAAAATAATAATTAAATATTAAAATAATAATTTTTCTTTAAGTATAAATTTAATTTTTCCTAGTTTCTTCCCATCTTTTAACTCTTTTAATAAGAATATTAAGAATAAGATAATTTTTAAATAATTTTAAATAAATCTTTTGTAAAAGTTATAAAATCTAAGAAATTTTTAGATTTTATAATAAATATCTGGTTCAGGCCATAAAATAATAGTTTTTATATATTTAAAATTTATTAAAACTTTATCTAGTAAGATAATATATTCTAGAAATTTAATTTTATTTTAATAAAAAAAAATATTTTAAAGATTTAATATATAGTCCAGCTGATTTTATTTAATCTAGGACTTGTTAAATATAAGATATATAAGACTCTTTATTTATAAAAAAGATAAGAATATTATTTAAATAGATAATATAAAATTAATCTAAAATATTATATAAAATATTATAAATAAAGTTTTAAAATATAACTGGAGTATTATATAATTCAAAGAGTATAATTATATATTTATAATATTTATATTAAATATAAAAAGCTGTTTTCTATTTATCTTCTTACTTAATTTAAATTTAATAATAAACATCTTAAATATTAAGTTTGCTAAAGATTTTTACATCTAATAATTAATTTAAAATCTTTAATATAAGAAATAAAGAATAGTAATTTTTAACTGATACTTTATTAAGTTCTTAATAATTAATATAAAATTATAGACTTTTATTTTTTTTAAATATAAATAAAATAAGTGCTCCAGCTGGACTCTTTAAATATTAAATATATTTATTTTATATATTAAGATTAATATATTCTTTCAAAATACAAAGTTCTGACTGAGAAAGAGGATATATAGGACTAAATAATGGGGTTTTACTATTTTATATATTAATAATATAATCATAGAAAGTATAAGATATTAAAATTTTTAATTTTTCTAATAAAAATATATTTAAATAGAAATATAATTTAGGTAGTAATTTAATAAATATTATAAATAATTTATTTTTTTTATTAAATAACCAGACTTCTTCAGGTAATTTTATAATAATAAAGATATATACTTTATTTTTATACTTCTTTATAAATTTATATAAAGGAACTAAGGAAGCAGATGTTATTTTATATTATTATATATAATTTATTCTTAATAAATAAATATAAAGATTATAAATTATAATTATAAAAAGAAGTACTGGACTTTTCTTTAGTCTAGAATTATAATTAATTATTATATATAATTATTTAAATGATTTTATGGTTCCTTATAAATTAATAATAATAATTAGAATTTTTTAAATATTATAAGTAAGAGTTTTAAATTTATTTATTACTCCAATGACAGATATAGTGAGAGATATTTTTTATAATTTTTATTTTTATATAAATTTATGGCTGATGATATTAATTTTAGTATAATTATCTATATTTATATAAGTTTTAATAATATTTTAAATAAGAATTAAGATATAAAATTAATAAGTTATCTTTATTTAAAAATAAGTTATAATTATAAAATTTTTTATAACTTTTCTTTTTTTTCCAAGTTTTCTTTTTCTAATTTATTATCTATATCTATATATATAGTTATTAATTAAACTTTTATATTTTAAGAATATTAATTAACTAGATATTTTTTATTATTATATTTATAGCAACAACAAGGATTCTCTTGGGAATTTAGAGGATTTTATAAGAATTTTTTTTAATTATTTCTATTTTCTAAATAAGATTTTATATTATTTTAAAATTATTTATTAGGTCCTGATTATTCTTTTAGATTTTTTTTTTATTTAAAAATATCTTTTAATAATTTTTAATAATAAGTAATTAATAATATTATATTATCTTATTATTTAGGAAGTTGATAAACATGTTTTTTTATATATTAAATTAATTTAAGTCTTAACTTTAAAAAGAATTTTAAAGCTCTTTCTTTTTCAGGTAATTTTAAAAAATAACTTTTTAATATTACTAGATAAGTATTAAATTTTTAAGAATTTTATTTAAATTATTAACAAGCTAAATTTAGCTATCTTATAGTATCTGATTAAAGTGTGGCTGCATTTTAAATAAGAGTAATTATCTATTTTTTAAATTAGAATTATAAATCTTCTAGTTCTTATTATTTCTTTAATAATTTTTTACTAATAAATTAATATCATCTCTGCTAATAAATAGGTTTTATATTTTTTATTATAAATAAAATCTTTTTTTTATTATTATGAAATTTTTAAGGGGCTTTTATAAATATATATTATAAATTTAGAAACCATTTTTATTATTATTATAAATTATAATTAAGAAAAAAGATTAAAATATTTTTAAATTTTATTTCTTTATCTTCTAGTATAGTAGAGCGATGGTTTTAACTAGAATTTAAAAAAAGATTATAATTAGTTTAATTAATTTTTATTTATAACTGGGCTATTATTTATTATAAATAATAATATATTTTAAATCTTTAAACTTGTTCTTCAAGATTATATATATTCTGAGTTAAAGAAATAGGAGAATAATAAGAAGTTTTTTTATAAAAAGAACTTAATTTATCTATAGGAGATATAGCTTTTAAAAGATAATTAAAAAAAAAAGAATTAATAATATTATAGCTCTACTATCAAGGACAAAGGCCTAGCAATTAGGTAAGGAAGCTATATTTTAGAGTAACTGTATAGATTTTAACAAGACTGATCCTTGAGGATTATACCTCTACGGATCAGTTGGAACACTTTAAGTACAACAAGTCGTTGACTAATTATCTACGTCACCATTCCTTTGGGTGGTGTTGTAAAAGAAGGAATCGGCAAAATTACCCGTCACACCTAGTTATTTAAAAAATATTTATATAAATTATAAATAAAAGAACCATGTAGCCTGCTGCTTGTATATTATTTATAATAAGGCTAAGTATATTTTATTTAATATAGCTACTCTACCCCATGCTATTATTAAGAAGATGGAGGATTAAAAGGTCTCTATATAAATAAGTTAGACTAATTTTTTTTTATTATATAGCTAGGTTCTTATGCTCTATGCATGTTTAATTAGTCTTTATTATTTTTTTTTTTTTTATCTTTATTAAATATAGATAAATCTTCCTGCTATATATTTTTTTTTTTATTTTATAATTAATTTCTTTTCTAGATAAGTTAATTATTTAAGATTTTTATATTCTAGAAAGAACTTGCTAGTTTTTATAAGAGTTTTATATAATTAATATATCCAGTAAATTAATATCTTCTCTTGTATATTATCCAGGGTCTTATTCATATTAGGATGTGTGTTTTAAGTTGCTTGGCCATTAATTCATGCTCGGAGTTATTAATAAGAAATATTGAATTCACGCGCCAACGCCACAATATTAGGCTTTTTTTGAGCTTGTGCAATTTCAAAGGCCTTTAAGATACATGCTTGATTTCGGAATAGGATTCAGACATTGTGGTGGTGTATAGGGGTATGAAAAGCTTCAAAATTATCGTTGAGGTGTGGCAGACCAACACGTCGAAGGCGGGTGGTCAGCTGACTAAGAGACAGTTAACTGTACTTTTGGGTTCCTTGCGTCATTCTGGCTTTCATCCTTTCCTGTAAATATCGACGCAATCCTAGAATATATGTAGAATACCCATTATGATAATTTACAGAGTACTGTTCAGAAAGCAAGAAAAAATAGGAGGTGAAATAATTATATTATCCATAGAATAAGATACTCCGATGTTTTCTCAGAACGGAGCTACCTTGAACGGTTGAGCATGTGGAGTTTTCAGTCGGGAGTGTGCTTTGATGTTTCGTGAATCAATGGGGTGCCAACAATGAGACAGCACCTTCGCTTGCCTTCTTTAAGAGACGATAACTATTCAAACAATATAGCACCATTCTCAAACCTCGCTACATCACATTAAGTCATATGAGCCCTCTATGCCAGAGTAAAACCACTCACCGAAAAGATGCCAGACAATGTGAGCTTATCTGGGCAGCTACAAACGACTTCCCGATCAGTCTTTCCTAAAGGCCCTAGCTTCACACTCGAGGACTTTTCTAGTCGCGATTTTATTGTCAAAGAATTTATCGAGGCGCTATCTGATTTTGCGGTCTCGCACCGTCGCTCTGCAATTGGACCTTCGACTGGAAACCAGGCCTTCGACCCCAAACCTCTTATCCGAACTTTCGAGCACGCCCAGAGACGATTAAGCGAACTTTCCGGCGACCTGGAGATCAAAGAAAATGAGTTATCGGCGGCGGTCCGGAGGGCAGAGGCTCAACACACTCAAAACCTCAACACTTTGGGCAAAAAGTTGAAAGAGGCTATCGAATCGTTTCAACAGTTGGATACATCGCTTCACGGCGCGGGGCACCCTGGAGGAGAGATCACTGGAGCAACCGGGAGTATGGCAGTTGAAACAGGAAGAAGGCTGGAAGAGCTGGACCGGCAAAGACGCAGGGCCCTTGATGCTCACTTCCTGCTGGAGTGCTGGGATGGAGTGAGTAATAGGGGAGAAATTACGCTCTTAGAAAACCTAAGGCGATCAGGAACCGGCGAGGCTAAAGTACGTTCTGCACAGATCGCCCGCCAGTTATTAAGAATCAGCCAAAGACTTGACCCAAAAAACTGGAACGAATCAACGGGAAGAGCTAGTGAACTATATACAAAAGGAATCTCATCTCAATCTGGGAACGCCATCGAAGGCGGTGGTGGATATAAGTGGAACACAAGAGAGATTATCGAGAAATTTTCCGAAACCCTCGAAAAAGACCTGTTGAAACAATTTGATGACTTCTACCGCAAGGCAAACTTCGAAGGCATGAAAGACTGCGCCACAGTGCTCCAAGATTTCAATGGAGGCGCGAGTGTTGTCGCATTATTTGTCAACCAGCACCAATTTTTCATTGATCGGAGCCAATTGGTGACCGAGGAAATCGGGGGAGATTCGGAATCATGGGAGAAACTCGCAGACCCTGATGCGGAGCTAATGGGGGTGGAATCCAGCCTTCAATCATTGATTGACGAGGTTAAGGTTGTCGTACAGGAAGAGTCAGCTATAATTAAACGGGCTTTTCCTTACTATGAGCAAGTCCTGGGGAAGTTCCTGCAGCGTGTGTTTCAGCAGTCGATCCAACAAAGACTTGAAATGGTATTAGAGAAAGCAAACAGTGTCTCGTCGCTAGCTTTTCTTCGATCTCTCCAAAGTTCCCGCAGCTCTATCAGTAATCTGGTTGATGACTTAAAGGCCCACGGGTTGACTGAACATCCAGATACTATTTCCTCCCAGTCATCGCTTGTTCTCGATCAACAACTAGAGGATTTGTTTGTGCCCTACTTTATAGGATCATCCTATATTGAACGAGAGAAAAGGACTCTTGAGGAGTTATATGCGTCTCTGTTATTCAAATTCAGCACTTTCCACGCCCGTCGAAAAAAGGCGGCTACAACTTTCATGGCGTCCCTTTCTAAGTCCGGTAGCGAGCTACTTGCATCCACACGAGATGCATATATCAGCCGTCTAGAGTCGTCAGATCTCTCCTCTACTCAAAAAAAGGTGTTGCTTCAAGTAGCAGGCTTGAGGGAGTCTGGGGACCTGATGAGACAAGCCGAAATTAGATTGACGGAAGATGATGGTCAACCCAGCTTAACTTACGCTAAACGAATGCTTAAATGGCTTGCTGAAGCCGTCGGCAGAGGATTGGAACTAAGTGTGACTAGTGAGACTCCCAAAGATATGCTCACGTTGTTAAACCTCCTTCTCTCCGTCATGGGGGAAGGCTACATTGAAGTCTCTCTTGATGGCGCATTAGAGACCACCGCATCCCAAGAGTCAGGGAAAGGAGAACCTGACTTCGCGTATCTGCCAGCGGTGCGGGTTTCAATAAGCATCGCAAACTTGATGGTAATGTGCATCAACACGTTGCTCATTCCGTTGGCAGCAAGCAGTGTTACTGTCCGCCGAGATATGGAGAAGAAAACTAATTTGACCACCGTGCGCATAGAGGAGAAAATTAATGCTATTGAACAGAAATTCATTGATATCACTTTGATGTGGGCGAATAAAATTCTCTCCGGCCAGAAAAAGAATGATTTTCGACCGAAGGAAGGAGACAGTGCCGCTTGGTTGGAGAAGCTACAAACACCGGTTAGCCTTCCTTTACTTATTTTATGTGCTTGCTACCAAAAGGGCCATGCTAATAAGCAGTAAGACGTGTGCATCACTTTGTGCTTTCTTGACCCGTGCTCATAATGCTGCCGTGAATTCACTGCCATCTAGTGGTGCCAATCTCCGTCAGCTGCTCACAGAAATTGCTATTGGAACTCGCAACATTCTTCTTGAGCATTTTAAAAGATTTGTCGTCAACGGGTCCGGTGGACTTATGGTCACAAAGGATATGACCCAGTACACAGATTTGCTAAAGTCTTGGGGCATAGATGAGCAAGTAAAGGGCCCACCTGGAACACTGGACGTTCTACTCGAGGTTGGCAGCCTTTTCGTGATCGGTTCCGAGGCCCTTCGAGAAAGAGTACGTGGTGGTTCGAGTGGTGGTCCTGGGAGACGGCCTGGAAATCCTGACCGCGGATCTGGAGGAGCAGGCCATTCTGAAGCTGGGCTAAGTGCACAAGATGTCAGAGCGTATGTGTCTCGCAGAGAGGACTCCAACACATCTGCAATGCAATATGTGCTCAATATTTTGTGATTTGTGCCATATGCAGGACTGAGGAATCTCTTTTTCGAGGCGTTAATTACGGCGAGAAGCTTGCGATATAAAATTCAAGTCTCCAGGCTACTTGGTTGCTCGTCGATCATAGCCTTTCTCTCTTTCTCAAACCTTCTCCTATGGTCAAATTCAAACACTAGGAAAGAAAAGGGTCCCTTCTCGAACTACTGTGTAATGATGCAGGGCCCACAGTCGAATTAACTGGACCACTCTTTCTTTCCTCAATGACCTATCATCAGTTCCGGGAATTTGTTAGGAGATGTCTGAACTATTCATTTCGAAAATTCCCAAAATGGATGCCATTGTGGAATGGATGCGGTATCCGTCAGGTCGTAACGGTTGGGTCTTAGGAGGATGTCCCTACAATTGCACCTCCGTAAATGATAGGACGGGGGCTCCACAAGCTCACCCTATCCTTGGGACAAAGCGAATGGCGTGGGGCTTGAAAGTTATTCTATGTAAGTTGTGAATACTAAACAGTGGTTGGTTCATAAGTGCGAAGGTGAACTGTTCCACGAGGGGATCTTCTTATGCTCGCTCCACCTGTGGGGCGCTTGTGCTCCACAACTGTTTCCCACCTGCACCAAAGGTAAAAAGGTGCCTAGCCAGAAATGGCTCCAATCCCCTCCAGATGGGGCGACAGGCAGAGAGGTGCATAACAAATTCCTAGGGTGGGAACAGATGAGGAGTATAACATACTCTGGAGTGACTTCAAGGGAAAAACTTGTGAGAGTGCACTGCTCGCATCTCGCACCAATTTCGCCTCAATTCTTTCTCGCTGAAGCAGATATGTCCTTTGGAAGTATGTATTCTACCTTTCCCCGCCTCCACTCCAAAGACTGTGAACGAATCATTGCACCACAAAAAGGAACCGTGTGGGCCTTCTTTTATGCTCCAATAATCGGCCTCGCCAATAACAGCTCTTGCAGACTCCAAAAAGATCCATTCGTGATCCAGGGCTAGTGTATCTAGTACTAAATAGGAAAATCAAAAGTTTCGGGTCTTGATTCTCGAAGACTCGACTTGGGAACAGGTGGCACCTGTGACCTGCCCCTTTCCCGATTTTTGGGTCCCCTGACAGGGGGATTTACTGATTGATTATGAAGGACGCTATCAGTGCGCTACTGAGTCGAGCCTTCAACTATCAACAAATAGCGCAGACCAGCGATTTAGCTTGGCTATTAAGGGTGTTCAATTCTCATATGGTCCTGCGGAAGGGGCAGCCCACTGAGCCCAGAGCTTCGAGGGTGGCTTCTTTCATCCTTGATTATGCCCCCCATTTCACCTTTTGGTGGGACCGATAACAGACTCAGCACATACTTTCTTTTTCTGTTGGTTGACCGAAGGTGGGACAACGGAGCAGACTACAAATGCAATGACTGGGATGGTTTTAGGCTGACTGCTAAATCAGTTTTGAAGCCAACGTATTTTGTTGTCTTTTCCTTTATTTTCAGTTTCTCACATCAGTGCCTGCTCCCTGACCCTGATTTTGGCGCTTTTGTATTCACAAATCAAAGGCAAACAAAAAAAAGAACAACTACAAAAGGGGGGGAAATACTTCGGAAAAGAAAAAACTAGGAGCTATGCTTAAAACAGGGAATAAAACCTCGACCAAATAATTTTAACTGACTACCAGTGTCCATTCTTTCTTTGGCTCCTACACAAGCTAGTACTTTGTGAGGCCAGACGCTTCTCCGGTAAGGAAAGATTGGTATAATGAGAGTGGGTTCTTCAACTATGATCATTCCAAAAACCTTGCTGCGTCCGTTGTTGACTATCTATTCTAGAGTCCTCAGTTCTTCTCCGCGAACTTTCGAGTCTAATATGGATGATTCTCTCTACGACAGTTTTCGGTGGCTCGATGACGAAGGGGATCTTGACTTGAGTCTCGATGAATACTCAACACGTATTGCAATTGCACCGCCGCACTTAGCCCGTGAGAGGAAACTCTCCTTTAGAAGGAGATTGTCTCTCAATTCCACCAATTTGAGTAGACCTTCGTTCCAGAGGACGCGTTCTTTCAACTCTACCAATCCCTCCCGCAAGTCGACTTCGATGATTTCGCCTGAAGGAATCCCAATGCCCAGCCCCAATAACGAAACGCCCCCGTCTTCAACGAAAATCACGGGTAGGCGCTCTTCTTCTTCTCGACCTTCAAGCAACGACCAATTTCACCATGCGTCTCGATCGTCAATATCCAGCATTGATCCTTATGCACAATACTACCAGGATCCAGAAGCTCGCCTGAAGTTACGAGTTTACCTTGCGTCCCCACAAAATTTTGACGAAGCAATTGAGTTTGGGTTTCCCGCTTTGAGCAATAAAGAGACCGTCGTACCCCATAAAGGACCTTCCCCTGCGGAGCAACAAACACAGGAACTAAGGGGTACATTTCTCGGGCTTGACGACTGCCTAGGCGTCAGTGAAAATTTTGGAATATGCCCAAGCGTTTCTCGACTATCATATGTTCTGGAAGATTCCCGAACTTCGGAAGAAATTGCTGCCGTACATAATCAAAGGCAATCCGAAGTACCTCAATCAAAACCGAGCCTTGGTCAACCCCAAGTTACACGTGAAATGACCTTAAAGATGACTTTGACGCGCCCAGATCTTCGAACCGACTCACCTACTACTCCTTCGTCGGGTACATTTCCAACAAAATTAGCGGAGCTGACTCCAGCCATCCAATATTTTCAAACTACAAAGCTGGATGCGGATGATTATGGCTTGGCCAAGAGGATGTGGCGCAAATTTTGTCGACGAAAGTATTGAGTCGCTGGTCGATGGATGTACGGATGTATATATTGTTGTCATTGGTTTCAGTCTTCATGATTCACGATACTCACAGCCTCACCTTGCGCTGTTCTTTACCACCTCTGCTGCGATAGGTCTCTATAAATCAATATTTCATTCTTATTTACCATGTAATGGTTAGTAGATATCCTGGTGATGGTAAGCGTTATCACCACGATGTCTATTTATTTTATTTTATTTTAAAAAATACTTCCGGGGCTTCCCTTGATTGGCAATGCATCGAGCTATCGGGACATTGCGCTCTAAGTAAATAACTAGTTGTAAATAATAATATCCCTCCGTTATTTTTGATCTCTCTGTCTACAGCGGTCTGAGATAAAAGCTGCCCTTATTCCGTTGCTAATGCCCAGGCCAAGTACTGATGACGTGATACCATTGTTGAATGTAATCCGGGCAAGTCTTCAAGTGGTGCTCCAGCCCTACTGAAAGTTAGGCAGTGTAGACCTTACCAACACGTTGAAATGCTTTCCTCCCACGGAGTCGCTATGATAGAGAATCCTACAGAGGATGATGATGCGCCAACCCGAGTTGGCCTAACTAAGTGCTTGGGAATAAGATAAGTCATCCAGTGACACGTGATTAGAGAGCTATCAGAGGCCACGCAGCTGCCGACTTACCTACCCAAGGTACAAAAAGAATTATCGACACGAAAAGTATCAAACACGTATATTTCTCAACCAAGTTATCACTTGATTGATGTTTGATTGATGTTTGCTACTATCAATTTAGCCCCTACCTATTTCCGCTATAAATCGAATAACTCCTGGTGTATTTTGCCGCCTATATTCCCTCCTCCGAACGTTTAAACACAGCCCGATTTAGGGCATCGCTGCATCGTGGGCTCTTGCTTAACTGTTATTTCAGATGTTCCTTGATTCACGGTCATGATACCACGATGGCTCGTAATAGTGAGCTGCCTAATACTGGCGCTCACTTTGCCACCTAGCACCATTGCAAAGAAACATAAGGTCGAACCCAAACCTTATGAGTTGGAATATAGCCCTTTCTTGATTTTCTACTTTGAAGACTCGGAAACTGTCCTTATGAACTTGAAGAATGGTAGCCTTATGCGGTCGACCGATGCTGGCGAACACTGGGTAGTAGATGATAAGAAGGATGTTGCCGCCATTCTGGCACACCCGTTCGACAATGAAAAGGCCTACATATTGGGAAGAAATGAACGACACTGGGTCACGACAAATCAAGGGAAGACGTGGAAACCGGTTGAAATTCCGGGGGTACCCTATCCGGGTTCGCCGTATGGCCCATTTTCCTTCCATGGGTGGGATTCGAGCAAGGTTATTTTTGCAGTGGAATGTCAACTATGCGGCGGAGTACAATCATTTTATACGACAGACGACTTCGAGACGGTTCAAGAGTTGGGAGAAAGTGCTGCTGGCTGCAAGTGGGCTGTAGGGGATCCTTTGTTCGGGAAGCATCTGGATATACGGGAGGCGACAAAGGATCGCATCCTCTGTATAGTCCCTGGTTTGAAGGACCTATCTAAACACGGATACCGCCTCCTGTATTCGGATGACTACTTCCACACCGAGGGTACAGAAATGAAACTCCAGAACGGGCGCCCGATATCAGGAGTTTCTAACGTTGCTGCTGTCAAAAAATATCTTGTCGCGGCTGTGGAATCAAAAGGGACATCTGAACGTGCCTTGTTTGTGTCAATTGATACTCAGGTATGGCACCGGGCAGAATTTGATGGCCACCGGATAGAAAATGATATGTATACTATATTGGAGAGCACCAATTACAGCCTCCAGGTGAACGTTCTCTCGAACCACCATAGCGGTATGGGAACGCTGTTTACGTCTAATTCTAACGGAACTTATTTTACCCGCAATATCGAACATACCAATTGCAATTCTGGGCTCTACGTCGACTTCGAAAAAGTTGCCGCCATCCAAGGTATAATGCTAGTGAACGTGGTAAAAAACCCAGAAGAGGTCGAGTCGGGTTCTAACAAAACGGTTGTCAGCAAAATCAGCTTCGACGACGGGAAGAACTTTCAGAATTTGGAATTTGACGGCGAACTTCTACATTTACATTCTGTGACCACTACCTTGAATGTTGGACGCGTGTTTTCAAGTCCGGCACCTGGATTGGTTATGGGCGTGGGTAATACTGGAGGTCACCTAAAAGATTACTCCGAAGGCAACCTTTATATATCAGATGATGCCGGCCGGACTTGGCGCCTTGCCCTTGAGGCACCTCATATGTATGAATTTGGAGACCAAGGTGCTGTTGTTATGGCAATTAAAGACCGCGACAAAACCAAGGAGATTCAATTCTCTCTTGACCATGGTAAGAAGTGGGATTCTGTCGAGCTTGAACATAAGATCTCCGCCTCAGCGCTTATTACAACCCCTGGGTCGACTAGCTTGAAATTCATTCTTCTTGGCTCATATGGGGACGATTTAGAAAAGTCAGTCGTTTATTCGATAGATTTCGAGGGTTTGCACGAGCGCGAATGTGAAAAAGATGATTTTGAACCATGGACCGCCCGATTGGATGAGAACGGCGAACCCGATTGTCTCATGGGTCATCAGCAATTCTACATGCGCAGGAAAGCTAATGCCAATTGTTTCGTGGCAAAGGAATCCAATGCCACTGTGCCAGATTACCACCGATGCAAGTGCACTGCCGAGGACTTTGAGTGTACTTATAAACGCAGTGAGGACGGCAAAACCTGTGTTCCTCTGGAACCCTTCCGACCCTCTGAAGGCGAGTGCCGGGATCCGAAGGATATGTTTAATGCACCGTCGGGTTGGATCCTAATACCTGGGAATGACTGTATTCGGGAAGGGGGAGAAAACCTTGACGATCATCACATCAAGCTACCATGTGAGGACGTGGGAGGTGGATTTGGCGAGATAAAGGCTACCCCAGAGGTTTTCAGGGGAAAAGAAAAGCAACGATTTTATATGGACCGCCAAGCAAGCAATTCGGGAGACGATGAGACTGTTATGATGCTAACCACTGAGAACGAATTTTGGGTTTCTCGTGACCATGGCAAGAACTGGGAGCAGTACCTCAAGGACCAGAAGATCATAGAAATAGTCCCTCATTATTATTCCACCGATGCGGCTTTCCTGCTTACAGATGATGATGGGAAAGGTTTCTGGACGATCGACAAAGGGGAACATTTCCAGCCCTTTAAAGCACCCATTTCTCTGAACAAAAAGGGCCCGAGCAGGACTTTAAAATTTCACCCTCTACACAGAGACTGGCTTATCTGGATCGGTTCACCTGATTGTGAATCAGTCGATTGTCCCCCTAATGCATATATCAGTCATGATCGTGGGGCGGAATGGCATATTCTCAAGCGTTCAGTTGAGAAATGCGAGTTCGAATATCGTGATAATCGACCGAATAGTGAGTATTTAATCTACTGTGAGCAATATGAGAAGGAGAATCCAAAGAACAGGCTGAAATTGCACTATTCAAATGATGAGAATTTTGAAACTTGGGAAGACCCTTTTAAAAACCTCGTCGACTATGCCCTCGTCGATTATGCGACACAGCAAGAATTTGTCATCGTGGCATATCATCGCCCGGATGACGATGACGATGCTTTAACAGCTAGTGTCAGTGTTGATGGCACGACATTCGCTGATGCAAAATTCCCTCCGAACATCGTGCCCGTTCAACGGTCATACACCGCTCTTGATAGCTCGACACACGCTGTTTTTCTCTATGTCACAACCAAAAATGACCTTGGATCTAAATTTGGCTCAATTGTGAAGAGTAATAGCAACGGCACGACATTTGTTCTCAGTCTAGATTCGGTGAACCAGAACGACCAAGGGTATGTCGATTTTGAGAGGTCTCAGGTTTTGGAGGGAGTTATTATCGCCAATGTCGTTAGCAATGTGGAAGACCTGTCGAAAGGAGAGCCCAAAAAACTCAGAACAGTGATTACCCATAACGATGGGGGCGAATGGGCTCTACTACCTCCCCCTTTGGTGAATGCGGATGGGAAAAAATTTCCTTGTTTAGTAGAGGAGGGACGTGGCACCGACAAATGCTCCCTCCATCTTCATGGATACACGGAACGCGATGACGTTCGTGATACGTTTTCCTCCGGCTCAGCACTCGGTTTAATGCTAGCATTGGGCAATGTCGGTGATCAACTATCTGAGGAAGAGGAGCCAGATACATTCATGACTCAAGACGGAGGGGTGACTTGGAAATCAGTGAAGAAAGGTCGCTATATGTGGGAGTATGGAGATTCTGGCTCAGTGATTGTAATTGTGCCCAAATCCAAACCCACGAGGACCCTCTTCTACAGCACCGACGAGGGCGAAAGTTGGACAGAATATGCGTTTACAGGGGAGGAAGTTCTCGTTAGGGATATCACTACTGTCGATTCTGATAATTCCAGGAACTTCCTCCTCTGGACCCAAAATTCAGAGGATGATAAAGGACTCACCACAATCAACATCGACTTCAGTGGACTGTATGATAGAGAATGCACCTTGGAGCATGGTGACTTTTATCTTTGGCAACCAAGGCACCCTTTCCAAAACGATAACTGCATTTTTGGCCATGTGGAAGAGTACCACAGAAAGAAAACGTCGGCTCAATGTTGGAATAATTGGCTCGAACCCCACATCCACAGTGTCGGAAGGAATTGCAGCTGCACTAGAGGTGACTATGAATGGTGAGTACTTCTGGAAGAAAATTACCTATATTCTTTTCTAGATATGACTAGCTAATTCAAAGTAGTGACTATAACTATGAGCGACAAAGTGATGGCAGCTGTGCTCTTGTTCCCGGGCTTGAAAAACAAGATGCAAGTGCATATTGTAAGGAAAACCCGGATGCCATCGAGTACTGGGAAAAGACAGGATACCGACGCATTCCCCAGACAACCTGCGAGGGCGGACAGGTTTTGGATCGTATTGTTTCAAAGCCTTGCCCCGGTAAGCAGGAGGAATACGACAGAAAACATGGAATCAGCGGCGTTGGACTCTTCTTTGCGATTGTTACGCCAATTGCGGCGGCGAGTGCTGTTGGCTACTATGTCTATACCAGGTGGGATGGCAAATTTGGCCAGATTCGTCTCGGAGAAAACGTAGGCGCTTCTCAAGGCCTCTTATCGCGGGATTCATTATTCATCACGGTTCCGATTGCAGTAATTGCAGGTGTTGTGGCGGTAGCAAAGGCTGTCCCGCTCCTAGCTATGAGCCTCTGGCGGAGTGCAGATGGCTATATGAGCCTTGGACGTGGGAGAAATTATTCAAGGCCGTACGCATCTCGAGGTGCCTTTGCCGCTCGACGAGGAGACTACAGCAGTGTTGTTGACGACGAGGATGAGCTTCTTGGCGTTGAAGACCCTGAAATAGATGAGGAAGATGAAATTTAGTGGGTTTGTCTAGCTTGATCTCAGTCCTGGATTTCTCGGCTTACGTTATGAGAACATTGTATTTTCTATATAATTATTTCGTGCAAGGTGAATCGCCTAGTACTTGGTCCTTTCCATCCTTTTCATTGCTCCAAATATTGAACTATTCTACTCATCGACAAAAATTAGAGGGGTAGAAGCCAGCCACCCGGAGAAAAATTATACTGTAGCCTAGAAATAATCGTCATGTTTTTGCAATGAGTTGGGCTAGAGCTAATTTTTTCTACATGCTTTCGATGTGAAATATTCATAGATGGCATGCCTTCGCAGATTAGGTCTGGAGATAGCGTTGATAGAGGCAGGTCCATACGGGTTCATGCAAGGCGAGCACAGCTGTGCCAGTCTATCCTTATTTCTCTCCAGGAAAATCTCTGGGCCCGAAAGAGTTAGGGAGTAACTATTGAGCTAGGTTAGTAGGTGCCGAAGTTTATTTGGGAGATGTGTTGAAATGCGTTGGAAGCTAAGCAAGAAATCGAAAAGGAGGGGAAAATACCTCGCCCATTGTCTTGATAGTATAGTTCATTTCACCATCGTACATGTAAATGGGAAATGATGGAGTCGTAAATTCACTCATGCTTAAACGAAGAGCTACCTGTCAGCCACGAAGCTGGGTTCATCTCAAAATTCATCAGGCAGCTAGAAAGCCAGGAGAGAGCCCAGCAAGGGGAGCAGGCCGGAAGTAGCAGAGCCCAACTGATACATACAATTGTCTACACATGCCACATGGCGAAGCTGGATGGGTTGTATCAGTTGCAACGGCAATTGCCTTGAAGTTTTGTTGACCAGCTATCTATTGGATCATTAGCAAAACATCATGATATTGTGTTCCTTTGGGCCTGGCATCTAGATAAAATGGACAACATTCAAGGCAGAGGATGACTAATAAGGAGGATTCTGTAACCTACAATTGCTGTTCCAAAAGCAACCCTCTCGGCACAGGTTCCAACTGGATATGAGGCATTTTCAACATTGGCCCCAACAAAGTACTCACCCGACTGGGTAAGCAAACAAGCTCCCACGCGGAACTTGGAGTAAGGGCCTATCGAAACTTTTAGTAGAATAAAAATAAAGGGGAATTAAAAAAAACCAGCCCAGGATCAAGAAATGAGATTTGGGGGTTGGGGGAAGACCAAGGATCCCCGCGTGGCAGGGCGCCCTTACAATATGCTTTAGCTTTGGCGGCGCTGGCCTTTGACGATAAGGTTTCCAGCTCTTGTGAAGTCAGTGTGGGCGAAGGGGCGGCCATGCTTTGATCCAGTGCTTGCTTTTATCCCCAAGGCGTCCGAGAAAAGTGTTTGTAGTGAGAAGGGAAAGTTGGTAGATAGTGGAAGGGTTATGGTCGGCCTGCTCTGACCTACACAAGCGGGTGCTCGGACAAGGAATCCCGCATGGTTGCATTGGGGAATCTATGCGCGATAAATTCAAAATTGCTCAACCCCACTAGCTTATGGTTATGGTTCTACCTAGGTAAATTTCGAAGCCACGTAAAGGATGCGCCATTTAATATCCCCAATAGATCTATCTAGCACTCTATGTAAATAAATGACTCCGGCTGGGGCTGACGGAGGGGAGAAACGGATGGTAAGGGGCTCAGGGCTAAATTTGGTGAATGCTATGGGAAATAAGCAAGAAAAAAAATTAAATGAAATCGAACCAAGACCGGAATAGGAAGGATAAGTCCCTATTTACATGCAGGCAGGCTTTTTATTCGGGCAGACCAATGCCAGATTGGTTCAACAAATCAGAAGGGCGTAGGAATCTAGATCTAGGAAAGCCATAGGTATCATTAGAGAAGGAAGGCAACAAAGAAAACACAGAGTACCGAGGGGAACAGAATAAAGAAGACTCTAAGTGCAAAAAGTCTGTTCATGCAAAATAAGTTCGTAAACCTTCATAAACTGTAAAAATGAAAGCCGAACTTGGTGCAGAGCGTGCACAGGTAATACCACAGCCTCGATACAGGGCTCTTATCCCTTGTTGCCGCCACATAGACTTGCCGACGCTCCAGAATGTCTGTCGCTGGCCCTTGTATGAGGCATGCCCAACATCCTCGGTTTGCAGTCGTGATTTGATTGTATCAGCGGGATAGAACAGAAAATTATAACTGATACCGGCCGCCGCGCCCGCGATCATCTGTTGATGAAGAGGAAGCGCTGCCGAGGAAGAATTAGGCGAGCCCGTTGGAGAGGGCGATGCCTGGTATGTCCGGAAGAGTACGGCTACTCCCTCGTAACCCCCAAACCAAGCAGCACCCCCGCCGGTTTCCCGGATCAGGGTTCCCATCTGCCCCCGCCAGAAACCTAATATACCGTCTTGACGAAATACAGAGGCAATGAGATTCAATGGCCCGGGTGCTTTCACGCCAGGAATTTCGGAAGGAACTTGCATCTTGCATTTGATAAGCTCGATCGGGGTCAGGGCTAGCGAAGTAACGGACCCAGACAATGCACCGCTAAGTAGCAATGCAGAGTAAGGTAAGGGTTCTGTGGGGGAGTAAACTGTGGCTTTCAGTAAGTCCTGAACCACGCGATAGCTGAAAAATAGACAGCTATTTTCCACGGCTGCGCCCGCCATGGGGGCACTGATTCCTCGATAAAGTCCCCGAAGGCCATCCGCTTGGAATGACTGACGGAAGCAATCTAGCGGTCCATTGTAGCGGAGAGGTAAATGATCTGGTTGTGACTGAAGTCGTACTTTGACGGTGTCAAAAGGATACTCGATGATTTTGCCCACCATTCCTGCGGTCTAGGGGGGGAAGAGTTAGTACAAGATGGCCTATAAAAACAGGTACAGGTAGTAAAAATCATCAACTCACGGATCCAAATGCTAAATCTTTGAAGGCAGCCAAGCCTTGACTAGGTGGAAGTGTAGGGAGTTCCATCGGTATTTCATTGTTAATTGTTAATGCAGTTTCCGTGGCCGCCATAGATGGAAAGGTACTATGCGCCGCTAGCTTCGTAGTAGGAGACGGGAAAAACGAAGTGTCGTAGAGATCAGAATGGGAAAGACGATTTATAGCTTCAAAGGAGTGTCATCGTATGGGGCAAACAGAGAATTTAAAGCACAGCTCGTTGTGACAGGTGAGGGGCGGTGTACCAACGAGGGGTTTTAGTGTGCCCAATCCACGCGCGGTATAGTCAATACTCAGGGAGCATTGCTTGCAGGCTGCAAGCCCAAGAGGCCAGAGAGCGGGATATTATTGACTGCAGTGGGGGGATGGGGGCGTACTTCGTGGTGGTTCGTTGCGAGAGTAATTTCAGCGAAGAAACCCGAAAGAATCCTCGTTGGCGCATGGAATCAGTCGCCATGTGTGGGGCCGGGTCACAACTTCTGCCGAGATCCGCTTATCTGATCGGTCTAAGATAACTTTTTCCTCAAAAATTCCGACCATGCAGACACAAGAAAATTATTGTCGTGTTTCTCGACCTCTGTTCATCCAACAAACGCCTCTTTCCCCCCCCCATTCTCTCCATCTTCCTTCAGGTGCTCATTACCACGTGTTTCCCTCAACCCAAGTTCCTCCACCACAATGGTGCAATCCATCCGGAAAAACGGTAAGGAGCTAATACCCCACTTTTTTTTTTTAATTTTTTTCCCACCATTTTTCTCTTGCTAATCTTTCCGGCCCCTGTTTCGGACCCGCAGGGAAAAACTGGCATGACAACAAAAAGCCATTCCGCCCTTCGAGGGGCTTAACCTCCTACGCGAAAAGGTTAGAGGCACGTAAGCAACAAGAGGCCGTCAAGGAGCATGAGAAAGAGTTGAAAGAGGACAAGGAAGCCGAACGCCAGGTGAATTCAGGATCACCGAATATATCCCAGTCGCGCTGGAGTGTACTAATAGTTTTTTTGTTTAGGCACATATTCAGAGGATCAAGGATCGTCGAGCCGCCAAGGAGGAGAAAGAGCGGTACGAAAAGATGGCCGAAAAAATGCACCACAAACGAGTCGAGCGACTAAAGAGGAGAGAAAAACGGAACAAACTACTCAACTCGTAATCGCTCTTCTTCTTATAGTTTCTGTCTAATCACTGGTTATATTGTCATCGCTTGATATACATCTTTGCTCTCGTCTGAAAGATTAGTTTACAATCATTGAGAAGGCGTCTTGGCGACTTGGGAGTTATTCGGTTCAGGGGTTTAGTCCCCTCTCAGAAAGACATCTCTTTATGGTTCTTTTCCTCTTTTCGGAATTTTTTGGGTTCTCTATATCCAGGTTTAGGTCGCATGAACAAGCCGGATGTTTCTAAAGCACCAAGCATCATTACCCTGTATCAAATTGCCTGACAATGTCTAAGTACAGCTCCTCCGACAACCATGGCCGTGACCTAAAGACCTTGTCCTCCATGTAGCCTTTCTAATTCTGCTGCATGCCTTGATTTCATAGATCCATACCTAGCCTACTAAAAACCCATCTAATGTACATCCATGTCAGCAATCACCATATCAATGAGATCATAAGGTCTTGATTTGGGGCAAGTGTGTATTCGGGCGCGCTTTACATTTGATTAAACTGCAGGCTTTCGCTATATGTTTCTCTAGAATTCTACTAAAAGATGCACAAATAAAGTAAACACACCAGGCTTCTTATATTAAGAGGTAGAGCATAAGGCGAAGCACCATTGAAACAGTGCTATGAATTTGGCTGGTACGAACTTAGCCAAAGTAGTTAAGTGTTGCAAAGCGCTATATGCGATCAAAACGTATCAGAGAGAGCCTGCGGCTCAGAAAATGCTGCCGGCCCAGGAAAACAACCAGTCAATGTAAGACACGTATATTGGCCATCGGAATATCTCTTGGGGAAATTAGAATTTTGCCTATTATATGAGTTCCGGAATTTCACTCATGATAAAGACAACTCATATGAGTATCCATTTGGAAGGATATCAAGATGATCACCATTTGCTTTAAGCTAAGTCTGGAACTGGAGTTCATTATCCTTTTTCGGCTCAGTGCTCTAGGACACACTAAAAGGTGCTAGTCACCTCATGGAAGAAATCTTGTCAACTGATCAGGAGCATGTCTTAGTCATAATTCAGTCTTTATTCCCATGATTTGGGATCTAAGGCCGAACGATCGCAGTACATCGTATGGAGCCCCCATTCAAACCACAACATATCGAACCCCCCTCACCTCCCCTCAACCATGGGTTTAACACCGCCCCCCAGAGTCTACCGACTTCCCCACAGCGTTCCAAACTGAGACGGCCGCTCATGGCACATGTAGGCGGTGAGCATGCCTAGGCATTCAGTATACAGCCTCCTAGAATTCAGAGAAGAGAAGGAGACAACAATTCTTCCTTGTCGCTAACTTCATCAGTTTAGATCACAGCAAGACCAGACTGCGGCACAAGTTTCAACAAGCCAAGC
This sequence comes from Aspergillus diversus, assembly GCA_027569885.1. NCBI lineage: Eukaryota > Fungi > Ascomycota > Eurotiomycetes > Eurotiales > Aspergillaceae > Aspergillus > Aspergillus diversus. Next base: position 412,294 of record JAPDKZ010000016.1, read on the forward strand.
TCCGCAATGAGCTGTTGCCACTAAGAATGAATAACACAACTTACCGAGAGAGGGGAAACGATGATGATGGCCTGCTTCGACCATTTACGCATGAAACGGGTCGATCCCGCTGGGGGTCTGATTCTACTGCCATGGGAACCGGGAGCAGAAGCGGTAGCCTGTTTGATGGGATTGACAAAACCAAGCGATCGGGTTTAATAAAACCTCAGGAGATCCGCTCGATGGAGGATCTGCAACAAGTGAAGGATCAAAGGAATCAAGGGGAAGAGTAAGTCAATTGGCAAATTATTTATTCACTTTCTTTCTCTGGAGGATATTAACCCGGTTTTTGCGGCTGTAGATATTTGCGCTCGGCCCTTTCGATTATTGGGACACTCGCAACCGACATCACCCGCCGGCTCGACTACACATACTATGGACTTTTAGAGAAGATTGCTGCGCTTAATATAACGATCGCATCTTTCCATGAGCTATCTGAGTCTACGTCTAGGTTGTTCAGTGACTTTCAACGCGAAACATCGGGTCTGGAACAAGATGTTCGGAAGCAAACGAATGATTTTAAAGAATTTCGACCGCAGACCCGAAGAATAGAGGCTCTAGAAGAGCGTATGAGAATCGGGAAAACAAGGGCTGGGACACTCAGTAATAGGCTTGAGGAGATGCGACATGAAATCGAGCGGTGGGAGAGGAGGGAGGTGGAGTCTCAGAAACGCATAAACCAACGCCTGCGTGTTTTCTGGGGTATCATTACAGCTGGTATATGTGCTATTATGATTGCCACGGCCATCCAGCACCGGCAAATCCCAGTGCGCGTGGGCCCTGAAATACCGCCGAGAGCACCAGTGCTTCCAACCTCCTCAACGCGGACTCCCTTGCCAGAGAACGAAAGAGCCCCGGGGGTTGGAAGCCAGGTGCCTGCCAAGTATAGTCGCCCTCTTGAACCCTCTGATCATTCTTGGGACGAGAAGCACCAAGTTGTTATGCTGGCAGCCACATCAACCTCAACAAAAGAGGGTGCGATTCGAAGGCCGACGGACTATGACCCCTTGCAAATATTTGATGAGCTATGATAAATGAACCGATATGCCCCCTGACCCAGGAGAACAGCCACTTCTTTCATGGCAGGCCTTTCCAACCTTTTTCAACATTCAACATACTATCTTTGTATTTAGGTATTCAACCATGAAATGATTTTTTGTGAGTTTTGTATGCACTCATCGCAGGCCTTTCAAGGACTCGAGCCGTGTTTCCCCACGAATCAACCACTACCACTCCCCTTCTTCTTTTTGTCCTCAACAATCTCAATATTGGTCTCCGGGATCTCTTTCCCATAAAATTCCACCAGCCATTCCTTGATGTCCTCGCTCACATCACCCTGCACGGTAATTTCTTCAACCCCTGCGGCGGATTTTGTTACCGAGGAGCCAGTAGCAAACTTCTTTCCGAGCTCTTTCGCAAGTTTCTTGTTTTCCAGACCGTAGACTTCCAGACCCGTGATGACACTAACATGTTTGCGCTTGTTACGCTCGACACGTTTAATTATAATTTTAGAAGATGCCTTCCGTTCAGCATCGCGTGCTTCTGCCAGGGCAGCCTTTGCCTCCTTCTTTGCTGCATCCTTGGCCGCACGTTCCTGAACAGAAACCGAAAGAGTAGACAAGTTCGAACTAAGAGCATCTAGGAAATATCCCAGTCCAGTTAGATCCAATGCCCACAGGGAAACATGATGCAAATAGAAATCAAAAGACCAAAAAAATCACCTTCAGTATATAGACGTTGATATAGACCGGGATGGCTATCTTTCAACCAATCTTGACATTTTTTCGCTGTCCCACCGAATTCACAATACTGTATTTATATCCCACGTCAACAATGGACCGTTTAAACCTTTTTCTCCCCCCCACCATGTCTGGCGGGGATAGATAGATGACGATGTGAAGTTCGAGCGGGAACAGGGCTATTACTGACGATAGGAGCATACCTCTGGCGGTAATGTGCAGACTGTTTATGGGCCGAAAAAAGAGAAACAAGTCAGCCCTACCTGTTTTGAGTGGAATCATCGCTCGGGAACGAAGGACGATAGCTTTACCTCCACAGTACGTGATGTGTCGAGCGAGGGATTCCGCGGGAGCTGTCGCAACTTCGGCCATGATTGTTTTGTTTTCTTTTTCTGTATTTCGAAATATATATGTTTTTTTCATGTAATTAGTGTGGGATGGAATGGTATGGTTTAAAATTGATTCGGGACTTACGCAAAGGTATTGCGCAGAATTGAATGATTCAATAACGCCTTTTAAGGAACAATGGCGCGGGGTTGTACATCAAATAAAGCACTAACCGTTTACGGGACAAATATATCATGTGACCTATATAGTGAGCAACTTTTTAGATGGACAGAGCACTGAAGAGGAGTCCCCTACTGTTGGATGTGCTGAAAATAGTAGCCTAGGAGCATATAATACTTACCCAGATAGTTTGAATCCATCGTGGTTGCATCTGTACAGCTTGGTTGATTTTTTTTAGTCTCTACCTTGGTCCTGTTGCGAGAAAAGGGCGAGCGGGAAATATATAATTCTACACCGAGTTAGCCATAACTATGAAGGATGAAGAACAATACAATGATAAATCTGATCATTTTTTTGGTGACAAAAAAATTTACCTGATTAACTTGAGGTGAGCTAGCCATTCAGAGTAGTAATGTTAGGGACGCCGGCGGGCTTTGGCTCCCCAGCAACTCTCAACGATATTCTGTGCGTGATTAATGAACCTTCGAGGCTGGTTTGAATCCCAAAAGACAAACGAGAACATAGATAAAGTAGGGAGGGTTGTAAAAATACTGCAATTTAAACCCTGTCCCTGTTTTAGATCAGACTTAGGACATCGTGATAAATGTTGAGTATCTCCGTTTACATTGAAACTTCTAAAACTGGTTGATAACTATTATTATTGTGTTGGCATCAACCCAAATGAAAGAAAGATCAAGGAAGCTCCGGATACCTCCGCCAGCCTATGATACTTGAGCAATTTCCTTCACCGTGCGCATGTGTTTCAAATCACTCTAGATGGCCTTCGCAGCGTTCCGTGAGGATTCGGGTTACAACCTGTTATGACTCCCACGGTCCTGCCAGCTTCCCGGGAAGTCCCCGATCGCCCTCTCCAAGATGACCAGGGTGGCTACTGATCGTTGATAACCAAGTGTCCCTTCGTTGATCTAGTCACCAATCAAAGGCTATCAAGACCATCAATATTGGCCAGGATGTGAGCCTCGCAGGCGCGCGAGAGCACGGACACTGAGCTAGGAGAAGCCACAAGTGGTTTTCCCGGTTACTCTGTTCACCTTCAGCGAGTCGATGACGAGATGAACGGGAATATCGAGCGAGGGAAAAAAAAGATTTTGCAAAAAAAGATAAGAAGGCATCTTTTTTGGATGCATGTAAAATAATCTGTCTAGCCATTAATAGACAGACGATGTGAATACATCTGATTGCCCCGATAAAGATGCAGGGCTAAACCCGGTTTCAGCAGCAACTACGATATGAACTAGGCTCAGCTATATGGATATGTCATGAAAAAGTATCTCAATTTATTGAATTTCGGTGTTGGAAGGGATTTGATACTTTAACGGCTCTATGAATAGACAGACTCCTCAAATTTACTCCCCAGTGCCTCTAGGATCATGGACCATTTTCGCCATCCAGGAATGGGACAGGGGTGTTAGACCTCGAAGTCTAGAACTTGGGATTAAGCGCGGGAAAGGATCCAGATAGGTGGAGGGTATCATTGGTTGAGAGGGGAAGATAGGTTCTTTTGTTACTTGCAGAGAGTAAGACAACATGGATGGAGTTCATTTTCTTCCACGATAGGTTATAGCCCCTGTAAGGAGGTATACGTACCTTGTACCCACCGTCAATTATCTGACATGCATGTAGCCCCCTCTCCACCAGAGCACCTTGAAATCTAAGGAATTGCTCCTTGGAAAAAAAAATTGGGAAGAGAATTGCCCTGGGATTTACTAACACTGACGATCATACCGGCCGTTGAACTAAGGCACGAAGAGTATAGTATGGTAGTGTCCAGATAAACCTTGCGCGATAGGCATTGCTATCAGTGGGCCTGGGATAATATCAGTGCGCTCAGATCTCCTCCTAGCTGTGGAAGGATATCCTCCAATGCAATAGCATTTGATACGCACGAGTCACCCGGAAGGCATCTCCAATCCGGATATATCACACAAGCGCTATAGTTAACTAATTCTTCTTATGTAAATAGGAGCCTAGGTCGAGAAGCTCAATTACTGACCTGAGAAACGTGCGGAAGGCAGCTTCCGGTATGGATTAGAGAAGCATGCGCGCTGGACAACCCAAGACAAAAAATTAAGGGCGTTGGCGCTTTTTTAATCACAGCCTTTAATAGAACCGTGAATTCGTGGATGTATTTTTATGGTCAATCCAACTCTCAAAGAAGTCCACCCAGAACGGATGCAAAACCACCATTTCTCCGATTGTTATTGTATAATTGTATAAATATTTGGCTCCACGAGCTTCCAGTATGCACTAAACCCTGCATGATGATGTGGAACACAACGCCCGTGCATGGGGAGTGGAGGAGGAAGGCACTGGAGCCAAGAGGACGACTGTTATTGTCAATTAAATCAATCTCCGGGTATGGAAGGAGGGAGACGTGAATCACCACAGGAGACCCTACCGGGCTATTCCGGGGAATCGCACGGAAGCACGTCCCTAACTTCGAGAAAAAGCTTTTGAGTAATGATGATGGACTGATGCTCCCGATAATTACCGATCCAGGGGCGTGATAATGGCTAATTTTATTATTGTATTTGCCGCCGCCAGTTTGATACCAGCGGGACCTAAGCAACCTTGTCGTAAGATTATGTTGATGAAGGAGTGGACCCTGTGGGTGCCCTTGAAGGTGTCCGATAGAATAATGGTTACAACGAAGAGCGAAAGATCTGGACTCGGGTCGAACTGCCCGTGCGGAGACCCAGAGGAAGAGGGGAAGATGGCTTGAGGGAAAAGCAAAGGACAAAACAAGGAATTCAAGTGATACGAGAGGGGGAAAAAACTTAATCCCCTGTCTGTTCCCCAGAGCAGAACTAAGGAAATATATGAGGTGATAATAATTATGATGACTTCGAAGAAAGCTGGTAGTGCTTCCAGCTCTCAGGTTGATTTGCAGTGCAGGGAGCGACAAAAATAATATGGTATCTTCATGGCATCATGCTCCCGTCAGAGCTGTCAGTCTGACTACGAGAATCGAGTGGCACCCTAGCAAATCAGAAGAGATGGAGGTTTCGCCATGAGAGCACAGGGCTCTCGATCGTCGCGTAGTCATGCTGGACTAGGTTGACTCCTCCAAGCCAACAGCCAAGTTGGTGCTGGGTCTGGACGTGACCCACTGGATGCACGAAGCAAGAAGTTCCCATCATGTCAGCCAACCACTGCTCCAGTCGGAGCCGCTATCTTTCTCCATCCGACACCGTCATCATTAAATAGCCAAATACTTTCTTAGTTGCCGAACTAGTGGCAACACCTTGTGGTGCCCCTAGTACCTCCTCAACGTCCTTCCCTATCCACTTCGCTCCTCGACGGTCTGACAACCGACATACATCGACCATCATATTTGTTCCATCGTCCAATCTTTCTCCTCCGCCCCTCTGTTGGATGGGCTTTGGTACCTGCGACTTGCACACCTAGGTCGGGGAATATCGCCAAGGTTGACAGGGTATCTATCGTCCTGTTATCGCACCCTGTCTTCATCGCATCCGCCGCTACAATCAATTTGTTTGGGCTGTTCCAAGCCGACCTTTATTTATTATTATTTTCATTGTCATTCTATATACTATTACCGAAAAAGACGATTTGTGCCATCTCCACTTGCCACTCTGCTTGGTCCTGCATATAATGCGTCGTCCTCTGCTCGATGCCCTGCGATTTTGGCACAGAATTTCCTGGTTCCAACCCCTTGTGCAACTGAGTAACTCCACGAGCCTAGTCTGAGGCTTCTCAACTTGTAGGGAGAAACTTATTCCATCGCATTGGATTTTTTTCTGGCCAAATTGCAATCACTGCCTTCTCCACTGGGCGCCGAACTCAGGAAATGACCTTGAAGCTTTGCCTCGAACACCGGGAATATTATATGCCGTTTCCCGCATCTGGCACCACTTTTTAGAAAAATATCCTATCTTTGGTCGCCTTGCAAGAATACCGCGGACACCATTCGTTGCTCAAACCCTTGATATCCCGTGCTTCCGGGTGCTTTGCCATATATGACATTCGCTCTCTAGCTACCATGACCACTCTGGTATCCCAATCAATAGAGAGCCGTTCGCGCTTTTCCTCTGATCCCCTGCGCTGTCCTAGCGCCCAGCGATATTTCTTGGATGACCCTGACGTTGTTATGACTAAGCCTCGGAGTGCTCACCATTATTCCTCAAAAGATTACCCCAGTCCTGTCAATTCATCAGCTCTTTCGATCCCACCTTCCCCGGATTATACACACCCTACTGCAGATCAACTTCCTCCCACCCCCCCGGCTACCCTTCGCTCAATATCTTTCAATAAGTCCGACGATCTAACCGACGGGAGCTTATTATTACCAACATATGATAACGATTATTTCGGAAAGGAGTCGAGACCTTTGAGTGAGAATTCTCTAGATTCACCTATCGACTTTCAGCGCTCGGGCCCGCAAACTCCTGCTGTTGATGACAGTTCAGTTGAGGAGGAGCCATCACGACATGTCGATTACCTATCGCATGAATGGAGGGAGGAGGATATTTGGACGTCATGGCGCTATGTGGCTATTCGGAGGGGGGCCTACGATAACGGCGTTAGACTCGAGAATGCATCGTGGAGAACATGGGCTAAGGTTAAGTTCAACCTCGGCACAGTTTCTCCAGATGCGCTCAATTGGTCAGTTTTGCTTCCGCACAAATTTTAGGATGCGCTCTGTCTGTTCTGTATCGTTAAGAACTGCTTAGTCTGACAATCCCTACAGGTTGAAAGATTGTGACGTGACATGGTTGTATGGGCCCCTGAAAACCTACAGCGCACGGGAAAATACCTTGAATGTCTCTCCTCCCCCGAGTTGTGAAACACCATATCTCTATCTTGACCGGAAGTCGATTCTGAAAAAGAGGACTGCTTCTGAGACTATTCTACAACGTTCTTTATCACAGCATACTCTTCTACAGCATGCGGGGGCTATTCTCCAAGCGCAAAAGGCCGAGAATCATCGCAATCGTCCTCCATTTCCGAGTTATCGGCGTGACCTTGGCATAATGTCCAACCGGTCGTATTCTCATTCTACCGAGACTACCTTTGGTGGCACAGCAACCAACACCTCGCCTTCTGGCCTTGGCTCGCCTGGTGAAAAGCGTCACATCCATTTTAACAATGAAGTGGTACAGTGTATTGCCGTAGAGGCAAAGGACGAGGATGATGAGTGGCCTGGGTTTTCTGGGGACGAGTCCTCCTCTGACGATGGGGTGATGATGAAGCAGTTTTCCACAGAGCCCTCGAATAGTGGAAGAAGCACACCCCGAGGCAGTTTTAGTGGCGAAAATAAAACCATTGCTCCACTTCCTCCCACTACCCTAAAATATCGCGGCGACACTCCTGAGCCCCCCACTGGCTCGATAATCGGTTGTTGGTCTGGTTATCTTTCGCCTTCACCGTCTGTGGGAACCGCCCGACTGCCTGAACCGCCGTCATCAGATTTTTTGCTGGATGAGGATTCCAATCCCGTAAGATATGAATGGACTCAGAGCCAATGTGCAGAAAATCAAAACCGGCCTTGGTTTGTAAATCCTGAAGAGGATGAAGACCTCGACGAACATTTCCATCTAGCACCATTGGGAATGTTCACCTCCTACGACGAGGGGGAATCATCCAACATCGGTATTTTCGACAGAGTGGTTGATACCGTCAACACGGCGCGGGATATTGCCCACGTTATATGGAATGTTGGCTGGCGGCGATAACGAGTTTACGATTTATATTACACACCCTGCAATTAATAATCGGACATGCATATCCTATACTTCAAAAGGCTGTCTTCCCTTTGGTTAGGAACCGGTATATCCTTTGATGCATAACTCTGGCGTTATGGGGTGTTTTGTCCTTCTTGGTTTTTATGGTGGGATCTATCCTGATCCTGTCTTCGGCGTTTGGAGTACGCAAATTAAAACATCGACGGCATTTAGCATAAATTCTGAAATTGGATTGGGAGGTGTCGACCGGTCTTTTCGGATTGGTTGTCCACGCCCGACCCGTTTCTGGGAAGGAGTATGTTTTCCTTAGCTTTAATAACAGCAGATGATGAAGAATAAATATATAACGACTTATTTTGGTTATATTTTCTAATTCCAGATCACGGGAGTCCTTGCCCCTTCTTCCTATTAACCTAATTCGCCCGATCGGAATGAGGAAGCTTATGATATAGGGATATAGTAATTAGTACTTCGCAGTCAGGTAGTACTAGTAGTACCACTTAAGGAAAAATTTGGTAACAAGGTCTAATTTTAGGATATTGTTGGTAGACATGAATGCATTTTCAAATCGATGGTTGCTAAGCTACCATGCCTTCCTACAAAGATGCATATATACCTTTTTCTTTTTCTTTTTTTTTCTTTCACATTTTTCCTTCTAAAACACTCATCAGGGCCAAGAACTCTTCATTAACTTCAACTCTCACCACTGGGTATCACAAAGAAGAATAGAAAACCAAGGAAAATCAATATATAAATGTAGATGCGATATAGCATGAGAGAACAGACTGTGTTAGATACTCCATAATAATGCTTGGGATCCGGGTTGTGGCCTGGTTAATAAAATATTATGATTTCATTCACTCATATTTAGAAAGGGCAAGACACCTTGCCCCTGGAAGGAGAAATTTGAGGTTTGGGATGTATAGCGGCGGTTTCGCAGGCTGTAAATATCAACTCTGCATTGCCTCCTCTGCTGAGTCCTGGAAGGTTTCTGGGAAAAAGCCCGGTGGAGGCCAAATATCTGCAATCGATGGTGGGTGAACCAAGGGCTGCGATCCTGCAAGACGGTCTGGGTCGTGGCAGAATGCTTGAAAGGTGCTGTCATCTATGAACCCAAAGTCCTTGAGTCCTGCTTCGCGATTTGTGGTCCATTCCGTGGTATCAAGATAAGCAAGATCTTTGAAGATGGCGTCGATATTGCTATTTGGTATATGGCGTTCTGAAAGGTTTGAATTACCAGTATTTAGGTTCAAGTTATCTCCCGAAGATATAGAGCGATCGTTAGTTGCAGAGGTTCTCGATATCATCGTGTTTGACACCGAAGAGTCCGGAGTTGGGGGATGCGGATGAGGAACTGGGGGAAGCATGGCATCCAGATCGCTTGCTGGATCCGATTTATCCATAATGTTTGCTAATCCTTCCACTTGCGGCTGGAAGGAAACGTCCATCATAGTAGAATCGGCATTCTCCATCGTTGTATCTTTAGGTGTCATATATTGGCCGTCAACTGGAATGGTGATACCGAGGATAGAGGATGTGTAGTCGGAATCCACCATATCCACCGGGTTTCTTCTCGTCTGCGACGGAATGGAAAGTTCTCCACTGAAACCTCGCGTATCTGTTGCAGCGACAGAGATGGCATCAGTTGAGAAAACGTTGCTAGAAGGATGGCTCATTCCCCTTGGTGCACTCTCTGTATCAGAACCACGGAAAGACGGTGACCTGGGCAGCTCCTTTGAGCGATACCATTGTTCGATACTGGTAGTCAACTTGCGATAGACGGGCCAATTTGAGCCAAGCTCTGTTGTCCGTTGAAGCAGAGCTTCCGCCCAACGCCCAAAAGGGAACATATCGGATTCGATTTTGTTGCGGAGAGTAAACGCCTGTTCAGCTATAGTACGCAGGGAGAACTCAAATATAGGTGGTAACCCGCACGTCTGGAAGTTGTCTAGATGTTGAGATACCATTGGAAGCGCTCGATAAAGAAGTTTCTTTGCACCTTCGGTTGCAGGTCGCTGAGAGCGATGTAAACCAAGTTCCTGCGGTGCAATTCGCAGGTAGAGCCATAACAGGGTGGCGATGTAGGTTAGACCAAGATAACTCTGGTGCGGGAGTAGGGCCGAATGGCGCTCAGGATAGATACTTTCAGGGCCAATCAACCTACATCCAAGAGGTAGACGGTCATCCCACTGCTTGAGCTCTAGAACCAACTGTTGTGCAAACACATGTGCGTTAGGGCCTGAAATGGAATCTCGAGCGATTTTATTCAGCACGCTGGCTAACTCAACTAGTCGATTAAAGCAGCTGAGGGCGAGGAGAGGGCCGCGACGCGGGGGATTCTTTCCTTGGGAAGCGTTTGTGGGTGGCAGTACATCTGCCCAGGAATTCCATTCTTCTAGCCCGTCTTCTTCCAGTAGCCCGACGGTGGCCAAGTCTCGAGGATGCATGCTGGGCCGCCGGCCCATTCGGAAGGATAACAAAGAATCGATTACAAAACAACCAAGGAAGGCAGCTTTACCTTGCCTCAGTTCTTCAGACCTTCGGGCATCCATAAAGGCACTGATATCCAAGGAGATAGCCATGCGAACTGCTTGACCACTCAGCATCCACGCAGCTGTCCAGTCTTCTAGACCAATGTTTACCAACGTCAATAGTAGAAGAGCCTGTACGTGCCCCAGTTCGTAACGGTCAGTCTCCGCTGGAATCAGACTTCGGGCTACAGTATAATATTCTTTCGTTTTTGCGAGTGGTTGCCCGTCCTGAAGACGGCCCGGAGAAAGCGATAGGGTATAGCTAAGGAGTGCCCAGAGAGCGGCATGATCGCCGGACCCCGGAGACAGCTTCGCCATAGATAGCGGGGCGTTTGCGTAGAGATAGGATGCCCGAAGGATGTTATGTTTAGCGACGATCGGAAACCAAGAGTGGGTGGTGGCGAAATACGTATCGAGCAATTGAGATGTTTGCGGGGGCAACTGTAGCAATTGATTGCCATTCGTGGAGTGAGATGTAGGTCGGGTGTCTGTGGAGAGTGAAAGCCGAGTTCTTTTTATACGAGGGGAAGGAGTAGCCTCGACAACACGCGGGGCATCGTGTGATAAAGGAGTTGAGCTGCGGTCAATGCGGAAACCCCATTCACTACCATCGCTAGAGATGTGGTCACTCTCGTCCCGGGAGCGCTTGCTAGAGCCATGTGTCGATGAATCTGCGGAGCTCGATAGCATCTTTTCTAGCGTACCAAAGAGGCGACTCGTTTTCCAAGACTCGTGTAGGGTCTCCGAAGCACCGTCGTCTGACCAGAGAGTCATGATTCTCTTTTTTCGACCAGCCGATTCAGGAGTGGTCCCCAGCAGAGAGAGCATTGTGTCCTCAAAGCCGTCTATGTTACAAATTGCTAGGGCCCAAAGCTTCTCCAGGCCCCGGACATACCCCTCAGGCAATCCGCGTTTTTTGGCGTGGGGATCGTAGGAACAAGTTTGGCCAGAGGCCTGACAGGCGGAGCAAGAGGGGCGAAGGCCATCACATTTGTCCTATTAATGACGATTGCCCAAGTTTAGAAAATATTCATTCGAGAGGTCGATATTTTAGAATTAAGAAGTTGTAGGAAGGGAGTCAGGTTGTGGCGGCAGGTTGAGATTAAGACCAGCTTACCTTCTTGCTTCTACACCTATCGCAGGCTCTCGACACCCTCTTGCGCCGAGGGGCCTTCGAATCAGAGCCCTCTTCCATTGAGGGATTAATTATAGGAGAAATAGCATGTCATGCAGATCAAAATAGCGAGGGGATGCGTCGTAAAGCACCGGCCGGCAGAGGAAGCGAAAATGTGGTACATATAAGCCGGCGATATCGAGACGAGCAGCGATATGTGAAGCCGAATGGGGGATCGCCTCGAATCTGGCCGATTAGGATTGCTTGAGAGGAGAAGGAAGGGAAATAAGGGGGGGCGCGCGCAGAGAAGGGTTGGGATTGAGACGCAAACGGAAATAATAGATGGAAGGCGAGAATTACGCAACAGAGCCAAAAGTGGCTGACAAGAGCATTTCAGCGCCTCTTCTCATTATTCGCCTTGACCTATCCAGATTCAAGAAGAGAATGGCTAGACCCATCCCGAGGCAAAGATAGCAAAATGAGAAGGGTAAGGGAAAGAGAACGGCTTGTCGACAAGGTCGGGGCAAAGGTCGGGATGTGGTTCAGTAACTCGCGGATGACATTCCGTCGGGATGATGGACCAGCAAAAACCCCACATCACCTCCCCACAATACAACTAGTAACGATGTGGGAGCGTTGTTGCACTTTCTGCATTTTTTTCATTGTGGATCCCATATCCTATATATTTTCCTTGCGCTCTATATTTCTCCCTGTTCTATTATGACTGGTATATGGCTATTTGTAGCGCGTTTAAGGCGCATGATCGTTTTCTTCCTTCTTCATGATTTTCTGGTTGATGTTCCGGGCATGTTTCCGAAGGCCCCAAGCCTGGGCCGATTGGTATCCGGTGGTGGGGTGGGGACAGCTATCCATGCTCGAGTCACAGCAGCGGTATAACTAGTTCCTCCTCCTGAGACGGAATTTAACAATAGCCTTCTCCATATTTCCTCCGAAGAGCGAATCACTAGCCCTGCAATTGATTTTTTGCCAGGTACAAATCGGCGCATTTCCAGGGGATTGTTCCGTCCAGCCTGAGGATCCTTCGAACTGCCGATAATCGGTGCTTCCCCACCAGCGGGACACCAATTGGGATATACTAATTGCTCCGACTCCTGTGTCCCTGAATACTCCTTAGCGAAAAATTCACCACCCCACCACTCCGTTATTATTAAGTTAGACCCGTCTAGAAGCGAATCATAAAAAGGGATGATACCCGAGGGAATCGGGCTAGGTTATTATTTGTTGGAGGTCACTTGCAAGTTGTAAGTTTGGGCCTTCATTCTCCGCGCCCCGAACTCCTCACTTTTGTTGGGTCGGATCACTGGACCATGCTGCCCGGAGTGGACCCGAGCCCCGGCATCCCGAGTCGGTAGTCTGATTGTCCAGATCTTGCCAAAAAAGATCACACGGTACTGGCTTTAGTTCAATATTTTTTACATTTCGTAGAATCGTAATACAGTGAGTAGTGGACGATCAAATACCATTCTACAGCCCCCACCCAAAGTTTATCAGGAAATCACGGTGTTATCTAAAACTTGGTGTTTAAAATCGAGCGAAAATGCATGTAAACCATCAGAGCCATGATTATACCGCACCATCGGTATCTAAAGGTCGTTGGGAAGGATGCGTATGTTCCTACCAGACCATGATCTGAGAATGAAATATAAGAACAATAATCGACAATGCTAATACCATTATTAATATTAATGGGATGGAACCAAATTCGTCGAAACAAAAAAAGGTCCGGTTAAGGACTTTGCCGGAATTAAGGCGGTGGAATGCGGCAGTTTGCGTCGGCCGGGGAAAAAGCTCTGGACAACGGCAAGCAGCAGAGAGATGCCAGTTCCAGCCTTGCCGCAAGCGAACAATTGGGAAATGTGGTTGCTATACCGCTTACTACCGCACGCCTGGGGTATGAATCGAAGTCGCCATTGTGATTACAACTACTGCCTTTTTTCTCCATCTTTCCCACGCCGCCTCTCCTCTTCCCATAGCTGTAGCCAACCTCGCAGCATGACAGTTGCGATCTGCCATCCCGATCACTTTCAACACTCACCAACCGCCACATTTCCTCCTCCTACTACCAACCCCGCTCCTCAGGGCATGGCCTTCCTGAATATGAACGATCGCACTTGACTAGAGTTTATTCGACTTATATAATCTATCCTCCTTTTTCCACAACACCTCGAGCCTTCCCTAGCAAGTACGTTATTTCAGAGAATAAATTTCCGGATTTTATCGGTGGGGATGCCTCACCTTGCAGGGCCCGAGGTGCACCGCAGGGTGGACCCGGATGCCTCGCTGGTCCTTGTTGGCATTCGGGGATGTGGGAAGCGATCCTTAGGTTTTGTTGCTGCCACGGCGCTCAAACGGCGCTTCATTACGGAAGATCATTATTTTAGAGAAGTGACAGGGCTCACCCGGCATGAGTATCTAAAACAGTTTGGGAGCCAGGAATTCCAGCAGCGCGATATTGAGGTGCTTAAGACGATGCTGGACAAGCACCGATGGCGGTGTGTTATTGAGTGCGGACTGGGAAGTCTGACTCGACCTGTGCAAGAACACCTCCGTCGTTATGCCGTGACCAACCCTGTTGTGTACATAGTTCGCGATGTGGACCGTATCCGAAGCTTGTTGGGCTCCGGGGATCAATCAGTCAGATTACTTTGCGAGGGCGACCCCTTACACCGAACGTGCTCTAACTTTGAGTATTATAATGTTGAGGACCGGTCCAGCATGTCCGCCCAAAACGATGAAGATACGCCGGATCGGAGATCTATCGGGTATTCATTCAAACTCAAAGAGGCCAAAGAGGATTTCACACGCTTCGTTCGGTTTGTTTCTGGCACAGATGCCGGGAATTCTGGCTATGATTCTCCCTTCGTTCTGCTGGAAACCCCCCCGGAGCTCCGGTCCTATACACATGCTATCTTCTTGCGATCCTCTGATCTTATTGAGGGTACAATTAACCTAGCCGAATTGGAGTCTGGTGGAGATGCTATTGAGCTCTGCATCGACCGTTGGAGCCCAGAAATGGCAATGGTAGTGAGCAAGCAAGTTTCATTACTCCGGAGAAATACGCACGTTCCGATTATCTTGTCAATCGAAAACACCGTACTAGGACCTACTAGTGGTGGGTCACCGTTGACCCCGGCGCATGACGTTTATTTTGATATTGTAGAGCATGGGCTGCGGCTAGCAGTGGAATATCTCACCGTGGATCTATGTCAAGATCGGGTTCAGATCAAAGAGGCTATTAGCAATAGGGGCATGACTAAAATAATTGGTCAGCGCATATTTGAACCGTCCTCTAATGTGTCATGGGATGATGAAGAGTGCTTTTCATTGTATCTTGACGCCGAGAAGCTAGGCTGCCAGCTGGTTCGCATCCTTCGTGTCGCCACCGAACGCGAAGATAATACCGCCGTTGCCAAGTTTACCAACAAGATCCATTCATTACCTGGAGAGCACCCCCCGATTATCGCCTTCAATATTGGCAGCCTTGGGCGTACGTCCCAAGTATTTAATTCAATCCTGACCTCCGTTACTCACCCAGCCATTGACGTTCCTCCACATAACGAGCGGGATCCGCAGATTACCTCTCGAGATGCGGTACAAGCTCTTTTCCAGAGTTACGTGCTGGATCCCTTGCAGTTCTACATACTTGGTGGGAGTGTCGCCTACAGTCTTTCACCTGTTATGTACAATGCTGCTTTCCGCCATTGTGGCATGAGCCACACCTACAGCATTCCTGAGAACCCTACCTTGGCAGCTTTGGACCGGCTGGGCCGGGACCCTTATTTTGGGGGAGCTAGCGTTGTTCAACCCTGGAGGGTGCAAGTTTCTAAGAATCTCGCGGCGAAAAGCCGTCATGCGGAAGCTATCGGAGCTATCAATACTATTATGCCCCTGCGGGCCCGTCCTGACGGAACTATGTTTCCTTTGCAGGAACAGGCTAGCCGTCGCAACCAGGCGGGCCCAGTGCTAGGGTGGTATGGCGAGAACACCGATTGGGTGGGCATCATGACATGTATAAATCGGAATCTTTCCCCACGGAATGCTATTAGTCCATTGAAGACGACAGGCCTTGTGATCGGGGCCGGTGGCATGGGTCGTGCCGCCGTCTACGCCATGCTGCGGTTGGGCTGTCGGAAGATCTACATTTACAATCGAACACTGTCAAGGGCTGCTGCCGTTGCTCGACATTTTAATTCTTGGGCCGCTTCCCAAGTAGGGGCTACGGAAGTGGTGCATGTACTCAAGTCAATGCAGGATGAATGGCCGTCAAATGAGTGTCCTCCATGCATGATTGCATCTTGTGTACCTGCAGATCCGGACGGCGATGCACCACCGGCGAACTTTGAGATGCCCATCCAGTGGTTAGGAAGTCCTACAGGTGGAGTAGTTTTAGAGGTGAGTGCTCCTGGAGTTGATTTTGATCGATGTGACTGACGAGTTGGTGGTAGTTTGCTTACAAGCCATTGGATACGCCACTGCTTCGCCAGATGCGCCGCATTCGGAGTGAAACAGGTAGTCCTTGGGTTTTGGTGGATGGCCTGGACAACGTATCGGAACAAGCCATTGCGCAGTTTGAGCTGTTGACCGGACGGAAAGCACCGCGGCGGTTGATGACCATGGAGGCACTCCGCAACTATGTGGGTGAGAACGGGCATTTTGATGAAAAAACGATGAAGGCACGTCTTGAGAGGGTTGAATAGCTCTTTGCTTTTAGTTGGTCCGCTAGTCGGCTTGTATATATCTCCTAGGCATGTATAGATAATGCGAAACATGAAACGAATATGATTTGCGATAATTTTACCTAACTCGTAAAACACTTGCCTTGACCGTGTAGAACTCTGGCGATGGTCTAGGTCCTCCTTTTGATGCGTTCCTGACTGGACTCGAATGAAGATCACGTGCGGGAAACCCGGTGTCCTGGTTGATGATGCACTGAGAAACATCGCATTATTAGTTACGACGTCCGGAACCCAGGACCCTAAAAATGGGCTCTTCGTTCCACGGGACTAAATCCAGTCGATCGAGACAGCCACAAGGGCCATGAATCCCCGTCCTCGCCGGGCCACTGATGCCTCCGAGCGCGATTTCTTCGACATCCCTGATGAACCCATTCTGGCCATCGCGAAACGACAGCTAAGGCGCATCCGGACCTGGGTTATCTTCGTCCTTTTCATCCTACTGATCCAGTACCTCCGACGACCGACACCAATTGTCCGCGTAAGACCGTCCCATATCAATTACGACCTCGTGGATTGGTCACGCCTCGCATACAGCCAATATGCTACCTCCAGTCCGTACCTCTGCAACGCTCTTCTTGTGTTCGATGCCCTGGAACGACACGGCAGCCGAGCGCAACGAGTGCTATTCTACCCGGAAGACTGGGATGTGATCGTGGCAGGGGAACGTGATCGGGATCGCCAGCTCCTCCGGATTGCAAAGGAGAAATACAATGCCCTCCTCATACCGATTGGTGTGGATGTTATAAAACCGGGTGCAGGTGTGTTTCCCTCTTGGTCCCTACTTTCCCCCGCTGTTATATTACGCTGGAAAAAAAAACACACATATTTACTAAGTTCTCGTCCCCTTCAACAGGACCCAGCGAACCATGGGATAAGAGCATCTCCAAACTTCTCGCCTTCGGTGAGATCGAATTCACGCGCGTCATCCATCTCGACTCCGACATTACCCTTTTCGATAACCTTGACGAACTGTTCTTCCTCCCGCCGACCAGAGTTGCCATGCCCCGGGCTTACTGGCAGCTCCCCGAGATAAAACAGCTCTCGTCATTACTCATCGTGATAGAGCCGTCGTACAGCGAATACTCCGCTCTCATGGAAGTAGCCCTGCCGGCCATGGATGAGAAAATTGAAGACAGTGGCAGCGGCCGCGGCCATCACAGATACGATATGGACCTTCTCAACGATCGATACGGGGACTCCGCCATGGTCCTTCCACATCGACAGTATGGATTGATTACGGGCGAGTTTAGGAAGGAAAACCATTCTGCGTTTCTGGGCAATGACTACGAAGAGTGGGATCCAGATAAGGTTCTCGCTGAGGCGAAATTCGTGCATTTCTCGGATTGGCCCCTGCCTAAGCCTTGGGTTATGTGGCCGCATAAAATGCTGGTGGGTATTCTACCGAAATGCAAAATCAACCCGGGTACGATCGGGGAGAAAGGCTGTCGGGATCGAGAGGTATGGATGGACATTTACGAAGATTTTAGGATAAGACGCAGGGTAGGCCATCTCCAACTTCCCCTACTTGCTCCTTTTTCTTCCTTTTCAGGTCTTAGAACACCAAGGAGTTTTGTTAACATTTTCGAGCAGGATGTATGCAAATTGCTTAGCTACCCTGCGCCGGACTGGTCGCCGACGGGAGAAGACGAGAAGGTGGACATAACTGGAAATAGCAAAGAATAAACTGTGATATCATGTTTGGGATGGACATATAGAGGCGTTCAGGGATTAGTGCCCTTTTTTTTTTTTTTTTTTTTTTTTCAATTTTGTCTTATCGTTTGATGAATCCTCGTTTTGTTCATGACGCGTATATACTCTAGAAAAGGCCTTTTTTATTATCTTCATGGAATCTGGATTATTTATCCAAACCCATTGGGTTTTCTCTGACCGCCGATATGCTTTGACTGAAGCTACAGATTGCACGAAGGAAGCTAAAAGTGCCATCGCAAGTATTGCATGAGGTACATAGGTACAAACCACAACGAGTAAGGGAACGATCCTTCGAGAATTTTGTTCCAATGCAACTCACGACTTTCTAAATAAGACCAGTCTGGATTCGTCACGCGTTCCTGAGTACAAGGTAGGGGCTGATTTAAGTTCACAGCAATCCAGCGAGATAAACATGCGTACCCCTCGGTCTGTCCGGCTCCACCCCTGGGGCTGTCGCGTATAAGAAAGAAGATAGCCACGTAGTGAGACCACAACTATGCTCGCTTTCTCCCTCCTACTTGATATTGACTGATTTCACAACCAATCACCGATGACAATCATCAATACGCGTCACGGATCATCCGTTGGGCGAAGCAAAGGAGTAGTAGCCTTGCTCTTGACGGTGTGCTCGATAGCCCTCGGGATGGTGCACACCGCAGATGAATTCACCTTTAGCTGCCTTCCATTGACGATTCAGCGTACCGATCCGATTGTTTCTCCTGGAGAGCTGGGCGCACATGTGCATGCCGTTGTAGGGGGGACAGCATTCCAGATGGCGATGGGGGTTAACACGGCGAAGAATGCGAAAGGGACAACATGTGGAGTGCAGATTGACAGGAGCAATTACTGGGTTCCTCAACTGTACCAGCGAAGGAAAGACGGAGCTTTTGATATGATTGAATTCCAAGGGAGTGTACGTGAATTCAACACCGCGGTGTCTCGATTTCCGCTCTAAAACCTGACCGACAAATAGGCGATCTATTACTTTAACAGAACATGCAATCATGTTGTGGGAGCAGCGACCTGCGACGAGGAGTCGTACCCACTAGCGCCGCCAGCTGGTCTGCGAATCTTTGCTGGGGATTCTGACCGCCGGTGAGAAGTTATGTGCAGCTTGGATTGTGATAAATTATGGCTGACGCAAGTCTAGAACCTATGATCCTTTAGATTTTGCACAGCGCGCAATTTCTCACATGTGCCTGAGGAAAGATGGATCATCGAGCGAGACAAAAAATCTTCCACGTCGCAGTTGTTCGAGGCTAAGATCGCAGGTATTCTTCCCTTCCTGCTGGGATGGAAGGAATTTTGATAGTCCGGATCATAGGAGTCATGTAAGGCGACCCTGAAATAATGTTGATTTCGGTTTAATAATGTTCATCTCTAGATGGCGTACCCTGCGATTGGAGACTATAATAAAGGCGTCTGCCCTGAGACCCATCCAGTCGCCATATATTCAATTTTTGTGGAGTTCTTTTTCAACACGGAGCCCTTCCCAGACCATAAAAATTGGATATATTCAAACGGCGATTCTACTGGACATGGTTTGCACGGTGACTTTGTCAACGGGTGGACTGACCAACTTGCTTTGCAAAAGGCGGTGGCGACATGTACAGGGAAAGATGGGGTGCACAGTTCTCGATGTTCAGTGTCAAAGGCTCAGAAACAGCCCATTGCTCCAGTGTCATCCCCGGTTGAGGTTCCTCCCCCAAAAGAAGAGGTCGGCCAGCACGGCCCCATTTTCAAGCTTCCCGGTCACAATTCAGTACCAGTACATGTAGTCTAGGTTGTTTTCCGGGTTATCCACGTTCAAGTTAGGTTGTATATATTGGATATGTCGTATAATCTGGATTGTTCGGCTGCGTGGTGTATATATCGCTGGGGACTTGGGTTGCATTGATAAAATTTTCGAGTATAATACGAGGCATATTTCGTCCACATGATATAAGGGGCTGGATCGGGGATCCAAGAAGTCCGGACTTGGAAATCCCGGCTTTGCTGAAGCTGTTTTGAGCCATACTCAATCAAGCCAGAGCCCTAAATCATCACCTCACATATCCCATGCCCTTCCTCCACCATTGCCAGATACCCCTTTGTTCCATCAAGCTGCCAAACTCCTTAACAGTACCAACCTCAGACAAACCAGCACTTTCCGTGCCGTTTTCGGCGCCCTCACGGTTGGAATTATCTTCGATTAAGCCCGGCCGGTTCACGAGCTGGAAGTCTTTGTACCGGAGATTTCGCACCACGTTTACCCACGACTCGACGGCTTCTTTGCTCCGTGCTTCCACGTACATAATGCCCGGACACCCGCCGGATCGAAGGAGAGCAAAGCAGTTAAGGCTATCGGCAGCTCGTTTTAGAGCGGAAACCTTTTTGCGAGAAGCAATGTGGTGGGTGCGGATCAGGGCGTTGTACGGCATTTTTGGAGTTGGTTTTGCGCGTCCCGCCTCGCGTCCATAGCCCGGTTTCGGGCGATTTATTAGGTCGATTTTTGCATGTGGCAAGTATTGAGCGACCGGTCCTCAACGTAGTAGTGGTAAGGAGAAAGAGAGAGAGGTTGTTGAAGGCTCTTCACTTGCGGTTTTGAAGGTCGTGAAGGTTTCGATGGTTTGGGGAGTGATTGTGGTTGCTCTGAGCTGGAAACGGGGCTCTGCAGATGATGTCATACCTACAGTAAACATCGCGGGTTGAGTTGGAACCGCCATTGGCTAAAGTAAATGGGAAAGCCTGGGTTTGGGCAACATACTCTTAGTACTATTTAATATCGGATCTACAGCTACAGTTGTCTCAATGGTAGCCACACTAGTGGAATACCGACATAGTTTGAACAGAGGTATCTCAACATGGTTTTACGTGTTATGCACGTCCCACGGCCCCATACCAACCAAGGCCAAGAATACCACCAGCGATGATTGCAACAGCCGGAGGGACTTTGAACCAAGCATTCTCCGCATAAGTAACGGCTGCAACAACCACCCACCACGGCTCTTTGGCTAAGCTCTGGCCATTGCTGGCTTCGGGAGTCAGGTAGCCAATCTCCCAAAGTCTGTATACAGCTGTGAACACTAGGCCGACAGCGGTGGCATTAATCCCCCTAAGCAGGTCAACCACCCACTTATTTCTGCGGAGGACCCTCCAGAAGCTTTGCACGGCAACCGCAAGTGTGATTCCGGGGAGAAATATACCTAAGAATCCGAGAAAGGCGCCAAAGACGGATGAGAACCTCGACCGTTTTATAGCGAGAGCACCAAGGAACACAGCAAAGTTGAAGTTAGGACCAGGGAACGCCTGAATGAGAGCCAATCCGATCAGGAAGTCTCGACCGGAGACCCATCCGGGATCAACAACGTATGAGCGCAGAAGGGGGATTACTACGGGCCCTCCTCCAAAGATGACAGTGCCTGCCAGATACATGTTCGCAAATAAGTCAAGGGTAAGCGCTGGCAACTCAATTACGCTTCGGGCCACAAGGACTCCGATGAATGACGCTGGGGCTGAGTTAGCCGAGTGTGTGCTAGAATGTAACGGGGGCGGTCTTACCAAAGAAAATAGCGCACACGGCGACGCCAATTCTAATGCGGATGATGTGATCCTGGGAAGGCTCCGTGTCCGAAGTACTTGCAGAGTTGGACGCATTCTGGGGAAGTGTTTCTGTAGGTTGCCCCGTTTTCCTCGACCGTACTACATCACCGACTCGATTGGAGCCTTGTGCCTGGCGGCTTTGCTGCCCCTGCAGCTCGATTTCTTGACTCGTGCTCCCATCCTCTCGTGCCTCCTCTGGATGTGAGTTCCTCCGCCTCCAGTTAGACTTCGCCCTTCGAAGGAATTGACTTATCCAACCGTCCCAAACTACCGTTACTAGGCCTCCAGAAACCATAAGCACAGGGAAATACCAAAGGGCATTGTAGCAGAGGCCAGCACAGGCACCAAAAATGACCAAAATGCGGGTTAATTTATCCCGGATGGCCTTTTCCGCGAGTTGAACTGCCGCCAATGCAATAATCCCGACGGTAGATGAATTGAGACCGGAAAGCAGCGCATATGCAGGCTCGGGAAGAGTCTCGCTAACGTTTTGAACTCCGACAGCAAGTGCGTACATGCCTACAGCTCCCGGAAGACTAATCGATGGGTCAATTGACGCCTCCCACTTCCATCTCGTTCATGCATACCTTACCTCCATAAGAGAAAGACGAAAAGGGCAGGAATAAACCCTGCGTGTAATAATGCTAAACAGAACAGCATTTTGGTGCTCGCGGGACCAGGGAGAGCTTGGCAGATAGCGAACAGCTCTTGGTACTACGTTATGAAATGAGCCAATATAATCCTCACAGACAACTCTCATGTCGGACTCGACTGACTGTTTGTTCATCAACCCATTTCTCCTGTCCCCCTCTTCCCTCGACGAATTTGGCGTGAAGAATTTGGAAATGTACGGCAGGTCCACCGAAGGACGTGAATCCCAGATGCCATGTTCTGAGAAAGACATCGCTCAGCCTGCTCACAAGGCTTTTAGTCCCATTTACCTCGGAAGAGGTTTGCCGTTGAACGCGACGGTTCAAGGCGCGGAGAGAGGACATATAACGCGCGAACGGAGGTGGGAGCTGCATTTTCGAGCCCTGCTATGTGTGGTAGACAAGAAGGAAGAATCGAGCCAAACATTGTGCGAGAATTAGAAATTATCCATGAAGCCAAGGCAATTAGTCGCTTCAATTCTTCCCTTCCCGGGCACGACTAAAACCGGGAAGCTCGTTAACACACAGCTGTGCTCCCAAGCAGGAACGTGCAGCATGACGATGGTCGATTGGTGCTTGGCGTTGGGGAGCGGGAAGTTTGTCGAAATTGCCAGGAGTACTCCATACCTACGGAACTAATAATTTGACGGCATTTGATGGGCGACAACGGCAAAAGTGGCCGCGGTTCTTGCTTTGAACACCTCCATTTTTGAGGAGAATCACAATGTCCCAACTTTGTTCCAGGAATACAGTCAGATGTACTCCTTGCCTTCACTAAAAATAAAAAGCCCCTCTTTTAAAAATACATCGTTCATGGCTTCGGAGTTCAGAGATAATGCGGTTGCCTAAAACCCTCTGTGATTAGGGTTTGCAGCTACTACGAGCTAACCGGAAGTTTGTGGAGTAAATGATCCATTCGGCGCATTTGATTATTAAACCAGAGAAAATAAGCGTCAGGATAGTGTTTGGTTGCCGTTACTCAGCGAGGGATCAACTTCGCGTGGCTCGTGGTTCTTACCTGGTGTAACTAGCGTCAGAATGGGTGACGAAATATTGACGAAGGTTCGATTCTACCTATTAAAATTATGAAATGCGCTCATTGCGTTGAAATGGGAAAAAGGTCGGGCCTTTGGCGTGATGGGCTGGAACACAGCCACGTTCATGGCCGAGCCCGCTATTAACACAGCAAAAGTAGCTCCAATGATACGAGCTAGTAAATCCATCCCACCCAGTGAAACCATCTGTGGCTGCCGATCAGATACTAAAATCCTTGTCTCGGGCTTCCACAACTCGAATCGTCAACCATCTCCTCTTGGCTCATGATGAATTCTGCTGTTCAATGCTGGTGTGCTGACTCGTTGGAGCACTCTCTGGGTTCTTTCGCTCTCCAGGATGGCTTGTCTCACCCCCCTTTTGTCCTCGCACAGCCCCAAAGAGCTGCACAACCAGGTAGAGTAATCCCACAACACCAGCGATGATGGAGTAAGCAATCACAGCACTTCGTGGAGTTTCTGGACTCCCAATGCCTGCCAAGCGGAAACCAAGACCGCCGTTGATGATACCAAGGATGATCATGACGCGGCCCAGCCAACGATGCAGATGGGAAAAGATACTTTTACCGCCCGTACGTCGGAAATGCATGTGCTGGAGGAGGCCCATGGCAGGCTGGAAAAGGATGAGAAGTGACACGACAACGAGCCCAAGGATTGGATGCACGTCGTCCATTATCTCACCGTCGATTCCTAGCTTGATCCCGAGACCCATGCCCGCAATGGCGACCGCCAGTGCAATTATCTGAAGCGGAGCGTGGATCTTCGTGATGGCGCCGGGTATGGGAAAGGACGTAAGCATGGCAAAAATAGGAAACAGGAGGATGAATGTAATGCTCATGAGGAATCCGTGAGCGATAAGCATCTGGTTTGAGTCTTCCGCGTCATCTTCAACTTGGACAATTTCACCCCCCGACACGGGGCTGTTGGCATCTGATAGCAAGAATGGATTCTCGGATGTTGAGATCGCCGTGTCCGGGTCAACGTCCGTGATTCCATAACCGTCATGAAACTCAATTCCCTCCTCGACGCTGTTAGAATTCAATGGGGAGCCTTCTTTAAACGCGTAAATCCATGATCTGGACACGCTGCAAGTATCGCAGCGCACATTGGCCGTCATAACCCCATTTTCAATCCCACTGCCTTCGAGAAGGGTCACGCGAGCATCGGGGTTGTACTCTGGCTCAAAGTGACCCCCTCCTGAGCGCGGAGAGATGGTTACGTTGCGAGAGGACGAGGATGAATAAAGAACAAAGATATCTGCACCCGCCATCCCGGAACCCTGCCCGAGGCCTACCCACTGAATTTTGGCGGGCGCTTTGATCTGGAAGAGAACAGGACCCGAGCCAGTGGATGCGGTTCGTTCAGGAAAAGAAATACTGTATGATATGTCATTTTGGCTACTTGGAGAGAATGCAGAGATTTTAGCTAGGGCACAGGGATCTAGTGAGCCGTTAGTAAGTACGACTCTTGAAGTTTTGGAAAGAAAAGAGAGGCAAAGAATGTCGTTGCAATGTGAGATGGTGGAACAATCGGGAGAATAACATACAGAACCCGATTGCAACAGCCGCGTTCAACAGGAAACTTAGGTACTTCATGTTTAGTGAGGGTGAAGGGCCACCTCAGATATTCTGATGGGGCTAAACCTAGAGAAACCAAGAAAAAGAAAAGGGAGATAGTGATGCTCTCAGGGAGGGGGGGGGGGGGGGGTGTTTCCCCTAAATACATGCGACACAAAGCCAGGGGCCAGAGGAGGAGAACGTATAGTTTCTTTTCTTCATGAGACTTTGTCAGAATAGGGAACGCTCCCAGGGTCTCAACACAGCCACCAGACATGGGATGACGAAACAGTTTATCATTATTATTAGTTAGTTATTATTAAAATTCCCTCTTTTCTTTTTCTGCTTTGACTGAAAATACACATCCCGCGCGGTTGGAAATATCTCGAAAGGGAAAATTAAATGCCAATCGAAGCTGCGGTGCAGGACAAAAGTTACCTGGTCGTCTTGATCTGGTGGGTTGGATGCCTCACATGCAATTTTTACATCACTCATTCCCGAATAAGAGATGCTTAAAGTTTCTCAAACCCAAAGAGGTCATATTACAACAGGCCATGGCCACTGGGCATTCAGCAGATCAACCACATAAAGGCCACAATCATCCTCCTCGATACCCTCGTTTTTGTTGAGGAACCCCCGTTGCGAAAAAGGTGGAGCTGCATGCTTTCTTTTTACGCCCACTCAATAACTGGCCCAAAAGCGTTGTCGCCTGAACAAAAGCCACCCCATTTCCATGGTATCTGATCAAAATCTCGAAAAGATAACCCAGGTTAAAAAAAGAAATTACAATCTAAGCATTAGATTCTTGAAATCCGTGGTTCTTGGCCACATATCGGGGCCCCCACTTGGGTAGCTCTCTTTGTTTCATCTTCTTTGTCAAGCTTTCATGAAGAACGCCGGGCTTCTTTCGCACTCCATACGCTGCCTTTCTCTATGGGAGGTGAGGCTTTACTCCGGACTGGCATATTCGCTTTCTATTGGCGAGGGAAGTTGACAGCTTGCATAATAATGGCATAATTGGCCCCTTGCATCCTATAAATGCACTGCTTGTGGAACATTGCGGAATGTAAAGCTAGTATAGACTTCATAAAGTTAGGCTTTTCCTGGAAAAAATTTAGTGTTTCTTACCTAGTGATATAGTATAGTTATCTGGCTTGTTGAAAATTTAGAATAATGCTTGACTTTACGTAGGAGCTCAATATAAAATATCTACATTTCTCCACGCCTAATGGTTACTTTGAACAACCCACGAATGCAGCCCCATTTTTTTTGATTGGGCAAGGGATTACCATTACCTTATATGGCCCTTGCATAAATTATTGCATATTATTTCTTGGATGACGAGATATATCTCGGGGTACTAGCTGACAGTCGGGTGTGAAGCTCTTGTCCCTGCGACATTATATTGTCTGCCTAGGAGGGTAAAATTCCCTTGAGTAATAACAATATGTTGATTAACCTGAAGGTTTGCCTACCTCAAATTAAAAGAAGAACAGAGAAGAGAAGATGCAGATATTTAGCCCAACGATTCGCTCCACTGGTTCTTTGTTTAGATTAGAGTAGGATTGAGATTTTTTTTTTTTTTTTTTTTTTTTTTTCTTCAGACCACCACAATTAGCTCAGTTTCCCATTCTGGGACCATTTCAGGTCGTGCTCGGATGAAAATATCCTACAAAGCAATTACCTCAGGGCCTACAATCTCCAATTGCCTGGCCAAATGTCGTTCATACTATTTTGTACCTTGAGACTTTGCAGATTGAGATGACAAAGGACTTCGTGCTTGGGGGTGTACAGCAGGTTGTGCTCCTGCATCAAGGAGATATATTCTTTTCTGCGTTTGAATGGGCCAACCAGCTAAAACCCAAAGAGATCTGAGGGTAAAGTCACTGACTGAGGGGGGTAATACAAATATATTTTTGCAGCAGTAACCAGGAACCGATTCTAATCATGATATAGAATATAAATTATATTTTGCTTGGGAAGGATCATCACAAATAAGACACGATATGCTAAATGGCCAAAGGAAAGTGTGGGATAACGAAGATTTCGCAGTGAATAAAATAAAAGGAGTATAGAGGGGGTTTATGTCACTTACACTCCTTCCCCTCAGAGATCCTGGCGAGTGTTACTTTTCCCCATCAACACATTTCATATACACTTCCAAACCACCTCCACCCAACGTCTAGTGTTGCTCAAAATCGTGAATTCAACATCATGGCTCACATCCATGACTTACCAGACGAGATTCTGTTGATGATCCTATCTTATTTCGCTCCTGTTTTTGAAGCTAGAGCTTTTACGTCACTTTGTCAGACTTCCAAAAGACTTTGCATAGTTGCTCAACCATTTCTTTACGATGACTTTGTTCAGTTCGGTTTCTCTCTCTTCAGTGATGGGAATACTCGCCAACCTACTCCCCTCATGTCATTGCTGTATTTCACCCGAACAATAATTTCTCGCCCCTATTTGGCCAGAAATATACGCGGAGTCTACCTAAAAGGGGGTGAACAACTTTACACGGGATGCACAGGGCAGGAAGCCATTATCGATGGAGATTCCATCAAAGTTTTTTCTTCCGGGGTGCAGCGCTTTCCACTACAGTACCGGGCTGAGTTGCTTCGAGCGGCCATCTCCGCAGATACCAGTACATTGATGCTCTTATTGGTTTCTCACACGCCAAATGTGGAAGTATTGGACCTGGGAGGCATAGATCAGAGTTTGAGCCGTCTACAACTTTTGTTCCGTCCACTGTCCCAGAATGGCACGGGGGAAAAATTCCTTAGCAATCTAAAGGCACTACGCATCGGAGATTCTGAAAAGACCCGCGTTATGCCAATGGAGAATCTGGGTCATTTTTTATGTCTTCCTCGACTGGAGAGATTGGATCTTTTGCGCTGTGATTCGCGCTTCCTTGTTTGGCCAGGTTTCAACCTGGAGTCCCAGTCTCTGAATATATCTCGTCTGGGATTCGTTCAATGTTCCTTAGATGTCTCTAGGATGGATAGATTTGTTAGTGCATGCAGATGTCTAAAGTCTTTCGCCATTTTTAATGCCCTTGGCCAAGGTGGGGGGAGCCCGGTCGAAGCCGATGAGGTTGTCTTGCTCCTATCGTCTCAGGAAGGAAACCTTGAATGTCTTTGCATTGAACTTGGGGTTTTTGACCCATGTTTTGGGACGCAGTTTATGTCTTTAGAGGAGTATCCCAAAATTTGCACTTTGGCGGGATTCAGAAAGCTTCAACACCTAAGGATCGAACAAGCCCTACTGGAGGATGCCACGGGTTTGCCTGCCTCCCTGAGTCACCTAACAATCACTTTTTGCGAGTACCCGGTCTTCGAAATGCTAGAAAGCGTAGCTGCGGAGAGCGAAGCAGAGCTGAAATTGCTGCGTTTGGTTACTTTGAGACCTTACAGTATACCTCCTATAGGAATGCTGGGTTTCCCAGATATTTCAACTCTCGAGGATCTTCGCATGGACCATGCAGCAACTTCTCGGCTTAAAATAGAGGGTCGTCGAATATTGGAAATAGTCAATGGAGCCACCTTTGAATTGGAAGTCGAGGTTGAGGACTGGGACGCGTTTAAAGTGGAGTTTTTCTGAGGTTTACATCAACGAGCGTGGAAATGAGAATCATGGAAGGATAATATTCGGTGGCACTTGGGTAAGGAGCTAAATAAATGGAGGCCTTATTCGGAGCGGATCGCCAAAAACGAACAGCACAAATACTAGTAGTGAATGGGGATTCGGGTCTGTTTCGGGAATGCTTCCTACTAGGTTTGGGTTGGATGCTTTGGGGTGGTATCTTTCCCAACTACCTTCATTATGGAGTCCTCTGGGATCAAAAGGTTGCAAAGAGGAGAGTATCGCCTGCCTACGACTCGTTTATACAGGTAGATGCTCAAATAGAGATTCAAAATTATAATCACAATGCACCAAGTCTCCGCAAGGGTTACTGTCGAACTAGATTTCCCTATCTATAAGAGTGACCGATATATTCCGGTCCCGAATTAGACCCTTTAGTAGGTTGCGTTCTGTAGTGATTCGGGTGGACGATTTAGCCCTGCAATTCATATTCTAGCATACCACAAAGCAACCGATGTAACAAGCACATTGTTAGTTAGATGAGGCGTCTTGCCTCAGCCATAATATATTGCCAAGCTCTAACCCAGCGCCTTCCCTGGTTGACTGGGACATATACCAGTCGACTTCGCTTACCATTGGACTAAACTGGTAAATACTTTGACCAAGCATCACCTGGGAGTCTGGGCGATCGGTATCGACCTCTCAAGATTCAATCCAGGGTACTCGGTGTGCTGAACGCTCTTAGAGGTTGCAATTAATGTGATGTGATGTGACCCAGCCCTGGTGTAAACGTCGGAGCGCGCGGACTGCGAGAAAACTTATGATTGGTTTTTCTGCTGGCGGTGGCTGCGATCCAGGCCAGGGTTGCGGGCGGTGGGACTCGGTCTGTGCAATCCGTCGGGCGATACATTAACCGCTTCCGGACTGGCGTGCGTTTGCAGCGCCAGTCGCGTGAAGTCAGGCAAAGGAAAAAAGAAAAGAAATTCAAGGGAAGAAGGTCGGGGTGGGTTTGGACCAATGATGCTTGAGAGATGGCCTGCACTGGTGAGTTTTGGGATGTTCCCATAGGTCCTAGTTGTCAATATTAATCTGCGAGCCGGGGAAATTCCTCGATCATTGGAAGTGATAACAATGCACCTATAGTAGTCTGGTTCTATTTCAATAAGCTCTACTTCTCAACTCGCTCATTGATTGAGCTTACTTTTCTCACCTTTCTTTGCTTTTTCACCTAACACAATAAGGTACGACCTGCAGCTGAAGGATGCAAATCATCCATCTCTTGATACAACCGGAGGATATTGGATGCAGCGGTAAAACGTTTATTTACTCCTCTGTGCATGGGAAAAATTGCAACAACAATCATAACAGTAACGCATACTGATCTGCTTACTCCGGGTATTGACTACTTTAGGCACTCCAGTTAGAACCTCGTAGTCATCACAATGATTCAAAAAAATCGAAGGAGGAGAAACCGGGTGGGGCTGTCGGCTGGGCCGCCACTGTCAGCGTACCAATCACATGGTCCGCATTCTTTCTATGGGGAACGTTCTGGCTTCTCTGACCATTTGTGTTACTAACGATCCTGCTTTTCCTTGGTACACTAAAGAGATCCAAGCTCGAGACCGGATCGGATGTATTCATTGATCAGTTTTCTCAGGCGACCTGCCAGAGTGGGAAAAGAAAATGCAGAATGGCCGGGCTTTTCTCGTAACAATTTGTTCCCTCGTCCAATCAAACCTTGCGGATCCGAGAGCATCAAGCTCAGGCTATACTCGCGCAAGTGGCGGTTCCACCACAATGTTTTTAAGCTC
This sequence comes from Aspergillus diversus, assembly GCA_027569885.1. Lineage (NCBI taxonomy): Eukaryota > Fungi > Ascomycota > Eurotiomycetes > Eurotiales > Aspergillaceae > Aspergillus > Aspergillus diversus. Next base: position 442,650 of record JAPDKZ010000016.1, read on the forward strand.
GAGATGCGAGGCTTTGATCGCCTATATTAATATTTCAGAGGGCGCCCTGATAAGAATTATTAAGTCATTGCCCCAAGATTGACTCAAGTCTGCGACTTGGCTTCCTTTTCTATCTAAAGCATACGGACCTACTGGTGTTTTGCCGTGGCCAACTACATATATAAAGGGTATTCAAGAAACCCATTCAGTATCATCTCCCAACAAATTGCATGGGATGATCCTTCGACCCGACTGAGCTCTGATTCCGCTTCAGTTGATATAGCTCACCAATTGAGGAAAAGGTTGACATGCCCCCTCACATCTACCCTCGATTGCATGGCAATAGCGTCCTCGCTTCTTCACAGGAAGCAAGGCACCACGATGACCGACCGGCCTCTCCTCGTGTCCAATTGAACTATGAAGACGAAGATGCTATTGCGCAGATCCATCGTACCCTGACGAAAAAGGAGCAGGGCTATCCAGAGCCCCATTCTTCCTTTGACAAGTTCCTCGAAGCAGAACTTCAGGCCGGGAGGAAGAAATCCAACCTTGGAGTTTGTTTTCAGTCTATCTCGACCTGGGGTGCTGGCGAGGAGCATGCCAATGTTAAGACCTTAGGAACTGCCCTGTGGCGCACGTTGACCTTCCGAGACGTGTATGAATGGACGATTCAGCCCCTGATCTCCAACCCTAAGCCCCAGAGTGGGCGCCAGTTGATTCGAGATTTTACAGGTGTTGTCCGCAGTGGAGAAATTATGCTGTAAGTAAAACAAAAGAAATAATCATCACACTTCGCTTCTCGTTAGTTGCAGTTGGCTTATATTCTCTAGTGTTTTGGGGAGGCCAGGAGCCGGGTGCTCGACCTTTTTGCGAACGATTGCTGGCCATCACTCTTCCTTCCTTGGAGTTACCGGGTCTATTGATTACTCGGGCCTCAACATGGAGGAAGTTAAGAAGCATTATCGTGGCCAAGTAGCCTATGTGCCGGAAGATGATGTTCACTTCCCTACCCTGAATGTCCGACAGACCCTGGAATTTGCGCTTCAAAGCAAGACCCCTAAAAGATACCACGAGAGGATCCCCCGGTATCTTGAAATTTATGGGCGAGTGTTCGGCATGTCTCACACGATGGACACCTTAGTTGGAAATGAATACATCAGAGGTGTCTCGGGTGGTGAGCGCAAGCGAATTTCGATCCTCGAATCCCTGGCAACTGACTCGTCAGTTGCATGTTGGGATAACTCGACACGGGGTCTTGACGCTTCTTCCGCCCTGGACTACGCACGCAGTCTGCGCATTATGACTGATACCTGCGGTAAAGCCACGCTGATGACCCTCTACCAAGCATCGGATGCTATATATGACCTGGTCGATAAGGTCCTACTCATAGACGAGGGTAGGATGCTGTACCAAGGCCCCGCGCAAGAAGCCAAACCTTACTTTGAGGGATTGGGATATGAGTGTGGCGAGATGCAAACCGTGTCGGACTTCTTGACGAGTATTACCGTTCCAGAGAGGCGGAGATTTCGACCTGGATCTGAACATCGCGCTCCAAAGGGACCCATTGAGCTGGAAGAGGCTTTCCGGAAGAGTGATGCCTTCAAGAAGATTGAGCAGGATGTGCAGGGCTACGAAGACCAACGATTCGGCGGCAAGAGCAGACCTGCATCACAGGCGGATTCAGATTATGGAAGCCTGGAAGAGTTCAAGAAAGCCATCCGGACCGACAAATCCCGGTTTGTCTCTTCGAAATCTCCATATACCATTTCTCTCTTCCGACAAGTCGTGTTGTGTGTGCAACGCCAACTGTGGCAAATCAAAGGCCATCTAGCACCCCTCTACATCAAGCTCATTTCCTGTGTTGTTTATGGGCTCCTTGTCGGCTCTATGTTCTACAACCAACCCCAAACGACGGATGGGATGTACTCCCGAGGAGGTGTTCTGTTTTACTCTTCTATCTTGCTAGCGTGGCTGCAAATGTCGGAATTGGAAGAAGCCATGCAGGGACGAGATATTCTAAGTCGACAAAAGAAATTCGCATTTGTACGGCCGAGTGCCGTGTGCCTGGCTAGAGTGATATCTGACCTACTGATTTCATCCGTGATCACCCTCTTGTATCTCATTGTGGTTTATTTCTTATCCGGCCTGAAGGCAGATGTAAGTCTACTAAGATCCATTCTCGATATCTGGGTACTAATCGTGCATGATAGGCTGGAGCCTTCTTCATCGACTTCCTTTTCGTCTATTTGTGCACGATCTGCATGACTGCGCAGTTTCGACTGTTTGCAGCCGCGTCCTCAAACTTTGAGGTAGCTTTGCGGTACTGTGGTGTTTCAGTTCTGTTTTGCATTGTCTTCGGAGGCTATGTTCTCTCGGTCGATAAGATGATGGCAGATGTTCCTTGGGTGGGGTGGATAGCTGTAAGGAACCCGAGATTCCTGTGATAAAGAATAAGTACCTAACTCGATGATTTAGTATACGACGCCAGCACTTTACACCTACGAGGCGATGATGGCAGCGGAGTTCCACAACACTGATTTCAGTTGTACCCCTAGCTCAGTTGTACCCTCCGGATCCGGCTACACGGATATCATGTATCAAACCTGCGGATATGCGGGAAGTCAAATTGGCACGACTGTTGTGAATGGGGATGACTACCTGGCTGTGCAGTACGGATTCTATTTCAGGAACGTTTGGCGTAACTTCGGAATCCTGTGTCTATTCACCATTGCTTATATTGCGGGTACCTGCCTGTTGAGCGAAATCATGGAATGGGAGCCTGATAGCGCTGGACCAATTCGGTATAAAAAGCAGTCGAAAAAGAACGCAAACATCCACGACGAAGAGGGCAGCCCTGTGCAGGTCGATGCGAAAACACCGGCACCTTCTAACCTTGACCAACAGCCTGGCCAAGGTCTGTCCGCAACCAAGTCCACCTTCACGTGGGATAACCTTGAGCTTTTCGTGCAAGTTGGAAAAGAGAAACGAAAGCTGTTGAACGGTGTGACGGGTTATTGCAAACCTGGAACTCTGACTGCTCTGGTTGGAGCCTCTGGGGCCGGAAAGTCTACGTGTAAGTTCATTCCCTGTTTGATTCATCACTCACCTAGATTTGATCTAACCGCTTATTAGTGTTGACTGCACTCACACAAAGACAAAGCTCGGGGGATTTGACGGGCACCATGTTTGTCGATGGAAAGCCGATTGATTCATCATTCAACCGCCGAATCGGCTACTGCCAGCAAATGGATATTCACGACGAGAGCAGTACCGTTCGGGAAGCATTCGAGTTCTCTGCCCTCCTCCGCCAGGCCTACGATGTACCGGATGAGGAGAAGCTGTCGTATGTCAACACTGTGTTGATGACCTTGGAATTGGGGGATTTACAGGACGCAGTGATCGGATCGTTGGATATCGAGAAAAAGAAGCGTGTCACGATTGGTGTCGAGCTCTGCGCTAGGCCAGAGATGCTTTTGTTTTTGGACGAGCCGACCAGCGGACTGGATAGCCAAGCAGCTTCCAGTATCGTTGCACTGCTCCGACGATTGGCCGACCAAGGATTGGCAGTTCTCTGCACAATCCATCAGGCTAACCAGCAACAATTTGAACAGTTCGACCGTGTATTAGCTTTGAGCCCAGGTGGAAAAACCTACTACTTTGGAGGGGTTGGAGAGTCTGGCAAGATCATATTTGAGTATTTCACGAAGAATGGACACCAGCCGGAGGGTGTCACCAACGCGGCCGACTTCCTGATTGAAGTTGTCGTCAACGGTATGAAAGACACTGCCAGTGGCACCAACTGGCCCGACGTCTGGAATCGATCTGTGGAGGCCAATGATGTCAAAAACGAAGTCGACAAAATCCGTAGCCAAGAGAAAAATGTGGGTGCAGGCCACAGACAAGTCGCACCTCCGATCCGTCGACAGATTGTTCTTCTAACGCAGCGTACGCTTCGACAGTTCTGGAGAAGCCCGGAGTACCCATACTCTCGCCTTTACGCGTCGTTCCTCCATGCGCTAATCAACGGCCTCACATATCTGCAGATAGGAAACAGCTCTACAGATCTCCAGTCCAAGGCGTTCTCATGTTTCTTGGTTCTGATGTTGGTGCCCGAGTTCATCAACGCAATCTCGATGAGATTCATCATGAATCGTGATCTCTGGCAGGCGCGCGAAGGGCCCAGTGGCGTGTACGGATGGATTGCATTCTGTACCGCACAGATCCTATCTGAGATCCCTTATGCGATCATCAGTTCTGTGATCTTCTTCGTCCTTTACTACTTCACTGTCGGGCTTCCCCTAGGATTTGCGGCCGGATACAGTTTCTTGATGTTCTTCTTGTTTTTCCTATTCTCCACATCCTGGGGTCAGTGGATTGCAGCCTTGAGGTAAGCAAATTCCTACAAAGCACCCCCAAATTCCGAATACTTATATTAACTGTTATCGCAGTGCCGACTCAACGGTTGCCGCCACCCTCATGCCATTCTTCATCATCATGTGCGAGCTGTTCAACGGTATCCTACAGCCTCACAGCAACATGCCCGTTTTCTGGAAATACACCATGTACTACGCCACACCCTTCACCTACTGGATTGGAGGCGTTCTCACCTCCGTCCTCCGCGGAATGCCCGTCATCTGCGACGAGAGCGAATTAACCATCTTCCAGAGCCCACCTAACCAGACATGCGAAGAATACGCCGGGTCCTGGCTTGCGGAGCATGGCGTTGGCTACCTTTCCAACCCGGAAGGTCAAGGGCAGTGCGGATATTGCCAGTATAGTTACGGAGACGATGTAAGTTTATTCTCTCTTTTACTTTACTTCATTGATGCATTTACTAATGTGGCCTAGTATTTGTCTAAAATTGGTCTTGACTCCTCGAAAATCTGGCCATACTTTGGCATTTTCACGGCGTTTGTGATATCCAATTATTTAATGGTTTATGTCCTTGTTTACGTGAAATCCGTGATGAAGCCGTTTTGGCGTCGTGGATAGACAAAAGTTCCTGGACAAAATTTTGGAGAGATGTACATAGTTGATGATCGATGCCTGGATATAATAATCTTTAAATGTATATAGATAATCTCTATTTTTACCATCCTTTCCCTAGGATCGTTTCCACCTTGATGGATGTCCAATCTAATTTTGTCAAGGGGGAAAAAAAAAAAAAAGAAAAGAAAAATAAGGAGAAGATAAAACTAAATAAACCGCTCCCAAACCCCCCCAGGAAAAGGTATTGTCTCCAACGCCTCCGGAAGCATACTATACCTGAAAAACCACGGACTAGTCACATACCCCCAGCTCACCACAAACACCACATCCAGCACCCAAATCATCACCCTGGACATAGCGCCAGGCGGTAAAACCTGTTGCAAGGCCAACCCACTTACCATCTCCTGGACGGCGATACAAAGCGGCAACAAGACGAAAAAGGCAATCATCATTAGGACGGCGTGGAGGTTTGCGCAGACGGCAAAGGTCCCGGCAGCATGGACGAGGCCCGAGAGAGCGAAGGAGAGGAAAGCAACCAGGAGGCGTTTTAGCGTTTGGTTTGGGATGGGGAAGAGAAGAAGGGAAGAGGAGCTAGTGAGGAGGGGACGACGGCAGAGGTCGTGCCACATTTTGCCCCAGATTTCTGGACGGGTTATTGTCTACTATTTATTTTTCTTATATGTGGGTTTTAAGAGGGAAAGGATGGTCTGCACTAGGGTGTTTTTTATGCTTGCAGGCAGGGAGGGAACATACCACGGAGTTTCGAAGCGAACAGATACCTCCATGACCCGAAGACAGGCGGATACATCCATGGTTCCCCGGCTAGATACGGAGAGAATAGACGCAAAACACCCACTCCGAAGAGAGCCGCTGCGGCGTGGATCCCGTCGACGAAGGCGTACGCTGTCAACCAGCATGCGGGTGGGAGGAGGAGCCTCCTCGTGAGCATTTCGCTGGTTTCCGCGGTGATGTATACGCCTAAATTTGAGAGGAGCTGATGTACGCCATTACAGACACCGGGATAATGACGGACGAAACCGGTCTGATACGCATCGAAAACTAGATATGCGCATAGAAGCTTGAGAGCCTCTTTCCCGAGAAACGAGAGGAGGTTCTCTTCCTTTACTAGGATGAATTTCTCCTGTTTCTCTTGATCGGGAGTGGGGGGTTGGATCTTGGTTTTTTTGTTGATGCGCTCGAGACGCGGTAGATACCGTGTTGAGCCATGGCTCCAGCCGATTGCGCGTGGGTTGAGGATTAAGTCAGAGACGTAGAGGAGTCGTTGATAGCTGAGGGCGGGTGGCATGTGCGCCCAGGCGTATATTGTTGGGGAGGAGGAAACTTTTTCGAGCCGTTTTAGTTGGCTGGGGTCGTGGACTATGAGGAGCTCAAGTGCGCGCAGGGCATAGGCGACGGATAAGAAGGCATTGGAGTATTTGATGAAGTTGCTGGATGGTGGAGGGAAGAGCGTGGCATGGAATACGCTGGCAATGATGGTGGTGGAGTAGAGAGCGGATTTGAGGGTGGGAGAGAGGGGGATCTTCTCGTGGGCAAATAGAGCGACCGCCAGGATGAGGATGGTGGACATGTCGCGACCGCCAGTTTTAACTATCTGGGGATTGATCTGAAGGGAATGGGTGATGACGACAAGGTGAGGGGATGTTAGATGCAACACTTCACCGAGATTTTTTTGCTTTTGGCGGAGTGGAGGAGGACGTAAAAAGAAAAGAACGCCATCTTATGCGATCGATTATATTTGATTATTTCTATGCAGCAGAACCACCTTCATGTGAGAGAGAATAAAAAAGTCTTGACTTCTTCCCCAAATTCATTGCCCTTGGCATGAGGTAACTACTCCCGCTCCCTCCCAAGTCGCCACCAAACCAAGCAAGGAACAGAGCTCTCTCTGGTCCCCTCCGGAGCGGTCCGCGGCCCTAAAGATTTTCGTCTCATTGAATGGAACCCGATGGCTCAGACTTCAATCGACCGTCAGCCCACATTCCTTCTTTCGGCCCGAAGGAAATCCTGGCTTCGTCCATCCATACAGCGTTCACCACCTTGCATATTGCGCCGGCCGCCAACACACCAACAGGAATGCACCGGTTCCCAAAGGAATGGGCACCAAAAGCAATCTTTTCTGTTCCTGGCAGAATTTTTCTGGGACGCCATAGGCCATCGAGTGCTTGCATTTATTTTTACCAATGAGGTGGCTGCCGTTTATCTGTACATGGCAAAATATTTTTGAAGTTGGTAAATATAGAAATTCGGATGAGACTATCAATGTTGAGCTCCCTGGCGACTCGCATCAATCACCGGAATTTATCATTACTCAATCAGCTTCATTCAAGTCCTAATCCCGCGGCACGAACGATGAACGCCCTGATAAAGGATGCTTAGGCCCTGGGACTTTTATATATTCCTGTAGTGTTTTTCCATTGTGATCGTCTTGATGCTCAAGCACTGTGCCAAGCTGGTTCATACTCATAAGACTGTCACGATGCACTGGCCCCAGAACCTTTTGTTGAGCTTTCAGTTCTCGTTGATGCATGGCGTCAGTATCGTTATACTTGCCCGGGGCCTCAAGTATAGAGCCAAGCTGGTTGATACTTTTAAGAGTGTCAGGGTGCTCTTTAAATTGCGTAAGTAGGTACTAAGCTTTTGTGTGTGGGTCTGCATCGCCATTTTCCTCGCAACAACGCCTTTTTTTGCGAGGTTGTAGGTTCCAGTGGGGTGAGATGAGAGAGTTTTGACTTTGGGGCGAAATAAGATCCAAGTGGTGGATCGTGGATTGGATTTCATCTTGCTTGTCCCATGAATCTGTTCCCATCCATGATCGGTCCCATGAAATGAACCAAACGTGCAGTGAATGATCAATCAATCAATCGATCGCCCTTTTTTATGACCGTTGAGAATAATTGGTCCTCACTTAGTTTGTCGCCCCCGACTATTTAAGGCCCACCGAAAGCAAGATCACTAATGCCTACCATTAAACCTTTCTAAGTATCTCTCTTTTTTTTTCGAAACCAGCATCTCATCCTTGCCAAAAATAACATGATCTTCATGAATTCTCTGTTGATTTTTCTCGATCCACGATTTTAGCTCCAGTGGTGCTTGTTGGCAAGTTGAATCGGGATGCCCAATGGAGAATCCCCGATCTCGGACATAGGCGAATACAGTAACTCCGGCTCCGAGCCCGGGCTTACCGGCGATGATGACAGCTAGTCTCCATCCCACGCTCCGCTCGAGGTGATTTCCTTCGCTAAACATAGTAGAAAGCTTGCGTGGAAGTCTGCTTACCAAATTGGTGGATGCAAGGACTCGCCGATATTTCTATCTGATGGTCCTCCTTATCGCGACTTCTTCATGTCGCTGACCCGATTCAAAATCACCCGCCTGGACGCGCTTCCGCTATTATCTAATCGCATAAACTCAACCCAAGGAGTGCTTTAATATTGGGTCCTGACACCTCGACCCCATGGAAGACGATCAAACCTCCCGGGAATATCCTGGGCAGGAAGACGGCCGCGCGAAGTCCCCTGCTCGTCGCCGCAGACCGCCATTGTCGTGTACGGTGTGCCGACGTCGGAAGTTAAAATGCGACCGAGCACTGCCATGTGGACAGTGTGTCAAGTCCAAGACACCAGGTCTTTGTGTGTATACCGGACCCCAAGCACCCGCAAACTCGGATTTCAGACGGGCGGGAAGCGAGGCTTCAGCACCGGCTGGGCTGCATGCCTCGACCGACCGACCGAGTCCGGTATCTAGCGGCCTTTACGTGTTTGATTCGAAGCATCAGAACACATTTTACAAGATTACTAAACCGAGAGGACGACTGGATGAAGTTGAGGAGCTGCGTAGCCGTATCCAGTCACTGGAGAATGCGCTCGTGAGGACTGGATCCATCCCCACCCCGGAGAGCGTAGGCTACGATGCGGTTTCTGATCTCGGGGTTCGAATAACCTCAGACTCCCAATCCATCAGCGACGAAGTCCGAAATCTCCCGGAAAGATCATGTTTCCGTGGCAGGAATGGCAAGACCAGATTCTGCGGACGGTCTCATCCAGGGGTTACCTTATCGTTCGTAAGTCGTAACTTGGGCATATTAATATTGCGGGCGCTAACTACTCCTTGTAGCTCAAGGATATTAAGGCATTTATGATAGGCTGCCGCAGTAGCCTCAAGTCAAAGAACTCGGAATACACCAAGATGAAGCAGTTCAAAGGCCAATTGTGGTGCCGCGAAAAGAACGATCTCCAGCGAGCTTATCGGGAGAAGGCTTTCTTGCTACAAGAGATGATTCCGCCCCGAGAAATCGCCGATGAGCTCGTTGAATTGTATCTGTCTACCTTTGAGACAACGTACCGGATATTACATATCCCCACTTTTCTCCAGCAATACGAGAGGTACTGGGACGGTACAATGACGACGGACATGGTGTTTGTTGCAAAGCTGTTGGCGTTGATGGCTGCCAGCAGCTGTTTCTTCAGTCCGGCGACGAAGCTGAACGGAAAGGAGTCTTTCCAAGATGCGGCAGTGGGGTGGATAATAGCGGTCCAATCATGGATTGCATCTACTCTCGTTAGTTCGAGTATTGACTTCGATACGCTGCAGATCCAGTGCCTCCTAATGATCGCGCGCCAAGCGGATGCGGTCGACGGGGATCTTGTGTGGATCAGTTCGGGCTCCTTGATTCGTACCGCCATGACAATGGGGCTACACAGAGACCCTCAGCGATTCCCCAAGATGACCAAGTTTTGGGCAGAGATGCGCCGTCGACTGTGGGCTACTATACTGGAACTGGATTTGCAAGCGTCTGTTGATGGAGGCAAGCCGCCCTCAATTGACCTCGACCAATATGACTGCGACCCGCCCTTAAACTGTGACGATTCTGATCTGAGTGAAACAATGGCAGCGGAAGATCCTGCTGCAAGAGGCTACGAAACTCTGACTCGAAGCAGCTTCTTGGCCATCCTGTCTCGGTCGTTCCAGCTGAGAGTGCGTATTGCGAGAGCTGTGAATAGCCTGAGATTCACACTATCATATGATGAGGCTTTACGGCTCAGTGAAGACCTTGTGCATTTGATGAACGAATCCCTGCGTCCATTTTCTGACCATGAAGCTACCACATCTGGCAGGGACAACCTATCCTTTGCGAAGTCCTTCCTGATCTTCCTACTGCAGAGATCTTTACTTATCCTCCACCGGCCATTTTCACTCAGCGTGTCGTTGTCGCCAAAATTTTCGTACTCGCGAAAGGTTGTTCTCGAGTCTTCCTTGGAGATGCTTTCCCAGTTCGAAGTGCCCGTCAGCGGCCTTACGGATCCCCAAACGCGCCCTCATCTGGGCCACATGGGCGGGGGAATGTTTCGCGATGAGTGCTTCCATGCTGCGGCCTCTGTGTGCGTGGAGCTCTCCCTGCAAGCTAGTGAATTCTCGGCCTCTAAACCGTCGCTACCTGGCCAAGTCGGCTCTTTGAACGAGTTGGTGCGGTCGCAGCAGGATGTCCTCGTACAGGTTGTGGAGCGCGCGCTGGATGGGCTTGGAAGCCGAATTACGCCAAAGGGCAAAGGAAGCAAGCCAGTCTTCTTCCTTAGTATGGCTCTGGCATCAGTCAAAGCGCGTCTTGAAGGGGATGACCCCATAAAAAAGATCGAGGAAGTCTCAGCACGAACTGTACGGACCTGCGAGCAGATCATGCACGGAGCGTCGTGGGCGGATATACAAAACCAATATAAAAATGGCTCTATCCCGGTATGCTAATTGACCCCTTTACGCTCACCTACTCCGCTAATTTAATTTGCAGTCTCTCCTGACCCCGAGCGCTGACCCTGTCGCGCCGAATATCCCATTTGACCAAGTATCGTTGCTCTCGGCGGACCCAATTGACTTTTCGGTAACAGCCCCCGCACCTCTTCTCTCTTAAATATCTGGGCTAATGGGATGATGCTGCTATTTAGTCACTCGGTTTTGGGAACATTTTCGATTTTGGTGATGACGACATGCCCGAGTTATGGGACCCTGCATTCCTCAACAATGGACCGGTTCCATTTTAATTTCAGCTAATGGTTCAGAGGCAACGAGGATCATAATCTTGAACTAGTGCTGACTGTTTCCAATGGGGTAGTGCCCCAACCCCAACAAGCCGATCGTGCCTTGGCTGATGCAACTGGAAACATGTGCTTCGGCTCGGCCCATGTTCTGACTGACCGAGCCTGATTTAAGAGGCACTGGGTTCCTGCCTGTACGCCGTCTGCAAACCATCAAAGGACTCATCAATATGTCGTCGTATGTTCCTTGCATTAACATTGAGAAATATATTTTAACCTTTTCCAGGACAATTCTGACCACTCTCGGTCTTCGTGCCGCCCTTGGAGAGCTAGCCCCCAACTATGTGGCGGGCTATCTCATCGGCAACTGGTTCCTTGCGTATCAAGTCCTCAGCACCCGACCGGCTAAGATGCGCCTCGGGATCGATCACAATTCGGCTCCCCGGGAGGACCTAGCCAAGTATGGCGAGGCCGCCGTGCAGTCGGGCAAGATCACTCGCGCGAAGCTGAGCCAGCTCAAGCGCCAGGAAGCGGCACATGCAAACTCCGTGGAAGGGTTCCCATTGTTTGTCGCTGGCAGTAAGACTAGCCCTCTGTGAGTGGGAGGATAACTTGGGAAATTAACGCTGTTAGTGCTTCTCGCTGTCTACGCAGGCCTTCCGTCGGAGACGATCAACGGCATTGGTCTTTGGTATACGGTCTCGCGGCTGGCATTCGGCCTCGCTTATATCCACATTGAATCGAATGTACTGAGCTTTCTCCGGTCGGCGTTCTGGTGGTCAGCGAACCTCAGTTGTTTCACCGCGTTGGTGCTGGCAGGGAGAAAGCTGTGAGTTCGCCATTGCCGGACCTCGAGGCGATGCAGATCAGTCGATCGGTTGCGGGGCTCCGGGGTTGGCTTCGCCTGCCACCTCTTTGTTTCTCACCGTGTCGATACGTCTCTTTTCTACTTCTCCCAACGTTCTCGGATCCCTACCCCGATCCTAGCATCCCAGCTTTGTCCATCTTGACTTTAACGCACAAACAATCATTTGGTGATTAGCACCAGATCAGCAATAGATATTAAAAATCCCACCCTTTCGCAAGGAATACTTTCCACTCCTATACTAGTTGAAACTAAGCCCAAAGCCCGTATACGAGACGCACCGAATTAACACACCAGTCCGAAGCTCGCAAGAGCACAAATCAATCTCAGCGAAATTGCCACCCGTGCATCTCCATAGATTAACTTTATATAATGAAGCTCAACCTCCAGCCCCGTTTCGCAGGGAAGATCAGCGTTTCCTCCCTCCCCATCGCCCCCATTGGTGGAATTTCCCCGCATATTCCACCGGGGAAATTATCACCAGGGGGTTGAGACAGCATCATCGGCTGTCGACGTTCGATTACCCCATGTTTGTCCACATTGGCAATGCTTCTCTCCCCGGCCCTTCCTCTCCAACTGCCGCGAGACTGGAGTCGACTTGGTTTCTTCCCCTCACCAATCTTGCGACCGGGGGAAGTTGAAACGGCGGAATTCTACAGGCGGAGAAATTTGAATCCTGTCAGCCCTGCGAAATCCCAGCAAAGACAAGGGAGGGAAAAAAAAAGTATGATGCGGAGGAAAAAAGGAGATGAGAAAAAAATAAAAGAAAAGGAAGAACAGGGAGATGGATGAAGTTATAAATCGGAAGCAGATCCTGTTTCAACCCCAATTCCTCATCCTCACTTTTCTTTTTTTTTTCCCCTCTCAATTCCATAATCTAGATCACACTTAAACCTCAAAAATCTTTTTTTCAAAAAAAAAAAAAAGGCGCAATGAAGCTCCTCCCCCTCATTGCCCTCTGCGCAAGCAGTGTAACCGCCTTCTCCCCTTTCACCATCCCCCCAGGCGCAACTGTATACCACGCCAGCGACAAAGCTGGACTCTCCCACATCGGCGGCCGTCACCACAAACACCCTGATCGTCGAACAGTGACGATCCGCTCGTCACACAATGACACCGACGACATCTCCGAGGATTTCCTCTGGGGAATTCACCGCGCGAACCACGGGGGGAAGCTGCTCCTGAAGAAGGGACATAAGTACGTAATTGGCCGGAAATTGGACCTGACGTTTTTGGACAATGTTGAGGTGCAATTGGATGGAGAGTTGAAGGTATTTATTTCTTTTCTCTTTCCGTTTCTATCTTTATATGTGTGCGCGGGATGCTGATGGGAGTAGTTCACCGATGACGTCCCCTACTGGCAAAAGAACTACTTCTGGTATGATTTCCAGAAGTCCATCTCGTTCTGGCGATGGGGTGGACAGGATATCAAGATCTTTGGCGAGGGTTTGATGAATGGCAATGGACAGCGGTGGTATAATGAATTTGCTGGACAGGAGATTCTCGTACGTTTCTTCCCTCCTATCCCAGTCCTATCATGAAAAAGAAGAAGAAGCTAAGAAAGCACTACCTAGGACCCCGATAACACTTACCTCCGCCCCATCCTCTTCGTCACTGAGAACGCAACCCGCCTCTCTGTCGAGGGAATCACCCAGCTCAATTCCCCCTGCTGGACCAACTTTTTCGTCTACAGTAACGATATCACTTTCGACGGTGTCTTTATCAATGCTTATTCGACGAACGCCTCTGTATGCCTCCCACCCTCTTCTTTACTCTCTTTTGACGAAACGATGAAAAAAAAACTAACAAAACAGGCCCTCCCCAAAAACACCGATGGCTTCGACTCCTTCAATGTCGACGGCCTCACCGTCAAAAACACCCGTGTCGACATCGGCGACGACTGCTTCTCGCCTAAGCCCAACACTACCAACATCTTCGTGCAGAACCTCTGGTGCAACAACACCCACGGCGTGAGCATGGGTAGTATCGGCCAGTACCCCGGCGTGATGGATATCATCGAGCACGCTTACATCGAGAACGTGACTCTGCTTAACGGCCAGGTAACCCCCCTCCCCCAATTGCCCCCAGAAGTATGAAGAAGAAAGAAAGAAAGAACTAATAAAGTACAGAACGGCGCCCGTCTCAAAGCGTGGGCCGGTGAAGGCGTCGGATACGGCCGAATCAACAACATCACCTACAAGAACATCCACATCGAGAACTCCGATCTCCCCGTCGTGCTGGATCAGTGCTACTTCGACATCCCTGCGGAGGAGTGCGCGCAGTTCCCGTCCCAGGTGAACGTGACGAACATCCGCTTTGAGAACATCTACGGTACCTCGTCGGGTAAGGAAGGCGATGTGGTGGCTGATTTGGTCTGCTCGCCGAATGCGGTGTGCTCGGATGTGCACATGGAGGATATCAACCTGGTGAGCCCTAGCGGCGGGGATACCATCATTTGTGATGGAATCACTGGGGATATCGGGGTTGAGTGTGTTTCTTCTGATGAGTAGAGCACTTATCAAGATTATTATTCTATGGGGTCGAGGAAGTGGAGGTAATGTATATAGTTTCTCAAATTATATTGTGTCTGGAGTTGTTGCAGAAAGCAAAAAAAGAGCAAATTTTGATTATTTCTCAATGGTATCAACCGAATTATAAACTCATTCACATATTCATAAACATAAAAAGATGAACGTAGGTAAGTTACCACCCCTCCACCCTCCTCATCTGCAAATGCATCCCTTCAACCGGCTTCGTCGTCACCGCCCCCGCAATATGAATCTTCTGCTTCGGATCCTGCATCGCAATCTGAAACCTCCCCACCACCCCCGCAACTGCACTCCGAAGCTCCGCCCTCGCAAAGTCCTTCCCAATACACGACCGCTGCCCATGCAAAAACGTAATTTGAGCGAAATTCGTCGACGCGCCCCCATTATGATTCACACTCTGCACGCCCGTTTTCTCATCCGTGTCAATCCATCGATCGGGGCGGAACTCGTCGCCGTCCGCGCCCCAGAACTCCGGGCTGCGGTTGATGGCGTAGGGGCAGAGGAGGATGCGCGTGCCCTTGGGGATATGCTTGGAGGCGACGGTGGTGTCGCGGATGGCTTCGCGGATTGTCATAGGGACGGTGGGGTAGAGGCGGAGAACCTCCTGGCAGACCCCGTTGAGGAGGGGGAGGGATTCGAGGTCGGAGTAGGTGATAGCGTGGGAGGCGGAGGGGATGTGGGCGCGGATTTCGGCGCGGAGACGTTCTTGGATTTCTGGGTTGAGGGTGAGGAGGTAGCAGGCCCAGGTGAATGCGGAGGCGGTGGTTTCGTGCTTTTCAAACCGAGTTAGTACAGCTATTATAAAATTTTACATTTGGGGGGAAGAGGGACGTACTCCGGCCGCAAGGAAAGTAAGCATCTGATCAACGAGTTCATCATCGGTGAAATCACCCCCCAACATCATTGACCCGAGGATATCAGCCTCGAGTTGTTCGGCCGTAGCCTTGGTGGCGGTGATAGCGGTGCGCTTTTCCTGAACGATCTCCTTGCAGACGCCGCGGAGGTAGCCGATCTCGTCGTTGATGACCCGGTTCAAACGCCAGGGGATACGCTTAGAGAACCACTGGGGCAGAACCATGTTGATGGCGAGGAAGGCCATTTTCTCCTTAGTGGGTTCGAGAATGGCTAGGAAACTGTCGGCGATTTTGTTCTCGGGGTTGTGTAGCGAGTCGAAGTCCCGGCCCATGGCGGCGGGGCCGATGATATCGAGGGTTAAGCGGCTATATTGATATTCATTAGCATCTCAGCTTTCTCGAGGAGGACTAATGAAAGAAGGGGGGAAGTACCTGGCCCAAACACTCATCTCGACCTTACCCAACCCACTCTCGGGACTAGTTCCCTCCATGGGATGCAGACGGATTTCCTTCTCCAGCTCGTCCATGAGCTGGTTGGTCTTATCCCACATGAGTGTGTACAAGGAACGAATATTCTTGACGTGGAAAGAAGGTGTCAAGGCACGACGCTGTGTCTTGTGTACGCCTCCCTCGGACAGGATGAGACCGAACCCGATAATGCGGGCTAGGAACTCGCGGGCACGCCAGGGCTTCTCGAAATCATACGTGTTGGTACTCATAATATCCAACAGGGCCTGGTGATTGGTAGCCAAGAGGAAGCTCTTATTGAGCATGTCGCGGAAGTGAATTAGGCCATCGTTGGGGACGGTTTTCATCCATTCTAGCGGGATACGACCACGGGGGTCGTCGAAGATGATACGGATATGGTTTGTATTTCCCTAGGTGGTTATTAGTATTCTGTTTCTTGTCTTCATGGGAGAGGGATGGGGTAAGGGAGGGTATGTACCGGTATGCGAGGAAGGTGGCGAAGCGGAGTGAGGAATATGGGATAGATGATGTTATTCCAAAAGATCCACAGGGACAAATTGACGGCAAGTGCACCCAGCGCCACGGATCGCAAAGAAGCCTCGAGAAAGACAGCCCGATGCAGCACGAGCGCCTCGACCAGGGTGAACGCAAGCAAGGAGATCATTTTGAACTCTGTCTGATTGAAGCTGTTCTGGGTGGGGAGACGAGGGGCTGCCTCGGCCTGATATAAGTAGAATAGGCCATCCAGGCTGCCGGATTATGATGCAAGAGGATCATGATGCTTGGCGTGGATAAAGATCGTGATGCTGGGATTAGTGTGCAGGATGCGAGTATTAGCGTGTGGAGGGAGGCGAGAAAGAGCGAGAGAAAAATGGTTCAGGAGGGAATGTGGGGAGAAAAATGGAGGGTGGTGTAGAAAAAAACATGTGAAGCCGTGATGATCGCAATGCTTGCCCAAAACGGATGGAGATCTCCCCAACAATTTGGATGCCTCTGCCCTTCCCAGGCCCAGCAGATGCAAGTTGACTCAGGCGAGCAGACATAGCATGATGTTTTTTATAAAAAGGTGGCCTGCTTTCCTCTATCACTAATCAATGATCAGATCATTTGGTGGGTGAATTTTCACATGTTTACCCCTCGAACACGGGGAAGATCGCCAGCCAGAATCAGTGCGGAGAAAAGAAACGGTGATTCGCCTCGCTTATCAATCTACACTTCGCTGCTGAACTTTCTCCAAAGTCTACTTCAGGTTTTCCTCTGACATCCGGGAGTTAATTGACACGAGACTTTGCATAGTATGGTTTCCATGAGAATACAAAGACATGTGAAAATGATGATGAAAATAACCACGACTGAGGCCTAAATTTCCGCCTGCAACGCCTAGCGGAGACAGCAACTTACAACATTGGAGCGAAGCTATCAGTTTCCATTGAGATAATGGGACATTGGGATAGCTTTGAGATAACTGCCTTCAGAATTCCTTTAGGGTCCTTTGAATATCATCTAAGACCTTCGTCGAGGGTGCTAGCTGCTTCTGCATATCCAATTTCTCCCCCAATGTTTTGTTTTCGATCCTACCTCCGCAGATAGCACTGAGCTACGAAAATTCCTGTGCGTCGTGTCCTACAGCTTTCCGTTTGTTATGTGCTTTCCCATAACAAAGGGGTGAGAAAATAAAGGAAACATTGATAATGGACGTGTCCCAGAGCCGCACTGTATAATCACAGGAGCCAGACACTTCTCGTAGCCGGTCGTCAGGCGAAAACACCACTGACATAACCGAGGAAGAATGGCCGTTGAGGGTGTTTAGTATTGTGCTTGTTGAAGTGTCCCAGATCCGTGGAGAGGGTAGGTATACCGTGCCTCCATGCTGTTCATCCAGGAAGGCCTGGGCGGCAACGTATTCAGTGGTGATGGCACTGATCCACCCAGCGGTCTATTTGGTCGGATCAGACATTCCGGCCTAAAGCAATGTATCAAAGCATCACAAGGCCGGTGGGGGCAAAATTGCAAAAGATCCGAGTTCCTTTGATGGTGATTGCTTACTCTGGGGTGCAGGAACGCATTCAACCGGATCTAGTCATATGAAATGAATAACAATAATGGAAATTTGCTTCTTATTATTTGTTTCATCCATTGATGCAAAGATTACATCATTATTAAGTCCTGTCAAATGGGGAAATGGACAAGACTTAATAATGATGTAATCTTTGCAGCAATGGATGAAACAATTGGCTCTAGTACGTTCTAATAGGTTCTGATTATTATTTGAATACCAACAACTCCTTCTAAAAGGCATAATTTTCGTGCAAGTCTATTTTAATACGGACTCAACGTGAGCGTTTGGGATTACTATAGCCTTTCTAGGACCATCCAATAGCGTCATGTCTACTCAACTAGGGTTGAATGTAAAATTGAAAATGGATGCTCCCATCTTTGTTCACCTATTTGGAGACTCGGCGGCTATGAATGCCTCCTGACAACCGCGCAGTTCAATGCTCGGTTCTCCTAGCCCTCTAAGTATTGTATCCGGTTATAGGCATGAACAACTACTTGAGAGACTTTTACACCATAAACTCAGCTCATTCAGATACCGCGGAGATGCTCGCCCACCGGCTCACCAACTTCCCGACCCTCGTTCTCTTAACTCTTCAGCTTTGGTATTTCAAAGGTATTCTATTTGGATACTACCGACAAACCATGATTTCACTATTGTAATATCCAAGGTCGAAGATTTTACCGCGCCAACCTGTCATACCAGGGTTAGTACGATCAAGCGCAGAATTAGATTTGCTATTCTACTTTCTTACTTGAATTTTGGGCCACAATGTTAAGGTTTTGTTCAAGAACATCTCAGTGGATTTTGATTTGTATCTGTTTGTTTTTCTACCAGACGGATGTATCCATTTTTTTCTTGTTGTTTGAAGTTCTCATATACCACGGCTAAACGATATCGGTAGATGACTGGTTTTAACCAACGGAATATAGTAGGATCATACCACTGTAGTCCTGGTCGGGTGGATTTAAGTTTTCGGGTCAATACGATTATTTCGTGCTTGTGGGCGGAGGAACGATGTATTCTTAGACCCCTTGCGATTGTGAGTCTGAAAGCCGGAAATGCGCAAGCAGAGCGGTTGGTTGGGTTGAAGAATCCATATGGCCATTGCCGTCAAGGGCGAATGGTTGCTTCGCGTCATTTTCAAAGGCCCGCGTCATATCTTGCAAAGCACTATAATATAGAATATCTTGCTTTCAAAGCCCATCATCATCCTAATGTTTATCTTGGTATACTTGAACCATCCTTGTCCAGCATTCTATCAGGAGAAGTTTCGACAAAGTCGGCAAGGGGCGTCAGATAGTTGTTGAGGAAAATATGGTGAAGGGAGGGGGGGAAAGATCAAAGAAAAGGGGGTTGGTTGATGATTCGCCCGGCTCTTTGTGTGGGAATCCATTCATCGGACGAACCAAACCACTTTACCCGTGTTTACCGGATGAGGGTTACCTGAGGCGACTGGGAAATATGTCTATAATTATATTAGATCTGGTAGGGACAGTAGAGAAAAAGACCTATGGCAGATTTCGACAGTATTGTGACCCCTGAAAGCACCAGCGTCTTCAATATCTTCGCACTTTGATGAAGTACCAGTGTTCTCCGCATCATCGAAGATTTAATCATCATTATCCCCTCTAATTATCATTGGACCCGAGGTGCATTTGATAGTGAGATTATTGTCCAGATATTGGTTTCCGGTCCCATCCCGTCCGGTAGCAACGCCAGGGTGCGATCTGGGCGTAGAAATCATTAACGGCACAGCCGGAGTATCAGGGAGCCTCCCTGAGCCAGCAACACCGCCGCTGCAAGGTGATCAGGATTGATTAATGAGCTTTGGCGAGCATCCCTGACGTGCTGACCATGTGGGACATTCATAGAGATGAGAGGCCCGGGCTTCTGCAACACCCAGACGAGGGCTCGAGAACCTGCTCATGTTCCTCCAGAGCCGTGGAGGCATTTCGTGGGACTTCGAATTCGATGGGAGGCAGGGTGAAGAGCTTTACTCCGGCGTTGTGACATTTTGTCGGTTTTGGGATAGTAGAAAGTCCTATGAACGAAACTTTGGATTAGTCTGATGATGTAGAGGTGGATATTTACCTGGAATTACTGCCGCGTTTTCCCAGTCTCTGGGTGTTCTTTCTCCTGGGAGACCTACGCCAGAATTTGAGCGGCTTCTTGGAGCCTGCGACGATTCTGTAGGGCGGTCCAAATAGTTCCCCGGAAGGGAAAAGAGTTCTACAACGGCCCAGCCCGCATCAAGTGGGTCCCGCCCACTCTGGGTTATATCCTGGTTCACCTAGATGGGCCTGAATACCTCTCATCTCCTATACACAGAACTTCAGGAACGCCCGCAGAATTCCAACGAAAAGGGATACGGGGATACCCCGGCTGTATGGCCAGCGTCAAAGCCGGGACTCCTCAGCTATGCGTTAAACGTTGGTAAATTCGTGCTTGGGCCCTCTCCATGGGCCCATTCTCGTGGATCGAAGGTTGTGGCTATCGCTGGTCCTCGGGTTTTTCTTGGACTTCGTAGGTGTAGGCACATGGGTCGGACTTGGGGAGAGGCGGAGGGGGAGAGAGAGAGAAAGGAGGGTAAGCAGCTTTTATATCCATCGCTCTTCACCCGAAACGTAAATTTCTCGATGGATGATAGAAGAAAAAACCCATAGTGAATGGCCAGGGGGAGAAAGCTGGTGGGGGCCGAAGTTACAAGATTCCATTCATTGTTTGATTTGAAGGTATCCATTCAACGACGGAGATAGTCGGAGATACCTACCTACAGGCGATACAAAGAAAAGGTACTGAAATATGTCGACGCGGAAAGGGCGTCTGCATCGCTAACACACGACTCAGCTACAGATGGAAGAGATAACCAGGATTAGGCGCTTAGATGGTCTAGATGTCACTGAGATGTCTTCTAGACCTGCAGATATCTGTCTCATATAATTCTGTTTGTCGAATGCTCACGAATGGAGGTGCTGGCCTTTTGCATTTCCATCGAGCAAATAATTCGATTTACTCTTTCTACAGTATGTCAGATACGAGATTAATTGACTACGAAATTTGCACAGGACATATTGGAGAAGAAGAGTATCATATACTTTCATAATCATACGACCTACTCGAGGTTCTCCTTCCAGCGGAGAGGAAAGAGATGACAAAGAAAGAAAAGAATATAAATCATCACCGGGCGGACTCCTCGTCAATCTTCGTGTTAGATCCCTCATACCGACTCTGCGGGAGGGTGTTAAGCTCATCTTCCTGCTTGTCGAGCTTGTAGTTGGTCGCCCAGAATCCGATTCCGCCGACAAACGCAAGGATAGCGACAGTGGCATAGTTCCAGACAAGCAGGGGATCCTCGGAGAGACCGACAAGGGCTTGACCGATGGCGGAGGAGAAGGCGTTCATGAAGAGCGCGACGGCCTGCACGAGCGATCGCATGTTGCGTGGCGCCTTGGTGAACGCGTACTCTAGCGAGGTGACGGAGGCGAAGATCTCGGAGATACCGCCGAGGATGTAGACGAGAGCCTGCAGCCAGACGGAGAGGGGGGAGTGCGATTTATTCTCCTCGAGACATAAGTTGGCCTCTTTGCCGCACTCGCCCAGCTCGTAGATGTAGTACTGGATGACGGTGGCGGCGATCATGGAGAGACCGGCAGTGAAGAAACCGGCGGCAATACGTTTCAGGGGGGTGAAGTTGAAGCCAATTTTGCGGAGGCCAGGATAGACGAGTCGATCCATAATGGGGATGAAGATGATTAGGGAGAGGGGGTTCAGATTGTTGATGATGTCGTTGGGCACGCCGTTAAGCTCCATAGTCGCCGCTTGCGAGGTAAGGTTGTTCAGCATTTGGTTGTATGCCAGCCCTGGATCGGTATGTCAGAATTACTTCCTTCCTTCATTCGTTTGGAATATTAGATGGGAACTTACAGTAGAGAGGATACCACAAGAACACCTTGCAGGCTTTGACACCACGAGCGACTTCATCCACCCACTCGTCATCAAAGGTCATCCAGGCAGGACGGCTGGCCCCAAGGTTGCTCGGCTTGACGGCTTCCCAGAAGGGAGTACCGCTCTTCTTGGGGCTAATCCAGTTCGGTTAGTGGAGGGAACAAAATGTAAGAAGGAGAAATGAGTGCATGGAAACATACATGATGCCTCCAGACCAGTGCTTCTTGGTCGCCAGCTTGATCAATCGGTAAGCCTGGGGGTAAACGGATCCGGTCGGTGGCACCAGATGGTAGCGGTTGCGGCAGAAGAAAAGCACGGCGGGACAGCACAGGAACATGATGGTGGGCAGCAAGTAAGAAAGCCAGAATCCGACATATCGTTCGGCATACACCATGCTGACCTGGCCCAGGATAGAGCCGACGTTGATCATCAGGTAGAAGTACAAGTAGATTCGAGCCACAGTGGCAGCTGGATCCACGATAATGCGCTTTCCCGAGGGTAGTGTTTTGATGTACGGATGTTCGTCACGATACTGCTCCGCAATCAGGGGGGAGATGTTGGACCTGTTTTTCGCATTAGGGCCTGGGCTTAGTGCAGGGAGATCAAGCATCGAAACTTACTTGAAGCCACCAGTTCCAATACCCATGATGATCAAACCGATCGAAAAGCAGGCAATGGAGCCGTTCGGGTGGGAAATGACGCTGGGGATGGCGGAGACAATGAGAATGCAGTGTCCGAGCAACGCGGCAGCGATAGAGAACATGATCGTGCGATAACGGCCCCAGTACTGATCGGCCAGGAAGGCGCCAGCGAGCGGCATGATATAGGACCAGAAGGAGTTGACTAGGAAGGTGTCAGCAGTGCTTTTTTTTTTTTTTTTTTTTTTTTTTTACATCTCTGTTCTCTTTACAGCTGCTGGGGCGAACTTACACAAGGTCAAACCTGTGGAGGCTTGCTGGCCCATGTTCAAAGCTCCAGGAACATCGGAGTCAGTGCCGGTGATAGATCCGGTGGTCGAGGTATATCCTGTTTCCGAATGGGACGGGAGAGGCTGCTGGATGAAGTTGACGACTGGTGCATCGATTAGTTGACTATTTTCCCATCCCAAAGAAAAGAGGGAAACACACAAACGGCAGTGGTTCCATAGTAGGCGAAGCGCTCGCACAGCTCGACAAACGCGACGGTAAACGCAGTCCAGTGAATAGGGCCCGCTACGCGACGAAGAGTTGCCAATTCCTCGGCAGTGGGGTGGATTCTATGCAGGGACTCATCCTCCGCGTGGTACTCCTCCTTGGTTTCGGGGAGCTCCTCGCTTGAGGCACCAATGATCTCCTTCTCGATGCCGAGAGGGGCAGGGTTTTCGCTTCCAGTGACGACAGTCACTTCAGGGGCAGCGCTCGCCATGATCGCAAGAATCCACGAGGGGAAGACACTGAATGATGGTCGGGGGTCAGGAAAGAACGGGGGCGAAAGAAAGGTGAAGATCAGCGGGAGGTCACCCGGCTTTAATAGGAGCCAGCAGGAGTGGGACACGCTCGGAGGAAAAGCCCAAAACGTGAGATAAAAGAAAAAGCAAATTAAAAATTACGATGGTCTATTTTATAAGGGAAAAAGAAAAGCAAGGGCGAAGAGGGGGTGGGCGAAAAAGAAGAGGCCCTGAGACATGGGAGCTAGCCAGCTGGGCCGGTTATCGCGTGCCAAACCAGATCCAATTAATCCAATGATCGGGGATTCGATGCAGAATTGACTCCTATCAACAGGACCTTCCTGTCCGGGTAAGGTGAGGGGACGCCCCGACCATGGAGAGAGCCCGTCTGAACGGCGGCCTGAAACCTCCAGGTCTGGCTAGGGTCCAAATCCAGGGTGTTTCGCCGACTATGCGACCCTCCAGGGATGGCACCACTCCCGGCGCAATCGCAGTCTTTGTTGACGAATCCGAGATATCGATTTCCTCCGGGCGCAATATCCAGGACCGTTGGTAGCCGATGGGGAGGCGCCTGAGCTGTCGATATCGCGATCCTCTAGGCGTCTGGTGCAGTGGTGCCCTAGGCGTGCTCCGAGGCTAGAGAGATAATGGGCCAGGCGCTTGCTCGGTACCTTGAAAAGAGTGATTTCTGTTACTTGAAGCTCTGCTTGGCGGGTGGTTAGCGCGTGGCCAGCCGGACGGCAGTGAAGAAATGGCAACTGGTTCTGGCGCTATCCCTGATGATAAGAAGACGCCTGAGCCTTGGCGGCTGCTTGGGAGGGATCTTAAGGAGTCCGACCGTCGGCAGTAAAGCTTCTGATTGGCTAAAGCCGGGGTGGCGGAAATAAGCACAGGCCTTGGCTGGTTATCCTGAGTGTAACATGGCACGCTTGGCTGATAGCCACCGGCCAATCACGGCCACCATGTACCCCAGATTGCACCACGGAATTAGGCGAATGTGACCTCGGAGCTGCATTTCTGCATCCACTGATTTTTCTTCCGTACTGGTCCTTGAAGTTGGTGTCTGCTGTCGAATAATGTCCATCTTCGTATTGTGCCGCACCCTCCCAACGAAAACGGAAAATCCCTGGTTGCACTCCAGTTGATCCTTGACGGGGAGCCCGCCCGCTAGCCCCTTCCCTACATAGGAAACTATACGGGCGGAATGGAACCATCCAACAGGGCTAACACCAATGATCTGGTGGAATTCAGTTTGTGAGAGTGCGGAGAAGCTCGAGAGAATGTTGAACTTGTCGTATCTCGAGCCTGTCTTGGGTGACATGCGCCAGGGAGCGTCCAACCAGCGCCCGTCTGGCTGCCCCTGGCCCTGACCCAGATCCCTCCACCCACACCAACCTCTTCGATTGATGATAATTCTAGGTTATCCGTGTCATGTGGTTCGCGGGTCGCAGCTCCTGCTGATAGGAAATACAACCCTAGAGGAGCTAAGGGACCAGCTAGCGGGAGACAATATCCACCTGCACGCGACCGGCATCAACTTCCGCGCATCTAAGTTCCCTCCACCCACCCAATCACATCCACAGCCACTGAGAGCCCATTGAGTTTCTAAATAACTTACCTGAGTACTGACCAATACCTCGGTCAAGAAGACGACGAAAGTACAGCTGCAGGTCCTGTTCGATCAGTATTTGTTGCTTTGCGCGATCGGTACGTCCGAGATCCCCTTCTCTCTCCCCTGCAGGGGCAATCCACTCTCTAGGAAGGAAGGGCCTAAGGGCTCTTCCAGTGCAGATCCTATGCGCTGGTCTTCCAGATCAATTCTCCCGTTGTCTCGGAGTGGATCCTTAACTTTCCATGAGCAGAACACGCTCTGGTTGGGTCCAAAGACTCCAAACGTGCCTGGAGGCGGGTCAAAAGCAGAGTTCGAAGCAATGAACTTGGCTTGGCCGTGCTTGTTTCGTAACCAATCGGCCGATCGCGCGGTTATCGACGCATATTTTCACCTCCGAGTCCTACCTTTGTCCTGCTTATGAAAAATTTCTCAAAAAACAGAGTTGTGTTGACCACAGCTGATTGGCTCTAAATGGGGAAGGAAACTAAAGCTCAGAATTTAATCAGGAGCAGCCAAAAGTCTCTTTATACAATGATGATGTGGTTCTCATTCGCCAAATCTGAAACATGACAGCTCGTATCCACTCATATGGTATTCATCCCCACTTGGCCAAGATAAATCATGGGTAGTATAGTGAGAAAAGATTTGACATGCCATCTCAACTTCCCCGTTCCGTATAAAAACGATCATTTTCTTGCATTGTCTCTGCGAACAACTCTTGGCAACTTCGTCACGGATTCTACTTTGCCCCCGACCGGATTGTATGGTTTAACTCTATACACAAGTCTAATTAGTTAGCTCCTCAGGGATTACGGGCTCTCCCCGATATGATATATCTTTGCAAAACCCATTTGAATCCATCGCAATTGACCCTCAGCTGAATACCACTGTTGTACCCAGAGCAAAGTCTCATATCCTTATTATATCTTTATGACCTAATCCTCACATGCAAGATGTAAGGATTTACTTCGCACCCCTTGCGATGGTGTAGATAAGCTTCCGGCTAAAGGAATGAATACGAGAGCAATATCCCTTCCCGCAAAACCCCAAGGTATGATTGTAGAGTTCCATCCATGGTCTTGTCTAAGACCCACACTTGATAACTGAGGCGCTTTCTAGAATTTGGGCGTCAGCACTTAGGTCGAATAGGATTGGCTGTGGCGTTGAATTGATATTGGGGTTGTTATCTTGCGTCGGAAGGTGGCGAGATTACCTGTTTAGGTAGGACGCCAACGAAACTTAATTTTTGGCATGTGAGATGCTTTATCTTTATTTTGTCATCCTCCTCTTGGTTTTATTTCTCCTTTGGAGGGGAATTTATTAATATTACCAATCTTGGGTCTGCCCTTTGTTTATTAGTTGCATGGTGCTTATAAAGTGCAATTATATATTTCCAAAAAAAAACAAACATTCAATATCTACTAGCATCAATGTCTTCTCGAAGGTAATTACCCCATTACAGAAGATGCATATAGTTAGTTGAAGAGTAGTATTATTACAAGTCTGATGTTTGGCTTGAAAAAAAGTTAACCTACCAAAAATCATAAGCAATGATATTGATTCTAGAAGCAACTAACAGCCCTGTAATCCAATCCAGGCTATAAAAATAGAACAGCAGCAATCAATTCCAACTCACACCCCTAGCATTCGAATATTTTATTTTTCAGCAAAGCAATACTCAGCAACACAACACAATAGCACAATTCAATCAAATTATCGCGATCTGGTTCATATATGCTAGGGAAAACGTTGAACAGTACAGCAAAGATAAAAAAGTTTTTCGAATACCCCATTGCTAGTTCCTTAGTGTCATTTAATCTATAAAAATTGATACCAGCCTTTGGATATTATTTCAAAGTCTTCACATGCCTGGAGATAGGTTTGGTCATGACAATAAATAGCTAGAGGAAGGTTTATATGTCGTCTCATGTTTACGGCATGGCGATATTCTTTAGAGGGGGACGCTTCTGCAATGTGAAATTTAAAGGAAGTTAAAGGCAGCCGCAGCCAATCGTGGATCCTTAAGCCGACTTACCTATGCTCTATTGCTTACTGTTGTCTCGCCCAGGGTCGCCAGTGACCAGCATCCCGACCGAAATATACCCGGCATGCCGAAAGCTTACATTCTGTGGGTCTGGAGAGGCTGGTGCCGTCCAGGCCGATCTCCGACCGCGCGACAATAAACAATGGAATAATTAACCCATCTGCGAAAAATTGGGGGAGGTCAATGCTATAATCCTGTTTTAAAGTTACTAAAGGTGGCAGGATGGAGGGGATGTTTTTTTTTTAAACTTTTAAAGAAAAGCAAAGAAAAGGTTGTCCTGTCCGCAATGCGAGGAGATTTGTTTCCCCCTAAATATCTATAATCGATTAGTTTACAAAGGCTGGTATGGTAAACATGCCCTTGACTTCGCTTTGAAGAAGATATTCAGAGGATAAGTCAAGTGTTCGAGGCTCTGGATGTTGGCACTTTGTCTATGATAAATGGGTTTTCTATCTCCAGGGCTTATCCGGATTTCTAATATATTTCATTCTATGCCCGTCTACATCTCAGCTTTTTACCGGGCCTATTAACTTGTATACTAATTCAAGTAGCACCCCCTCATCAAACTGCACAAAAAAAAAACAATTTTAGAAACCAACTTCCTAGTATTACTAGGTACAAGCTATACCCACCATATCCACCTCCACCTACACACCAGTGCAGACGTAGTGACCCACCCACAAACTCGTACAATCCGAATCAATCTGCGTATTCCAGCCTCGGAACTGGGCAAGCGTGATATCCGCCCCCACGTAAATCGAGTAACAGCTATCCCCAGATTTAACCTTGTAAAAAGTCTTGCATTTGCTCACGACTCCCGGGCATTTGCGGCTGGGGACCTGCTGACGTTGGCTCGGGTGTGGAGGTGGTTGTTGTAGCGCTGGGGATGTACACGCAGACGTAGTAGTTTGCCCAGAGGTTAGAGCATTCTAGTATAGATAGGTTAGGGGGGGTAATTTAAATAGAGGAGAGGAAAAGGGGGAAAGAAAGGAAGAGGGAGGGTGATACTTTTGTCAATGCTGTATGACCTCCATGGACAGGTAGGCCTTTACTCTAGATCAGTTCTACATCCAATACTGACTGTTTACTTGTATAGTGGGACGCAGGGAATAAAAATTCACAGCTGGGCTGTCCTTCAGGACGGTGCCTCCGCAGCCAGGTCAACCTGACCGAGACCATGAACTCGCTAGTCATGATCACCAAAGCCGGGGTTCCCTCGAAAAAGATCGTTGTCGGAGCGACTAGCTATGGGCGATCCTTTGCCATGGCTGATCCTGAATGCCACTGCCCCCACTGCAACTTTACCGGAGGTCCCAACGACTCGCCAGCCACGCCGGGCAAGTGCACGGCCACGGGGAGCTACATATCCGATGCGGAGATCAACGAGATCCTGGAGGTGGCCGAGACGACCAATAAGCGCCTCAAACGCTCCAGTCGAGTCAAACATCACTATCTGGATGAGGACAGCGATACCGACATTCTCGTCTACGACGATAATCAATGGGTGGCCGACATGAACCCCGACACCAAGGCGCGGAGGGCCCTTTCGTCCCTGGGACTGCACATGGGTGGCTTCACCGACTGGGCCACCGATCTCCAGACGTACAACGACCCCCCAACCCGGGGCGGCGTGTTGGTGAAAAACTGGGGGGCCTGGAAGGCGAGCATCCAGAAGGGCGAGGACCTCTATGCGGTCGGCGAACGGACTGGCAACTGGACGGAAGTCCAATGCGATGATGCAGTGGTCGCGAATGAGCGTTATCTCACACCGGCGGAGAGATGATCCATGGTCGATGCGGATCATGCGTGGGCGGACGCAATCAACGTGTGGAAGACCGTGGACAGACCGCCGGGGGGGGGGGGGGGGGGCGACTTCACGAAGTCCCTGTCACTCACCTTCAACGGGCCGGAACAGTGCAGGGAGTTCGTTAGCAAGAGTGCCGGCGCCGCGGGCTGGATGATTTGGAATGCCTTAGTCCTGATTCATATGGTATGGAGGATGATAACATTATGGCTATTATTATGATTGAATAGATACTGACAGCCCACTAGATGTACAAAAGCTATCATAACGCCTTGGTTTCAGCCGCCGCGCTGGAAATCGGCCTGGCCCTCGATTATTTCGAGAACACGTTCGCGCCGATTCCTGAGCCCAAAGACACCAAGTGGCTCTTGTTCATGACTAATCTCATTACATTCTTCACTTCCAGTACGTCCAGATCACCTTCTCATTGTATACAATACTGACCTTGAAAGGTGGTGTCGGCGCTGCCCGGACGGGAAAGGCTTCGAGTGCGAGACGTATGCTGCTTGTGTGAAACTGCCATTCTCGCCGCCCGACGGCGTGGACTCGATGGGTCCAGGGTCGTTTGACGGCGTCACCGTGCAGGATATCATTGCTGGCTCAGTGAGATCGTACAAGAACGGCAACGGCGGCCCGGTGGCCGACCCTACCGACCCGAAGACGCTCGAGGACCTGTATAATTCCGACATCACCACGGCGGGCATGATCCGGTTGCCCGTCTGTACCGTCGAGGATGCCCTCAAGGCATGGAACAAAAACGAGCCGGATACCTCCGCCCCCAGCTACCCGTGTTCGGAGATTTCGGGCATACTCGACATCTAGATGAGTGATATAGGTTCCGGAGGAGACGCTTTGTATTATAGTTTTCATTCACGGACACCTCAATGTTCAAGTTTAGTTCTGTATTTCTCCCTTCATAGCTATGAAACAGATGAATTGGATAGTCTTTTATTAATACTGAACACAAATAATACAACAACAACAATCATCCCCCCCGTGCCAGCCATGTTCCTTTGCACCACATTTTTCTAACTCTCAAGAGAAAACAAAACCAAACCAAACTATTGTACACTGAGAAAAAGAAGGAAAGCCAATGACTGTGCAAGGTCCCAAAGCGGGGAGTACCGTGACGTTTGATTGATTGATTGTGGTCTGGAGTTTACTCTGACCTCACCGCCGGTAGCATTTCTATGGTCTGGATGATTGGAATTCAGCCGTTTCACCCGTATACATCAGGGAATTCTACTTACGGTCTGCTTCGTGCTGTAGACCCAGATACCTGCTTACACCAGCAGAGTTTCCTGCGACTTTGACCCCATTGTGTTCAAAGTCCACTTTCGCATCCCCGCTAAATATATATTAGCCTTGTATAAAACAGGGTACTGAGTATCACATATATGTTAGTAATTGACTTACAGATTTTTATATCGTTGGGATCTTTTATACCCAATCAAAAACATTATTAGCCCGAAGGCCAGGAAGCCAAAGCCGGTGCCTATCCATGCGCCACTTGAGACCCCTGAAGGGTTGGTAGAAGGGATGTTCGAGCCCGACATTATTGAGGTAATGGTATGACTCTTTGCTCTGAGAAGGGGTTGATATGTGTTTGAGACAACTTGCTTAGCGGGAATCAATGTCCAGTTGGAAATGGTGTTCCGTATGCCACTAATTTCATAGTTTGGGGGTGGGATGAAGTAACTGGCACACTTTGGCGTGCCCACTCGCTACTGAATACCATAGAGGTGTTCGCCCATGTTTATCCGGGCACTGATAGTCGATGTCTCTATAGGAAACTAAAATCGCGGCGACAGCTTGGTATCCGTATTCGGCAGCGTGGCTCAAAGGCATCCAATCCAGTTTTGTTTGTGATATTCCCATCAAATTCTTTTTGTTTTAACAAGAGCATTTTCATGACTGCGGCGTGTCCGTTCGAGTTTCATCATAATTTTGGTCTGGTCTCTGGTCACGGCGGATAGGAGTAGTCTTTGTGGGTGTTCATAATCTAGCTCTAATGTCTTGGTGGCATTTCTAATGAGGATTAGGGCAATGGTGAGGTTGTCCCGCTGCAGAGCTTTGGCTCCCCTGTATTGCTATTGATATGGCGTATTTTCCTTTTGTGTTGTTTACCCACCCACCACCCAACACATAAAAATACGAAGAAAAATGAAAGAAAGAAAGCCCGCCCTTCCGCAAGATGGGAAATGTGCGCGGCAGCATCAAAGGCTAAGGAGCGCATGAAGGTTCAAACAGGGGCACCCCTGAATTCGGGAGCAGGAATATCCAGGTACTGCCACTATATCCTCGGCCCGGTAGACTCGGCGACACTTGTCATGGTGCCGGTGCCGTTGTGAACCGCCTGGGCAGCGGCGGCGTCAACCGCTTCAAAGCCGGTGTTGAGGGCAAGAGTGGGAAAGATGAAGGCAGCACAGCAAGGGGCCATTTCGCACCGTCTCCGTAAAGCCGCAGAAGGTGTCCTGCCTGCTCATAAGCGCCAAACACGGCGGTAAACCATTCCTGTCTCTGCAGAAGCAGGACTGCTACAGGCGATTGCTAGAGAATGGGAGCCTATACAAGTTAGTGTGGTTTAAAATGAATTTTTGGGGGTCTTGAGACGTACTTCTCATTAACATTTTTCACATATTCCACAGTGGAATATGGGAGTTTGAGGTCGTCTAGTTCGCCTTCAAAATCCCCAGAAAGGACCGCTGCTACATGACGGACCGATACATAACGCCAGGGAACGGACGAAATTAAAATAAAAGCCCAGTGACCTTATACTTAGAAACCAGACAAAACCGACGCGGCTCCCCTGCGAAGACGTGCATCTCAGTATGCCTATCCCTGACATCGGGTTCAAGGAGATTGGTCAAACCTAACACCTTGGTAGATATTCCGTCCCGCCCATTTATGACCAATTCCACGGCTCTGCTTTCAGACAGTCCCCGGCTCAGCCAAGCAGTAAGCGTCGACCGAGCGTTTTCTCACTGTCAAGCCGTTCCCTGTTTGTTTTCTGGACCATAACAGCTTCCCGGTTAACAGGGCGGCTCATATTGGTCCCAAGGGACGACTCAGGCGTAATAGATAGTCTTCTCGGAATTCGAGTGTCATTTTAGTCGCCACTTGAGCCCTACTTCAACCCACCAAACCGGAAAAGTCGTCTCCGGAAATGTGCCAATTCCAACGACCGCATGATCAACGGGAGCTAGTGCTTGAGGTGCTTCGACCGGGGCAAGCTTTCGGGTAGGACGCTGCTCAGTCGCAAGATTAATAATAGGAACAAAACATATGATAGAGAAGAGAAACTCACAGCGTCCTGTGCAGCACCAGAACGGTGCTTTCTTGCCTCGAGGACGCGGAAGGACTGTGTGCACCTGAGCCGTTTGGGCTTGTGCAAAGTTGCTTTGGATGAGGTTGGTTCTTGAGCTCGGCCTGTGGACCTTTTCTCTTCGTCTTTGCGTTGTCTGGTCTACTCATGTTGGGATGGGGAAGGTGCTAACTACAGGAAGGCACAAATCTAAGAAAGCGGGAGATCGAGAAGGAGAATCAGCGAGGAAGAGGGGGAGAGGGACGACATGGTTTTATAGTAGCCTCGAGACCTACAATTGGCTTCACTGCTAGCATAGGTAGTTAATCAGTGAACATATCTCAGTTATGAATAAGATCCCCGAAAGTGTAGAAGGGGCTATGTGATTGTATACAGCATTGAGGAATGCGCAGTATACGCTGGAGTGAAGGCGGGATAGAATGTAAAATGGCATGACATTCACATGCCAAGTTCCTATCTTGTGAATATGATTCTAATTCTAGAGTACTACTCAACTCTATAAGTTGTGAATATGGAAATAATAGTGAAATAAAACCGCCATAGTGACCTAATATGGCCGATTTTCAATCATAGAGTAGGATAATCCGCTGTTCGGAAGGGAGGGTTTCAGGTTGATAATTTCTAAAACGAGCCCGTGGAACTAGCAGGAAGACGAAGCTATCAAGGATACCAGGGGGAAAACCGAGAGGCGGGTTGACCCCGGTCAGAGGCTCACTAGTCGGTCGGTTGCGTCGGAGAACAAGTGCCGCTCGGTCATGGCTTTTGTTCGGCTCTCCAGCCAATTCATTCTTTAACATCGACGGGATGGTCTTTGTTTCACGGAATGACGCCATCCTCCGTTTCAGCACATTCAAGCTATCGGGTTTCCGCTTTTCTGAAACGACGGGCGCTTGATAATCCTGCCAATATCGTATAAGCAAATTGCTCTGAAGGAAGAGAGGCGTGAAGTTTAAGCAGCCTTGAGGAACATGCGGCAAAGACAAGCAACCCTTGGATTTCTAGGGAACGAAAAGAAACATAGCGACTATGTATGCTGGGGCTCTAGCTATAAGCTAACGATAGGTAAAAAGGGAGTGATGTCCTGATTCCTTAGTTCTCTGGCTCATTCTCCCTGCGCTGATCTTCGAGGCTGGTTGGATCAGGGTGCCACTGGTTGAGATTCCACTGATCAAGATGCCACCGATCAATAATTATACCCCCTTCGTTTCGGCCAGCAGATGCCGTGGGTGCTCGGTTGTCGCTCCTCGGGCTCGTAATCAGCGGCGAGGCCTTCAACTGTGTCTCATGAACAATGTGGCGTAGGTAAGACCAGGCACGTTTAAGGTCGTTCCCGACCAGGAAGAATATCGGTGATGAATCTAGCTAATTTGGGAATCAGTAGCCGTAAGTAAAGCAAACTACCGCTTGTGCCAGTTAAGAAATGCCATACTTCTCTGCCGTTCTTCAGTCGATGAAATTGAATCGTATCGCGCTCTGTGACAATCCCATAAACAACAATATCTTCCTCTCTATCGATTCTTTCTCGGGCTAGGTGTATCGCTTCTTTCAATTTACGGAAGTCAAGTTAGCAAGGATACCTTCGCAAGATCGAAGACAGACTGTGCCTTACTCATTTGAACAATACAATGCCTCACTGTCCTTGGACAGCCGGAAGAGATGATTATAAGACCCGTATGCCTCCCCCCAGGTCTAAATGAAAGCGTTTCCTCGATTCGGGAGGCCAAGTATCCATCTACATTATTATATTTAAACCCAAGAGATACCGATATTCCTTTGGCACGATAGAGCGGGTGGAGAGGTGCGCCGTCTCGACTCCTGTCCTCAACAACTAGTCGGCCCTTTAGGGGTGTTTTGCCACGAAGATGAGTCCAAATCCATGGTTAGTAGAACCGCGAGGGGTGTTGTTTTTAACTGTAGTGGTTGAAGATATGGAGACGCATCAACGATCTTCTGGGATTTTCACGTCAATTGGCGGTATTAGACGTGGAAACGTTTGTTCGGATTTTGCTGTACATGCTCGAGCCTTGCAGTTAGCTACATCTTGATCAGGTTGGTGAAGTTGATCCGATAGTCAGATCCTATCCCGGACCAGAACTGGGAACGTGGAGTATGGCTGAAAAATGGATATTTGATATCTGTGAAACCCGCACGGCCTACATGTGGGCCCAGGCGCAAAGATATCGCAAGTATATCTCCGTCATTTTCATCACCAAGCACAGAGCACGCCCTGCAGGGACAACAAACTGCCGAAAGCGAGGATCCTCAGTAATTAAGGGAGAATGGCTATTGTAGCGAGGAGTGAGAACCCCGACCGAATTCCAACTGGACAACGTTTCAGCGTTCACTAAACGGTCAAGGATCTTGTTCTGCGGGCGCGCTCGACGCTTGTCCTTGAATTGACTTCGATCTCCTCGCCGAGCACAAGCCGGAAGCTCATTGGACAGCCCTCCCCGATCAGCCCTGCCCGTAATTTGCCAAATCCCCGAAAGGAACCTGATCGTCAGGCTCCTGGCCTAACTCGTCACAAAGCGTCCCCGCGATATAACCCGCCGACCCCTCCCCAATATTGCGGGGTGCAGGGAAACGGCCCCTGCGAAAACCGTTCAACAGCCAACAGTATACCTTGCTCTGCTGCCACCCCAGCGCTTCCTTTGGTCATTTGACAGACCAAGTGGCTTTTATACGGCTTTAGAGAATGCTTATAGCCTCGGTTCACGTGTATCTGAGATCAGATCTGTCTCGTCTGCAGACACTTAGCGCTAACTGACTCGATGATTCGTGCGCTGACCCCCCGGGGTCCCTGCACCCTGCGGTGGATTTTTGATATTATTTTTACGGTTTTTGCTGCCTAGTCCAAATATTCCCCGAAGATCCGGCATTCCAGGTGCCCGAGATTGCGATACGGGGTCTATACGACAATACGTCAACCGAGGGCCCATGTAAAGGGGGCCCGGCTTAGACACCATGGAGAATATCAAGGAGTGGACGACGGGCAGGAGATTTGGGATGGAAGCTGGGATCCCGTTGGATGACGAAGGGCAAAAGAAAAAGTACATATAGACCGGGTCTCATCCCCATTCCGCCCAGAATTGTGCATCTCTTAACCCAAGCACGCGTTGCGGCCGGCCAAGATGAAGCTTTCATACTCCATCCTCTCCCTTGCGGCCCTGCTTCCATCTGCCCTGGCAGTCCCTGCCAAGGTCAAGAGGGCCGCCCCGGCCGTTACCATTCCGTCTCCCGCAGCCACTGTCGTCGGAAAATCGAACGACGGCGTCGAGATCTTTAATGGCATCCCATTTGCCCAACCACCGACTGGTCCACTGAGGCTTAAGCCGCCCCAGCCCATCGAATTGCCTCTTGGGACGATCAAGGCCACGGGAACCGCCAAGTCTTGCCCTCAATTCTTCATCTCCACCAACACTACCGACTTTCTCGGATCCCTTATCGGACATATCGGCAACAATCCGCTCTTGCAGACGGTCCTAAACGT
Organism: Aspergillus diversus; assembly: GCA_027569885.1. Classification (NCBI taxonomy): domain Eukaryota; kingdom Fungi; phylum Ascomycota; class Eurotiomycetes; order Eurotiales; family Aspergillaceae; genus Aspergillus; species Aspergillus diversus. Next base: position 478,106 of record JAPDKZ010000016.1, read on the forward strand.
TGGCGAAAATTGCCTAACTTTGGACATCCGTCGGCCGGCCGGGACAACAGCGGAGGACAAGTTACCAGTGCTTTTCTGGATCTTTGGTGGTGGGTTTGAACTGGGATCATCGTCCATGTATGATGGGACGGCTTTGGTGAACAGTGGTGTTGACTTGGATATGCCATTCGTCTTTGTCGCAATCAACTATCGTGTTGGTGGTTTCGGATTCATGCCGGGCAAGGAAGTACAGGAGGATGGTTCCTCGAACCTTGGTCTCCTGGACCAGCGACTTGCGTTGGAGTGGGTGGCTGATAACATCGCCGCTTTCGGTGGGGATCCTGATAGGGTGACAATCTGGGGAGAGTCGGCCGGGTCGATCTCAGTCTTTGACCAGATGATCTTGTATGATGGAGACAACACCTATAAGGGCAAGCCTCTTTTCCAGGGAGCAATTATGGATTCAGGTGGTGTGGTCCCTGCTGACCCCGTTGACGGGGTCAAGGGTCAAGCCGTTTACGATGCCGTTGTTGAACATGCTGGCTGTTCGTCGGAGCCGGATACCTTGGAGTGCCTGCGCGACTTGAGCTATGAGGATTTCCTCAACGCAGTAAGCGCAGTACCAAGTATTCTAAGCTACAACTCTGTGGCACTTTCTTATCTGCCCCGCCCTGATGGAAAGTACCTGACAGAAAGTCCAGATCTCCTGGGTAAGGCCGGTAAGTATGCGCGGGTGCCGTTTATCATTGGGGATCAGGAGGACGAGGGAACACTTTTCGCCATTTTCCAGTCCGACCTCAAGACAACCGACGATCTCGTGGATTACTTCGCGGAATATTTCTTCTACGGCGCGACCCGCGAGCAACTAGAGGGACTAGTGGCAACTTATCCCGACTCCGCCGAGTATGGATCACCGTTCAGGACCGGTGATGCCAACAACTGGTATCCGCAATTTAAACGTCTTGCGGCGATGTTGGGTGACCTCACCTTCACATTAACCCGGCGTGTATTGTTGAAGTTCGCGTCTGAGATCACCCCCGATGTGCCCAGTTGGTCGTACCTCTCGTCATATGGTTATGGCACTCCGATTATGGGAACTATGCACGGCAGCGACATCGCGCAGGTGTTTAACGGTATGCCTGACAACTATGCAAGGCGGTCGATCCACTCGTACTACTTCAGCTTTGTGTATGACCAGGACCCCAACTCGCGCCGAGGCAGCTTCATGAAATGGCCGCAATGGGCGGAGGATCAGCAGCTAATGCATTTCAATGCAAACAACGCTAGTTTGCTGAAGGATGATTTCCGGTCGGAGCCGTATGAGTTTATTTTGGAGAACACGGATTCGCTCTACATTTAGATCTGTGACCCGAATGTTGATAATAGTAGCTGAGCACTATTAGATACCGTTGTAATAAATAGCGATGACGATGATAAAAGTATTTTCTGTTCCTCGTTTGCCTATCGAAAAGCATGTGCTTTGGGGGTGAAGAGCGGGGAACGAGAGAAATCCTGGGCGAGGAGGGAGTCCGTGACCACATCACATCACTTGACGCTCAGCGGACTATTTCAAACGCTCCAGCAGAGCAAATCCACTCGATCTTTAGACCACCGAGACCACCATTTCAACGGCCAGGCTATCATTATCCTTGCTTGTAGATATTTCTCCTGGGATAAGAATCTTGTCCAATAGTTCGCGGTTTTATCGATAGAAGCCGCAGAAAGGTCCGGGAAGTTACTTGGAGAGATACTCGAAAAATTGTTCGGAAGGATAACAAGAGCAGAGTCTAGGCGTCAAGGCCTTTGTGTGGTGCGTTTCGGTGGTTATTGGTGAGTATCCAGGTGTTTCCTGCGGTAACCAGCACAGTTAGAAAGAACATGGTCATCAATAGAGACGATTAGTTTCAAGTCGCATACCTAATTATTGACCCCAGTTAAGCCCCGTTGCCCAGCTAGGAAAGGAGGGCGTTGTTCCAAGTTCCATCCTTGGAAGGTGTTGATCTATGCATGGTGTTGGGGGGGATGTCGATACCCTAGAGGTCACACCACCTTCTCTTGTTTCGCCGGAGTCTCATAAAGGTCTGCTGTACAACAACAAAACCTCGACTTGACCCGACAGCCTGATCAACTTGTGAGACATCAATCGCTCTCCCCTATAACTATATAAAGAAGCAACAGGTTCAGACGAGAAAAGAAACCGAGAAGCAGTCCGCAACCTTCCCCCCCCCCTCAGCCTTCCTTCCTACGATGCGCTTCCTTTTGTTGTTCGTCCACTTCATGGTCCTAGGATCAGCGACACGTTGGAGTCCCCAAAGGCCCTTCCTCTCCCAGCCGCTGGACCTCGACAGCTGGCTCAGCACCGAGGTGGGTGTCGCTCGAGCGGCGATTCTGAACGAAATCGGGACAGATGGGGAATGGGCTGAAGGGGTGGCGCATGGGGTATTAATTGCGAGCCCCAGCCACCATTATCCAAACTGTATGTCTCCAGTTGCAAAATGACCACACTCGTTGGTCATTTTTTTTTTTTTCGTTTGACTTTGTCACAGAATTCCGATTTCAGTTTGGGTTACTGATGGGTGGTGTAGACTTCTATACATGGGCGCGCGATTCGAGCTTGGTCTTCAAGATTCTGGTGGAAATGTTTCGTACAGGCGACTCCGACTTACTTCCGATCATCGAAGCATTCATATCCTCTCAGGCTCGTATCCAGGGTTTAGAAAATCCAATGGGAGGCTTGTCGGACGGAGCAGGACTCGGTGAGCCACGGTTCAGGGTAGATGAGACGCCAGATACCGGGCCGTGGGCTCGGCCTCAACGAGACGGGCCGGCGCTACGGGCGACAACAATGATGGGATTCGGTTGGTGGTTACTGGTATCGTACAATAATATCATACGCACGCAAGGGCGGTAAATATGGCTAATTCTTCCCCCAGGAAAACGGATATCGCGATGTGGCCGCCCACCTAGTTTGGCCCGTCGTGCGTAATGACCTGTCATATGTGATGCAGTACTGGAATCAGAGTGGCGGCATTGGTAATAACCCCTTTATTCTATGGTTTATTGTTGGGGTCGGGACATGAGAAAAGAGAAAAGAGAAAAGTGGAAAGGGGAGCTTACCGTCCGGGGAAGCAAACTGACGCAAGGATAGATCTCTGGGAAGAAACCATATCGGCATCCTTCTTCACGCTGTCTGTTTCCCACCGCGCACTCATTGAAGGGAGAGCTTTCGCGCATGGAATTGGTGCATCCTGCCATGACTGCGACTCCCAAGCGGCACAGATGCGATGCTTACTCCAGACTTTCTGGAACGGTGAATATATTCGGGGTAATATTGACCGGGATGATCGGACGGGGGAAGATGCCAGTTCTGTATTGGGCGTAATACACGCCTTTGACCCCGAAGCTGGATGCGATGATGCTACGTTTCAGCCCTGCTCGGCCCGGGCCCTGGCCAATCATCACCGGTTGGTGAGCACTTTTCGATCTCTCTACCCTATCAACGGGAACCTTGGGGCCGGGAAAGCTGTTGCAGTAGGTCGATATCCCGAGGATAGCTATTTCGGGGGCAACCCATGGTTCCTGTGCACCCTAGCCGCCGCTGAGCAACTGTATGATGCTATATACCAATGGGATCACCTTGGATCTATCGAGATTACCGACGTGTCACTTCCATTCTTTACAGATCTGAGCGAACATGTTGTACCGGGTATATACCCCTCATGGACAGATACTTACCAGAGACTGGTACAGCAGACACAGGTGTACGCGGATGGCTTTATGAGTATAGTGGTGCGTTATTTTTTTTTTTTTTTGTTTCAAATGTACTGGAATGAAAACATTTGGAAATGAACTGATTGGGGCAGCAAACATATGCACGAGAAAATGGTTCCCTTTCTGAGCAATTCTTGCGGTCCGACGGCTCGCAGATCTCTGCATATGACCTTGCATGGTCATATGCAGGTTTGTTGAGTGCAGACCGTCGTCGAGATTCAATAATTCCTGCACCCTGGGGTGAGCCTTGGGCGACCAGCGTTCCGTCGAAATGTTCACCCACTTCTGCTCAGGGGACATTCAGCAGCGCCATTATCACAGCATGGCCTCCGATCGGAGAGGCAACAACGACAACCACTGTGCCCTGCCCTACCCCAACTTCGGTAGCTGTGACTTTTGAAGTTACCGCGTCTACCGTGTGGGGTGAGGAGATGGGTGTTGTTGGCTCGATTGGTGCCCTCGGCTCCTGGAACCCCGCAAAGAGCGTGGCGCTTTATGCGGACCGCTATACACCTGAGCGTCCTGTCTGGTATGGCACGGTAAACGTTGCTCCGGGCCAGGCCTTTGAATACAAATATGTGCGGACGGTGGGTGGAAAGGTGGCGTGGGAGGGCAATCCAAACCGGCAGGTCACAGTGCCGGCCGCCTGCGGGACCGGCTCACTATTCCAGAGAGATGTTTGGCGATGAATATGTGATTGGCTCTGCAGAATATTACCCTCTAATAAAAATTACTCTTACGAATGCACTTGAACCTAAGAATCCGTCGGCAATCCTTTGGCGCGGGGAAGGAGAGTGCCTGGAGCGGCGCTGGTTGTAGAAAATGGTGGACGGTGAGGATGGAGCTTACCTGCATCGTCAAACCAAGCAGAAAATAAACAAGATCGGCATTGCGACATTTGATCCACTATTGTCAAAGCTCGGGTATCGACAAATGGTAGGCAGTTTTCAATTTGACGGACCGTCGCGAAGCCTCACGAAGCACCCAGTTGTGGGCCTGCTGCCAGATGGCGTCATCCGCTCTACTGTATCGCCATCACGATCGCATCCAGCTCTGTCGTATACCGCGAGAAAAGTTTTTACCCGGAACGCACATAAAAGATGCGCCTTATCTCCCTTATTTGCGGCAATATGAGAGCTATTCAGGTCATTTTACAAAGCCATCATGAAGATCAACAGCCTTGTGGCCCTGACTGGGCTCAGCGCCGTCGCTGAAGCTCTCGTGCCTCAGGCGCGAGCTCCCGCCGTCCCGGGAAAACACCACCCCAAGTCGCGTCCCAACTTCGTCTTCATCCTCACAGACGACCAGGACCTGCAATTGAGCTCAGTCGAGTACATGCCGCACGTCAAGAGTCGGATTCGAGACAAGGGACTTGATTTCACCAATCACTTCGTCACCACAGCCATCTGTTGCCCGTCGCGAGTCAGTCTATGGACTGGTCGCCAGGCGCACAACACAAACGTCACGGACGTCAGTCCTCCATGGGGTAAGTTTTTTTCTTCTTCTGTCCCCCCTCTCGCTCCACTGGCTCTGCAGTTCCAAGATCCGGTAAAGAGCAGAGAATACTAACCGCGAGAAGGTGGCTACCCCAAGTTCGTGTCCCAAGGTTTCAACGATAACTGGTTCCCTGTATGGCTCCAAGAAGCCGGCTACAACACCTACTACACCGGAAAGCTGTTCAATGCCCATAGCACCACCACTTACAATGCGCCGTGGGTCAATGGCTTCAATGGCTCCGACTTCCTCCTTGATCCTTTCACCTATTCGTACTGGAACTCCACATACCAGCGGAACCGTGACCCTCCCAAGAGCTATGCAGGCCAGTACACTACCGACGTGATTACCGAGAAGGGTCTTGGATTCCTGGATGATGGTCTAAATGCCGCCGAAGATCGTCCCTTCTTCCTCACAATTGCTCCTATTGCCCCGCATTCGGACATCGACCCTGATCGCTCCAGTGGGAAGCCCATGGCGGCGCCAATTCCAGCTCCCCGCCACGCCCATTTATTCTCCGATGCGCGCGTGCCCCGCACTCCGTCGTTTAACCCAGTTAATGTAAGTTTTTTCCTCCCCGCAATGCCCAGGCCTGCCAAGAGCAGAAGGGAAAAGAATTGCCCCGCTGACTTGGAGAATCAACAGCATACCGGACCCAGCTGGGTGAACAGCGTGCAGCTGCCCAACCAGACCGTGATCGACTACGAGGATTACTTCTACCGACAGCGATTGCGCTCTTTGCAGGGTGTCGACGAGCTTGTGGACAAGGTTCTCAACAAACTCGAGGAGAGCGGCCAGCTTGACAACACCTACGTCATCTACAGCTCCGACAATGGATTCCATATCGGACAGCACCGTCTGCCCCCAGGCAAGACGACCGGATACGAGGAGGACATTCGAGTGCCGTTCTTCGTGCGGGGACCCGGCATCAAGCCCGGCAAAACTGACGGTCAGGTCACCACCCACATCGATATCGCCCCTACGGTGTTCGAGCTGGCGGGTATTCCGCTCCGCAGCGACTTCGACGGCACTCCAATGAAAGTCGCGAAGAAATCGGTGGGAATTCCGCACGAGCACGTCACGGTGGAGTTCTGGGGTAGCGCCGTGCTCGAGGGGGACTACGCACAGATCTGTAAGTGCCCTCCAACAAACGCTAACCCCTACCCCATACCCCAGCCCGGCGCAAACCAAAGCACTGGACGAAGCTAATCGCTGGTATAGCCCCACAACACACACAGTACATGGCCAACAACACGTACAAGTCCGTCCGCATCATCGGCCAAGGCTACAATCTCTACTACGCCGTGTGGTGCAACAACGACCACGAATTATATGACCTCTCGGTAAGCCACCCCCGCTGCAGACCCATTGGGCAGGGGAAAAAAAAAGAAAGAGCAAAAGTCTAACGCACAACCAGGCGGACCCCTACCAAATCAACAACATCTACCGTGAAACCCCACAAACTCTCCTCGACCGCCTAGACGGCCTCCTCCTCGTCCTCAAATCCTGCCAGGGAGGAACCTGCATCGAGCCCTGGAAGGAGCTTCACCCCGACGGATCCGTCAAGACCCTCAAGGCCGCCCTGAGCCCGAAACACAACAAACTCTACGCAAAACTCCCCAAGGTCGCGTACACAATTTGCGAGCTAGGATATATTATTTCCTCCGAGGGGCCACAATGGGATGGATTACAGGCGTTCTCGCCGGCTTATCTGTAAATAAACCCTACAGTTACAACAACTTACAAAGTACATAGGTAGTCGAGAAGGGCAGTTTCGGCCCTTCGTGTGAATATTTTATGATATACGAAATTTATTTTTATTTTGTCCCTACAATTAGAGTTTCTTCAGTACTCCAACTTTTGAAATGATCCTTGGAAGGTTTGCAGGTGGCCCGCTATGTACGGCGGTCAGGTACATTCCAGGGTCGGTGTCGGCAATTTCATGGATGAGATTTGCCGATCCCACAGTTTGAAACTTAACTTTTGGATATTGAGGTTGGGGTAAATGGGGAATTGCTAGATAGAGTTCCGAGTAAAATGTTGAAGAATTTTGTTTGATTAATACCGTAATGTGGGGGATGGGTCGAAATCCGAGATAGCTATTTAGATCGTGGGGTGTCGAGCTGCGCATATCTATATGAAGCCCCAGAACGGGGGAACTCAAGCACCAGTAGTTAAGAAGGCGTTGTTATGAGTATTGGTGTTGTTGTTGGTGTTTTTTGTGCCCTTAACGCGTAGATTAAGCTCGATATGTAGTTTGGTTGTTTTTCTCTTGAGTATTGGTCATGCTGGATGGATTTTGGTATCGTCCCCGGTCGTCACCTACCCTCTATATAGTCATGCCGCATTTGGGAGTCAACCCCAGTAGGCTAGTAAAGTACTTTGGCCTCTGCTCTTCTCTTGGCTGTGCTACTTCCTCAAGTAAGTCAAAGCCGCGAGACAAAGAGCATCCACGCCAGCCCTCATCGTCGGCTGTATAACCGGCGCAAAAAGCGCCGAGTGATTCCCAGCGATCTCTTCTGTATTGTCCCCCCCCTGCACCCTATCCCAAAGCCCCTGCTCAATCCCCCCAATAAACCAAAACCCACACGGAATCCCTCTACAAGTCCCCAGCGTCGAAAAGTCCTCACTAACATTCGTCCGTGGCGTATCAGGATCGAAATCCTCAAAATGCCCCGTAAAGCTCTCCGCCAACCTCCCTGTTATCTCATTATCATTCAGCGTCGGCGGAAACCTCCTCGTGGGCACAAAAACCGGCGGCTTCGGCGATCCACTGGCCATACACTCCGCTTCCACAATCCGGCGCACCGCAGCAATAATCTTTTCCCTCGTCTCCAGCTTCACGGTCCGGAAATCCAGCCCGATCTCCGCCCGATCCGCAATGATATTCTCCGTCTGGCCCGCCTGCAGACTCCCCACCGTAACCACCGCCAGATCACTGGGATCCACCTCCCGACTGACAATCCCCTGTAACCGCACCACGATATGCGCCGCCAATAATGCCGGATCAACCGTCTGATGAGGCAGGGAGCCGTGCCCACCTCGCCCAAACACTGTGATCTTCAGACTATCCGCCGCGGCCATGATCGTCCCGGGTCGTAAGCCGACAGCTCCCGCACGTAAACGCATAACATGCTGCCCGAATACGTAATCCGGGATCGGAATCTTATCGTACAGGCCATCGTCGACCATGGCTTGTGCGCCTCCGCCTCGCTCCTCATCCGGCTGGAAGAGGACGATGAGTGTTCCGCTCCACGTATCGCGCATATTAGCTAGTGTTTCGGCAGCGGCAAGGAGACAGGTGATGTGCATATCGTGCCCGCAGGCATGCATGACGGGTTTCTCGACCCCGTCTGCGTCGCGCATGGTCACGGAGCTGGCGTAGGGGAGTCCGGTTAGTTCTTTGACGGGGAGGGCGTCCATGTCGGCGCGGAGGAGGATGGTGTTTCCGGGGCCGTTGCGGAGGACGCCGGCGAGGCCGTGGCCGCCGATTTTGGTGTGGATTTCATAGGCGTTTAATTGGGAGAGATGGGCAGCAATGGCTTGGGAGGTGGAGGCTTCTTGTTGGGAGAGCTCCGGGTGGGCGTGGAAATGCTTGTAGAGGGCCTCGTAGGGGGTGAGGTTGATTGAGGCGTTTCGGAGGATGGTGGATAGGTTGTCTGCCATTGTGTCTGCCATTGTGTGTGCTGTTGGGAGTGTGTGAGTGTGTGAGGGGAAGAAAAGGAGAGCTGAGTTTTTGTGAGGGGCGTCGAGGGGAAGGAGTCATTTACTGTGTGGGGAAGGAGTGCCGAGGGGATAGAAGCAGCGCATTTCATTTGTTGGAGCTGGGGCTCTAGATCCACTTTTGAGGGGAAGACCGAGGCTAGTTAAGACAGACAGGCTACATAATCCAGGTACCGGGGTTAATTTAGTCCATATACAATCAAATGTTGTGAATGAATGCAGGGCCTGAGGACGGCATGAGAGCAGTTATCCACAACTGTTAAATTTCATCAACCTGTCCAGTTTCTCGAAGCAGTTGCACCACCCCCTCATGCCCGTTATGACTCGCCCATAACAAAGGCGTCCATCCCCTTTCCGAGTCTTTCGAATTAACATCCACCTTTCCAGTCCCCAGAAGCAGTTTGACAACTTCCTCCTGCCCAAACTGTGCTGCCCACGACAGAGGTGTCCGACGATGCTCAAAATCCCGTGAATCCACCATAACACCTTCCGCCCCAAGAAGCAACTTTACCACCCCCACGTGTCCATTCTGCGCCGCCCACGAGAGCGGCGTCCGACCATAATCCTGAGTTGTCGCGTTCACATCCACCTCCCCGCTATCAAGAACCAACTTCACCACTTCCTCATCCCCATCCGTCGCCGCCCAGAGCAGAGGCGTACGACAGTTCAGGTCGCGGTCATCCGGATTCATATCCACTCGCCCCGTCTCAAGAAGCAACCTCACGATTCCCGCATGTCCATAATGCGACGCCCACATCAGCGCTGTCCGTGAACATCCATTATCGCTCGCGTTGATATCCAAGCCGTTATTCTCAATTAGCAACCTGACTACCGCCTCATGCCCAGACAACGCGGCCAATATCAGTGGTGTTTCACCATAGACGGAATCCTTGGCGTTCACATCCACTCCCTCCGTCTCCAGGAGTAACTTCACTACCGCCACATGCCCGTATAATGCCGCCTGAGATAACGGGGTTTCGTCGTGGCGGTTTCGTGAATTCACGTCCACTTTTCCGGTCTGCAGGAGGAGCTCTACCACGGTCGTATACCCCTTCCCGGCTGCTAATACCAGGGGCGTGCGTTTCTCAGAGTCCTCGCTTGTGAGGGTGTCTACAGCTGCTTCCGTCTGCTTGGTCATGAGGAGCAGTTTTGCAAGTCCCTCGTTGCTTTGTAGGAGAGCTTGGCATAAAGGTGTGTTACCGGGGGAAGAGTAGGTTTTGCTGAAGACTGAGGTTATGATAGCCGTGTTCCGTTCTTGGAAACATTGGTAGATCTGTCGACAGACTTGGATGGCGGAGAAGAGGCTAGTTAAGTCGGGGAGATATTCGAGGATAATGGTAATGACATCTGTAGGCAGGTGTGTGGGATTCGAGTTGGGGGTTTGCTGCTCTGTCATTTCTGGAAAATATGAAAATCTGAAGCAAACGTGGGAAGAGTGAACTTAATAAAACCTGCCGCCGTAGGCTGTGATATTAATTGGACTAGCGCGGGGCGTTCCGAATACGAACACCAGTAATTAAGAGGGTTCCCTATCTCTATTTTTAATTTCCTTGGTCAGTAATCTATTCCATTCATTTCGAGCCAGGACGGCCTAAATTAGGCTGCATTCTTGGCCATAGAGGCGTCTAGATATTAGAAAACCCCCGGAATCAGCCTCCATGGCACAATCTCACAGTAAGTCCTCCATCGATCCCCGTATTTCGATGAACACCGCGCATCATCCCTCAAAGACCGATGAACAAGTAGACTCGCCATAAAACAGAAATACGTCCAGGGGATGATATGCGAAAACCCACAGCCAGCACACGTACAAAACGTGAAAATCAAGTCTCCGATATAGTTCGGATGCCGGACGAATCCCCACCAACCTTAGAGTACGAATTAGCACCAAAACATGGTCTAAAAGAGAGTTCGGGATAAATTGAAGGAAACGTACCAGAGTATAGAAGCATAGACGAATGCGATGAACCATCGGCAGTTTGGTACGTTGCTTGAATGAGGGAAGGTTTCTTTCCCCAGATCAAGCTAGTTCCGTTTGACTGGCGCGTGCGGAACTTTTGGTGGTTTGCAGAGCGGAAGAGTGCATATCCTGTAATTCCGGCTGCTAGGAGGAGTGCGCACTGGACCCCGGAAAGCTGGACGGGGTGATACGCGAGATAGTGGGCTTGGGTGGTGTAGATCACTGGGAGCCAGACGGCGGAGCCCCATGCTAGGTTAAATCCGAAGTGATCTAGAGCGATGTCGATCGTACTGAGGTACCTAACAGTGAAACATGTTAAATCTTTGATTGTTAAGAATCTGGATATATTAGTTCAACTCACCAGTCCTCGTTGACGAAAAAGTCTACCACATACAGGGCATGTAGCAAATTAACCACCACCATGGAGTTGGTGATATAGCCGACTTTCTGCCATTGCAGAGCAGCAAAGGATAAATCGCTGATAAGCTTGAACATTAGGAACCCACACACGAGGTCTAAAGAAGTAAAAGGGTAGCTTACACAATTACCCAGCTATTCATCCCAACCCGGCCAATCTGGAAGAGTTTCAAATCCCAGTACTTGCCGAGACGGGGGTTAAGCTCCACTCCGGATAGGAAGTCGTGGATGATCGATCCTATCACCTGAGTCAATATTTTTGCCCATCATGGAAAATTGATTAAGCTCGTTACCAACCGCTAAATCGATAATCCTTCGTGTTCCGAGTTGACAAATAGGACTTTGCCACCGACGCAGCCGTGATCAGAAACCCGTAGATATTCGCAATAATAATCAGTTCACCCTGATGCACTGCAATAAACGCGGGGTCCAATTTTCCCGCTTTGACAAGGCCAACTGCAACAGCCAGTGTCGCAAACCACGACCACAATCCGTTTACTCTATATGGCAATGAATATCCGCCGGGCGTGGGTGGACCGGAGACAATTCTCCCCGGGAGGACTTGGTATAGGAATGCTTGAAAACCCAGCCACGAGATGTAAGCTATCACACCCTGCTTAGTTACTGATGGGCAATATCGTGTGAGAAGTGCGAGGGGCCCATGAGAATAAAGGTCCCGGAGGACCATTGCAATCGCGCCATCATAGCGGGTGAGAGCCACGTAAATCAACAACACGAGGAGCGGCGCAGACACCATCAGCAGCATACTCGGAAGACTGGAAAACCATGTAACCTTGTCTCGTCTGCCCCAGAGAAGCTTCTGACGGGTAACCCCTCTCACTGATTTTTGAACATGGCCTTTTCCGGGCGCGAAACTGGACGGCCCGTCAATTAGCTCTAGGCGTGCAGCGGCCATTTTTGAGCCGGGAGTGAAAGAGAGGGGGAGGGGAAGCGGGGAATTTTGTCAATTGGGATAAAGGGGAGAATAATGGGCTTTAAACTATTTATTATTGAAATATGGCCCGATCGGCGGACGAGCGACACTTGCTCAAGGCCGAAGGCCAAGAGATTGCAGAAGATTGGGATGATCGGGATCTTGGGACTGCCGCATCCACCTTGACTGCTAGTGGCGTGATCTCCCCACTAAGCCCTAGACTATTGACGCACCACTTTTTCAGCTTTTCAATCTTCACCATGTCATTGACAAGTCACAATCTAAATAAAGGAGAGTGCGAATGGGGGGAATTATCTGACATCAGAATTTATTTCCGATCGCAATTTTAAAGGTATTTTGACAGCAAAAAGAGGGGTAAACTGATTGCAATCTTTACATTTCTTACTTCCTGTCAGAGATTTTGAGCTACCAATAACTTAATAAATAATAACAAATCACCGCCATTTTGGTGTCTGACGATCGTTTCTGCCTTGAGTAAATGGTCATAGGGCATGAACCATCCAAAAGCAAGGGGAAATGGGTCTTAAAATCTGTTCAAATCATTTCCACTCTCCTGCCAGTACGCCGGAGAAAAAAGAATTCATCCAACCCCCGGCACCTCTCCTCGATTACCATCCAGGTGGGTCGTGAGCCGTCTGGCTGGGAATAGTGCATCCCTGACCTTGGAATTATGGGCGCTAATTTGGCGATCGAGTTCCTCAGTTTCTCCTTTGGAACCGTCACAACAAATCACACAAAGAGTGGACTCAGAGTGGAGAGAAGGTCCCGGCGGATCTCGGGCTTTAAGCGGAGCTTTGATAAGGGCAGCCAGCCATCAGACCGCACGTCACTCACCGCTGGAGGGAATGTGGACCGTGAAAGGTCCAAGCAACTGGTAACTTTTGGAACCATTGTAAAATGACCGAATTTGTTCGGATGGTAATAAATGGTTACACTGTTGAGAAAACAGGATAAAACACGGTGTTCTCATATCTACCCCTCTTGACTATCATGAAATCTCAGGTTTTATCTTCTATGTTAATTGTTCAGGTTATGGTCTACGATATTCGCCATGTTTACTCTCCTATTTTTAGTTGGTGTTGCTGCGGTTTATCTGTGGCATATCAACAATGGGCTAAAGAGCGTTCCAGATGAAGCTCGACTGCTTTCTCCGAATCGCTGGACTGTTGAGGAGATTAAGGCTGCGTATAAAAGGGCTGTCGAGTCGCCTATTGACACTCTCGCTAGCATTCCTCCTAAGCAAAACCGGCGCTACATTGTCGTTGGCGGTTCAGGTATATCCTTTTTCTTCTGATAGAGAAACAATTGAATAACCAATGATAGGCCTTGTCGGTGGATGGATTGTCTCCCACCTCCTTGCACGCGGAGAAGATCCGACCGCAATCCGCATACTTGACCTACAGCCACCATCCTCAGCTCTTATTCACCAGGGAATCACATATATCAAAAGTGACATTGCCAATGAAACGTCCGTGTTAGACGGGTTTAGCAAACCCTGGCCAACCCACCTCTCCCGCCTACCCCTGACAACATTCCACACCGCGGCAATAATTACTTCATGTGAACGGCACCGAGACTTCCTCCCTCGTTACAAAGCTGTCAACGTGCACGGTACCGCCAATTTACTCAACGCAGCCAAGAAAGCCGGTACCAGCTGTTTCATTTCCACGTCATCAGGGTCCATCAGCTTACGTTGGGTATCGTTTTGGCTCGCGCCGTGGAGGAAGGAACCACGAGGCATGATGCAGGTGCTCAGCGATGCGAGTGCAGTGCCAACCACCCATGAGGGTTTCTTTGGCAATTATGCTGTTACTAAAAGTGAGGCGGAACGGAGGGTGCGTATGGCAGACGACCGGAAATCGGGGTTTCGGACTGGGTGTATCCGACCTACGAATGGGGTATATGGGATTGCAAGCGATATAAAGGCGTCTCTTGTGGGGAAGCAAATTTATAATGGGGGATCTCCAAGGCAAGTACTGTACACATATCCAGCCGTTTAGCGAGCAGACTGATAAATATGTTTTAGCTGGATCTCGCACGTAATCCAAAGCTTCGTTAACGCGGAGAATGTCTCTATCGCCCACTTACTTTATGAAAAACGGCTCATCGAACTCGATAACCCGGACCATATTGCTCCTGACATTGGCGGCCAGGCATTCACAATCATAGATCCCAACCCTCCCATCTCGTTCGGTGATATGTACCTCCTTATCAGTGTGCTTTCCGAAAGCCCGACCAAATTCAGCGTGGTCTCCCCGATAATATTTTTTATTCTGGCTCATATAATCGAGAGTTACGTGCTTGTTCAGCATCGATACCTTTCCAGGCTCCTACCCAAGCTTACCGGGCCTCTCTACCAAGTTCAGCCAACACTCTTTGGGATTTCGAACGTGTTCATTATTGGTGATGATTCACGGGCAAAAATGCTTCCTCAGGACGGCGGGCTGGGGTATAACCCCCCATTGACCACTTTGGAGGGGATGTGCAAAGAGGTAGCGCATTGGAATCGCACGCGTTGCGAGAAATAATAAAATTAGATAGCTTAGAGACACCTTTTAAAATTGAGTTTTACAAAAAAAAAAAGAGTACCCTATTTTTATATAAACGTGCCTTATTCCACTCTATAAACCCGAATAGCCTCAATGAAAGCGAATCACCCAATGATCAACCCATATGTCCCCTTCCCAGCCGTCACCGTCGTCCTCCACTCCACTCCGTTATACTCCCCCCTCTCCTTGACAGTCACCTCCACCCTCTCCGCAGCAGGTGGCAGCGACGCCGCAACCGCCCTCGCATTCGTCTTCGGCTCAACCCACCCCCCTTCACCAACAGGAGCAACCTCGAAACGTACAACCAGCAACGCAACCAACGCCAATATTTCCCCTGTTGCAAAATGCCTCCCGGGGCAAATATGCGGCGACAACCCAAAAGACACAAACCCGGACGCTTTCGCCCTTTTGTCTATTTTATCATCTGCGATCTTTGTGAACCGGCTCGGGTCAAATTCCCCACTGTCCACTCCCCACGCTGAGGTGTTCTTGTTTACAGCCGGCGCGGGGATGAGGAGCGCAGAGCCCGCTTTGAGGAGGTAGTGGTCGTTTAGCAGTGTATCTTGATAGATGACGCGGAGCTGGCCGGAGTTTGATCTTGTTCGTAACGTCTCTTGGAATGCGGAGAGGAGAGTGGGGCATTCTGTGCGGATGTTTGCGAGATCAATCGTATGGATTGCTGTTTCAGGGTCGATGGATATCGCATTCTGGGTTATCTCGTCGCGGATGGCCTGCAATAGGTCCGGGCGGGAGAGGATGTCGAAGAGGAACCAGAAGCAGGTGGGGACGGTGTTGGAGAGAACGCCGATGCCCATGAGAGCTTCGAGTCGGGCGATGTCGGGTAGGGTTGCGCCGGCGTCTGTTTGGACTTTCCAGCGGGAATGGGCGAGGGCAGAGGAAGAGAGATGGCCGTCTGCTTGGTAGAAGTTGGTGAATGCTTGGACGAGGGTTTCTCTGCCTTTCCAGGCTTTTCGGGCCGTGAGCCAGGGGAGGGTGTCGACGAGGAGATGGCTGAGGTTTGATTCCAAGTCCCTGTATACTGTTAGATTTGGAAATATGAGTGAGGAGGTAGGATTACCAGAAAGCTTGTCGGATGGTTTCGGATTTGTAGGGGTTTAAAGAGCCGTAGATGGCGTCTGTACTGGCGACCGTGATTGCATGGCTGCACCATTCATAGAGATCGAAAGAAGGTGTAGGTGACGAGGCTAGGTCATCCACAATTTCCCTGAGGACATGGATCATCTGTTCATTGAGATGGTCGAGTTTATCACCGAGTAGGGCCGGGCGCATCGCTTCCACTGTTTTCGTAGCAAGTCCCTGGCCCCCTTGTGCTTTCTCCCGGAGAAGCTGCAGACCGGGTTTTTGAATACCCCCCGCCCGCTGCGCCATGGCTGTGAAGAGCGGGTCGAATGACATGGTGGTGCGATTCTGTCGCACAGAAGGGAGCAAATCTGGAGATGTCACGATATACACCCTTGTTTTGAAAATCGTCATGGTGAAAACCGGCAGAGAGTGTTTACAACTGAATTGTTTAGTACTGCTTTTTTCCTCATGAAAGATTGGAGGTTACCTCTCTGCGGAGAAATATCCAAGCCCATGGATGAGAAAAGAGACCAGGTGGCCGATGAGCGGGATTGTGCTGGGAACAAGGGGCGGTTCGCGGGGATCCAGTTTTGCGCGTTGGCTGAGCAGAAGGTATCCAAGGCCAGCGACCATGCTCAATCCCAGGATTGAGGTGAGGTCCGGCATGGTTGTCTGGTTGACACTTCCTGTCGCGTCCGCTCGGATTGGAATCGATTTAATTTCGAGCCGGGTTGTCGCCGATATGAGGAGGGTAGCCCGACTATATCGATTTAAATAGCCCAAGAGAAAATATGGGGAACTGCTAGTAGCCGCCTAGTAATTTTCCGTATTACTCCGTACGTACCGCATCAAGCTGCCCCCCAAACTATTAAACTTAGATCCCGCCACTATCACGATTGCCAAGTGATAACCAGACGGAGTGGAGTATCTGTGGCTCTTTTTTATGTAAAAGTCGATCCGGTTCATGGCAGCGGGTCCATGGATTCTCAGCCCAAAAGTATCCCAGCTGAATATCTCCATCGTCCCACTGCGAGAGTCATTGCCCATTTCGGTATGAGGTGGGCATATCTTCCGTCCATTGCCTTCCAATTGGCAGACTTTCATCAAATAGAAAAAAATGAGCCAGATCTCCTCTGATAAAGTTAGAGATGGAGGATAGTATATATCGGGGAAATCTCCACGAGAAGTTGAGATTGTGGCGGCTTTCGTTTCGCACGCTGGGATACCCAAGCCACGCTGCAAAGGGAAAACAAAAAGAGGAAAAGCAATGAGCGAATTTACAGCCCCCGCTGGGGGCCTCTGTGTGTTATTGCTTCTAGTATGCTTTGGCATCCAGAGCATCTACCGTCTCTTCTTCCACCCTCTCCACCAATTCCCAGGCCCCAAACTAGCGGCCATTTCCCACCTCTACGAATTCTACTACGATGTGATCTGCAACGGCTCATACATCTGCAAAATCGAGCAAATGCACCAAAAATACGGTAACCCCTCCCTCTTATATATGTATACATGGTCTTTGGTTAACGATAACGATTCAAAGGCCCCGTCATCCGAATCAACCCCCGAGAACTCCACATCAATGACCCCTACTACTATGAACAAATCTACGCCGGCCCCTCACGAGTCCGCGAAAAAGACCCCCGGTTCATCGGTGTCTTCACTACCCCTCTACCCATGGTCGCAACAGTCGGACATGATCATCACCGCGTCCGGCGTGGCCTGTTGAGCAGCTACTTCTCGCGACGATCCTTAAAAAAAGCCGAGTCAATCATCGACCGAAAGCTGGATAGACTGGTCGTCCGCTTTTGTTCCGCGCTCGAGGAAAAGGCAATCTTACCCCTGCATCGTGTTTTTGCGGCTCTGGCCGCGGATATTGTGTCAGAATACTGCTACGGCGCGAGCCAGGGGTATTTAGAGCAGAAGGTGTTCCAGAACCAGATGATCGATGCGGTGAATTATGTCATGTCCATGTGCCATATTAATAAGTCGTTTCCTGTGCTTCCGAAGTTGATGCGGATGGTGCCGATTGGGCTTATGGAGAGACTGGGGCTACAGATGGCGGATGTGATTGGGGTGAGGAATTTGATCCGGGACCAGGCGGCGAAGTCGATCGATGGGAAGCGGTTACTGGGCCATGACGAGGAGGGGAATTTGTTGAGTAGGAATGTGTTTGATGCGATTGTTGCGGCTGATGTTGTGAGGGAGGAGAAGACGCTGCGGAGGATGGAGGAGGAGGGGGCAGCGTTGTTTGGGGCGGGGATTGAGACGACGGCGAGGGCACTGACAGTTGCGATGTTTCATTTGATGAGTGATGAGGGGATGAGATGGAGGTTGCGTCGGGAGCTGGAGGGGGTTATGCCTGCATCGACGAGCCGACCCACTTGGGCTGAGTTGGAGCAGTTGCCGTATTTGGTATGATTGTGATTCTAATGATGTTATTTGTGCACTTGCTAAGTGAAATTTCTAGTCTGGGGTGGTTAACGAGGCCCTGCGTCTCTCATTCGGACTGGTGGCTCGGTCTCCTCGCGTTTCACCGGTTGAATCGTTAGAGTATGACGAATACATGATTCCACCTGGGGTAAGTGGGCAGCAAACACGAGGTGGTAACCCAGGATGTCGATGGCTAATATCGTGTATAGACACCAGTGAGCCAATCGGCCTACTTTGTTCATATGAATCCCGAGGTCTTCCCGCAACCGGAGTTGTTTAATCCCGATCGATGGATCAAAGCGGCGGAGAATGGACATTATCTGAACAGATTTCTTGTTTCCTTTTCAAAAGGAAGCAGACAATGTCTAGGGCTGAAGTACGTTTGTTTCTTTCCTCTTCTATATATTGATATACTAACTAGAGCCAGTCTGGCTTATGCCGAACTCTACTTAACACTAGCGAGAATAGTTCGTCTCATCGATATGAAACTTGTCGACACCACCATAGACTGTATCCGGGTTGGACGGGACCTTGGCCATCCGGCCCCGAAGGTTGGTAAGTTTGAAGTTAAGGCTGAAATATTGGGGATTATAGGTTATCCTTAACAGGATCGTTCCTGTCTGATTGACCCTTTGGACGTACACGGACACTGGATAGTTAGAGTCCCTTCCTCTTTCGTCGGAGGCTAAATACCTCTTCGAAGGGCCTAGGAGACGGCCGCACAAATGCCTTCAATAGAAGATTGCTACGGTGCAACTAAAAATGAAATACTGGTATCTTAATTGCTCTACAAACTCAATATTCTATCGAGTACATTATCGACTTCTATATGATCCACGCCATGCTAGCCCGTCCATTCGTCGAGAAATGCTTTCATGCAGGCAGCGGCAGTTGCGGCCGCATAGTCCTGCCAATGTTTATTCTTATGGCTGTCAGAATAATCGCATACTCCTTTGATGACAAGGGTTGCCAAACTATCACAAACCCCCGCAGCCTCCATCTCAAAGGCTACCAACTTATGAAGTGCAGCACTTCTATCGCGGTGGAGGCCGGATTTCATGACTGCGTCTCCTGACCCAACAGATCCAAAGTGCACCATGGGATATGGAGCATGATGCTGTTCGGCAGCCTCCTGGAGCCGCCTGCGTGGGACTAAAAATTTCTTGTCACAGCTGAGAAATTTACAGGACTGAATCCGAGCTTCCTCGCATACCGGATCAGTCGCACCATCACAGGCACCACAGGTCTTGCACTGGTTAGCAGAGCGATGATGCCTGTGACGATACCCCGGTTGAAACAGCTCATCCTTGTCCGGACCGGGATAGTTGGTTCTGTGAGGCCCAAGTCTCCCTTCCAGGACCCTGAGATTGTGGGCAAGTTTGGCCTCAAGATTATGACGCTCACGGCGTAGCTTGAGTTTTGATAGCATGCTGCGGATCTTCGGTGAAGTGTATATATTACTTCGTGTCCCGCCCTGCTTACGAAACCGTCGGGGTACTGCTTGCCCATGTCATACTGGACGATCTGGTCACTAATCACAACGTCGCCCAGAATGATTTCTTCATGCCCTTCTCTAGAGGGAACTCCACCGCAGATTCCAACCATCAGAGCAAGGTGAATTCTCGGGTAGCTGGACCGGGCAGATGAAGAGGCTCGCGAAGCCACCCCTTTGCCCATCCCAGCCATATGGACGAGAACGACGTTGTGGCCGCACATCCTGCCCAAGGTATATGTGTTATCGTCTCCCCTGGCTTTCCCGTACTTTCCTTCGCCCCAGATCTCATCGAAGAGCTCGGTGACGGCATTTGCTTCCAGCTCCAAAGCACAGAATACAGCTATGGTGAATTCATCGCGACTGGCGGGGCGTTGGGGCTCAGTCATCGGACATGATGGAGGTGCTTGGGTATGTGCAGGAGGTGAGTCCTGGACCCCCCAATCGTCGCGGTATGCGTGGTATAATTCCTGTAGGGGTAAAACCACCTTTTCAAAGAGGATTGAGCGTCGAGTCTCAAGACTTTTGCCATGTTGTGCGATGTCAATGGGTCCGTCCTTGAATAACTCGTCATCTAGGCAGCTTTTTACCACATTTTCAAAAGGAATTCCAATACTGCTTCTTAGGACACCGTCATGGGCTGTTATATATGCCCAGTCATGGTATTCATTAATGGTTGTCTCAGTCCACGTGTACGGTAGCCCGTCCGGTCTGAATGGCTTCCCGGTTGCGATCTCAATAAGAACTACCGCCAATGCCAGGATATTCGGATGCATGTGTATGAGGTCCTTTGCCTCATAAAAGTCCTGCAACTTTTCTTCACACTTTCGGAGCTTTGCAGTAAGGAAAAGATGTGGTTTGATAGAGTCGATTGCATCGATTCGCTCCTTCAACAGCTGAATATTTTCGTGGGTCCAGGGAGTCATCATCCAAAAGGAATTGTAGTATTGCCATACAGACCGGGCAATGGTGTAGGCCAGCATCACTTTGACCCGTTTGGGAATGTGATTTCCCTGCTCTAGCCATTGCAAAAGCGAAGTACCGTCATGGGGAAGCATTGTGCGCGCTGTCGTCTTCCTAGTAGAGGTATCAATCCTCATCACGTTGTCCTTAACGTGGAAATGAATGCACAATGTCGGCTGGCCCCTGATCAGCCTGCAAAACTCTCCACGATTGATGTCTCGGAGGCTGCGGGATCGCGCGGTGCCATTTGCGATTGGGGAGGGAAGTCTAGTGTCAAAGCCGACTCTTTTTCGACTTGATTTCTGTTGTCTGGATCCTGTTATCAGAAAATGTTCTGATGACCTGGTAGCGATGCTTTTTACTATACCTGGCGATTAATATTTTCGCTTCCTTCCACCGGATCAAGCCCGAAGAGCTGGAGCCATTTCTTGTTGCAGAGGCTGCCATGAAGACCAGCTCAAATTGAACATCCTCTTCTTCTCGCTTATCGTGTTCGGGATCCAATCGTAGCCGGGCTAATCTCAGGTGCTCCGTTGGACAGGAGCAGGTCGCATATTTCTCAAGCTGGGTGTACAGGGTGTTGTTGACATGTGTTGGATATCCTACAGTCTCTTCACGAGGATTCAACTGGTCGTCAGGAGTGGTATCTTCGGGGTCTGAAACGTTCACACAATCTGTGATCAGTCGGAGAAGCACAGGATATTCCGGGTCTTCAAGGACGAATCTCGTCAGAGCGTTGTTTATGTCGCGAGTGAGGGATTCTCTGATAGACTTGTCCGCATCCTTAAAATGCAAAATCCGGCGAAGAGCATTAAATGAACCTTTTCCCCCCTCTTCATATAGCTGCGGGAGTCAGTCCGAATGCGACCGATCCATCGTCGAGAAACGGTTCGCTTACCGAACACGCCTTATTCACCAACTCTGCGATTCGAATCAATTTGGGGTTTGAAGTCTCGCTAGGAAAGGGGATCTTCGTCAGAATAAACAGCTCCCCGCCGAGTCGTGAGAACCGAACATCTCTGCGCTTCCAGGCAAGCGTAGTTGCCTGGTCACATATCCAGGGAAAAGTATCCCAGCAGAGCTGGAGAACATCCTCCATAACGGAGTACCGTGCGCACTGCCACTGCTGTATACCGTTTCATAAAGTGCAAGAAACATGAACAGGAGACATGTTCAGTGGAAGGTGAAATTGGAGATGGAGTTGAGGGCCTCAGCCTCAGCCTTGCGCTCAGGCGGGGTAGATTTTGCCGACCAAACATAATCGCGTGACACAGTTAGTGCTTACATAAATGAGGCTGTGGGCAATTGGGCGTTGAGATGATAATCTGAATTCTGCATCCATGAGCTTCCACTGATTGTTTCTGCTCCATGGTGCATTAGGGTGAGGATGTCAGAGCCGGCAACCATCCTCATGGCCGCAGAGGAATGCCGCCACACCTTCAGGTCCGCAACCAAACATTCGCGACTGATGCAGGATGAATGGGCGGAAAACCGGTTGGCCGACTTCAACCTTTGGGCTGGGGGAGCAGGCGTCTTTGCGCGGGGGAAGGCCTCGCTTGACCGTCGCCTTGGGGCCGATCCAGTAACACAGCGCGTTCTCGTAAACCTCCTCATTATGCTAGGTGTTTTGATGGAAAATTGTATCATCCAAGGTACCCAGCTCAGCCCTCCGACGAGGGGATATTCTGACATGTGTTCTAAGCAGTATCCGATATTCGAGATGCGCCTCTGGAAGACGGCCCGGAGTTGTCTCGCGAAGAATTGGACAGGATGCAGGATGTTGACAACAATTTGAACCAGCTTACTCGACTAACGGTCGCGATTCGTAAAGCAGGAAGTAGGTCTCGGCTTGAGAAGGCAGACACAGCTTTCGACCCTCGTTCTGCGTCGCTGCGAGCGCTCCGCCAGCACCTTGAGTTCCTCCTCTTGGTGCGCCCAGAGGAGCATGGAACGTCATCCTCCAGTGTTCAGCAAATAAACCAACAGTCGTTGACATCAATTCAGTTGCGGTTGGTTGACGCTAATCTGCGCCGTCGAAATCGGTTTCTATACGCCCAGAAACACGCTCGAAAATTAGCGGTCGGTCCTACTAGACACCGAGAGCATAGAGGGCCCTTACCAGTAGTAGTAAATCCAGCACGCGCACCACCTTCGTCGTATCGATCGAGAGAAACTATTAGCATCGCGGATCCGCGGGTTGAGTGGACATTCCCTGGAGACCTCCAGGCCCAGAGCACGACAACCGCCACGAGGCTCGATGAACCAATAACGCTCCCCCCACAAGTGGTTGCAAGAGCTGCCTCCACAGCGGTGTCTGTAACGAGCTCTCGCATCTCGTACCCAGCGCCTCCGCTTATTCATGATCACCAGGGCGTCTTTAGATGCCCCTGTTGTTGTCAGTCCCTTCCGAGCACCACCGGGAGGGGTAATCAATGGAAGTAAGTAGGTCTCAGTGGAGTCGTCAATACGCGGACCTAACCCTCTGGTGTGGTACATAGGAAACATCTGATGATGGACATTTTACCCTACACATGTATTATAGATGATTGTCCTCAGCCACACATATTCTATATGAGCAAAGAGTCCTGGCTGCGGCATATGGATAAGGAGCATGGAGGAACATGGCAATGGGTGTGCCATTCGTGCTCTCAGAAAAACGTCCACGTCACGTTCAAAGACCAAGAACACTTTACTGCGCATCTGAAAGAACAACACAGCAGAGGCATAAAATCAACACAGATTCCGACGCTATTAACGGCATGGAGGCGCAGGGTTCCCCTCAGAATCCCCTCCTGTCCCGTCTGCGGGTTCAAGAACGAGGATCATACCGCGGTCCTGGACCACACCGCAGAACATGTCCATGCCTTCTCACTCAGATCCCTACCCTGGGCTCCAGATGAAGGGGGAGAAAAAACAGGAATGGAGGATGAGTACCACGATGGTCGGAGTTATTTTTACCAAAATCCATACTTTGACGTGAAAAGCCGCCAATCAACACTTTCGTCGGACTCTGATGGAGGGTCATCCTGGGCCAAAGAACTGGAGCGATCCCCGGCCCTAGGGTTTGAGCAGTCTCGGGAAAACCAGGAGAGTCTGCTGACAGAAGATGTAGTTCATATGTTACCACAGAGTATATCAGATCGGGAAAATGCAAGAAGATGGCTAGTCGGACTACCACAAGAGCCTGGGTCCCAAAACTCAAACCCAGGTGTCGAGGGCCTGGCCCTAACAGCTGCAGAAGAGAAAGACAATCAACGCCATGAACGGCAAGGGGGAGTCGGCCCGGACACCGGAGTCGACCCGGATACCCAACGATATAGAGAAATAAGACTTCAAGATGGCGAATACTTCGTTCCTGGCGATGGTATAAGTCGAGAGGTGATCCAAGCTGACATATGCCGGTACCTAGGTAATGATGCACTTGTGAGAGTAGGAAACTATCAGGTTTGCATACCGATCCTCATTACATCTTGTCTTTTGCTGAAACCGAGGCAGGGGCACGCGGGATATTTTCTTCGAGCATATAGAAACTTGACTCCGGTGAGATTGATACCAGTTGTTTTTTGTCTTGAGTAACTGACCGGAAGCTGATAATTGGGATATTCAGGCCATGATTGAGGATCTCAAGCTAGACTCAGCTGCGTGGGAGGCAGAATGTGCTCGACGATCCCATCAAACGAAAACGGCAGAAGAGTCAACCCCCCGCAATCGAGTAGAATGGCCAGACCCTGTTCGCATGTATGTCCAAAAAAGCTTTGCCCCCGAGCATCAGATCGCCGGGGTTGCGAAAAAGGATTTGGAGGCAAAGTTGAAGACTGTGATAATAGAGGCTGCAGAAGAGAACATGCTCGATAAAATCGACTGGAATAGCCTACCCCTACCCCAGACCATGGTACAGAATGATCGAACTAGCATCTACGTCAATCCAACCCCATCTACCTCGGGGGCCTCACACGTCACACACGCCCAGAGACACGATGTCAGCCCATCTAGGAAGGGAGAGTCGGCTTTTCGACATCCTGCCGCTTGGAGACCAGGTATGCTGATGTTTTTTTTTTCTTTTACAAATTTCTAGCACAAAGTTAATTCGATTGTATGCATAGGTCTAGATACCCATGAAGATCCAGCAGAACCGCGTCAGTATGTTTTATCAGGTGGGTTAGGTCTACCAGCGCCAACTGAGGGGGTAGAAGAAAATCGCGATATAAGAAGAGAGTTGGGGGCTCGAAGAGGCCAGGCTGATAAGCACTATGAGGATTCCCGCCGCCTGCGAAGAGAACATCAAGAGTGACAGTAACTGGATATTTAAGTAACTATATTACATTTCCAGAATATAAACTCGGGGTTCAAAATATCCCGATCAATTTGATTTGAGTATTTATATTTTTTAGGCTGTGTAGCAAACCTTGAAATTCTAGGTACAGGTAGGGTGTATAAGGGGGAGTTAGTAAGCATATGATTGGTTGATGGCTACTGTACTTGAGGATATCGAGAGGGCTTGTCGGGTGGGGAAACTGTTTGGGAATCGAGTGGTAAAGTGGGAAAGTGGGAGAGGCCAGCGCCGGAAATGGGGATTATGGCGCTTCAAAGGCTCCCAACCACTCTGATCATAGTGAGAAATTTGCTTCACTCGAAGGCACACTTACTAACTACAGGTTCTTGAACAAAAATCGAAGAATTATTCGTTCATGGTTCGACCAGCTGCAGCAAGTCCGATCGGAGTGGGGATTATGCATAACTTTCATAAAGGCTGGACCCCTCATCTAAAGCGAAGCTTCCTTCCTAGAATGCGTAGCATACAACCCCGGTAAAATCGAAGCCAAAATCGCCATCTCCTCCGTCGCATGCTGCAGCAACGCCAACGCAAACTCATCCGGCACCGCCATTCTCCTCTCATCGGGCGTGAGGCCAGGAATATCCCCCAACCAAAATCTTGATCGCATGCGCACCCCATCCGGCTCATCTTTAATCAAGTGCACCAGGTGGCCTCCGTACAGCACTTCACCCGTTTCATCATCCCAGTTACCCACCCGACCACAGATTGCGGTGGAGTACCCGGCTTTCTGGAAATCGGACCTCCAGGTTGCTCCGAAATACTGGCCTGGATCAAGGAAAGAGATTTTGAGTTTGGCCAGGTTGTCGCGCCCGATGTACTCGTGGACGAGATGGTGGCCGCCGATATAAGTGCTGTTGTTATCGCGGGGACCTTGCCAGTCTGAGAAGACGTGGTCGCGGGGATGCCATAGTTTGTATTGGTCTGTGTGGTGGATCCAGCCGAACCACCAGTCGATCATGGCGCCGGAGCAGCCTTTCATGTAGGTGGAGGCGGCGATGTGGTGCATCCCGTCTGGGGTGATGGATACGCCGGCTTCCATGGGGAGATAGGGGTTGGCAAGGAGAAGTTTGGCATCTGAGAGCCGGAGGCCCTGGGGAAGAGTTGTGGGTGAGGCCATGATGAAGGTACCTAGTGATTTGGAGAGAGTTTGTGGATAATGACACCGTGGAATGAGAGCGGCGACTATTGACGGTTTAAATGGGGGGCGACGATCCGGACCATCTACCCCATATTCCGAATGCCTGTGGGGAAGTGGGTGGGGAGTGGGGACATAGCAGCGATGATCTACAGAGTACGTATATGCCCCGGATATTCCAGAGTTTTGCGTATAAAGACACGACCAGGCTTGATGTCTCTTCGATCGAACTCGTACGCTGTGAGTGACAAACATGTCTGGTCCAATTACCCCAGTGCCAAAGCAGGACACAGCTGCTCCAGGCACGAAGCTTTTGATTGACTAGAAGCACTCTACTCTTAATCACTACCAACATATCAAGCATGGTGATGGACGCATTCTTCTTGTCCCACAGCCGTCACCGACGGACCCAAACGACCCATTGCTGTGGCCACGACTGAAAAAGTGGCTGACGTTCAGCAATGGTCTGTTCTATGCGTTCAACGGAACCGTCACCGGACCGATGGTGGCCGGAGGCAGGTGGTTTCAATCACTCCCTTGTCTCCAGCACACGGTAGAACAGAAGGCGGCTTAGCTCCTTCGCATAGGGATGATCCAACTCGCCACTTTCTTTGATCGTCCACTCGCAGATATCACATCACATAGAGCAATGGAGCGACCTTGATTTGCCAGGGGTTTGGCACGCTTGTTTGGATGTACGTGCCATTTATTTCACTAACCCCCAAATGCCACAATGAACTAACAAACGAGTGCTGCCCATTGTCTATGCTATAGGCCCATGGCAGTTAATTTCGGTCGCCGTCCCGTATACCTCGCATCCGATATTCTGATGGGCATCGCCTGTGTCTGGCTCGCCATTGCCGCCGAGAAGAACTACCCCTTATTCGTCGTGGCGCGCGCCTTCCTTGGAATTGTTGAGGCCCCCCTTGGAGCCATTGTCCCGGGTACTGTCACCGATATCTTCTACCTACATGAACGCGGAGAAAAGATTGCCCTGTATGGGCTCTCTGTGCTCGGAGGTAACGAACTCGGCCCTTTGGCGTCTGCATATATCATTCAATCACTGAGCAGGCGATGGGCCTTCTTCATAACCGCCATGTTAATTGGCGTCAGTGTGCTCACGATGTTCTTCATGCCTGAAACTATGTTCACCGGTCTCGGCCGACGATCGACCCCGTTATTGCCTAGGAAACAAAAATCGATGACAACGATAAGCAATCGAGCGAGCACGTTGAGGCAGCTCGAACTACGGCCACCGTACGAGTGGAAGAGGAAGAATTAGTCCCCGCAACGAAGCGGTCATACATAGACGAGTTGATTCGGATTGATAATAACCCCAACGTCAATATCTGGACAGGACTCAAACGTCCCTTTGTTCTGATGCTTTATCCTACAGTCCTCTGGTCCAGTCTCGTCTACGGATTGAGCCTAAGCTGGAACGTCATTCTGGGAGCTCTAGTCGCTCAACTCTTCGCACCCCCGTTCGTCAATCCCTCCTCTGGGCTCATGAGACAATCCACTGACTCAAACGGACCATGTAATTTCGCCTCTGGTGCCCAAGGCCTCACTTTCATCTCCCCCCTAATCGGTTCCTTAGTGGGCACATACCTAGCCGGCCCCCTGGCTGACCAAACCGCCACCTACTTCACGGGCCGAAACCAAGGCACACGCGAACCCGAAATGCGCCTCCCGACCTGTCTCATCACCGCCGTTCTCACGTTCACAGGTGCCCTCCTCTCCGGTTTAACCTACCACTACCAGACACACTGGATTGGACCGATTGTGGGGTTCGGGGTTCTGAGTGCTGGTGCACAAATGGGGGCTACGCTGGCCATCTCGTATAGCTAGGATTGCCACAAGGAACTTTCGGCGGAGATTATGGTTACAATCTCTTGTCTGAAGTCGGGGGTTGCGTGGGTGTGGACGTGGTGTGTGAACGATTGGGTGGCTGGGAGTGGGCTTTTGAGGGTGTTTATGGGTGTGGCGGGGATTAATGTGGGGGTTTATTTAACGACAGTTACATTTCATTTGTATGGGAAGAGGGTGAGGGTTTGGTTACATAGGAAGAATTTTATGGGGGAGGTTGAGTGAGGAACTGCTGGCTTATTGATTATTGGGTGAGGATAGAACTTATCATTAATCTTCCACGTGGTTAACCTAGGCTGGCTTGAGGTTATTCACAACTGGCATATATATGTAAGTTTGTTCCTGGAGAAGGTCAATGCTGTGGAGGAACTAAAGAGCGAAGTCTCCCTGGAGATTAGCGAGGCCTTTATTCCTACCAAGGGGTGGAGTCCGGAATGGGTGAATAGCTTGGAGTGCGAACCTTTTGTTATCTTGCCTTCCGTATAGCGATAAGGTGTTGATGTAAGTGTTTGCTAAGTTTCGATACTATGACCTGATGAAGTAGTGGTAGGATATTGTGTCTGACAAAGCATGTGTAAGATATGGCCAAGGTCGTCTATCTTCTCTATTACCTAGATACCATATAAACGTCATATATCTCCTATCTCAACGACAACTTATCGTAGTAGGTTTTGTTACTTTTCCTGTTGATCAATACGCCTCCACAATATTCCCACGCATATTTCGTTGTTTAGTGGCCATTTCTCTCGTTACTCTCAGTGCAGCCCAGCCCAAGAATCCGATTTCTACATTATACCAATTCCCTCAGGGCTCATAGCTTGAAAACCTAGCAACCAGACCCTCCAACAGCATCCTCGCCACGAGACTCAATGTGCCCGCTAACTACCAAATCGCCTTTCCTCTGGCAACCGGCTACAGCCCCCGCGTTCCCCATCGGTGAAGCTCCTCCAGACTTTTCCAAACGCAACAGGAGCCCTCGGAATCACGGAGTACGAGGAAAATCATTTCTCGGTCATCCTTGGCAATTACAGTCTAGCAATGAATAAACCTATATCAGGAACCTACTCAGTCTGGGATGCGTGCATTTCTCCGGTCCCGGTCTCGGACACGTCTCCGCCAAAAAAATCACAGATATCCCCGAAGCAGGGTTTCTGAACGGAATGACAACCCTGGGTCAGAGAACAAACCCTGTCTTAATCGTAGATAGTTGGGCCGGTGTTGTCTACCGACTGAACCCAGAGAACGGTGACTACGAGGTTATCCACGATGATGAGACCATGAAGCCACCAGAGGGGACCACACTTGGCCTGAATGGGATCCGCACGGTGAATATAGGGCAAGAGATATTTTTATACTACACCAATAGCCTAAAGGAGACCCTTTGTCGAGGCAAAATAGACCCCAGAAGTGGACAGGCGCTTGGTCCGTATACTACTCTAGCAACGGGAGTGTGGGGGGATGACTTTGTGTATGATCAGAGGACTCGGGATATATATGCATCCCTGGAATAAGGATATACCGACGTATATTAAAAAAGGGCTTACTCCCTTGAATATTTAAATCTATATTATTTTTTATCAAGATTTCCTCGTGACCTGGTATAACGAGAAGATACGCTGCAGATTTATCACGCCAGGTTAAAATATCAAGCCCCGGGTTCAATATTAATCTCACGATCCTTCAGTGTCTACCCACCGGCGTTGAAAATTGTGATATTGAAAGGATTTGCCATCTCATCTCGCAATCAATCCAACGGAGTAGGTAAAGATGCCGGCGGGAATTCCCAAAAGCTGAAAGTATCAAAGCCGATCTCAGAGCCCTGAAAACGTCAGTAATAAGCATGAAAAATAAGAGAAAACCAAGAACAGGCCCAAAGACGTGGACTTAATATCGATGCTATAGCATTATCGCATCTGGAATGGACAAGCCTCCCTTCAGTACCCGAATCATTTGTTTCACGAGGAATGAACTCCTGAAGCGAAGATCGGCATGTTTGCATGCTCTCTAGAATCGCCGCTCGAATCACAGCTTGCTCTTCCGAATCCCCACGATGCGCCACCTGGGAATAAGCGAGCATTGCCCTTACGAAAGAATACTGCTTCATCATTGGTGCTCCAACTGATACACTTTTGTCAAGAATGGAGTGGATGCATTGGAGTGCCTGTATCATTGGTGCATAGGTATATTGCACCGTTGAGCCTAAAGATTGCCGGGCTTTCATTTCTTGGGTCTGTAGCATGATCTCTAGTCCAATGGTGACTATTACGTCCTGGCAAAGGGGACCTCTCAATAGGCCGGCACCGGAGAGGCAGCGTCGGTGGTAAGCTGCTAGCCTTCATTTCGTCGAGGAAAGTACACGTCCTGGATGTTGCGAAGCATTCGATGCTGTATACAATTGATGATTGTGCGCTCGCGGTTTTCTCGCCTGATGGAAAATTGGCGACAGCTGATGCACAAGTAAATGAACTACACCTGAGGGTTGGGGCGACAGGAAAGCAGGTCGGCGTTACCCTGCGTCTGAGGGCCGAATTCAGGTCGAAGATCGTTTTTTCCCCTGACAGCAAGTTGCTGGCGGTCTTCCATCAAGATGAGGGGCGTGCTCGTACCCTACCACTCTGGAACGTTGCTACTGGGAAGCCTGTGGGAGATTTCGAGGATAGCCACATCGATTGCATCATAACTACATTCTCCCCTGATAGTACAGTGATGGCATCAGGGTCCAAGTCCGGGGTTGTCCGTCTTTGGGATATCCCCCCTCGAACAGCTCCTGCACCCGTTGCAGCCAGAGAATCCCATCAGCTTGACAAGTATTGGGACGCCAAATTCGTAGCGGTCACAGTATAGCCTGACAAGAAGTTGGTGGCGTCGGGTGGGCGGCATAATCGACTTCAAATCTGGGATGCAACAACAGCCGCCCTCTTGCGGGAGACCCGGCACCATCTTTCTGAGGGTATAATTGGGTTCTCGCCCAATAACAACGTGCTGGTTGCATCAGTTCTTGACTTAAGAACTTTCGATGTTGCCACTCTCAAGATGTTGCATGTCTTTGACTACGGGAGTTGCCCAGTGACCGCCCTGGAGTTTTCTCCAGGTAGTGGGATGATAGCAGCGGCCTTTGATGAGTGGAAAAGCCAGAGAAGAATCATCGATATCCCGCTGTATAATAGCAGAACTGGTCAAAAGCTACGGCCCCTCGAGCGCCACCTTAGCCCAGTCACAGCCATCGCTTTCTCATCAGATGGGAAGCAGGTAGCAACGGCAGATACGTCCCTCGTCCAGATCTCTGACGTAATAACCGGAACGGTACTGAAATCCTTTTCTAGGACTGAGGTTTCTAGGCCCCGAGCTCTCGCCTTCTCGACAAATGAAGACGAGCTACTACTTTTGGGTGATATTAAGCGTGACCGTGCATGGCGAGTTCAGCTTCTGGAAATCAAAAAAAAAAAAAATAAAAAATAAAACCATCCACGAGCTTGACCACTGTGTCGCTTCGCAGTTGCTTTCGGGTAACACAAAGGACGGATTTATAGTAACCGAGTGTGGCCCGCTACGTCTGCCTATGGCTATAGGAGCAACAGATTCAGTTGAATCACTGGTCCCTGAGGCGGGAATTGTGCCTCTTTATACTGATTGTAACTGGGTCGCGTACGACGGATGCAACGTGCTTTGGCTACCTCATGCGTATAGACCTACTTCTGCGGCCGTTAATGGCCAGGTGCTAGCTTTTGGAACCGGAACGGGCGAGATGCTTTTCATCGAATTTGATGTTTCCAAGATACCGAAGAAACGAGGTGCTTCGCAAAACTTAGCAATCATGTGGCTCTTGGCCAATTCTGGGGAGAATGTATATGCCTTCTGTCACTTGCTATATTTATTGGTTGCTTTGAAATGCGATTTTAGTAATATTGTAAAAACCTATCCCACAGAATTTCTCAATACGGAGTAGAAAACGTCACTCTCATGTGGATCACTCAACCTGAAACGCCTAATGCCCCCAGACATTATCCCATGGCCAGAGTTAAGCATTTGAACGGTTGAACCAGCTCCAATAGAATCGCTGAGTATACGAAATCCATATTGCATGTGATCGACCGATGGGCCTCTCGTATAATGTGAGCCGATCGAGTCGACCCAAGGTGCGAGTTAGCTGATTCAAAGAAGGAATGGCGGTCACGAAGGATCTTGCGACAGATCCTTCCTTCGTCGGAATTTATCTGATCGTATGATTCCCGACGGGGAAACAGGATTCCAATTTACCGTGTGTTGCCTTCACCCAATACATTACTATAGATAATCCTGCCAAATAACATTCAATAAAGAGCAAATATTCATCATCATAATAGTATCACAGAAAATTCGTGATAAAGCGCTAACCTCTTCCATACCCGAAACCCCAAACAACCTTGAAGGCTGGGGAAAAACCAAATTCCGGGGAAAGAACACTAAAATAAATCCTTGTCAGCGGTCACGGATGAACCAATAAAACCGCTCCGGAAGTAAATCCCGGAATAACCTGGAGTGACTAAGGAACTTGGAAATTGTGCCGGCATAACTTAAACCGAGATTGCTTGTGAAGATCAGATCCCGCAAGCCAATCACATCTTGCCTCAGCCAACCCAGCTTCATCTTTGAGGACTGAGTACTAGGTATAAGGGCACGGGTCCACGCTTGTTTTTTACGAACCCTTTTTCGTCCAAGATGTTATGAATTGATAGCAAATAGAGGTCAATCCCATTGTTTCCTGACACATTCGCTCCCCTTTACCTTCTCTCATAAATCATTCCCCTCCCTGACCAAAGCAAGGAAGAAAGCAAAGTCAAAACTCCACAAATAATCAAACCGGCTCCATATTCTGGCCCCCGGGCCCGTTTCCCAACCACCAACCATGGATCGCAGGATTCACGGATCCAACTGACTATTTGGGTTTAAGTTTGGCCGTTGTTTTGGTCTCCTCTTGCCAAAGTTCGAGATTCCCTCTTTCTCCCTTTCTTCTCAATGCGCTTCATATCATAGAATCATACTCGACATTTACTCGGTATATCTATCTATGTCTCATCTCAAATAAAATATTATATAGTAAATTAATTCTTCCCAGCGTTCGTCAACAACCACCCCCCATTCTGCAATGTCTGGAACACACCCTCTGCATCATACTTGCCCGCAATATCCCTCAGCTTCTGTAAATTCTCCGCCCCGTAGCTGGCCAATGGATCCTGGTCTCGCGAGGCATAGTTCGAGTACTTGAAGGGGAGATATGTTCCGTTGCCCTTGGCGGTTGTTTCTACGGCATCGACGATTTTGCGGACGGATTCGCGGATGCGTGGTTCGTCGGCTTCGTTTTTGAAGTCGGCCATTACGAGGAACCCTGTACATTTTTATTAATACTTCACTGGCCGGTTTGGGGGAGATAGACTGGTAAGGGATGGAGGAGGGGGTACATTGATGGTTGACGGGAGTTAAACCCATGGGGTTACCGCCGCGAGCTTCGATTGCTTTAATAGCTGAAGAGGACATGGGTTGGATGACCATGGTGAGATCGGCGCCTTCAATGTCCTTGAGGGCCTCGACTTGTTCGAGACGGGTGCGTTCGGCGGCTTGGTAGACTTCTAGGGAGGGGAGAGTGGTCGTTGTCCTCATGTCGTGGCTGTCACATTCACATTAACTCTTCTTTCATTCATTTATTTCATTATGGGAATGGGGGACGTACCATAATTGTTCAGCAGCCAGAACGTTGGAGACGGCCTGCACCATCTCGTATACGGTGCGGCAGCCGGGGGGCACCACATTCTGCAAGAAGGGGATATCGTAGAAAGGCTTGAAGACATCGGGCTTTTCGACGGGCGCGCAGTAGAAGAAAACGAGTAATGTGGCCTGGTTGAGAGTGTGCCAGACCAGGGTGGCCTTGTTGTCCTTTTCGATGTTCTCGTGGTATTGCATCAGAGCATCAATGAGTTGGAAGTTCGCGGGGCCGGGGTAGACACGTCCCTCGGCCCAGACTTTGTTGGGGATAGTCTTCATCTGCATCTTGGTGACGATTCCTAGGCTAAGAGTTAGCTGAAACTTGACACTGACAGGGATGCTGGAGATCGGCACTGGGGCGTACCAAAGTTGGAGCCACCTCCCTTGAGGGCCCAGAAGAGGTCGGTGTTTTCGGTCGGGTTGGCGTGGATGATGGAGGAGTCGGCCAGGACGACCTATTCAGAGCATCAATTAGCGACGTAGCTCTGGAACAAGGTCAAAAATGTATTAAAAAAGGGAAATACCTCGTAGTCAACCACATTCATACATCCAAGCCCATGCTCACTGTTCTGGAAAGACAGACCACCACCCAGCAGTAAACCAGGCACACCGACCGGCGGCGTGCGCCCACCCGCAACAGTCAGCCCATACACATCCAACCCCTTGTAAACCTCCAGCCAGCGCAGACCCAACCCAACATCCACCGTCGACTTATCCTCAGACAATTCCAGCTGAGTGAACTTGCTCATGGAGATCACGACACCGCCATTGTTACTGGTGAACCCGGGGTTCTGGAGATGTCCCCCACCCCGCACGGAGAACTTGACCCCGAGGAACCGGCACAGGGCCAGAATCTGCGCGACCTCCTGCGACGAGGACGGGTTTACAATGACCTTAGGAGAGAGCCAGCAGTTAGTCGACCAGGGTTGTTTGTGGTGTTCCTCGTAAGCGGCGGAGTTCTCGACAATGGCACTCTCGCCGAACACCAGCGGGAAGACATCCCCAACGGTCGACGGGCGCGCGGAATCCTTGTCAGAGTCCGATAGCGCAGCGAAGTTGGAGAGGAGTGTCTCGGCCTGGGAGAGCTGGGTGGGGACCACGGGGAGGAAGGCCAGCAGAGAGGCTAGGCTGGAGGAAGGGCTCATGGTGGGAAAGATTTATACGTAACGGCAATAGAAATCAAATGCAATTGGTGTCTTATTCTCACTCGGTTAGAGGAGGAAGGGGGTGAAAGAGGTGTATCACATTCTTACGGGCTGGACTGGCGTTCTTTAAGTGTGGTTTTTCCCCTTTCCATCGGGTACCGGGAGCTTTTTGGCTGCCACTTTTTGGCGGGTGAGAGGAGGGGGAGGATCCAGGGCTCCGCAACAGCCAACAAGTGATTTTTCTGGCTTGCAGAATTGGTCGAAAAACGTGCCAGACGATCCCTGCCTAGCTCAGCCTGTTGAATTGGAGTAATGCGAGGCTAAATGAGCGAAACAGAATGCTGGAGCAGTGGCTGTTCCTAGTGGTGTTCCTTGGGCACGCGCCGGGCCGCTTACTGGATACTGGAATGGGTCCTTTTGATAGTGATATCCACTTTTCGTCGTTTAGCTCGCTTCATTTCTTCTGGTCCGCTAGGCCAGTCCCGTCTGAGTCTCTGACAGCGGCTCTCTGGGTTCTCTTTTTCCTGTTGCAGTAAGTTTCCCTGCCGTGCGCCGTTTGACCATGTCTGCAGAAAGACATTCCAAGCCTGAAGATTTGCATTGGTTCTTATTATTAGCACTAGTTTTTCTGCTGGAGGATGATTCCGCTCCAAAATTCAAACCATGTTTGCGAGCTAGTACGTCTAGTTTGAACTATAATAACTTAATAATATTATTAAAAGGTCTCCTCTCCGCCCCGTGCGGTGGGAGATCCAGGAGACTTATCAATTCGAGGTGATCTTCACCTTCTCCTCGACTTTCTTTTTTTTCCATATTTCTTCCATCTGTTCCACGATCTAGGTTTCTGGGACAGAAGCGAGCGCGATGGGGGCTAACATGGTTATTACCGTGCGCGCGGTCACCTTGACGGTGGCCATCCTGTGCACGGCTGTCTGCTGCCTTCGAGGACGTCTCTTGAGCCTGGGATGAGAGGGAATACACTAACATAATTTAGCTATACATGCGGAGATTCGTTGTCAAGTCTTTTGGAATGGACGACTATATCGTGATAGTTTCATTGGTACCTCACCTTATCCTAACGCTACCGTCTAACCATCAACACCAAATCTAACTGATCTCACAATATAGCTCCTGGTCAACGGATTCTCCGCTTTAGCCTACACAATTACCTATTACGGTCTTGGAGTCCACCAAGACCAAGTCCCCTTACCAGACCTCGCCATCTGGCTCAAGGTACCTCCTTTATCATTCCCACTCTCTCCCTAAACCACCCCCTGACGAATAAAAAGATCTACTACGCCGCCCTATGCAGCTACCTCTGCGTCGCTGCCTCCGTCAAAATCAGCCTAGCCACATTCATCATGCGCATTTTCCCCCAACGTTACGTCAAAATCATCGGCCTCTCCATGATCGCCTTCATCTTGTGCTTCACCATCTCCGGCGAACTCGTCCTCGCCCTTCAATGCAAACCCGTCCGCGCCTTCTGGGACAAAACCATCGTCACCGCAACCTGCCTGTCCAATGACACCCTGTTCGCCGTGACAATGTACCAGGGCGTAGTCATGTTCGTCTGCGACGTCATTCTGATCATCCTTCCCATGCCGGCCATTTGGAAGCTGCAGATGCCGTTGAAGAAGCGGTTGCTCGTCTTGTTCCTGTTTAGTTTCGGGTTTGTGGCGTGTGTGGCGGCGTTGGTGAGGTTTAGTACCTTGGTTTATACCAAGGATACGACGGATTTTACATGTAGGTCCTTTCCCTCCCCTTACTTTTCTTGGAGATATGGGGGGACTAATATGAGATGAAACAGACTCCGCAGCAACATCTCTCATCTGGATGGAAATCGAATTCAATTTCGGTCTACTGGCTGGATCCCTCTCGTCTATCCGGCAGTTGTTCAAGATCAAGTCGATTTTCAGCAGTAAGGATCGATACGGCGATTCGAGCCACCCACCCTCGGGATACGAATTAGGCAGTCATAAACGGTCGTGGAAAGGCAAGGGGGGGATCTTGAAGACGTCTGAGGTGCACACGACGATTGATGAGTTTGATACGACGATGGGGCGCCCGGAGAGTCAGGAGCATATTGTTCCGATTTACGGGCAGGGGGACTCAGTTCAGTCGAATGTAGCTTCGTCGAGGAGATATTAATATTAAAATTATTTCTTTTGTTTTTTATTGAGATTAGAATTTGGGGGGATATAGAATTTGCGTTAAGGGATGCTAGATCGTAGATGCGGCAGATGAGGATGATGTAGAAGATTGCGATAAACTATGAGATGATATGAATTAGCAATATGATTCAAGACTTTTCAGTCAACCCTATACAAATCACTTCTAGATTGTTATTCTGGGGTGATAAAACCATAGCACTAATAATAAATTAGTGAATCATTTGTCTCATTTCGAAATTAATAACCCACAATTTGGTTGCTTATAGTATCGCCTATGTAGCCGAGATGGAGAACAGGTGAATAAAACCCCGGTATCGCGGAGGGAAGATTTTGTCCCTATCTCCTAACAAAGGCACGTCGTGTGAGTGTGCTATTTTATGTCGGGATATAATCTAGTATTTAGACCTGCCTCGCATTGTTCTTATTTTTGGCTGTATGGTATGCCCTGATTGTGTTCAAAATTCATCGGGTATTGGGATATATATATATTCGCGTGGT
The DNA here is from genome assembly GCA_027569885.1 of Aspergillus diversus. Classification (NCBI taxonomy): domain Eukaryota; kingdom Fungi; phylum Ascomycota; class Eurotiomycetes; order Eurotiales; family Aspergillaceae; genus Aspergillus; species Aspergillus diversus. Next base: position 515,812 of record JAPDKZ010000016.1, read on the forward strand.
GATGCCGGATCGGCACCTTCAGGGTTTTGAAACCAAATGCTCGGATTCTTTGAAGAAAATTATCAAATTCATCGAATTGAAATACTCAAGGATAATATAAAAGGTGAAATGCACTGGGTAAATAATATATGCAAATCGGGAAAGACAGTGCTGTAGAAAAACCACTGGACTTTTGGGGCGGCTAAACTCAAAGTGGGAGGCGCAAAACGTGACCTGTTGAGTCAGGCTAAACCTAAAGACGTATGGATTGAACCGGAGGATCCGAGGACCCGGTCCGCTTCCAACAGCAAGGCGTTTTTCCGACAGGCCCGTGTTGTCGTATCCCCCGACTCGTGCTGTCTCTTCCCACTACGGGTTTTATCGCATTCTGCTTGTTTATCCCTGAACCTATCGGATCAGGCTTCTTTCGCTGGTAGTATGCGCCACGGGCGGGAGGAATGGACGCCAGATCTTCGACTAGCCCCAACCCGGGCCTCCATGCTGCCAAAAGACGTGCATGCGTGACCTGCACGAATGCAAAGGCGAAATGCACCCGGCGCTCTGCGGAGGATGACTGCGAACGGTGTGCTCGTCTTGGGAAAGCATGCACCTTTTTGGATCTGCCGCAGAGGAGGCGTAGACAGCAGGGTACGAGGTAGGGATTTCGCATTACCTACTTCAGCAGCATCCGCTCACGCGTATATACTAATGTTGCGGCTCCTACTTATAGGCGGATTGAGGGACTGGAGACCAAGCTGGAGGAGCTGGCCTCGCGAGTATCCACATTTCACAAGGACGGAAACTTCGTGGGTCGCTCCGCAATGCCTGTTGTTGCGCCCTCTGGACATCGTGCGGCGGCGCCTCTAGTACCTCCGGCACCCCCAGTTTATATCCCTCCCTCAGTGAATACTATTTCCTCGAGAATCCGGGCGTCCCTAGCACCACCAACACCTGTGACCCCGCCCAACAATGCTGACGGCTATGTCGACCTGATTGAAAGGCGTATCATTACCATGGAATATGCGCAGTTGCTGCTGAACGACTTCAACATTCACTATGCCCCCCTCTTCCCCTTTGTAGTCTTGGATAAGGAGGCTGATGCGAACAATCTTCGACAAAATGCCCCTTTGCTTTTCCTTGTCGTTATATCTGTGGCGCTCCGATCGGACCCCTCTCTTCAGAGGCTACTGGGGGAGGAGATACGAGCACAAATAAACTCCAGGCTGATAGGCCGCGGCGAGAGGAGCCTGGAAGCCCTGCAAGCCCTCCTTGTATATTTAGCCTGGCGCCACTGTTTCGCCCCACCGGGTGGAGAGCCCGAAATATTTACGATGGTGCAGCTGTCCGCCGCCATGGTTTACGATTTAGGGCTTGACAAAAGGAGCGGGACAAGTTCGGCCAAGAAGCGTGCCCTTTTAGGAGTATATTGGTTGTCCTCTGGGTATGTCATATGGAGTCCCCTCAAAGCAGCACTTATTTAATTTGGATGCTAATGAGCCGCGATCGTCTTAAAAGGTTATCTCGATCCCTCAGGAGACCGCCGGTGATGCGGATTAGTGGGTATATGGCGGATTGCTCTCGCAATTTGGGTGAAGCACGTGAATACTCCACGGATAGGCATATCGAGCCGCTAGTGCTCCTCGCTGCCCTTGCTGGTCGAGTGGAAGAAACCTTCAGCTACTTTGATGTCGAGTATAGCTCTGTGCGAGGCAATTCGAGTGTCTTGGTGACTGCAGATGAGTTTCTCCACCAGTTGAAGCTTATTAGAGAGTTAAGTGTTTTCAACGACTGGACTCCAGGTCTGTGGAAACAAGGCAAATTTGATGGGAACCTTTCACACTAACGGTGTCATAGACAGAATCATGATACATCTTGAACTTCTTTACACCGAATCCTACATTTTAGAAGTGGCTCTCCATAGTGAGCTCTGGGAGCGTGCGCCAAATAGGTCATCTGGCACGCGGACTGGCCGTATTCTCACCCGGCCCTCACGTACACCCTCTCGAGACGAAATGCTGCAGAGTATACTGAGCTGTAACGATGCTTTTGTTGAGGAATTCGTAGCGGCGGATGACTCAACCGTTCGACGTGTGCCATATACTGTTTTCTGGAGGATGTGTTATGTGCTCGCTAGCTACATTCGGCTAACGTTCACTCTTGTGGAAAGTACCAAGCTGTCAGACCGCCCAGCTACAGCACGTGTTCTGTTCCCTGCGGAGATCTCTAACGGAACCCCCTCCAGGAAGACAGCTCGACAGATTGCGGATGAGATAGACTTTCCAAAAATGTTGGGCGATTTGGTCTGGAAGTTTGAATGTGCCGCGCAAAGTCCGGGTGCAGAGGCCGCTAGGGCTAACGACAATCTAGCCCCGTTCATCAGTAAGATGAAAAAGCTCCTCCCTGCATTTTCCAGAAAGCTCCGTGATGCACTTGGCGGCGGTAGTACCGCTGCAGTTGAGGCAGAACTCATGGATTGTCAGCAAGGGGTGGCGGAGCAGCCGAACCGCGACACACCTGGAGACGGCGCGCAGTTAAGACCTGTCGAGGCACTCAATGATGGTGAAGAAGGAATTTTGCAACGGCAAGACTGGCCGCCCTTGGGCGATTTCGCGGGACCTGAACTGGTGGATTGGGAATGGGAAGCTATCTTGAAGGAATTTACAATACCGGGATGAGTAATCGAGGAAATTTGAAGCCATTAAGTATTTATGACTGAACTCCGTGCGTACTATATGAGGGAACCTGAGGAAACGGCGAAAAAAACCCAGGCCTGAAGAATAATTTCCGCATCTCTGATAGTCTAGTTATTCCTCCGTCGGTCGCTATTTACACCCGTCGGCCGATCCACCCCTCCGCTGGCCCGTCCTTACGGCCGTTATGACATCTGTTGATTATAGATCAACAAGGTTCATGACTGAGAGCTTCTTTTACAAATACGCTGACCAACTTGATTAGAAATCTTAGTCAAATCCCGCAAATAAAGATATAAAAATCGAGGAAGACACCGGGGAACGGTGTTGACTTTGAAAGACATCCATCCAACATCAAGGTCTTTCGTCCAACATTAGCAAATCGCCAGCAGTTCACAGCAAAAAAAACACAAGAAATTCCATTTCATCCCGATATTGTTTATCATGCCTTCCTACGCTATTACCGGTGCCGCAAGGGGCCTAGGCCTCGAACTCGTCAAGCAACTTTCCAGCAACCCCTCCAACACCATCTTCGGTATCGTCCGTAACCCAGACACTGCCACCAACCTAACCGCCCTGGCCAAATCCAACCCCAATGTACATATCATAAAAGGCGACGTGGTAAGCCCCTCACAGCTCGCTACCGCCGCCGACACCATCTCCGATCTCACGGGCGGTGGACTAGACATCCTAATCCACAACGCCGCAGCCGTCGATCTCGCAACAATGATGCTGCCACCGTCGCAGCTACCCACGGACGCAGGAGAACTGCACGAGGCATTTAGATTAACACTGGACACGTCTGTATTCGGGGCCATTATGGTGACAAATACGTTTCTGCCATTGGTGCGTCGCGGGGATGAGAGTGAGAGGAAGATTGTGCATATTTCTACTGGGATGGCGGATCTCGACCTTATTAGGAAAACGGGGGTTTCGTATGCGGTGGCATATTCGGCTGCGAAGGCTGCACTGAATGTTGTTGTGGCAAAGTATGCGGTTGAATTGGCGCCGGAGGGGATTAAGGTCCTGGCTCTGAGTCCGGGATGGGTGGATACGTATGAGGGACCTGGTAAGTGCTTTGATTTTTCTTTCCCCCCCTTTTTTGCTCAGTAGCTGATGAAACCTTCTAGTGCCTATGCCAAGAATGATGGAAGATGCCAACGAAAAGATGCTGCGAGAATTCCAGAAGATTGAATCGAGTTTGAAGGGCCAGATGACAAAGCAGGACAGCGTGCGCGATCAGCTCGATGTCATTCAGAACAAACTGGATATGGGGATGAGCGGAGCGTTTGTGAGCCACCATGGGGACAGCAATTGGTTCTAGGGGAAGCGATACATTCGATGAAACTTTAAAGTGCTCTAACGGAGTTGGATGATACGATAACCCGTATCAGATACATATACGCAGTTTTCTAATCATTGATTTCATGAATCATTTTTATTTTCCTGCTGCTAAATCTAGCTGGGTGTTTAAACTTCTTTAATAGAGGCTACCTAGGCCAACTGCGGGCTGCAGGTGATTGGACCTGTGGTTGACGGGATGGAAGGCACTCATACTATTAGTACACTCGGAACCCCGCGCGTCTCATGTCCAGGGCGAGATCGATACCGCCTCTTTTTCCTTTTTTCCATCTCCAACTATGCCGGACCCTGCTGAGATCTTGCCACCTGAGATCTTCAGCCACGTAATAGAGTTTATCGAAGCGGATCTTCATCACCTTTGCCTGGTCCGCCGGCGATGGAACCCTATGGTATCGCTCGACTCTACCGCTCATGGACATACGATGGCGCCCGTCATGGTTGTCACCGCCTCTGGCTCTTTCTCCGAACAATCACACTCAACCCCGATCTGGCCGCACTGGTCAAGACACTGTGGATCGGCAACTGGGGCGTCAACCTTAATGAGATCCTCCGTGGGCATTCTTTGGGCGTTGGGTTTTTCAGTGTCCTACAAATGATTGGGGTTTCATTGAGAAGGCGATTCGCCGCGTTATGGGTCTTTTTGACCCGTTCATGCTGCAGAATATTGGCCTGGGCGACGGCCGACCGGTCATGGCGCTCATCCTCGCACAATTACCTAATGTTACCACCATCCATGCTCACGTTCCTCTTGTTGATCATGACCTGCCACGGATCCTGGAATGGGCGGTGCTTCCTTGTAGGATTAGGGGCCAACCTATATTGGGTAAGCTGCAGGAGCTCTTTATTTTTGGAGAGGTACCCATAACTGGGAATCGCCCTCTAGCGGGCAGGACATATGACCCGGTGCTGCGGCTTGACGACGTTGTGGGGGCATTTTATTTGAAAAGCCTTCGGACACTAACAATCTACGACCTGGAGACAGAAGGGATCGCAGACATACTGCATAATCGGCTTAAATGCCATATAAAACACTTGACGGTGAAAATTCACGGCAGGTCCCGTTGTCAAGCAGCAGATATCCAGACCCTGCTGAGCCTACCCGAGTCCTTGTCCAGCCTTTCCTTGTATATCGAAGATGAAAGGTCAGAGGATCGAACGGTATTGTCCAAGATATCCAATCTAGAAGTGGCCGGCGCGTTGAATAAACATCGAGATAGTCTAGAGTGTTTGGATTTCTTGCGTGACGGTCAGCGAGATAAATCTGACTGGCGGTCTCTGGGGTATCTAGGCTCTCTTCAATCTTTCCCCCGCTTGAAACGCCTGGGAATCCAAGCCGACGTTCTCTCCGGGTTCAGTGAGCAGATGCCCGATCCTACTACCCAATTAGAAGATGTATTGCCTCCAGCGCTGGAATTACTCGTACTTTATCAATTCCGGCCAAGATACCATGGCCCTGACGTGGCGACGCAATTGCAAGAAATAGTACCACGGAACCTACGTCCTACTCTCCGCTCTATAATAATTGAAGACACGACCCTCCATCACACGCAACCCACTAAGAATATCTACCATGACAAAAGTTTCCGTCAAATACTACAGGAACACCGCGTTCGTCTCCAACTAAGACATACCTCCGAATCTAGAGAGATGGTGCTAGATCGTGACGTTCCCCAGACATGGTTCTGGGTCCCCTGGCGGAAATGGGATGCGTACGAGATGCGCGCGACCGGGCAACAGCGTTATAGCGACACCATGCGGAAGCTATTTCCGGTCAGCGACACTGATAGCGAATCTGACGCCATCTCCGAAGCGGGGTCTCCTATTTAACATGACCCTATTACCCGTTGTGTACCTTCCGCTATGCACACCAGTAGCCAGTAGAGAAGGGCGGGATAACGGCCTTAAGGCCACCAAGGAGCTATGGCCGATCACCCATGACTCCGTGGGAGGAAGTGCGGGTTTCCATCCGTGGATGGATGGATAGACATTCCCGAGATCGGCATAAATTCCACCCCGTCTTGGGGAATGTGTCGGTGAGGCCGTGGACTGGTAGCTTGGCAACTTAGCTGTGGTTTCAGCCAGCAATGGGGAGTGAGGGTTAGCCACTGACAGGGGTATTCCTTACAACTAGGGCAGGATACGTGTCTAAAAAGAGGCCATTACAAGAGAAATATCTGCATTACGCGTAGTTGAGAGGTTATATTGCAGATATACCAAGACAAATTAACGTGATTGCATTGTTGCAGCACGATGATCCCCGATAACCTTCCCACCCGATAGAAGTTCCAATGACCGCCCCTCCCTTTCCCCGCCTTTTTGGCCAGCTTGGATAATGAGGCCAATTGTGTTGAAAATTGGCATGTCTTCATTAGCAATACCCAGGTTCGTCACACTGCGTTTGATTATTAGGTAAACGAAGACACGTGTAAGTACTCGGGGGATAACTATTTACCGAGTAGTACGGGTGACCATTGATGGAAGTATCATAGCAGCAGACGAGCCCCGGACAACAGGAGACAGAACCGTTGGGAGTGCAGTCGTCTTCTACGTCGAGGCAGTTCTGATGCCTTAACGCTGGAACAGCCGCTATGGTAGTAGCGGCGAGAGCCAGAAGGGCAAAGACAGGCTTCATCTTGCTGAGAGAAGTAGGAGGCAGAAACTAGTATTGATTCTCAAGGAGATAGATGTTTAGCGGGCTGTTAAGAGAGAAGAGCTGACAAAAAAATTTAACAAGACTCAGGCCTTCTTTTATAGCCCAGGTCGGACACTCGGTTTGCATCTCGGTGAGAAACAGTGACATTCCCCAGAGCACAAATTGTATTTGTCTTCTCCAATCACCTACATCCTTCAGATGTTCCGGCTTATTTGCAGATGGTTACATCCAAAAGTGATTTCAGGTTGCATATTTGTCAACTGGGGAGAAGCAGCTCCGACCCGTCGATATACTCGATCTGAGTGGCACAGAGGAGCATCTCAATCCAGACACTGAAATTTACTGGCGACCCTCATTGTAATGCCAGTGATGTTAGTTTGATGATCGATGTGGCCGCTTGGACTTAAAAACAATTATACGCGATATCCTCACGCCGTGTTTGATTATTAGACGCACAGAGACCCCTATAATTAGGATGGCAACTTATATAGCCCACATATGAAAACCCGATGCGACCGCTGTCGCAACATTGAAATCCAGGACATCGGGGCCTATACTCGTGGTTTTTGTCAACCTTTAAAGCAGGAACGCCCAGTTGGTATATCGGTGGGTAGGGGTGCTCTTCCTGAAGGTAAGCCTTGTGCAACACTAATTATGGATTTGGCATTTGGCCCCTCCACTTACGGCTGATAAGGCTTAAATGTAGATCATTACGTCAAAGGTGGATTTCAGATTGCATAGCATTAACTAGTAAGGAAGGTGGTATCTACACGTAGGCCTGATAGATACTCCGACCCGGAAACAAACTCCGTCTGATCTGCACGGAAAATATCCTCTGTGATTCTGGATGTTGGGATCCAATCACACCCTCTCGCCATCCCGGATAGAAGTTGATTCTATCATTGGTTAGTGGACTGCAAGATATTAAGGGTGGAGATTGTTCACTGTACCATCATGATTAGAATGACAATGATGCCACCAGTTGGAATAAAATTGACATATCAATCATCGCAGATTTCGCTGATGAAATCACACTATGTTTGATTGTTGAGTTCACGAAGACCATTATGATTGGGGTAGGGATAGTTACTTACATAGCCCCCGGCCGGATTGCTTGCGTACCCCCAACTGCAACACTCCTCTCCTTGAGGACAGTTGCTATCCCTATAGCAGCTACCATCTATGCTGGAGCATTCAACGCCGCCAAGGCGGTAGTAGCAGGAGCAAGAAGTGCAAAAAGGCCCTTCATCATGCTTGTAATGTAAGGTGGGGCCGGGTAGAAAGTGAAAAAAAAAAAAATTGGAGTACTGGATATTTTTCTGGGAAAGCTCAAGGAGATGGATATTTTGGAAGAATACCAAAAGATGATTGTTTAGAGCCAACCTACCGAGACTTGGACGCATTTTATAACTTATGTTATGTACTCGGTCGGTATTGCGGTGAGCACCGTAGGATTGTCCATATCCTCTAAAAGCAAGTACGGCTGAAGTGTCATTAATATCACCGTACCTGGGCTACGAGTGCGGACTCCAGAGCCGATCGGGGAGTGGGGCATCGCGAGATTCTGTCAAAGGTCCAACCGCTGTTGACTTCTTACAACCTATGAAAAACTTGGTTATCTAGGAACATTTCCGGTGTGGTGGTTATTCAACCGGGTTCTACAAGGGGAGACAGGAAGATTGCAAGATTGTACCTTGGTTCCATCTAAGGGTAGGCAGTGGCTTCCGAGTGAATCTTGTAAGCCGTTCGTGATTGCCGCATAGTGACATACTACAATGCCACTACAATGCCTAAGGCAGGACATGTATTTACCTACGTTTTATTTAAGAATCAAGTCCTAAACTTCTGCCCTTGTCGTTCTTTTTCAAAATCTTTCTTTCATCGGGGTGCCTTTTAACCCCAAATATCCAGCGTTAACCACCTTACTCTCCTCTCTTCCACCGCCAAAATGTCCCCTGAAGATATGCCAGAGCCACCTCCGGCTCCTCGCCCGCCCCCTCGCCCTGGCCCCAGTCCTCCTCGGTCTCGACGAAGGAACAATCTCGAGGATCGGACAGGATCATCCGCGCAGGCAGTGTTCAATCGAATCATCCATCAGGTGCCGACAACCCGCGCGTTCACCGAGATCGTATATGAGGGTATCAGCCCCGAGAAGGGGCTCCGAATTTGTCGCTTTCTGGCCGAGTCCAGTACTGCCGAGTCGAGATCTACTAGGTAGGATGGTTACAGAGCGGATATGTATTAGCATATTCTAATTATTGTCATCCAGATCCAACTATAACTCTTTGACTGGTACTCTCTGGGTACGGGTTGGGTCGACTCAATTGAACGACGCCCACCGACAATGGGTATTCTATACAAGCCGGAGGTGGAGAAGAACCGGGCTGATCAACGATGAGGAATGCAACCTCCTGGATACTGGCGTTGGTACACGTATGTTGATATTTCCCATTCTGTAGCTCATTTTAGAGGGTTAATGATTTGCAGGGTTTGAAGGTTTTACCGACGCATACTCAAATTCATCCAAAGAGCCTGACTTCTTTATCCGGCCCTGTACAAGTTCGCTCCCTCAAATCGTGATCGAGAGTGGGTGGGCTGAATCTTGGTCCCGGATCCAGGCCGATAAGGACTTGTGGCTGTGCGGGTCAACCACTGTGGCTATGGTTATACTCCTGAAATGGTCGAAGCTGGTGGAGAACAGGGTAAAGGGAGTGGCTGAGGTGTGGACGAGAGGTACCGGTGATCTTGTGGTTCAAACAATTCCCCTTTTCCCCGAACCCCCGAATGCCGGGACTACCACGGATAGAATTGTGCTAACCAAGGGCCAAGTATTTGACCAGCTTTTGCCTTCGGGTCAGAATGCGAGTGACCAGCTGCCCTTGGAAGTTTGGAAACTGCGTGAATATGCCACTCAGAAAATGATTGCGATGGGGCACACACCGGCCCGAGATAGGGTGGTAGTGAGATAATCTGTTTCTGGGGAGACTTGGTAATTGTGAAATGGACGAGTCTTATTCATTCCATAGGGACAAAAATATTTCTTAGTTTCAATTGACAAGTTTACCTTGGATCTTCTGATATTTGATTGTGGTCCCGCGTAAATTATAACACCCTGACTGGAGTCTATGTTAGGCTCCTCTTATATACTTAATGAGTGACTTGGTGAGTAAAGAAATCAAGCAAGACCCTAGCTTCTTTTATAATCCAGGCTGTCTAGTCACGAACCGAGCGGGAATGCAGGAATCGCCCCAAAGGCAGCCACTCCAACAATATGCAGTAATATTGTTTTCGTTGTATTCTCGTAGATGGATTGGGAAGTTGAAGGAAGCATGGGGGCAAAAACGTTATCAATCGTGGGGTATGGAGTTTAGTGTTTGCTCACTCCTCGGTTTATTCGGAGATTGTATGAATGTTAACTGGTCGGTACAGTAGATCTTCACATCGAAAATTGGTTCGGGTTACACGTTTACTTTGTTTAACCGGCGAATGGCGAGGAGAACTTTAGTGTGATAGGCACAAAACTATTAATTACCTTGTCCCTCAATGTCGCCCGGAATTCACCCAAAAATAAGCTCCCACTGCAGCACCCACCACCAACCCAGAACCCCAAAGGGCCATATTCCTCACAGACCGTCGATGATGCCCCTCCATCGTCTTCGCAATCCTCTCCGCCCACGCCTTGGGCGGATTCCCCTTCGGAAACTCCTCTCCGGGCACCTCCACTTCGAAGAACCTACACAACGGTTCCCACCCATCCTCAACCGACCACTCCAGCAACCTCTCCTCGGGTAACCCCAGCCCCCTCACCATCGCCACATGCTCCTCATACACTATCTTCCCATTCCTCTCAAAACTCCCCCGAAAGAACCTAGGCATCATGGTCCGACACATCGTCTGCCGAATCCAGAACAACTCCGCACAAAACCAGCTCTTGCACCAGTCCCAGTCGACAGGGTTACGATCAAAATAGCCCATGGTCGCCTGCATACTCTCATACCAGGCGTCAAGGTCTTGGCGGGTATTTAGGATGACTTTTGCATCCGGGTAGGCGGTTATGAGCTCGGGCGCGAATTCGGCGGCGATGAGATCTGTTACGCCAACGCTGTCGCCTAGGACGGTATCGAAGTCGGAGGCCGTTAGAGGGGCGATGGGGGAGTTGTACTTTTTTTTGGAGCAGGCGGTAGGTTGCCTCCAGTGAGTTTGGGGGGAGGATGGTGTCGAAGCCATGATGGGCGTGTTCGAAGCCGACAATGTGGAGGGCTTCGCGGAGAGATTCGGTAGCGGAGCGCGATATGCCTACTGCCAGGACTTGCATGCGTTTTTGGCGTTTGCCGGAGGTGGGGGGTGGGAGGGCGTAGAGGCAGTGGAGGACGGAGTCGGGAATGAAGTTCATTTTTGGTACTACTCTTGAGTGGTTTTTGGGGATTGTAGAGGGTAAGTTGCGAGATTTTATTTTTATGATGGGATTTGGGATGGATTTGTTTACACGAGTCGTGCAAGGAGGTTATGACGCGGTTCTTCAGCTTGACATGGGGCCAAAATGGCTGGATATGGGAATGTTGGAAGTGAGAATTTAGTGCAAGGCCGACGACAAAGCGCCTGGTATCACCAAACCAGCCATTGGGAAGCTTGGCTGCGCTAAGATCATCGATGGCGTGGTTAAGATGATTTAACTGGATGGGGCGGATGACAGAATGTAGAGGGAACTGAAAGAAGGCCTGCCACAGCAGATCACCCACGGCGATCAGCTGAACGACCCCTGAAACACGGGTCTGAAACGGAGGAGCTGCGAACGACGGAGCACGGCTCTGCGATGATATGATCAGATACCATTGGCCATCATACCAGTAAATGTCTCTATGGGAGATGTCTTGGTAGCCCACAGTATGGAAACACTCAGACGCTCGAGTCATTGGAGTAACACTGGAACAATGAAACAATTCAAATAACAAAAATAGCATCGAGTTCCAGCCTTTGTTTCATCTCCACAGTTTCATCTCCCTTGCGTCCTTGGCATGCTGGACTTGGGCTCTGATCGACGGCCGTGCGCAATACAAAGCTGTGCGGCTCTGGCCTCTGATCTTAATGGCCTCCTTTTCCCCAAGATCCGTGGATAAGAAGCAATGGGGTTGGAAACGCTTAACCTAGATACCCTTTTGCTCGTCCTAGGACACCTAAGCTTGGAAGAGCTGGTCTCTTTGAGATGTGTCTCTCGTAAGTATACACAATAACATCACCAGTCAAATAGAATGCTAAAAGAAACCAGGTCGGTTCGACGGCGTCGTCCTTGCTAATCTCCCTTATCTTACCCAGCTGGATTACTATTCTATCAGCGATGCCCTGGTGGCACGCATATTGCTCCAGAGAATAACCCAAGACAAATCTAGCTGCAAGCGTATCATTCAAATCATCGCTCGTGTGCGCGCACTTTCAAAATCGGATACTACTCGTCGATGTCGCGTTGAACATTACTGTCAGGCCATCAGTGCCTCATTTACAGCATTCAAAGGCCGTCTGTGGGTGTCACAGAATCTCAATAATCCAATCGTCTTCTTGGACCCCGCAGATGACGGACTAATCATGGTTCTCTCTGCCTGGCTGGGTCAGCTAGAGGTAGTCCAACGCTGCTTGTGGCATGGAGTACCCGTGGATACAACCCATGGCGGCATCGGCAGCGCTCTGTACGCAGCTGCGTTCAACAACGACGAGCCTCTGACGCGGTTGTTAATCCAGCACGGAGTAAACGTGGAGAAAGAGGAAGGTGCTTATGGTGAAGCGCTCCAGTTAGCTGCTTATCGCGGGTCTCTGGGGGTGTTGCACCTTCTTATTTCAGAAGACACGCGAGATCGCGTGACTAAATGTGGACTCTATGGAAGTCCCCTTGGGGCAGCTGCAGCGGCAGGACACGAAGCAGCTGTCGAGCTACTACTCCAGTGGCAGGATAACCCCAACCTAGGCACATATTTCAACCAAAGCCCCCTCCTTCTGGCAGCAAAAAATGGGAGAACTGGGGTTCTCCGGGTATTACTCGACTGCCTACGGGTCGATCCAAATTTGGCTGACTATAACGACGAAACCCCGTTAACCGTGGCTGTGGAAGAAGGACACGATTCCGTTATTAGCATCCTTCTCGAAAGACGCACTGTGGACGCCACTCGTCCACCCAATCTTCTCGAGATCATGGCCGGCCGGGGAAATATTAAGATCGTTCAGACCCTCCTACAACGCCCAGACGTCCGTATAGACTCACGGATGGATAGACTCCCACCCATCCACGCCGCTGCCTTGAACGATCACATCGAGGTGGTAGACCTTCTAATCAGACACGATAATATCAACTTCGGAAACCCCAACAATCCCTATAAATGCGTCTTACCCTGGGCTGCTGGCCGCGGACTCATCAACATCGTTAGCCTCCTGCTCGATTGGCACCATGTGGACCCTAACACAAGAGACGCAAAGGGCAAGACAGCGCTATACGCAGCCCTACTCAACAACTACGAAGCCGTCGTCCGTCTGCTCCTCGACCATGAGCACACAGACCCCAACGTCTCCGGCTTGGAGGACAAAACCGCGCTCATGCTGGCCGTACAGCAAAACAACCTCGCTTCCGTCCGTCTCCTGCTCGAAAATACACGAACGGAAAGTAATAACCCAGACGTAAATGGCATGACGGAACTGATGTTCGCCTTACATAACCGCAACATGGATATATTCCATCTCTTACTCCCCCGCTGCCCAGACCCAAACGCCCAACAATTCGCCGGAGAATCAGCGCTCCATATGGCCTGCATCATCTCCTCAATTGAGGCAGTGCAGGCCCTCATCCTACTCGAAAATATCAATATAAATATACAGGATAAACATGGCTACACCCCGCTTCACCGGGCTGTCTACTCTACGAACCGCGACGCACTACTAATTATTCGGCTACTCTTAGAGCAAACTGTGAAACACGTCGATCCGGATATCACCAATATCCACGGGCTCACTCCTCTTCAGTTCGCCACAAGACTCGGACGAACCGAGGCAGTTCAAGTCTTGCTCGGGCACGACAATCAGCCCCGAAAAAACCCTAGGTCTCGGATCTACTACGGTTATGGCGAGCTCTCGAGGATAGGCTCTCTTTTATCTAATCGTAACCTGCGAGGTTAATATCCTCCGCATCTTGCACCACGGAGGGGGCTTGGAGGGCCATAATACGCGCTGGACAATATAATATAAGGTTTCATGTAATGATTATATTTGGATTTGGTCTAGGTGGGACAGGAGGTGGGGTAAAGGGTATACCTGAGATGACCCCTGTCGTAAATGAAACCTGTAGAGTGGTGGCTGTTGTTCTTGATCGGACAACTGACCGCTGGCAAGTCAAAGCAAAGCTAGCCACGAAAGTATCCTCAAGTGCAATTCTGATCCTTTTGGGCTGGGGTGCCGTTTTGCTACCTTGGACAAAAGGACGAGTGTCATTAAACCATGTCAGTGCAAATCAGTCGCGGGAAGGGTAAAAAGGAATGATGAAGGCATTGTAAGTTCAATAGCGATCATTCACGAGAGTGTATAGTCTGGTTGTATTTTTCCGATGCTTCTGAACGTATCATAAGCTACTCCCCAATTGTACCTTTTCCTAGTTTTGTGTGCTGCCTTTTCTATACAAAAGTCGGGCTGGAGGAACGTATTACAGGTCAAACCCCAGCCCGATAAAACTAGAAGTGGTAAACGAAACGTCGACCTAGACGGCCTTGTGGAACAATTAAGGAATGGCAATTACCTTTGAGTAGCGCCTCGTAGTCGAAATATGGTCAAAGTGTATATCACTAGGTAGACTATGAGTCATACATGAACCGTCATTCCGCCATCATTAGTGCATCCCCTTCCTCGAAGGTTGCAACCTAAGTAGAGATGGTGAATATCAGAGACGGTGAAAACTCTTAAGGAAAGGTCAAAGATCAGCTTGTGCAACGTTATACTGAGGTGGGTATTACGGCCAGTCAATATAATTAGTTCTGTTGAAAATAACATTTCTGTTTTGATTTGTTGGTAAGTTCCTTGGCGGCGGGTAGATCCACTAATCACAGGGTCTTTTGGGTTTAAAGTATGGACGACAAGGTAAATCAAAAAGAAAATGTAGAGAAGAGGAAGGTAAATAATCTGAAAAGGCTGTAACTCAAGACACGTATTGATGATGTGTAGCTGGAGGAAAAGCAGCACGCAGGTAAAACCATTTAAGGAGCTTCTGTGTGTGACACGTGAAGGGTTTTACCCTGGGGGTGAGAGCTGAAGTCTAAGAAGAAATGATCTGTCTGCCACACAGCCAAACTCCCTCGTGTTAGTTCCTAACACGCCACCATCTGTTGTTTTGTGCCTGTCGAAAGACTGCCTGTTAGGATCTTTTTCCTCCTCACGAATCACAGTCGAGGGCACTTCCATCGCTTTTCTCCAAGAACACTTCCAACATCACAGGTACCCGTATTACGCCTTTAACAATGAGTGACCAGCCCAACAGTCCAACAACACTCCCATCTGGGACAACAGGGACCCGTTACTCCGGTAGTACCAGAGGACAAGATTCATCAGGTCAATCGTCGACAGAGTCCCGTATTGACACCAACGACAAGTTCAGAATCGGTGGCCCCGGCAGACTGCCCGACTGGCCCGTCAATATTTGCCCACCAGTGAGAACCGATAAGATGATGGCAAGTGCAGCCCAAGACATTGGGATATCTCATCTAACACAGAACGGGTTAAACTTCGAAAGGGTTTTTCTATGTACCTGTACCACCGAGGGTTCTGCTGTTTCGGACGATGATACGACCTTGATGATTGAGATACCGTTTGACGATAACTACGAAAAATTGGTTTCCGTTTTAGATGATCTCATTCAAGCGCTCCATGGTTTAGGTTTCCGGGGTAAAACCCAAATGATCGACCCCCGTGCAACGGGTGGACCCCTTAGCTTTCCTCCGTCGTTCACGAAGGACCAAGAAGAGAGATGGGATGGCATATTAACAGATGTCATTAATACACTGGCACGGGGAGGAGTTGACTGGAGCCAAGTAATGGCAGCTGGCCGCGGCTACTGGGAGGAAATTGCCTTGACCACAGTCGTGGTCAAGGCAAACATCCTCCCAGAGCGTACCACCATTGTTGTCCGGGAACTCATCCAAATTCTCGAGGAACACGACATTAAGCTGGAGTTTATGAGCACTGGGAGTATGTGGGGCCTCTTTGGTGATGAAGAGGGTGCCGTCGATAACCAAATGGTCCTCTCCAATATTGGTTGGCCATTTAACCCGACCAGCCATGGCATGGGTCTCAGCTTAAGCCACCAATTTGAGAGTGTTCCGAGCACCCTAGGTGGGTATTTAAAAATTGTTCATAACGGGGTTGAGCATGTCATGGGACTTGGGTGCTATCACGGGTTTCGCAAGAACAAAGAGGGCAACACGGATCCGCGTAAGTTCAGACGGACCAGCAAAAGCATTTCATTTGACCTTTTATACTAATATAAATATTATAGAAATGGATTCTACCGGCGGGAAGAACCTATCCTGGCCATGCCAGTCGCCCTCCGACCATGACATTAAAATTCTCGCCGAGTCTCTTCACGATGATATTTCCACACCAATCCCCGATGACGAGGATCCTTCTATTAGGGCCGAAAATATTGCAATATGCCAAGAAAGTATGCAGAAGCTACAATGTGTCCAGAATTTTAATCCCTACATTGGGGATGTTGTTGCAGTTTCTGGCTGGCGCAACATCACGATTGGTCCTGCGTTCAAGGATCCCACGATATTCGTTGACTGGTCCTGCATACTGATATCGAAACACCACTGCCCCCATCCACTCAATAATATCTCTAGGATGAAAAGAGCTCTCCGGCAGGATTTTCCAGAGGGTTTACCCCACTGGAGGACCGACAAGAGCAAAGTTGATACAGTTGGAAAAATCCCCGAGGAGGAAATCCCCGTATTCAAACGGGGTCGAACCACTGGGCTCACCGGAGGTATCCTTGGAGGGATTGTACCCGCCGCACATCGTCTGAAGGGCCTTCCCGCCCACCTCCATCACCGAGGCTATATCGTGTATAGCTCACCGTGGCGGCAGACCTTTTGCCTACCCGGTGATTCTGGTTCTTGGTGTATTAATGGTGACGGTGATGTAGTGGGTCAGCTAGTCGGGGGTCACCGGAGGGATGGGACTGGGATAGTCATCCCTTTCCATGTCGTGCTCGAGGATATAGAACGCTTGCTAGAACTCCAACCCGGCAGCGTTAGGCTTGCCTAGGCATCATTTGTCCCCCCTCACTCTACTTTGGCGTCCTGCGTTTTACGGGTTATGAACTCGCTGGTTTCATGGACTGGCCTAGGCGTCGACTCTTCTGCGCGTCTTATCTTCGGCAATGGTTACTTACCACCTGCTTTTTTCTACCCCGCCGCAATACAAACGGTCACGTCTCCACTACTAGCCCTACGTGGTACCACGCTTCTGACTAATTAATGGCCTAGCTTTCACTGACATTTTCATTGTGTGCCGTGGCTGATGTCGTTCTTCTATTTTTTATGTATTCCAGGCGTGAAGCTTAACTCCGCTCTACTATCTGTACTTGGGACAGAGTTTTACACGCAATCCATCTAAGCGGGAAGTAGCTAGATGCTTTTCTTTATTTCCAATTTTACTTTTTTTACCCCAGCGGGGAGATTGGTCCCAACAGTGCTAATGCGGCCGTGTCCCGATGGCTGATACAGGAATAAATCCACTTTTCACATACGGTAAGGCCCAGCCAACGTTTAAGTACATGTTAGAATCAGAAGGAACAGAATGGAAGCTCGGGTAAAGCCAAATCTTTTTATTTTCTGTAAAACCCATAGGATAGGACCAAGATATCAGGATAGAGCCGTAGCATGCGTATTACGATGTAGTCCGCAGGTGCGTACCACCTAGGGTAACTCGTCACGAATACTCTGTGGGAGCTCCCATGCCCCGCGAATGCGGCTTGGTATGAAAGTAAAACCGGTGATTGTATTGTTTACTGCCTCGGTAGGCAG
Organism: Aspergillus diversus; assembly: GCA_027569885.1. Classification (NCBI taxonomy): domain Eukaryota; kingdom Fungi; phylum Ascomycota; class Eurotiomycetes; order Eurotiales; family Aspergillaceae; genus Aspergillus; species Aspergillus diversus. The sequence continues at coordinate 533,544 of JAPDKZ010000016.1, forward strand.
GGAAGAAGAATCCAAATGGAACCTGACCGGGGAACCGTCTTTTATTTTAGTTGACAACCTTTCCTCCCCCGAAGCACAACATCCAGCGGCTAGCTAGCGTACCTGTCTCCAGCGGGAGGTAGTGACTCTTACGCATTGGCAGCCAGGGGAGTCCATGTCCTAAAATGATAACCGTTGGCCCACAGGGCAGACGTTGATTCGGCTGAGGATTTCGAGGATTTCACGGGTGGACATCTCAATGGTAGTCATGGCTTCGGTAGTACTATATAGCCCATTAGTATTTAACCATTTTTGATAGGCAGTCGGGGAGTGATATACCCGGCCCTTAACAGTAAGCCTCCATGGGACGTACTCCCTGCTATCGGGGGGCATCCCATAGTTGGGGGCCCTTCCGTCTTGGCACGACTAATGACGTACGGGGGGGCCGAAGGTGATTCAAGCAACATTGCTCGACTAGGACTTTGTTGCAATTCAGTGTTGCAAGGCTTCGAAAGAATATGTCTGACGGAATTAGGGTTGATGAAATCTGAAAAATGTGGAAGCTCACTTACTGGTTTTTGCAAACTATCTTATGCTCGTTGACGAAAAGTTGGTCCGCTCAGGCGACTTACTGGGGATCAGTGCGTTCATGGATGAATATGTAGAATGGTAGATGTGGAAATGAAATTGCGGGAGACAGAGGACGAATGAGGGTACAGGGTATATAAATGAAAAATCATATTGCAAGTGAATATAAAAGAGTCAATATGAGAAAAGGAAAAATTGGGTATATATAAGAGGAGAAATAAGTAGTGAGTATAATATCCACCTTAGAGGTATGAGTGAATGCTGCTAAATATAAAGTAGACAAACAATGGAATCTACGTGAGGTTTGAGAGAGAGGGATCCATTTTTCATGTCTAAGGGAAGAAATAGCATGTCTTGAAAGAAGTGATAATAGTTAGAGAACAAGGGGTGACTATTTCAAGGGTGAATGGCCAAACATGCCTACAGCTGAAGCAGTCAAACCTCAGCTGTAGACTGCTTGTCCATGGGAGTGTATGGAAAAGAGGGTAGTCATTGCGCAAAAAAAGTATCGCATTTCATTGTAAAAAAAGCTCAGACCGTTCAAGGCGTCTGAATGGAGTCGACGCGTGTAAGAAGGAGACGGTAATGTGTCCGAGGCATATTTTGTCGCCAGGCAGCGGCAACTCCGGGGCTATGGACAAAATCCAGGCACTCTATCCCCGTCTGCAGCGGCAAACCTCCATGTGCTAGTCGGTTGAGGAGCAAATGCGTAGCGCCCACCTAATGCTACCTCCGGATGTCAATTGGTGGGGCAGAATGTCAACGTGTTCAGGAATGCTCACAGGAAGTCCGAATAAGGAACTCATAGAAGGACAGAAATCTGGCAGGGCAGAGCAAGCAAACCATTAGGCCCCAATTGGCTCATCCGTAGACAATGCAAGACACCGCTCCGCATCTCCACCAATATCCTCAAACGCCCTGACCACGTATTCCACGCCGGAAACCACCACCTTACTCCCGGGAAGACTCTCAAGCGGCACCTGGAAGTCTTCCATCCTCGGCAGAGAATCTCCCATCGGCCCCAGAAGATACTTCACCGCATACCCTTCCCCGGCCCTGTATTCCTCCCTCATCGCACTCACATCCCCACCCCTCTTAACCACAACCTTCTCCTCCCCTGCAGGGCGAACGAGAACTTGCTTCTGCTGAAGAACAACAAACGTGCCCCAAATTGCGGCCGCAAACGTTCTCAACGCCTCACATTCTCCACCCTCTTCCAACTGCACGTCCCCTCCCCCTCCCGCCTCCAAAACCCATGAAACACCCCGACTTCTCCCTTCTACGCCCCTCCGAAACAGGAGCTTCCGCCACACCTCCTCGTATTCCGAGACTGGGGCACCGGGAAGGTCAGCGCGAGGCATAGAGCCGGTTTCTAACTCGTCGCCGTTCGGCAACGTGCTGAAAGTGCCGCAGTCGGCCACATTGAAGGAATTGTGGGAGTCGAGCTCGTGTGTGAAGAGCACTTTTTCTATATTGGTCATTGAAAATTAGACGACTCTTTGCTTGTTGACTATGGCCAGCGGAAAGGGAGTGTTTACTAAGGTCTCCGGCTTCTATGAGTCGTTGCCCCGCGATGGCCCAGTCGATGGTGCCTGACGCGCGATCGACGCGGAGATCAACATACCAGTCCGACACGGAGAGGACGAGGGTGTCTGTGTTTTCGAACGCAGGCTCTGGTGGCCATCGGAGGGAGATTCGAGTTGAGAAACGGCTTTGCGACATTTCCGGATTTCGTTTACGTTTTCGTTTTGTGTCGTGAGGATGGGAAGGAGGGATGGTGAGTTTGTTGCAGTTGGAGAAGGATGCGGAGAAGTGAGGGGGAAAGAACACCCACCCCACCACGGATATCTTTCTATTGGTGGCTTTTATGATCCCTGTTATCAACGACATTTTACTAGGTAGTTTGTCTAGTTCAAATTATAATTAAAGCTTTTCTTATCATTCGAAATTAGCAGTGGAGACTGTTATCTCCAAGTGGAGTATTCGTGTTCGTGGTCCACACATGTCCGTCGGCGTTCTGAGCGTCGAAAGCCCAAGTACCCCACCTCATAATTCCGCCTCCCTCTCTACGAATGACAACTTACAAGTTTGGTCCTTAGGACGGGACGAAATTATCTGATCGTCAATATCCATGCATCCCACCATATCTGGCGCCACAGCCGTCCGGAACCGCGAGTACACCTCTTTCAGTAGCACTTTCATCTCGACAGTCGCCAAACTTTGACAAATTAGCACCACCACTCATCACCATTTTATCGGTACGAAAAGTGGAGGGGTGATATAGGCTTACTTCCTTCCAGTACATCCCCTTCCACCCGTCGAAAATGCAAAGAACAACCGATTCCGCTCCGCCAACCCCTCCTCCGCCATCCATCGATCCGGATTAAACCGATCGGGATCCGGGAAGACCTTCCCATCTAATCTATGAACCGTGTATGGCTGACAGCTTACGATCGTCCTCTCGGGGATGAAGAACCCGTCAATCGTCCTCCCACCGGCAGGTACATAACGTGGAAACGACATCGGAATCGGTGGCGCGCACCGTAGCCCCTCCTTCATAACAGCATCTAGATACGGGAGTCGATCAATGGGGGTATCGGGGGCCGCATTACAGAGTTCATCGTACAGATGCTCCTGAAAGCGATAGTTGTGTGGCTGTGACAGCTCCCACATGAGAAAACACAGGCCGTCGCCGGTGGTGTCGATTCCGGCAGCCATGTGGTCTTTGGTTTCTGCTGCAACCTGGGCATGGTTGAGAGGGGAGTCTTTCCGAGTGAGTCGGGCGACGAGGCTGTAGTCGGTAGGTTGATTTTGAGCGGCCATCCGGAGAACGTATTCGTTAGCCATTGGGGAGGGACGAGGTATAAGCCACTCGGGGAAATAGGGGGCCAGATTCGGGAGGTAGTATTGGAGGAGGTTTTCTGGTTCTTGTTAGCAAATTTGATCAAATCTTGGTCGCCGGGGGGTAGCCGCACTCTGGAGACTCTGGTGATATGTAAGTTCCTCCATCAGTTCAAAGTCGCGGTCATTTTCGAGAGATTTTAGGCCTCCTGGGCTAAACATAAAGTTTGTCACGCCGTCCAGAGCGTAGCAATGCAGGTACGCCTGGCAATATTAGTGCCGATCTTCGTAAAGTGTCAAGAGGGACATACGTAGACATCTACGCTGCGTGCTGAAGCAGCACATCTTGCGACAAAAGCTTGGGCTCGATCCTTGATGATAGACACGTGCTGGTCGCGCACGATATTAGTCATGGCATATCGGTCGGCAAGCTCACGTTTTCGTTGTGCGTGCTAGATCGAGCGGGTCAATACAAGATTAGAAGAATTTCAATAAGGAAACCTACCGCTTGCTTATCGAGCGTTGAAAACATAGTCCTGGACCGGTCAGCTTTTCCTCGCCGGCTGGCTGTTGGGTTATACATACTTGATTCCGAATTGACGGAATAGGTCGTATAGCTCGGTCTTGTCGTAGCCACTTCCACCCGACGCATAGATCTCCCTGATAGCCTCTAAGCTGGCAAAAGAGGCCTCGTTCGGGGCTATACGGACAACAGTCCCATATTGTTTATGTAAACGATGAATGTAAAGCCGCCGATTTGTGGTAAATTCATGGTATTTCAAAACCAAGCTAGTGAACCTGGTATACCAGGGTCCTGGGAGCTTGGAAATGGGAGAGCGAATACTCTGGAGAAGGAAGAAAAATAGAAGAAATACAGCGGCAAACCAAAGGGATAACATTGTGGCTCAGGATGATAGATGTTGTCGGTGGTTGACGTGGTTGACGTGGTGCAGGGACAGACATGTCAAGTTATAGTTCAAGGTCGGAAGTTGATAAGCCTATGATCTTAAATCTGGATCCGACCATCCCAAAAGGGAAACACGAAGAGATCAAGAGTTGGAGACTCCAGCGCGTCCAATCCCTTTCAGTGCTAGGATCTCAGAAGGATCGAGGCTATCCTGTTATCGTGCGGGGTTTAACAGGTGTCAGCCTTTACGCTTTCGGGAACTCCCGACTGATAAACAACATCACCGATATCACAGAGTCAGAAGCAATGAATTGAACTAATCTTGCTTGCAAAGGTCATTTAAGCATATAGTAGGTACATAATCATGAATTCAGGTACCGATATTAGGGAGATGTCGGTAGTGGCAGTTACTGCATCGTATCGCATATCCATCCCCAGAATAATCCCTGTGAATCATGCACGAAAAGGTCTTGTCACAGTATCGGCAGTTATTTATCACAGCCAAAAAGTTATGGCAGGTTTGCATCTTTGCGATAGTGGTGCGCTCTTTTTCTAATTCCCTCTGAAGCGGCCCCTTTTCCTTTTCCACCACCGTCTTTGCCCTCACCAATTTTCGAACAAGATACACCGCCATACTATTTGAAATGAGGGAGGAGAACTCATCCCCGTCACATAGTTTGTCTATGTGATCAGTGAGTGTTTCCATTATAAGGTTCCTCAAAGATTGATCACCAGTCCGGCGCATAACCAAATCAACAGCTGGAAGGAAACCGGCCTGGGTCCACTGGGTCACAAGTATGTCTTGGATTTTCTTCCTAGCCTGTTCTGCCAGTATCGGAAGTTGGTAGAAGTCCGCTATCGAGTTGACGAATATATGCGGGTGCATAACCCTTACCATCCCTTTGGACAATGAGTTCTTTTCACATTGCGAGAATGCTTCTGACGCCTGGGCTGGCTCTTGGATGGAATCTCGCGAAGAGAGGGGATCCGAACAATTGTAACAACCTATGACTTGAAGTTATCTCTCCGTTAATCTACCTGGATAGGTCGGTGAGACTCCGCGCCTCATTGGCTTGGGAGCCGTAGGGTCTATAACCTTTGCAACTATTCGCCGCCAGGTCGTCTCCGCCATCGGGGACGGTGTAACTAGGTACAAAAAATCAATCATCCGCTCCACGGTTGGTGGGTCATGATCAATGATCTCGAAGATGCCGGTATGTGCTTCCTGTATCGCTTGTCAGACCTGATAACTGAAGATATACACTCTCACTTTGAAATGACTTTCACAAGCAGTAGCAAAGACAAGAGATTGAGTGCACACCACTGCCTTATGAACGGCAAATTCGCGGTCCCCGCATTTTACAATCAGGTCGCTGTACTTCCCAGTGCTCCAAAGAGAGCGAAAATTGGCATTACATGCCATCTTCGACGGGTGCTGGGTGATCTTGAATCAATGGGAAAGGTTGTGTAGTTGTCGAAAGAAACTTTCGTTACGTAGTGTTTTAAGACGAAGGGCGAGTATTTAGGTATTAGAGCTAAATTTCTCGCCTGGTCTTCCGGTCTTATAGTCAGAATTACGCACTTTCAGTATTCTACATTCACCATTCAGTCAAAAATTTGTCACCTTGACAGGGGAAAAATGATGTGAATGAATAAATCTTCATGCGGCTTTTCACTATTCTCTCGCCTGGTATCTTTTCTTTTATCACCTAGAAAGAAATATTATTGAAATGCAAGCCAATGTTGTGTTAAATCTTTTTCATCTTGTCCTCGGAACTCTGGATTCTTTTCTTTTGAGCATCTTTGTTGCCACTGATTTGCTCGCACCCGGCAAAATATTGAGCCTTCAGCAACCCTTTGAGATAGGCGGGGAAAATTGAATTGATGTCATTTTCTTAACAGACCGTTAATTAAGCATACATCATCAATCGAGGACATGAGGGGTTGCGGCGACTCGCACACTGTATCAAGTATCTGGCACGGCAGAAATAATTTCAAACGGTATACTATAATATCAGTACCTTTTTGCTTGTAGTTGGTCCAAATCATCATGGCTATTGTGTTTGTGTTACGGATACTTAACAAAAATATTGAAACAAAAAAAAGGGGGGGGTTACCCTGCCATCGAACAAAATTCCGAATCGCCCACTTCTTGAACAAGCATCCTGCGAAGCACTCTTACTCTTCCCAAACACTCTCCTTCAGCACACTCCTCCCTACCCTGGGCGGCTTTCCGCTCCCTCAAGTCCTGTTAATCTCCCTTACGCTGAGGGCCGAAATCAATCTACCCAAATCGAAAATATCCCGGTCATAAAAAATAGTAAATGGCCCTGCAGAACGGAATTTTACATGGTTCAGGTAAGGCCATTGCCGAGTAGACGCGCTTGGAAGAACAGCCCTAATTGTTGGATTGCGCAGTTCGAGTTAGCCGTGAAAAGTTCGATGAATTTCCGTCGACGAATCTTACCACTGCTTGGCGGAAATCCGGAAGCTCAATAAAAGTTGTATCATCCAAAGCAAAGACACACATTGCAAGAAAATACTGACACAGTGATCATTGAGATCTAGTTTGGCCATGTTAACTCAACTCTCTGGCCAAGCGTCCATCATTGATGTTTCGGATCTTAGCATACCCAAGATTAAAAGAGAGGAGCCTCTTTCCATGAGACGGATCAAACGCGACCCCATCGCAATGTCTGGTCACTGCAGAGGATCGAGGAGTCGAATTCTCGTTGGATTTTCATTCTGCCTAGTATTCTACTGACCATCATTTCAAGCTCAGACAGAGTGACCTTTCCTTCAGCGGAATTGGAGTTAGTCAACAAAAGCATGCGATAAGGTCTCTGCTGTCTGCCTCTTTATCAGTGCGATAGTGTTACACAACTTCAACGCTCCATACTACATTCGGATCATGGATATGTTTCTGAAATGGACAATTCCTATGGCTACAGGCGATACCTTGCCGAAAGATCGATATCCTCAGAAAGCCAGGGTCAAGCCAGAAAAGCAAGAAGAACCGCCAGTCCCCCCCCCTGCAACCGGAAAAGCATCCATTCCCATACGAGCATCCGTTCCTTGTGTCCATTCTCATATTACAAGTTCTCTTACATTCAGTGATATCTAGCGTATAGAAGAAAAAAAAATTGAGAAGCATACTAATTTTTAAAGTCTCAAACACCGTCAAGCGGGAGGGACCGTTAATTCTTTGGCTAGCGTTACTCTGTAAATCTGCAAGTCGTTAGAGGTAGCATTCCAACACACTCGCCTTGGCGATCCCTCTATATTGTATATGGGTTATCCATAGGCGAATTTGAAGCTCATCCAGGTCTGTGTATCTTTCAGGTATCTTTGCAGCACATCCCAATCCCCATGAATCTATGCCCGCGCCCACCTCATCTTAGGCCGAGAGTCCACCGTACGAAACGGCGCAGCATGGTTATTATGAGTCTAAGCGGTGGCTATCCAAGCACATACGACCACAGGGTGTGGAGAACAGGGCTTCCCGTCCGCTCAGCCGTACTTAAGCCACACGCCGGTCTGTTAGTACTATGGTGGGTGACCACATGGGAATCCGGACTGTTGTATGTTGGTGCTCACCACCAGTCTTGTTTTGTTTTTGCCGGTAGGTATTTATTAGGTTTAGCGCCCACCACCGCCTGCCCTTTAGGCCTTCAGGTGAAGGCCTATATTACTACTATGCAAGGAACTAACAATCGAACAAGAAAGCTGTATTATCAAGAATATGAAGCATGGAAAGGGGAAAAAGCACGATGGTCTTTAGCTACAAGAGAGCAACGTCTGTCACGTGAGTCACGTGCCTACTCCCTCTGGCCTACAGATTCCCAAGATGCGGGTCCTGTGGTATTCCGGATATTGAAATTCATTTACCTCTCGCTGCGATCCCACTAGTAGCGGTTAGATATCATTGGCGGATGTTTGGCAATATACAAAAGTGCAAGGATTATTTACTGTATTGTCATAATTATAGTATCCGCATTTCAGTACTAAGTAGTAGGGCTAGGACTGTGACATACCTGCCATCTTTACTTCCATGTTTACTTCGAGGTGAGGTCATTTGCGTTTAATTCAAAATATGAATCACCAGTGTTCCTTCTGGCTCTTTTGTTTGTGTTACCTTTCACGAACCCCCCCCCCTCCCCTCCCCCACCAACTCACATCCTTTCTCTTCTTCACCAAAATACCCTTATGATAACTTTTGATTTCTTCTACCTTGAATACAGGCCGATCATACTAATTCAGAATCTGCCAACAAGCCTATTGCTAGACATTCAGACGGGGTCACTGTACTTTTCTTGCCCGTAGGGTTTGATAACGGGGTACCGGCGTCCGCTTACTTTTAGCCTCGTTGAATCCCCAGAAACCTTCATCCTATTCACGCGAAACCCCCTAAGATCATCACAAAAACGGAGAACGCCTATAACTTGAAACCATGGCAGACGAGATGATTGTTGTATCGCCTCGCTTGGTGGGCCCTGGGAGCCCCAAGAAAAGACGCGTGACACCGTCTCCAGAAGCCCTCTGTCCCAGAAACAAGGTGATATTAACACCCATGAACACGATTCCCCACGAGACTATCTTTCGATATACCGTCTCACCCAATATTCTCCCTACGGATATATTCCCAGATGGGCAAGCATTCATTCGTAAGTGATCCGTAACCTACGGAAGAAAGGTATGTTGAGTGTGAAGATACTAATACATGATCTAGAAGCGAGACGTCCTATCTGGTTGAGTCATGCGCATCCCGATCCCGATAAGGAACCGGAGCCACAACATACCGAACTACCCCTTGCGCGTGAAATAATGATGCCGTTCAACCTGCGAAAGGATCCTAAAGAGTTCCACAACAAAAAGAATTTCAAAATGCTGTTTGGTGTGTTTCATGGTACTAAGCAGATTCTATTCGATGGTTGGGTTCTTGTTTTTGTTCTTGAACAATTGCCGTTGAAGCCTTTCCCGAAGAATGTGGCGGGGGTGCCGTGTTATCTCACAGAAAATGAGACTGAACCTGGTCCGACAATCCCACTGGAGCGTCGGGGGTTATCCCAACTTAGAATCTCAGACCATCTTGATTTGAGGGGCAAAGAGGGAGAGGTTAGCGTTGTGTTTGACTTGGTTCTAGAACACTTTCAACAGTCGCAAATAAGGATCACGGAGATACAGTATTGGGGTCGAATAATCGCCATTGTGCTAGAGGATAATACAGACGATGAGTCTAAACTGTTATCCGAGCTCCCGAGATCTGTTGCAAAGTGTCGCTGCCTTTATCTGTTTGAATCAGAAATGGACAGACCGACCAAGATGCCCGCCTTCCGACTGGTACAACCTTCTGAAAATCAATACGATTGCACAACGTACGACACGATGCGCCCCGGTATTATGATTAGTTCCGGTAAAGAAACCAAGAGCGGAAACGAACTCCTCACCTCCTCTGGCATTATGGTAATGGATGAGATTGGTGAGCGGTATATGACGGTTGCGGCACATGGGTTCCCCGGAGGACTGTTTGATGGGAAGGTCTATCACTCCACCGGGTCCAGCAGCAAAGAGATTGGGGAGATGATTATGGAATTAACCCACACCAACGTTGGCCTTGCGAAATTGCACCCAGAGGTCCAGTTCGTGAACGAGCCGTTTGAGAATACGCTAGCTCCGGAGCCATCATTCAAGCTTGGCGCCTTCAAACGAGCTGCCGAAACTAGAATCGGTGACGATGTTTTTATGGATAGCCCATTTTCCGGGTTTATCGAAGGGACGCGCGGAGCACACTCGTTGATGCGTATCCCAAGCGATGACCCCCACGATCCCGAGCAACAGTGGATGAAATGCCACTGGACCTACATGGGGCAAGGCTCAAGTGCACAGTTGGTGGACGGTGTTTGTGGTTCTGTTATATGGGACAGTGGCCACGGAGTGTTGGGTTTCTTCCGATATGCCCCCAAGTCCGGCCGTTTTGTGGACTGGGGGATGCATATCGCGGCCGATCACATGATCGATCGCGGATACGTAGTCGTTTAATTAGTGGTGTGTTGAATTCCGGGACAAGGAGCATGGATGTCTTGGGTACTTAGCAAAGACGTGTTCTACTTAGCTTAGCGTTACGAAGATAGAACTAGAAATACCATCTCTTCTCACCATCAAAACGTGCTGTTTATTATACTTTATACTCTCCATGTTAATAGGGCGATGAACTATGTAGCTATTAATCAATGATCATCACGATATGTTCAGTGGTTTTCTGCTTTTTTCTCTAGACCCCCCATAAACACCTCAACAACCTGCACCATGACCCCAGTGTCGCCTCCGGTTGACTTAGGAACGGCAAATGGCTCGTCCGCAGCTCTCGATGCTCTACGCTTGCCCCCATTTGCAGAACAGTGGGCGAGCATATTCGGTCTGTTAAATTTCTAGGAAAATGGGAACTGGCGTGGACTTGAACAGGTGCTTTGGGATAATCAGTTAAATTTACAATAGTTACAGGCACCTGGCATTTGTCACCAGGGAAATTTTTACCTTACTGGATGTAGTGCGCACTCTCATTGGGGGAAGTCTAAGGCCTCTATCTACTTTTAAATCTTTTAATTATTATATTATTATATTAAATAATTTTAGTTAACTTTCTTACTAAATCCAAGAATATTTTGTTAATATAGGTAGAAGAAAAACTTTTGGTAACAAAAAAAATAAAAATTAATATATATCTAAAAGATTAGTATCTAATAAATAAAATCTTTTAAAGCTAGGCAATCCCTTCTTTAGGATATATAAATATTTGAAGAAGTATTATAAAGTATGTTTTATTCAAGTACCTAAAGATTTACCCTAAAGGGGCGGTAGGTTGGCCGCTTGAAAATTATTTCAGGTGAATAATGCTGTTTGTTGTATGTCTTTTTGCTCACCCATCCGTTTTTTCTCCTTTTGTCAACACTCAAGCGTAGCCAAACAGCCCCGGCATGTCAAATCCCCTGGTTCCTGTCTATACTTGACGCAGTCGTAAAAGGTGACTATTACCAGAAGCTCATCGCGTACAAAGATTATCATTCACAAGCAATAAATCGAAACTCTCTCCGCGAGCCATTACGGTATACCCTTGATATGAAAATGTTTCAGGCAGATCAAAAAGTATGATTCTTATCTATAGCTATATACAACAAATTTAGCACTTACTGGTCATTGACTAGCACGTAACGATACCTAGCCTTCCCAGCATCCATATCCAGAACGGCCTGGTTGGCCTCACTCATCGGCCGTTCCTGCACCCAACTATGGACGCCCTTCTCTGCAGCCAGATTCAGCATCTCCTGGATCTCACCGGGGCTTCCGACCATCGAACCACCAAACTTCAGTCGTTTGTGGATCAGTACACCAGCAGGGATTGCAAGCGCGCCATCCTCTGGGGCGCCGACTTGGACAAAAGTACCATCCACCTTCAGCAGCGAAAGATAATCCACAATAGGCATCTAAAGCTCTTTGTTAGCACTCCAATCTCGTGGTACCATGATGAAGTCAGGGGTAGTACCTTAGAAGAAGAAACAGTCGAGATAATCAAATCCAACGACCTCGAGTTATTCTTCGCCCAATCCTTATCTTCATCGGTCGCAATATAAGCATCCGCACCCAACTTCAGCGCGTCCTCCTTCTTATTCAGCTTTCGGGAGATTCCAACGACGCGATCAGCACCAAGTGCTTTCGCAAACAATACCCCGAAATGGCCCAGGCCACCCACGCCAACAACACCGACTGACTTTCCGGGTCCGCATCCATTATGCTTGAGGGGAGAGTATGTCGTAATTCCACCGCACAGCATAGGCGCAGCCTCAGCGGAAGACAGACCATCGGGGATCTTGACAACGAATCGCGACGGCGAGCGATGGTACCGCGCGTATCCACCGTACGACTTGCCCCCGTTCTTATACACGCCGTTATATGTGCCCACCATGCCATTGCGACAATATTGCTCGAGTCCAGCGGCACATTCCGGGCAGTCACCATTCACGTTCTTGCATGAGTCACTCTGGGCACCTACGCCGACGCGATCACCGATCTTAATGTTTCCTTCGGCCTTGGAGCCGACGCGGACGGCGGTTCCGACAATCTCGTGACCGACGCAGCAAGGGTATTTCGTTGGACCCTAAATTCACCACCGTTAGCACCATTGTCGTCACTAAATAAGCTAACAGAGAACCTTGGGGGAAATTTGACATACCCATCCGCTGCGCAAGGTATGCAGATCCGACCCGCAAATCCCACAATGGGTGATCTTGATATCCACATCGTCTTCTTCCCAGGGCTTAGGCTCGAATTCCTGCCAGACCATGTTTCCCTCGGCGGCCTTGGAGTCGAGACCAACCCATCCCTCGAACTTGTAGTCGTTTGCAGCCATTTTTTTCGTTCGGAAGAAGGATTGTAAGGATTGAACTTGAAAGTAAAGTGTTGAGGACCTTGAGGTTCGATAGGAGCCGATCGTAGCCCCCCGTGAGGGGCTTTATATACGCTAAAGCCAAGGAGTCATGATGAAACACAGGGAAAAGATGCTTAGAAATTAAGCTGATTCCCACGATCCACTTTTGGTTTTTTGATCACTATCTCCTTATGTCCGTTGTGATGACATCACGACAGGGCCCACAACGTGAAGGGAAAACTTCGGTTCGGGAGAGATCGTCGAGAATTAGGAACCTGAGATAGAGACAGATTAATTCAATGCCAAGCCAAAGTAAGTGCTGACATGGTACTCAAAATAATAAGCTTCAATGTTATAAAGTTATTAGCACCGTCTAGTAAATCCGACTGTTGCACGAGAAGACAGTAAGCCGGTGGAGCATCACAATTTTCGCCAGTTCATGGATCCGCCACGAAGCTGACAGGTTTGTCGGGTTTATCTCCGATTCTCCAGTCACCCGCTGGATCTGGTGGGCCATGTGCGACGGAAGCACCGGTTGAGTTCTCTGGTTCAATTGATTAGTGATTGGGTGGGTGGAGCGAAAGGAATGTTCTTTGGGCTTCCTCTCTGTCGGGAATCCGAGATTCGGGTGCACGCGTTTTTCCCTTCCTTTTTTCTTCTTTGCTTTTTTCTGTGTTTCTTTCTTGGGATTTGTGCAGGCGTCTTGTGCATACACGGCATAGTGCCCAGCGAGTCAGGACGTGACATCATCCGCAACAAAACGAGTCAGCTGCTCTGTGCGTAGCGATCGGCATGAAGGATTCTGTTGCTGGTAAGGTGGTGCGCATGGGAAAGCGGCCCCGAATCCGTGTTCCAGGAAAAAGAAACCACACACTAAGTTGTGAAGAATCGCGAAACTGGGAACAAGGAATACACGGGAAGAGAGAAAAAGCAATTTGGTAGCATGGTTTGCAGCCCAAGCTCTTCACCATCCCAGCGCTTATCGCAACCAGGAGCTCGTTCCCAGCCTATAAGATCTGAGACCTTTCCTGCCCAACAAATTTCCAGGATTGCCCATGACAAAAGTACCAAGCATTATCTTTGTGCAACTGATTATTTAATGATATGCATTGCATCCCCGCTGGGATTTTGGTGCATTATCCTCTTTCCAGCATAGCGTCAACCACAAGGCCACAGACCCTTGAAAATATTAAGTTCCTGGGACGAGATGAACAATATTTAAACTTTGGTCTATTTAGCTATCTCGACCTCATTTTATACCAAATTGACCTCGCGGCTCCAGCGCGCTCCTCCCATTTCGCACCCAACCCGAAAATTCCGAAGTTCAAGCGTCCGTCTTCCTCCTAGATTACCTGCGGTCATTCGAGACAAAAAGGTAAAAAAAGCAAAAAGCCAACGGCAGAGCGCCCCGGGATAAGGAAAATCTTGGTTCTTGCATAATACTTGACCCAATCAGCCCATTCCTTTCAGTCCCGCGCCCTTTTGATTAGTCCAACAGAGCAATCCCAAAAGTATATTGACTCGACCCAGCTTGTCATAGGCCACCGGGAGACGGATATCGCTGTTAGTTGAAGCCCTTGGATTTCCGAATCTGGTAACGGCCGCGATATCCAGACGTCTGAGCCACATGCTTTCCCCTCTCCTTCTTCGCGCTGGTCTACGATAAAAGGACGGATTACGCACGGGATACTTACCCCCCTCGAGAGCCTCTCATAGCGGGCCTGATAATTTGCAAAATGCCGTGGGAATGATGACGGGATTATTCCTTCCTTTCCGTTTGGAAAAGTGGCTCCTCTTTTTTTTTCCCTTGCGCTTTAGGTGCCCGGGTGACGGATAAAAGCTGTAGCTCATCCCCTGGATATACTTGGATTTCTTCACAGTTTATCATCTCTCTCACCCAAACCCCTCCTAGGAAATCATCCCATCTATTGACTCTCGTATTATTTCCGCTGAGGGCGTCTGAAGGACACCCATATAACCGTCCCGGGCCGGGAAACCCCCTAGGTATTGTATCCCCCTCCTCCCCCCACCCCATTCCCTCCTTACATTTCGTCTTCGGAATGACGCGATTAAGAAGGAGAACCCAGATACTCACCTCCCTTGTTCAGCCTTGCCTACTCCTGCGAACCCACCTAACAACTCCTGTTTCCCTCCTTCACTCTACCTACACCAGCCGAAACTGAGGCCGCAAAGGCAAACTTATTTGCAAAACCCATAAAAAAGTTTCATTTCTATTTTCCCTTTGCCAAAAAAAAAGATGAAAAAAAAAGTTATGAAAACAGGGGGGAAACCATACTGATCCTAGATTATACAAAGTAGATGTGTAACAACGTGCGGGGTCGGTTCGGGGTCTGTGGCCACGAAGCAACAGTGTACATCGCCCGGTGTACACCCGCCATCCAAAACCGGATGGTATGTCCTCCAAATCAACGTGTGGACGTCTGGGACTGGCAGGAAGACAAAGATAACGAGAGATGTCCCTCTTGTCGGGGGGATACGCCGCCTGAAACGCCGTGAGCACGCTTCATTTTTCTGAGAGAGAGATCGGGGTTGTCAGGAGGACGAGGAAGGCGACGACGATGACGAAGATGACGAATGAGGAGGGGGTGGAGAATGAGATATGACTGGGACTTTTTCTGATATTGTTGATGTTGTTGTTGGTGATGTTGTCTGAGTTCTCATTTCGGATACGAGCCTTTGTTCCAAGCCTCCACCCCATGTGTATGATGCTGTGCGCAATTTTGCGTTTTCTGTCCATTTCTCTCGGTGGATGAAGCTCCTGTGGGGGTTCATTCTATTAATATCACATTCATGTTTTGGATTTCCGGGTTTGTCTCGTTTTTTTTTTCTTCTCTGGATCTATAATCTCCTTTTCTTTTCTTTTTTTTTTCCCTTTGATGCAAAGAATGAAATTTAGCGATGCTATGAGAAAGAAAATGCTCATTACCATTCATTCCCTTGCCTGCTGGCAAGATAAACTAAATGCGGGATTCGGGTAACATCCCCCGAGGCAAGCGACTCGTGAACATTCAAATCAAAGATAAACCAGCGTTTCAGCGGGAGGGCGGAATCAAAATCCGCAGGGATATGAACATGGTCGTAGCCCGTCGGTTGCGGCTGGGCGTGGAATTTCCGATGGAGCAGCGTACTACACACTGCCTCACCGAGGGTAAGATGACGACGCTGAGGATTACCAGTGATATCCGTGACACAGACGTAGATAACAAGTCGGAGAGGATGGCCGTCCATAGTGTGTTCGTAGGCCATAGGGCAGCCTGGTAAATTAATAATCATTTTTCATCATCGAAGGATGAAGCTAGTTCAAGGGCTGCTCTAGAAGTCGCGCCCTTCTCACCCTTTGTCCTTTGCAAACGCAGAGGCGGTGATGAGAGAGGATCGACCCAGGAATAAGAAAAAGCGGTCGGAGTTCGGATTAATCTATCAACCGGTGTCTTCGTCGCATTTCGATCCAGAGTATCGGGATCATAGGAGGGTTGGAAAAACAATGCGAGATGAGGAAAGCGGGGGTGGAATTTTTTTACTAGGGGAGGGGGGCAGTTAGACTACTGCATGGGATGAATTGAATCTCGATTTGCGCCCCGGAGAAGCGGAGAAGGGAGATGTATGAAGGAATTCGAGGGTCTGGGTCCAAGATGTGCCAAAATTCCACTGGTGCCGCTAAAGTGGTTCCGGGCCTGTCTAGCGGGGTTCTAAACCGGGGTTCGATAAGCGCTACGCAAAAGTCCAATCCTTCAACAATAGTACCCCTAAGGAAGATTAAAGTACCTTTCTCTGTTTCATTTTGTGACAGCTTCCCTCGGTTCGAGTCGATACAGGCGATCCTTTTCTTGTTGCCCCTGTGATTGAGAACTTTTTGTTTGGGCTGGCGGGTATTCGTTTTTCCGCTTCCTTTTCCGTCATTTTTTCCGACACCCACTCTGGATATATTTTGGGACATTGAACATCATACGTTGTTTTCTATGACTAACTGTCACCAAAATTTGTTTTTGAACCATTAAAATAAAATATTATTTCACAACCTGGACACAGGGTCCTATTAATCATAAGGGATAATAATCGAAATTCAAAACATGCCTCAATCGCTGCACCCAAATAAATACTTTTCCCTGTTCACTGACTTTTCTTGTGTTTCCCCATGGCCTTTCCTCGTGGGCCAGAAACCGTACCCATGAGAACTAACACAGGATTAGCAAAAGCACCAAAAATATCTTTTGGGAGCAGGGGACAACTTACTATCCCAATGCTTAAACGAACTCGAATAATTTCCCCAAAAGTACTTGTGGTGATCATCATGCCAATCCGCACCACCCCAAAACGGCACCAACCTCCTCAAACTCCAAGGAAAGTCATACCCCGAATGCGCATCGATGGCCTGCAACTGCCGTAGTGTCATCCACACCAACACCGTAACCAGATGGACATTGCCCGTGATCTTTCCTAGCACGAGCGGAGGTCCAATAGTACCCAAACCCAGCAGGAAAGTCTCCCAGGGACTAGCATATTCGGCCGTCAACCCAAAGGGAGCAGCGTACTGGTGATGCACGCGGTGAATGGCGCGATAGAGAGGGCCCCAGTGCATGAGCCTATGGAGCCAGTAGTGGTAAGTATCTTCGACGAGGAAGAAGAGGGTTATTTGGGCGGCGAGGAGGGAGAAGCGGGGGAAGGGGATGGTGTATTGCAGGCCGCAGAGGTCCATCATTGGATGGAACAGTACGATGAGAGGGAGTTCGATGATGAAGTGGATAAGGAGGATGTATTTTGTGCAGGTCCATTGATCGATGGCGGAGGGGGGTGGCTTTGTGTCTTGGATTTTGTAGCGGTGGAAGGTGTTGGGGAGGGCGTCGGCGATTATCCAGGGGAGGCAGCGGCCGAAGTAGATGAGTTCGTGGGCGAGAAAGGCGATTATCCCTGGCTCATGGGTTAGTAGACTGCTCCAACATGATGGGTAGGAGAGAAGGAAAGGAGGTTTACCGGTTGCGAGGATGTCATTGTCCCAGAAGGTATAGTGAGCCCACCAGAGCTGCTCAGAGAGGGAACGGATAGGGTCTTGCTTGGCGATCTGGAACAGCTCAGAATAGGAGAGCGATTGGGAGGGGATGGTAGAGTTGAGCAGATCCATGGTGAGACGGGCAGTTCCATTTGTGAGCCGTGTGTAACTATTGCTGTAGCACGACTGATTATTCCCTACCTATATATATAACCCGGTTGGGGAAAGTGTTCTTGTTGGATCCCGGATGATCTGATCGGACACACCACCCCGGATGCCAACTGATCCGTCTGCCCTAACAATCTCGCCACAACGGCTACGGCTTTTGTGTTATGTTCGGAAAAAGCCAAGAAACTAAAAAGGAAAAATAACTAATAGTTGAGGTTCCTGGTTCTGAGCATATATACATAAAAACATTTTCTTTCTGATTATACACCCTTTCTTTCGCGTACACGACCCCGAAATACGATTAAATTACACCAGCATCGCCGCGGCGCCGACGGCCAGCGCAACCACGCCGGTAAGCTGGACGTGAACCATGCCGGCAGCGTCCTCGGGAACATCCCCATCGGCTCCAGAAGAAGGGCTTGCGGACGGGCTCACGGCAGCGCTGGTCTCACGAGGGCCATCGCAGTGCCAATGGTCTCCATGAGGCTCGCAGCCAATGGATTCAGTGGGGCTGGGTTCGGTGGGAGTGGCAGCAGACTCCTCATCATCATCGTGATCGTGCTCACCGGTGGGAGTTGGGACTGCGGTGGTGGAAGCAGGACCGTCGCAATGCCAGTGGTCACCGTGCGGCTCGCAGCCGACGGACTCGGTAGGGCTGGGCTCGGTGGGGGTGATAGAGAGTTCCTCTTCCTCGTCGTGAGAGTGAGTAGTAGTGGTCACGGCGGTCGAAGCTGGGCCGTCACAGTGCCTGTGATACACAAGGTGTTAGTTCAGGGATTGAGTGTCATGAAGGAGAGGAAAAAGGGTAATCCTAGCATACCAGTGGTCGCCGTGGGGCTCACAGCCAATAGATTCAGTAGGAGATGGGCCAGGGTCCTCTTGAGCCAAGGTAGAGGAGGCCAGGGCGAGGACAGCAAAGATCCAGGGTCTCATGATGGTCGATTGAGTGGTGAAATGTTGGAGAAGAGTTGATTTGTCGAGGAGAAGAGGAGTGAACGTTTTTTGAAATGCAAGGATGGCCGACGGACAAGGAAGAATTTATATTTGAAAAATCAAGCGCCTGCGGCGGGTGGGAATATCTCATCATCCCTTAGCATTCAGCAATTTCCTGTTGGCCCCCTCCTCGGAGGCGACTTGGCACCACCAAGGTTCCCAGGCCAATGCTCCGCTGTTATATGGTATGTTATATGCCGAAATGGGCCTAAATGAGCTCTAGACAAAGGGTTTGAACCGGAATGGGGCTGATCCATCTTACATCCGTTGAAATAAGCGCTATATCTTCTTGTTTTAGCGAGAAGGGACCTTGAAAAATGTGCCAGGGTGCCATCCAGGGTCCTCATCGCGGGATGCCAAGACTGGTTCCTGGTGATGCCAAGAAGTCTTGAGAACCTTGGGGGTGCTTTGGCATCTGGGATCCAGGATTGGGACGGTGACTGGTTCGTGGCCCCAAATGAAACACCCCCACTGCAACGGGCTTCAAGACATGGCCCGTCACTTCAAATGCAACATATACAGAATTCCCAAGCTTCCCCCCCCCCACACCGCTCACCGTGCAGCCGTAACAGCCGCAAGCGAGCTTTGTTATGGATATAGGTCCGTCGCGCATGGCCACAGAAGAGTTTCATATTTTCTTTGGACGCTCGGGGGTCTTTCAACGGACCTTTTGGTAGCATTGGCTTGTCGTCTGAGGAAGATTGCTCTTCAATATTGTGCGTCTCGGCCTAGGTGCACCTAAACAGACCTTTCCTTTACAGAGAATTACAAACCTCGCATGAATTCACCAGTACTAAATGAACCGGCATTATCCTCGCTAGAGTATCCTCAAAGGTAACTGGCGCATGGTGGGGCCCAGGGATTCAACGTATTCCGCACTCAGCTTCGGATAATGAGCCCCCCCTCCACTTTTTCATTGTAACTAACCTAGTGCCATTGGGTAATTGGCCACATAACTTCGTAGGATATAAATTTGTTTGAGCAGAATAAGATATCCCAAATCATACCAAGAGCATTAGACATAGAGCTTTGCGTAGCACCCCTAACTCATGATTAGAAGTCGACGTGGTGAAATCGAACTGGAGTGTGAACCCCCTCGCGGCATATCAACCTTCTTCCTCACGCCCTTTATTATGTTCATCGATGATTTCCTCAATTTCTGGAAGCTGCAAGTTCTCTGTTGATACTCAAATTGTATCTCGTTTAACCACTGTTGGAATCTCCGGCCGCTTATGACACTCATGTTCCTATATTGGCAACATAAACGTTACCAAAAGAAAACCAATGGTCTTTAGAGTCATCTAACTTACCCATTTCACATGGCCATGAACGTCGTCATCGTTTGAAAATGATGCTGGATATGCTTCCAGAGGTTCTCCACATCCTTTTCTCTCTGTGCGCCACTGAAGCTTCCCATACGTGACGTTTCGGATTTCGTCCTCTTGCCGCAGAAATCATGAAGCACGGTTTGAAATCGGTTGCATTCTTGCATTTTAATTTCTCCCAAGACAAAACATTCCGGGGCATCTTCGTAGGGATGGGTAAGGAGGTGTAGCTCGACTAAGACGGTATAAATTGCCAATGTCCCCAATGGCCTGGTTTCTCTGCTGCGGATCCGCGGCTGTCGCTGAGGGTATTAACGACATTTCGGATTGGTTGAATAGGGGAAATAATATGGCTTCGGGACCCTGATGTGAATGCGGCGAACATTTTTGATCCCGCTCATGATGTGGCACGAATATTGAACGAGGGGCTGGTCGGAGATTAAAGTATGACGGCGGACTTTGGTGTGTGGCTGCGGCCAAGGAGAAAGATGACAAGGCTGCATTTTTATCAACCCGAGGACCAATGGAAGTCATGAACCCGGACAAACAGAACAATCGGAGTTTGGGTAAAGTTAAGAGTATGCTTGGGTTTAGGTGACGTCTTGCTTAGGATAGTTGGAAAAAACTATGGAGACATTGATTGAGGCCCGGGTTTACGACTTCCTGTCGAATGGGGCAAGCACCTCTCGCGTAGTGTTGATCCGGCGGCGAGTCTGAGGCCACTCCACAAGGCTTAACGAGTCTCGTGCCTGCTTCGGCCTCAACTTCCTTCAGTGAGACCTACCCCGCCAAACATACACTCTCGCTTAATCTCTCACTTCCAGGGAACCACCGAGTTGGCTGACACACAGACACAACCCCGGGGATATGCCAATGAACTGGATGATAAAGAGCGAGTCTATAGCACACGCCGCTGTTGGATAATCGGTCGACATGTTGGAACAGCCGCACCATGGTAGGTAAAGCCTCGTTTTGAATATTGACCTCCGCTGACATTTGACTTTTGGAGCGGCGTACATGAGCGGAAGCGAGAAGCGATGCCTGCGGAAATTATTTCTTACGGATCCTGCGGATGATAAGAATGCCCTGAAGAGCAGAAAAGGTGATCGTGCGCCAGGAACATGTAGTTGGATCTTGGAATCTGCGGAGGTACAAATGTGGATCCGAAACCAAGATAGCGAGTTAACAGGCAATCCGGATGTCTTGTGGTTGTATGGCGACCCGGGGACCGGCAAATCGACCACGGCAATAACGATCGCAGAGGAGCTCCCTACTCATCCTTCCTTCAGGGGGAAACACCTTGCCTACTTTTTCTGCGGCTCAAGCTTTAGCACTCAGAGAACTGCCACCGCTATATTACGCGGACTTATTTATCAGCTGATAGAACAGGATACTAGGCTGGTAAAGATTCTTTTCTCTAAGTACTATGAGCACAAGGATAAACTATTCTCTTCTTTTGATGCTCTATGGTCTGTCTTGATCGAGATCGGCGCAAACAGGGAGACAGGGGAGAAATACTGTATCGTGGATGCGTTAGACGAGAGTGAACCCGACTCGCAGGAGCAGTTGCTGAAACAGATCAATCTCGATTTTCTTGGTTCTAACCCCGCCCGTCCTTGCCCTGAGATTCGCTTCCTAATCACAAGTCGACCATACGCCGAAATTGGTCGCCAGTTGCACGGATTTAGTTGCAAACACCTGGGCTTGTATAATAATGTCCGGGAGGACATTAGCGCATTCATAAACACAAAGGTGGACCACTTGAAGGACAGAAACCGCTATACTGAGTCTGTGGCAAAAGATGTCTCTGAGCATCTCCAAGCCAAGGCAGAGGAAACCTTCTTATGGGTTGAAATTGCGTGCCAGGAGTTGGAGGGAGTGCGGTCCAGAAGCGCGGCGAATGTAATAGAGAAGCCTCCTCGTGGCCTTGACGCTACGTACCAGGGTTTACTTGACGATGCATTGCGCGATGACGATCAAGATCAATCGATCATCATGCGAATTCTAAGTGTGGTGGCCGTCGCCTACACGCCTCTTACGGTTTCTCAGCTTGTGGATGCCTGACATTTATATCAAACAAAGGAAGAGGAAGACCGCCTGGCTTTTACCCGGGAACATATTGAGCAGTGTCGGCTCATGGTCATTCTTGAAGATAACGTCGTTCAGCTACTACACAAGTCGGTCAAAGACTTTGTGCTTGGGGATGGCGAGAACCACCCTATTAGGATCCTCAAGGCGCACGCTAGTCTAGCTTACCGTTGCCTTAGGTGCGTATTGGAGACAATCCAGGTACTGGACTCGTTGAAATCCGAGGGGCGGCCACCAAAACAATTTGTCAAATATGCAAATTGCTACTGGCCACAGCATGCGGCGTCGGCACAGAATGAGTTTAAAGTTCTCCCTATCCACTCAAAGATTTTCGAAGTGACTTCTCAAGAGTGGATGGACTGGGCCCTGGTCTCTGCGCGGGAGCCCAGCCCAGGAAGAGAGGGAATCAAGGGATATTTACATGTTCCGTTTGAGGAACTTTCTGTCTATCATTTTGCAGCCATATGGGGCATTCCGGCATTGGCCGACTTTGCCCTTCAGAAAGACGGCCCGAACAGCTATGATGATCAAATATATGAGTTGGGAAGCCGGGGAACGGGGCGAGAAGAATGGAGGACACCCCTAGAAGAAAGCGCGTTTTGCGGAAATATCGATATAATGGCCATTTTGCTCGACCACAAGCAATCGAATATGCTTATAAAGGAAAAGGTATTGTTAGTTGCCGCACGGAACGAAGAGGTCGGAGACCTACTTTTTTCGTTATTGATGGATCGGCCAAAATCACAAACACAGCTCACACCGAAAGTGTTGGGATACGCGGCTTCGAATATATTTCAGGGAAGGGAGATTTTAGATACTATCCTCGATAGACGTCGGGATCAGGTCTCGATTACATCAGAGGTTGTTGGGATGATCGAGAATAGTCCTTCCGGTAACGAAACCATAGCTTTCCTCCTAGACCCCATGTACAATGTTCAAGTGACCGAGGAGGCTACTGCTTTGATCTGCCAGCGAGGTGACCGCAATCTCGCCGAAACACTACTCCTTCGGGGACAGGGCGACGCTCGTTTCACACAGGAGGCAGCCTTGGCTATTCTAGAGAGCTTCGACGTCAATATTGTACAACTGTTGATCAATAGGCCCGATCCGCCAACTATTACTGCGGAAGATGGGATCCGAGCCACGCTGCGCAATCACGAACATGGTGAAGAGCTAGTTCCACTGTTGTTTAGGACCTGGGAAGCAAAGATGTCGGACCTGAAGCATGTCATTGAGGATTGTCTCGGCGACGCTACGGCTGATACAGAGGCGATATTTTCGTTGATGCGGCAGGGCGACTTTCAACCAGCACTTGGAATCGTGTTGACAGCATGTGCCCATCGCGGTTCGAACATGGTGGAATATCTTTTCAGTATTCATATGTCGCCAATTGAGGTGAAAGAGGATATGCTGGTAGCCGCCGCTAGTAACTGGAGGTATGGAACTGAAGTTATG
This sequence comes from Aspergillus diversus, assembly GCA_027569885.1. NCBI lineage: Eukaryota > Fungi > Ascomycota > Eurotiomycetes > Eurotiales > Aspergillaceae > Aspergillus > Aspergillus diversus. The sequence goes on from JAPDKZ010000016.1 coordinate 557,318, forward strand.
GCTTTTCTTCTTGAGAGATGCCCTGATCAAATAGATCTTATTAAGGGTATTGTCATTGAGGCAGAGCGAAATCCCTGGAATGGGGAGGCTATAATCGCTTTGCTTTTGAGCCAAGGTTCTGACCGCATCCGGGTTTCTCAAATGGCCGAGGAGATGATCGTGGAAAGCTTTGGGCTTGAAAATGTTAAACGGCTAGTGTACTAACAATGGACAAAGACCGGCATTACCCTCGAGAGCCTCATGAATCTGGTACTGAAAAGAGATGGTCACGAGATCACTCAACTGATTCAAGACATCGGTCAGCGGGACGATGTGCTTAACAAGGGATTTTTGGGTAGTCATATCCAAATCACTGAACAAGTCGTTCAATCGCTGCTCGTTAATACGACTTCTGGAAGCGAGGTACTCGAATTTCTGTTAGGCCACCAGCGCCTTCGGGTCCAGTTCACACCTGCCGCCGTGATTCTTATTTGCAAGAGCTTTGGTATCAAGCTTGTTCGGCTGATGTTTGAGAAAATGGATACTGATGTGAGCATCCCCCGGCAAGTTATGATTATAGCATTCGAAAGGTTTCCCTTGGGGCTAGTCGGGCTGCTGCTTGAGAAACAAAGAGGCGGTAAACTTGTCTTTAGCGAAGACATCGCGACAGCGGTGGTCAGCAACACGACATGCCGAGATAAAGTAATGGGACTCATTGTGGCTCAAGGAAAGTATCGGTTGCGTATCATGTCTGCTGAAATGGCTATGATTTGTCGCGTTTTCGATGCACCGATTATTTGCGCGATCTTACGAGAACAAGAAGTTGGCATCGATTTAACCGGGAAATGGTTCAAGCTGCGGCAGAGAACCCAAGGAGTGGTGAGGCAATCATGAGGATAATTTTCGGTGAATACGGGAAACGTGTGAATATAACCGATGGTGGGAAACACGCATGCTGTCGGTGGTTCAATGCGTCGATCGTGCAGCTGATGCTCGATAAATGCGGTTCTTATGTTGAAATTACAGCTAGGATGATGAGGGCAGCGGCACAAAACTGGAAAGACGGGTATAATGTATTGTCGCTGCTCTTGGAAAGGGTTGGAAGTTCCTTTTTAATAACCGACGACATTATCAAAGCCGCACTGGGTAACTGGCTTCAGGGGAAAGCATTGGTAGGCTTACTGCTCGATCAGCCAGCCGATAATCTCCAGATCACGCAGGCCGCACTCACAAGCACCGCAGCGAATTGGCAAAACGGAAGCAAGGTTATGGCCAAGCTCCTGGACAGGCCGGGTGCAACGCACCAGGTTACCGAAGACGTAGTTGTTGCCGCTGCAGCTGGTATCACGCCGGACGTGTTCGCATTGCTTTTGGCCCGGCAAGAATTGAAAATCCGTATTTCCGAGAAAGTCCTCCAGGCCGCAGCAGCCAATGAATACAGCGGTAAACATGTACTTCAATTGATTCTCGGGGAGGGTCGACAAGATGTCCAGGCTACGGAATCAGTTCTCAAAGCTGCCGCGAAAAATTTAACCGATGGAAGCGCGATTATGGCTTTGCTTTTGAATCGGCTGCGGAGCAAAATTGTCATCACGCGCGGTGTCCTCTGTGCGGCCGCGTCAAACCGTCATCATGCCAATGCCATCGCTGGCCTATTGTTCACCCAGCGACAATCGCACGTCACAATCAATGATGACGCCATTAGAATTGCGCCGAAAATTCCCGGTTGGAAAGGGTTGGGACCTCTGGTTGACGGATATGTTGAATGGAGCCGTAGGCGCAAAGAGTATTTTGAAGATCGCCCGAGGACTCCAGAGACGCTTTACGCCGTAGGCCACGAAACCATTTGTCAGAAAAGCAGACGTCTGTTTGGACCTGCGCCTTTGATCATTTATCGCAGCATGGTATGGCAGGCGGCTTCCGAAGGTGGATCTGAAGGGGTAGACTGAGTCCGCTAGACTCTTGCGTGGGCTGATCATTCAAGCTGGTCATCCTGTATTCATAGACAGAGAATAGGGATAAAACACATTTAAAAAGTTCATGGGAAATGGACGGGATTTGGGCATTGGTGTGGGGGGCTACGGAAGGCTAACGGTTTTCTCCCTTGATTTTTTATCATCACTCTCACTATCTGTCGCTCATTCACAATGTATTATTATACCTTAATCGAAGCCATCCGAAAGGTAACATTATTTCTCAGCTCGAGCCTGCAAACTGCAACCTATACCTTGAGCTTATCCTGTAGCTCCATACAACTTGCAATAAAATCCCGAACGGTCTCCCGGAACGTCCGATAGCTATACCCCAGCTCCCTCCCCGCTGTCTCCCCATCAACCCCAAAGCTCATCTCAATCTCCTGCTCTTCCCCCTTTACCGTCTCCCGTAGTCCCGGAAACTCCTCGACCATAAACTTCGCCGCAAGCCCATACGACCACCGTTCCGGCGCGGCAGGAATAAACCTCTTTCCACCCGCTCCCTTCGTAAACACCGCCTGCACATGCGCCATCGCTAGGTCCCTCACATCAATCCAAAACGGCACCCTACCCACCGGCAAGGGCGACAGCCCCTTCGCTATCTCCCAAAGCGCCACATTCGACTCATTCAGCTGCTCCAGACTCCCCAGCGGATGCACAACAGGCCCAAAAACCATAGGCGGGCAGAGCGTCACAATGTCAAAGGACGGGTTCTGCTCCTTGACGAATTTCCATGCCTCCAGCTCAGCGTATTTCTTCGATACTCGGTAGGCGGCGACCGCGTTGGAGTCTAGCCCAACTGCGTCCTCATAGGAGGTCGGGTTCCAGTCTGCAGCTGTGTAAGTGAAATAGGGCGGTCCTTTGCGACCGACGTGGAGGACGGAGGCGAAGGAGGAGGTTATCACCATGCGTTGGATGCGGGGGTTGGTGGTTGCGGCGGAGAGGATGGCTTTTACACCGTTTATGGCGGGGATTACGAGTTCTTGTTCGTGGTTCGTGGTGTTGTAGGAGAATGGCTGCATAATACCGACCATTAGTACTCAGATTAGGAAGGGGAAGGGGTTGGGTTGGGTTGGGACGACAAACGCTAGCCACGTGAATAATGGCATCCACGTCTTTCACGGCTTCTTCCAGGCCACCCGGCTCAGCAAAGTCCTTTATCTCGACGAATTCGAGTTTTCCGGCGTATTGTGGACGGGAACGGACCATTTCTTCGCCTCTGGTTTTGGAGCGGGCGGCGCCTCGGACTCTAAGGCCACGGGAGAGGAGGGTGTCGACGACGTGGGCGCCGATGAAACCAGTCGCGCCGGTGACGAGGACGAATTCACTCCAGCCATGAGTCAATTATATGTCCGCTTGTTGTGTTTTGGGAGGCTTACATATTGGATAACATTGTGTTTAGTGGAGGTTTTCTGGTGGGATTGAGGGATGTGAAAGGGAAGTGTTAATGAGGATATGTGTTTATTCACACGAGACCCTTCCCCTCACTTGGGTGAGGTCATCTCGTCGAACTAATCCCAATAGGCGTATCAATGGGCTAATGGATCCATGCCCCGCTAAATCGGGAAATCTCCGACGAGTGGACGGGATAATCAGAGCCGAGCGCCAAGGCTATGCCAAGGCTTTGTATCTCTGCTTGATGTCCTTGATCATCGTCAGCTCACTCGAGGCGATATAGTAGAGTGGACTAGAAAAGACTTATGAGTGTAATGATACATCTCAGTTGCATAGAGAGAACTTATATGTAGCCGTCATACGAGAGTTGCTGTCCTTGATCCTGAGTCTCGGCGCCATCCAACGGAACGTGGTTGTATATATCCTGATGCCTAATAGCGAGTATGCCTGTTGTTGAGCACCCCCGAACCATATGATAACTAACTATTTTACAATCCATCTTGGTTAACGATAATTACCTTTGAAGACCGCTAAAAAAGCAAGGAGCGCCTTTTGTGCTATTTTTATACCAATAGACGTGCTGTCCCATGTTTGGGGAATGGCCACCTGATACTCTGGAGAATTCCTCCGCTGTGATGCTCCTAAAAGTGGACAGTCATATCCAGGGATACCTTTTTATGAGTATGATAGTGTGATATGATTGGGTCTAGGATGGAAAGGGATCAAGATTGAGTGCAGATAGACTTCAGGTAGAAATATTCCTAGCCACCCCATTGCCCAGTGTTATTGCAAGCATCCGTTAATTCAAGCTCAGCCATGATGGCGTCCCCATGCTTATTGTGGCGGGAGCTCGTATTCCCAAACATCTCGAATGGCACTGTGGATTTTGTGGATGCCTGATGCTTTGTTTGTGGAATACGAGGGTATGTGGTAAAGTTTATTCCATTCCATGGCTAGGGACGACAAAATGAACGCCAGTATACTATCGGCCATTTTGAGGAATGCTCAACTTATAAAGGCATTTATTTCTGTGAATAGAGGACCTCCTACCACTCAGCTCATTTTCATTTCATATCATTGGAAGGCTATACCAATCTGCTAACTAGGACTTTTCTCTTTTTCTACATATTTTTTCTCCTTCTCAGTTCAAAATGAACAACTCAAAACCTCCAGCAAATACGTTCGTAGCCCTGGCCCGAAAAATATACAACCCTGTCGGCTTCTCCAAGGGATACAACTTTACCCTCTTTTTCATTTTCTGCGGTGCGATGATGGGCTTCACGCTAGCCCGGTTCCAAGTCATCAACCCCGAAGTCTTCTGTAACACCTCCGGAGGCGACAGCCAAGCCCTACCGGGTGAATGCTACCATTATTCCGGTGGTCATGAGAGAGTCGGAATTCTCCTGCATCTATCCTGTATCCTTCCAGCGGCGTTTCTTGTTTGTTTTCAATTTGTCCCGTTTATCCGACACAAAGCTCTTATTTTCCACCGGATAAATGGATATATCATCATTCTCCTGTCCCTTCTTAGCACGGTTGGCGCACTCATGATAGCCCGACATAGCTTTGGTGGTGGATTGGACTCTCAAGGAGCTGCTGGCTTCTTGTCGATCATATTTATCCTGGCGCTCACCATGGCCTATATCAATATAAAGAGACTGCAGATCGAGCAACATCGCGCCTGGATGCTCCGGGCTTGGTTTTACGTACGCCTTTCTCTCATTTCCCCTGTTTGAGGAATGAAAACCCTAACTTCTGACCGGATACCTAGGCCGGAAGTATTATCACCGTTAGAATAATCACGGCCGCAGCCGCCGCTATCATCTCTCGGATAGGCGGATACTACCAACTCCGACCATGTGGCCAGGTGATCGATGCCCTCGGGGACCCAATAACCGAGATCTTGGCCACTTATCCCGAATGCAAGGGGTATGTTGATGGACATGACCCGAGTGCCCTGGCTACGGTCAAGGCGGACTGGAATGGAAGTGAGATAGAACTTGCGGTCGCATTTGGGCTTCCTTTCGGGATGGCATTTATGGTGGCTATTGCACTACATATGATTGGGATTGAGATATATGTGAGTTCTCCTTCGCTCTTTACGATATTGAAGGTGTCGCTGACGATGGGAATAGCTACATCTCACACCGGCTGAGTCTGAGCGTCTGCGGAATATCTCGTACCAGCGACAGTTGGAGGCTGGAATGACGGATCCTGGTTCTGCGGGGCTTACGGTTGATAGGTTTGGTGATTCGGGCAAGTGGCAGCCTCAGGGCGTCGCGTAGCTGGTACTGAATTAGAGAGAACGGACTGAGTATTGAGAACTTTGTATAGTTCACGATAGGAATATACCTTTCCATACGCGCCTGAAGAGATGTCTTCTCTTCATCCGGTGGATGGGGCTGTCACTTACTCATTGCTTGGGAGTATTTTGATCACGGCCCTGCTCTCGCTGCCTGTTCTGACTTTGGTGTCTTTACTACTTTCGGAGGGCGCTGGCTGTTTTGAAGAATGCTGCGGAATTCGGTATGGAAGGGCTGGCCCTGGAAGCCTGTAGCGGATTTTAACCTCAATTTTGTGACTCTATATTACTGGCTTCGGAGCATTTATACGCCGCCCCCCCTGGTATTCGGCACCTGCGTCTAGAAGTATTTGTACTGTGTTTGCGGCTCTTATACTAGCAGCTGCCTGGAGTACACTGCCATAGACTCCTCCTTGGGCATTGACATCAGCACCTGCGTCCAGAAGTATCTGTACGGTGTCTCCAGATCCTAGCATACTCGAAGCTGCCTGCAATGCATTTCCATACTCCCCTCCCTGAGCATTAACATCAGCACCAGAATTTAGAAGCATCTGTACTATCTCTGTTGAGCCTCTGCCAGAAGCTGCCTGGAGTGCAGTATTATGGTATCCACCCTGGGCATTGACATCGGCGCCCGCATTCAGAAGTATCTGTACTATCTCTGTTGACTCTCTTCTAGAAGCTACCTGGAGTGCACTGACAGAGAGCCCGCTCTGGATATTGGCGTTAGCACCTGCATCTAGAAGTATCTGGACTATCTCCGGAGATTCTGTCTGAATAGCTGCCTGGAGTGCATTATCATAGACGCCTCCCTGAGCATTGACATTAGCACCTGCGTCCAGAAGTATCTCTACTGTCTCTGTAGATCCTGCACTTGAAGCTGCTTGCAGTGCATTGCTAAAGAGGCCTCCATGGGCATTAACTTCAGCACCTGCAACTAGAAGTATTTGCACTATCTCTGCAGATCCCTTAGAGGAAGCTGCCTGGAGTGCATTGCCGTACTCTCCTCCCGGGGAATTGACTTCAGCACCCGCAGCTAGAAGAGCCCGGACCATTTCGGTCCTTTCGCTGAGCACCGCTCGTTGTAAAGCATTCCCAAAATCACCTCGGGACTTGTTGATGTTGGCCCCGTTGTGCAGGAGAATATTGACAACATCTGAATGACCGCGGCCTGCGGCGAATGCAATTGGTGTTGCACCGCCAACACAGCTCATGTTTGGGTTTGCTCCTTCTCGCAATAGCAGTTTTGCCATTTCGGGTTTCCCATGTTTTGCTGCGTAGTGCAATGCCGTGTTCTTGTCCTTGTCTTTTTGATCAACCTCTTCGCCTACCGATATCAAAAAATTGGCCATATCGATGAAACTATGTTTCGAGGCAAGCTGCAATAAGGTTGTGTGAAATACCGGGCAATAATCAGAAGTTGAATCAACGCCCCGATAGATGATGGTCCATCTTGGAAGTATACTGGAGAGTAACATGACTTCCTCTTCTAGTGTGGCGAAACGGTATTGGGTGGCTTTCTCTCCGTGAAAAAATAAATTAATTACTGTGTATTCTAGAAATGGGTAGTGATGAGCGATACTAGCTTTGATCTCCTCCCGTGAGTAAGAATCGACATCACGTTTGGTGAGTTGAAATTCTTCAGTGAAAAGATAAGCCAAGCACGAGCGGTAGAGAGTTCCTTGACAATATTGGAGGAATTGGCCGCAACCCAATTCAGTAATCCTTACTTCGGGGAAGAGGGCCGCTGAGTGTTCTTTCTGGAGCCGAAAAAGAAGCAGCAGGCCTTGTGAAAGGAGAAAGTCGTTGACTGATTGGTGGATGACCTGTACCATGCGTTCCTCAGGCCCGTAGTCATTTTTTTGTCTCGGGCGCACCACGTCCACCAAGCCGCCCGAGAGAGCTTTGATCTGTCGTTCCATAAGCTCATCATTGTCGACAAACCCACTAGTCTCATGGCATCGAACTTTCTGCGGGGTGATGGTAGCATCCGGTGCAGATAAGGCATACCGCATTTCGGTGACAGACAAGGGCCATTCTGCAAGACACACCCATTGGAATAGAAGAAATGCCCGTCCGCGATCGTCTTCTTCAATGATATTTTGCATGATATAACCGTAAACGTCGCCGAGACCGGCTGGGACTTGACGCAAGAAACACCGAATATCGTGGAGCGACTTTCCGTCATTGGCCTTTTTCTTAATAAGAGGTGTAACGAGCCGCACCCACTGGAAAATACCATTAGCGGCTTTAGCCAAGTCTGTTCTCAAAGAGTCCCACAATTGACGGCTAGGTCCATCTGTAGCCAGGTGACGGCCTAATTGAAAATGGTCGTGAATGAAATCGGTAATATCCTGCTCATTATGCTCCTCGACACAGATCTGGGTTCCTGATTTACCTATCACGACAGGGTAATGCCGACATGAGATACATATCTTCCCGGATCCGCCAGCTGCTACAATCGACTCATTGATATCGTCGAACAGGCCCACAAGTTCCTCGGCAAATATGGCACCGGCTTCGTCGAGGGCATCCACAAAGAGGATTAGAGGTAGCCTTTTGGATGATGCGACTATCCCGGCCTTGAGTATTGTCTCTAGCTCCTGTTGTCCCCACTCCCAAAGCCTTTCTTCACTTCCAAACGAGATACATTTATCGTCATAAAGTTTACGCAATCGTTCACGCAATTGAGAATCGAGGCGATATAATTGGTTTAGCAAGGATCGGAGCATTCCTAGTGGAGTGTGCTGTAGCTCTGCCCCGCGGGCGTTGAAAAAAAACTCTAAAACAACACTGTGCTTATCGTTGCCCCTTTTCGTAAGTTCCCGATAAAGGAATGCCATGAGGGTCGACTTTCCGGCTCCAGGCTTCCCTTTGATCCATAGGAGACCGTTGGATGAGGTCTCCCAGTTTTTGTAGTCCTGTAGACCTAGGATCCAGCGACAGGTATCTCCATGGGGCATTTGTACGTTACTTCGTCGACTGAGCATCTCTGGAAAGGCAAGGGACCTAAGGACTTGACACGTAGGGCGGTTAATGGATGGGCTTCAAGTTCTTTGTCACCGGAATCCCCTACCGTCCTTATCATTACCCGTGAGAGCTGAGGATGCAAGTTAAAGGGTGTTTTGGATATCAGGTCGGACTAGGAGATGGACCCTACCGCCTGGTTCAGTAGATGAGGGGCCGGTTTGGCACTGGGGATTTCCAAAAACAACAGTCCCATGAAATGTTTGGCTGACGGCTTGGTTTTGGACAATCCCCTGATTGTTGAAGGTAGTGGTGTTATATTCCTTGTCAACTTCCATGTCTCAAGTCCGGCGCTGGCTATCCTATCCAGGTACTACTATCGTTATGACACTATTCTGAAAATCCATAGAATAATGATTATTTGAAAATAGCAACACAACCTTGAGATCCTGGAAGTGGGCGAGACGCCGACGGAGGGGAAGGGCCCGAGCTGAGCCGCGAGGATCAACTCGTGACTTTCAAGGCACGAAACCCACGGGGCTGAAACTGTATTCAACCAATAGAATCTGGTTGAATGAGCTGGCATCCTTCGAGCCGGGCGCCTACCTTTGGTGGCGCGCTGGGGTTTGGGATTCGTCCAGTAGGGCCCTTGTCAGGGCGCTACGCTTCGCCCCTCACTTGGCCACTGGAAAGCTCATTCCAGGTATATGATCCCCACGACGGGTTCATTCATTTTCCTTCCGGGCATAACTTGATTAACTCCTTCAAAATGCGCCCCAAAGATCGCAGTGGCTTTCATATAGCAATAATTTGCGCCTTGCGGCTTGAGTCAGAAGCCGTCGAGGCCATATTCGATGAGGACTGGGAGGAGAATGGCCGGGAATATTACGGGAAAGCCCCCAGCGATCCCAATTCGTATAGGATAGGCAGAATTGGCCGGCACCCCGTTATCCTGGCCTATATGCCGGAGATGGGCAAGATGCGAGCTGCATTCGTTGCTGCGAACTTCCGGGCGAGCTTTCCGAACATCCGGCTCGGGTTGGTTGTTGGCGTGTGTGGAGGAGTGCCTCAGCCACCGAATAGGGAGGAGATCTTTCTTGGAGATCTAATCGTCAGCACAGGCATTGTTGAGTTTGACCGTGGTTGGCAGTATGAAGATCGTCGGGTCATCCGCAAAGACACTTTGCATTTGAGTTCTAGAAGTTCTAATGACGAGATTCGTTCATTCTTGCATCTGATACAAGGCTGGAAAGGAAGCCAAAACCTCCAGCAAAATATGGCGATCTCTATACGAGATATCTGCAAAACGGAGCAGTTCAGATCTCGTTCCCGTCCACCCCCAGAGGAAGACAGGCTGTGGGCGGGCGACTATCGACACAAGCACCATAACCCGACGTCGTGCAGGGAATGCGTCCAAGGGCAATGCGAAGAAGCATACAATACGTCATGCAAAAAGCTTCAATGTGATGAACGAAAATTGGTTCATCGGGCAAGGAAGCCGATATTTCCACAAGTACATTTCGGACTCATGGGTACAAGCGATGCGGTTATCAAGTCGAGTCTCCATCGGGATCAGCTTGCAAGGGAAGACCATATCATAGGGTTCGAGATGGAAGGCGCGGGTGCCATGGGAAACTTTCCGACAATAGTCGTTAAAGGTGTCTGCGACTACTCCGACAGCCATAAAAATAAGATCTGGCAACCGTATGCGGCCGTGGTAGCAGCTGCGGGTGTTAAAGGATTGCTCGCTGAATGGAGGGGCTTCGACCAATCTAGTGAGCAGCGAAGCACGGATCAGGGTCGAATGGCGGTGTTTAAAAATCAAAACTCCTTCATCGCGAATCAGGCAGTTACTCAGAACTTCGCAGGCCCTGTCAGATTTGGTTAACGAGGCAACCGTTTCGAGTGTTTTGAACCTTTTGTTTGTTATAGGCTCTTGTTTGACTTTGTATCTTGAGATTGTTGAATGCTTCGGGTGAGGATTTTGCGTGATGAGTGACGAGGGAATGGGGGTGAAATGAATCCATGGGAAACTTCGCCTCCTGTCACCTGCTTTTCTGTCTTTTAATGCAGTTTGATTATTTTTGAAATTATACACATATATACCCACACCCCTTAGCAACCTAATAAACTATTCATTCGAGATGCTATATTTCCGCACGGGGTTTTCACGGAGTATTATATTCTTCCCTCTTTTGCTATTTTTCCACTCACAGTCTTCCCTTACATTACTCCCATCGTCAAGGTCACCATCAACCACCGTTAATTCACCACGAAGTCCACCCTGAATGGAAGACAACGCTTCCCCCACCCTTTCTTAGGCGCATAATGATACGCACAAATCTTATCAAAAAGCTTGAAAACACTACTATGTTCATGAAACTTACCGACAAACTGGACCGAAATGCATTACTATAGTTAGCTCCTATGGTTATGACGGGTACGGATAGGTGTACGAGCAGGAGGAGAGCACTGTCAACTAAGGGTCTGGTTTAACGTGGCCCCAGTCGATAGGGAGGATGCAGTTTGCCTCGCGGATGATCTTGATTAGGCGCGAGTTAGAGAGTCGTTCTATGTTGATTAAGGCTGAGTTCGACCAGCACACAGAACAGAATACAGGTTGCCGTACACTAGAGCCATGCTTCCCATGCCCAGCTAAAGTTTAATTGTCTCTGGGCCCCATCTGACGCCAAACAATTGGGACGCCGCCCTCTCCTGTTTTCTTGTCGGCGACGGTAGCAGGGCGTAAGCTATTTGATATAGCAACTCCGAGGTGGCTAGCCCAGCTGGTGTCGGAAGGTGTAAGCTGGGGATGGGGGTGTTATCCCGCTTAGTAGGGGTTATTTATGAATAAGCTGGAGCTGTCCCTAAGTGCTATTCCTTATACCTGTCCTAAACGGACCAAATATGTGATACATCCCGCTTGCAGGTTGCTGCATATTGGCGGTGCCACATGAATAAGCGGGTGATGGGAGACATTGAGGTGAGTCGCCCCCTAAAGACTGAGTAATTCCGCATTTCAAGTAGGACACCGCTTGCGCACAGTAGGAATCGACATTCTCAAGAATGGGGAGCAAGGTATCTAGTTCATTGTTTCCTCCCATGAGAAGAGAGGAACTAGCGGCTCCACCCCGGAGAATAGAATAAAGTAAAATAGGCCGCAGAATCGACAAACTCATGAGAGGGAGATGGTTGGTGAGTCCACGGTCCCCCAAATCTCTTGCCATGGCATATATCGAGTGCACAATGTTCCCAAGGACGGTAGTAGGCTCTGTGTTGAGTTTAATCTGGCGTAAAATTTCGATATGGCTGCAGATTACGAGATAGAAAATGTGGAGCATCGTATGCTGCAGATGAAATGGCGCCGTATTGGATTTCTTTTTCCGGGTAGTCGCGTCGATGTTAACAAACTGCAACGAAAGATTTACTTTCCACCAGTCAAGGCATTGTTGTATGTTCTCAAGCTCCACAGCACTGGGTATTTGACCCTGAACGTACGGCCAATGAGTCCGCATATCTCCGCTCCATGCTCGGGTGTATATGGAGATAGGAGGAATATGTCCCAGGACCATGGCCAGCCGAGCTTTCTCGATAAATATAAAAGCTAGCTGGCGCTGCTGGGTTGTATCCTCTCCTGGCGTGGGGGGGTGTAGACCGACACTAACCTGGCCAGGAACAAGATCATCCACAGCCAGCATGGGTACATCGTAATCCTCCTCGCCAATGATCTGGGGACACCCGAGATCTAAAGTTATAGTGCGCTCCTGAATGTAAACAGTCCACCAAATTCGCTTCCGCAGGCTGCGTTGACGCGCACTAAGCGCCATTTTGGTCGGATCTTTCTGGAGGCCCAGCCTGTAAGTTAGGGACATTGTCTCCGCCAGCCAGTATTCTTGACCTCGTGTCTGATTCTCTGTATGAGGAAAGAGAGTCATCAGGATTGCCGACTGAAGTAGTATCAACGGGTCGGTTTCCCAGCCTATATCGAACAACAAACGGGCTTTTTCAAACATCGCTTGAGGACTAGCAGATTCTATACGTGTTCCCGCGTGAGCATCTAGGAACAGTCGAGCAGCCATCATGATGCATTGAAAGAGGAGTAGGCTCATACGGGGGGCATCCTCGCGCTGGACCAGATGCTGGATTTCGTCTTCGTTGACGATGGGAAAACAGGGATGTACATAGCGGAAATATGCCTTGAGGAGAATGTCACGGATGGCAGGACTAGGCACACACAGCGCCCCTTTTTGTTGCAGATAATGGACATCTTCACGAACAAGATGAGATGGAAAGCTGATATATTGAGGTAGTATCTGGGCATTTAACTCAAACAAGATTTCATTTCGATCCGGCTCTTCTCTAGAAAGAATACTCTTCCGTCCAGGTTTTTTGTGAGTTGTCAAGTGGCACGGTATCGCGTCCAGAGAACAGCTAGTGCAAGGCGTTCCAAAGAAAGACGCATCACACCGCACCTTACGCTTTTGACATCGAGTACACGCGACCTGTGACCGTGGTCGCTTCGATCGCGGCATTTTAGACGGTTGAGAATCCGGAAGAGTGTCCATCCTTGTGGAGATGCGATTTTTGCATTTCACAGGGGAATAAAAAAGTAGACATTTTCGGGGCCGGCCAACTCATGCTCTTCCTTCATATTGGTTTGCTGCGGAGATGGGCGGTCCGCCGATCCGCCCTCCAGCCGGACCGAATCTCGGGATTACCGGAGAAGGAGTCGAAGGATGTAGTGTTTATTCCAGTCCGTCTCAAATATCCACTTGGACTAGAATTAATCTCATGGAGATTTTGACCAGCCCTAGGCGAATGGGCGGCAAGTGATGATCAAGGGAAAGGTCTAGAATGCATCGGGTTGAATGAATGGGTAGGACGTTGCCCCAAGGTTGGGAGCGGAAAGTTGCTAAGATTGGATCCACTGCCTTGTCTTGGCCCGATGTGTTAGCAATATAAATCTAGTGAAATTTATCACCTCTGGATATCCTTGCCAGGTTCGACTTAGGTTATCCCGCTCCGTGGAAGCCGACGAGACGAAGGGTGAATCGAGCTTTATAAAACTGACCAAGCACATCCGCCCCACTTTCTTATCTCCCTGAATCACATTCTCCGTCGTTTGCATCATTGCGCTAAGACTAGACACTCTTCTCTATAGATGTCGTTCCATCAAATTTAGTCCCATGGAATTTAGATATCTTTATTACCTTTGTTCGATGAAAAGAATTGAATTTAAACATAAATCATGGCCCAGATCCTCAAAATACATGACAAATAAACTTCAAGAGAGAGAAAGAAGAGAGTGTGCTACTTATTCAGCCAACTTGTTTGAAAAGTGGGGCGTTGCGCCTCCTTCTCTCCTCTTTTCCAAAGATTCGCACAATATGGAAGAAACTGAGATATTGCCTCGTATACACCCTTAGCGACCTCTTATCCGCCCCTTGGCGGGACCAGAGATTGGGACGGTAATGCTCGAAAAGTGCCCTGCTCCCCTTGGCATCCCGTCAAGGAGTCAGTCTTGCGCTGTCTCGCATCGATTTAAACTCCTGCTGCTCTCAGAAACCTTCCGATCATTTCCTCTTTCTCTAAATATCGCAGGAAATAATATGAACCGATAACGGACGCTAAAAATGCCCCCGACAGTAAAAACATTGATTTCAGGCATATCGAGTGAGACCGCGCCCGGTGGCATCATCCAAGGAACGGTGGAGCTCGAAGCCGCTGAACCCTTATCCCTCACGGCGTTATCCATCACGCTGCAGGGTCGCGCATCATCGCGCATCTTCCGCGAGCTCTCGATCGCCATCGTTCCCCTTCACGGGAAATGGAAGGGACAAGCGAAACTATGCGAGAGGCGCCTGATTCTCGTTGACAGACTCACCACACTCCCGGCTGGGCAGCATAAGTTCCCCTTCAGGCTCCGCGTACCCGTGACCACAGAGGTTTCCACCGAGACTGAGGCAGAGAGGGGAAGGAAGAAAGAGTGGCAACAAACCAGCCCCTTTATCGGGTTCCAAACATCACATCCGCTCCCGCCCACCGTCTCTGCGAGTTCCGAGCAGGGTCACATCTTCCTCCATGGGGATGCCTCGGCCATCATTGAATATGAGCTCAAGGTCCTCGGGAAGGCTAGTTCGCAGGATAAACAGTGGGATTTACGGCCCTATTCCCAACAAATCAAGATGGCCGGCCCCGCAGTGAAGCGGGTAGAAGATATAAAACCGAAAGACCTGGCGCGGTTTCTTGGTGGAAAGCATAGCGATGTGACAGTCTCGATCCAAATCCCCGGCAAAATCACGCAGTGGGAGCCGCTTCCTATCCAGCTCAAAGTAGATGGAGCAGGTTTTGAGCTCGTCTCACTAAAGGCGAAAGTATACACGGGCTACATGGTCCGCGGTCGAAGCTCTTTTTTGAAGGAAAATGCGAGCCCGGTTATGTCCGAGGAAAGACTACTTGTCTGGGAGGGGGAGAAGCCCCTTTCTCCGGGTGAACCGCAATTGATCGAGAGCGAGCCGGTTTTAGGTACAGCGGCGGTTGTGAAGTTTGCTACTCTCAATGTGGCTTGCACCGTGCATGAGCTGGAAATAAAATTCAAGCTCCGGGATAGCAAGGGGAAGGTT
This sequence comes from Aspergillus diversus, assembly GCA_027569885.1. Classification (NCBI taxonomy): domain Eukaryota; kingdom Fungi; phylum Ascomycota; class Eurotiomycetes; order Eurotiales; family Aspergillaceae; genus Aspergillus; species Aspergillus diversus. Next base: position 572,557 of record JAPDKZ010000016.1, read on the forward strand.
TTCCCCGGCATAATCGGCCCTTTTCCGATTGATATTCACGGCCCTAATCCGAGCATGGCAGGTGATGGAGAAGAGAGTCCCCGTGCGTCTTTGAGTGTTCTCTGAGTATTGCCAGTTAGATGCTGAAAGAAAGAAATGGGAATTTTCTTCGTGTGGCATTGCATGGATGCCGCCTGAAACGTAGCAAAGGAGTCACCATACACACGCAGGATAGAATAACTTATACAATAATGATTGACACGAGGGAAAATTACCATTTTCTTAACCCTTCTATGCGCCCTAGCTGGGTAGTGTTTTGAGTTTGAATTTATATAAATGAAATATCTAAGTCGAGTGGCGTTGAATTTCTAGAGATCTCCTGGGTCCCAGAAGCGTAATAAGCTTTCTCTCCTAGATGCATAATCGCCTACTACCGTGTCAATGGGGAGAGCACCGAGATACGAAACGTGCCTTTTATCGAATTAATTTCTTTCTCACGGAGGGTTATTGAAAACATAATGCATGGATGTATCAAATAGGAAATAAGTTGAAAAGAGTCCCCGTCGGAATCGAAGCGTCGAGTTGAATAGACAGTCGAAAGCTAGCATTTTTCTCCCTCTTCCTTCTCGCCTCGGGTTATCAAAAAATAATAACTAGCTACTATCTCTCAACTTACTAATTCTTATTCCATCCAATCATTTAATTGTCCCCATAAAAATTCAGCCAATGAGTGGGTTGGAGTTAGACACCATATCTCCCTCAAAAAAAGAGCCCTTGCTCACTTAGTACTGTAAGTACCCCTCTACCACCACAGCCAATAGACTCGCTAACAACATTAACTAACAAAAAGCTGACAGCCAAGCCCATCCCACTTTTCTCTCCCCTGAATCACCCGTGGACGTGTTTTTCGTCGAAATTATTGCGCTCAAACCATATTTTCCATGTCCTCCTATCAACCTTTGAACAAGTGGTCCCCCTGGAGAGAATCTGGAATGTTAGAGTGCTATAACGCGAATTAAAGGGTCCTCTGGGGCATCATCTATCGCGCCAAGGTAATGGCCTGCAGGTTCTTTACCCACAGTATCTCCCAATTCGATGTACCTAAGCGAACTCCCTCAATCCCAGGAACCTACGGCAATATGTCCATTACATCTGGGCCAAAATGAACGTAGAATGCATAGTAGTGACGAAAACGTTCAAACAGGATATAAGGCAAGGGTAACCCCCCCGCGCGGAACAGCCTGTACCGCATGGCAGTGGTTGGTTTGGAATGGACTACCAATGCAGCCCCAATCAACTTCACCAAGTTGCCTTGAAACAGTCAGAGGAAGAAAGCGCCGTGCCTTTCAGCAAATGGGTAAAACGAGGCAAACACGGCGGTTACAAATGTTGGGAAATTGACCGCTTTGATTGGAGTGTTGGAAGCTCAGCATAGCCAACATGACTTCGATTCTGCCTTACGAATTCAGTCCCGGCGCTTATCATAAGGAAAGAGAATAATTTCCCTCGACTTGCGCAATTCTCAATTCCTCGATTCATTTAGCTTTCCCGCCAGAAATTGATCCACGGTTTATCTCCTTTAAAAAGGCCCATATACCCCCGTATCACCACATCCGATACACCCACTAACATCATTAACTAATGTATCAAGTAGAAGCAAGCGCCCCCAGTCTCTTTGAATGGCGGGATAGCTACCAACGCGCTTTATTCGGCCTCGTGGCCATCAGCACCCTCGCCGCAAATGTAATGATCCAACCCGTTGGACGAATTTCCACCTATCGCCCCTCCCCCCGGGGAAGATACTCTCGCGGCTCGGCTTCGAACTGTGTTGCAGATCTCGGGGAGCGTTAGCCAGATTCACGATCAACCTTATCGATCGGCGCCCCTTTCCAGAAGCAATACGGCGCACAATTGAGTCCCGAAAGATTAACGTCCTCGAGCCGGAACTGCGGGGAAACAGCTTGCGTGCCAGGCGGATTCGCATCGAGAGATCCCCCTATACGCGTATAGTGGCTTTTCTTCTTGGCCTCACACAAACGGGAAAGCTTCTAGGTCACTGGTATCTACCGGTTAGGCTGCTAGGGTATAGCTATGTGGTTCCGTGGTGTTTATGAATTTTTGCATTTCTGCCAGTGGTGGATGGGGATTCCGTGGCTTAGTGCTTCTTTTACTCTTGAAAATTACGATGAACAATGGAAGGAGAGAGAGTCCATTAAAAGCATGTTTTCTGGTACCATGGATCTGGCAGACTCCTGTTTTCGCTTTTTAGGACAAAAACATTGGATTTTGGGGTTCACTTGTCTTTCCACAAATTTTGTCAAATACTGCCAAATATAGCGTATTTTCCCAAATATAAATATCTGTACGCCATGATTGTGAGTCACTGTTGAATTCCATATCGGGAAGGTGGCGGCGTGACCCCGCATCGGTGGGAAGCCCGAAGACGCGGTGATACCATAATTTCTGCCCCTCGTAAACATCCTTCTTTCCCATTCTCCCACTTGAATCAACCCGTCCCAAGTACCAATCCAGTCACAATGAGAGAGACTGATGAAATCCATCTAGCACAGTCGCGAACGTCGGGTGGTAGTGAGTCAGGCACGTCCGACATCGAACAATGGGTCGCAGAGGCGGAACAGACCGATTCGAGGCAGACTGAATCAAAGAGGACAAAGCTCTGCGTTCTAATCGGCTCTGGGATAATCCAGCTACCAATATGGGGTAAGTTTGGCCATGTTACTCAAATACGGCTCTACTAACGCACGTACAGGCTTTGCTATGAGCTACGGTATATTCCAAGAATATTACTTCGAGAACTGGACATTCGAAGGAGATCGCAGCATTACCGGTCTGATCGGTACGACCGCCAATGGTGTCATGTACCTATCCATGCCCTTCCTCTTCGCGCTATTCACTAGACGATGGGCTCACCGGCGCCAGCTTGCCGCTCTCTGTGGCACTGTGATCGCATGCATCAGTTTCTTCCTCTCTTCGTATAGCACCACGGTCTGGCATTTGCTCTTGACGCAGGGCATCACGTCTGCGTTGGGATGTGCTCTTGTTTACAGCCCGACGACGCTCTCTCTCGGCGAGTGGTATACCTCCAGCAATCGCGCTTTAGCATACGGAATCGTCCTATCTTGCAAGAACATCGTTGGGACCAGTTGCCCATTCATGCTTCGAGCCATGATCGACGCCTACGGGTATCGTACCACTCTGAAAGCGTGGACAGCGGTCGTTGGTGGATTAAGCATCGTTGGGATTTTCATGATACCAACCCACCCTTCAAAGATCTCGATCCACAGAACCCGAGCACGCAAAATCCCTTGGGATTTCCTCCGACACAAATCTATCTACTTCTACAGCATCGCCATTATATTCCAAAGTTCCGGATATGGTATTCCGCAAACTTATCTGAGCACCTACGCGAGGGACATCGCCTTATTATCTCAAACCTCAAGTACCCTAATGCTAACCCTCTTCAATGCACCTGGGATCATCGCCTCTTCCTTTTTTGGATGGTTAAGCGACAATCAGAAAATCCCTCTTTCAGCTCAAGCAGTATCCGCTATTCCAACGGTTTGCTGCGCCCTATCTACATTTCTCTTTTGGGGCATGGCCACAGAGGGCGCCCTTGGCCTCCTCGTAGTGTTCTCCATGACGTTCGGGTTCTTCGCCGGTGGTTACAGCGCGACCTGGGGTGGGATGCTGAAACAGATGGAGCGTGAGTCGTCTGACAGAAACGAGGCCGTTGATCCTGGGATGCTCTATGGGCTGCTGAATGGTGTCAGGGGAATCGGGTATGCAAGTGGAGGCGTTGCTGGTCTAGGATTGTTAAAGGTTGGGACTTTGTTGGGTAGCCAGCGGTTTGCGTACGGGACATCTTACGGGCCGCTTATTCTGTTCACAGGGCTTTCTTCTCTCCTTGGGGGCTGGGTTGTGCTATGGAGGTGGAATCCGAAGAGGCTTTTGCCGTTAATATCGAGGGGGTAGGGTGGGCGATTTAAAACGATTTGGTGCCGGGCTCGGTTGAGGGGACTCCGTCCAATAGTCAAAAGACTATTTGAGAGCAGGATCATTTTTTTTTTTATTTTATTGAATGATAGACTTCTAGTTGTAAGTCTTTCTCGCGTCAGGCTTTGGCCGTTATATATGTTGTGAGGGATTTATTAAAGTGCTATCTTCTGTTTTCTTGGCAAAAGGGTGTGCGGTTCTCCAGAAGGTGTTATTATCGAGTATATAAATGTACCTAAAAATATGCGTTCAAATTCCCAGGGGACTACTAAGGAACAATAAACACAAAGAAAATATCAAAGTTGCTTAGGCCCATCAGTTTCAGCGGGGTGAAGGCCGACTCGGAGTGGTCATCCTTCAAAAGTGGGGTTATAACTCGGACCTAACCAATGACAATTCGGCGGATACAGAATGGAACCCCTGGTTTCTACAAGTTTTCCAAAGCTTAATTTTATAGTTTGTTATTGGGATCCATTCCTTAGGATCTAGAATTAGAAGAAAAATAATCAACACACTTCACAAAATATTAGATACAAGTTGGATCCTTCTATAAGAACAGATTTATGAACAATCATTCTTATCTCATCACTCATGCCCTCTCCGACATCCCTGTCCTCTTTTCTTTGAAATGGTGCGGGGTAAGTGGATGATCACTTAAATCATGTGCAAATCTCGAAACTGACATCTTGAACCCCATTGCAACAATTCATCCTATCCGATTTCATCGTGCGTGGCGTTGTTTTTCAAAATGACCACCTCAGAACAGAAGGTCCAGTCAATCGGCCCTTTCCATGGGCTTCCCACATACCCCAAAACACCAGAATTCTCAGGACTCACAGCGCTAGTGACAGGGGCAAATGGGCTTTCTGGATATCATATGGTGAAAACTCTCGCGGCGGCGCCAGATCGTTGGAAGAAAATTTATTGTCTGTCTCGCAGGGCTCCACCAAGCAACTTTTTTAAAGACTTGGGTGACGGAGGAGAGAGAGTTGAACATATACCTGTCGACTTCATGGCCTCCCCATCCGAGATTGCCCGGTCGCTGGCGCGGAAAATAGCACATGTGTATGTCTATCATCCCATTTAGGACTCCAAAGTTCAGGAGATTGGTGATTCATACCCTACCAGTGACCATGTCTTCTTTTTCTCGTACGCTCAACCCCAGCAGAAAGGAGCTGTTTTGGATATGTGGTCCGACGCTGATGAACTGGCAAATATCAACCGTAATCCGACGAACTAATTCTACAATAACCCCGGAATACTAATACTTTCCAGACTCCCTCCTCAACAACTTCCTCCAAGCCCTCGAACAAACAGACCTAACCCCCAAGCGCATCCTCCTCCAAACTGGCGCCAAAAACTACGGTTTCCACATCGGCCCTGCCACAAACCCGTCCTTCGAATCCGACCCCCGAATCTACCTTGAAAATAACTTTTACTACCCCCAAGAAGATACCCTGTTTAAATACTGTACCCGCTCGGGGGCTGCATGGAACGTTGTCCGGCCCTCTTACATCATCGGAGCTGTACAGGATGGCGCACTAAACCATCTAATCGGTCTTGCCGTGTACGCCGCTGTCCAGGCGCATATCCAACAACCTCTCGCCTTTCCGGGGGACTATGTAGCTTGGGACAGGGATTATTGTCAGAGCACAGTAGGGTTGAATGCAAAGTTCGAGGAGTGGGCGGTTTTGACGGGGGTGGCCGCGAATGAGGCCTTTAATATTCAGGATGGGTTGCCGTTCACCTGGGGCCGGTTTTGGGGGTATTTGGGCCGGTGGTATGGGTTGGAATGCACGCCGCCGGAGGCGGATGAGGAGAGCTATAGGGAGGGGGTGTCGAGGCATGCGGAGACGCCTAGGGGGTATTCTTCCCTTTTTCTCCTTTTCCAACACAGGGGCTAACTTTGTGGATAGGTATGGGCCAGTCGGCAAGACTAGGTTCACATTTACATTGGTTGAATGGTCCCGACGCCGTGAAGTTCAAGAGGCCTGGAATGAACTGAGCAAGAAACATAATTTGACGCTAGACCCCTTCACGGATAAGAACCGGGGCCAGATCTTCGGTATCTCGGACTCCGCTGTGATTGGGGGATGGCCGCTATCTCTGAGTATGAGGAAGGCGCGCAAGCTGGGGTTCTTGGGGACGGTGGATTCGTATGAGACGGCCTTCCTTGCCCTTCATGATATGGCTAGGTTGGGGATTGCCGTGCCTCCGGTGGAAAATGAGTTTGTAGAGTGATAGTCTGTAGAAGCCTGAATATCTGAGTTTGAATCACCATAAAAATCTCGGGGAGAAGGATAGATTTGGTATAAGCCCCGGAGTGTGGCGCGGTAACCACCGACCTAGGAACCGGTGGCCGACGCTGCAGGGATGCACGCCCCAGCCCGCCCGGTTGTTCCTGGTGCCGGCCTCAGCCTCGTCGGGCGCTTGCCAGAAGTTCTTCCCCTCACCTCCCACTTCGCCCTTCTTCTCCTCTTCTTTCTGCTCAACTGAGATATTACGCCTCAACCAGCGCATCCTACCATGCCTCCCCACGATGAAGCGACGCCGTCCCCGCACTGAGGATTCCACACTCGGATGGATCTGCCCGCTACCCCTCGAATACGCTGCCGCTAAATCAGTGTTGGATGAGCTGTACGAAGAATTGGAATACGTAACCAGTCGCATCCACAGCCATGACATGGTCATCACTTGTTTGCCCGCTGAGCAAATGGGCACCAACGTTGCCGCTGCCGCTGCGACCCGGATGCTTTCCAGTTTCCCCTCCTCTCGTTTGCATCCGAGAAGGGCCTTGAAACCGTTGTGCAACTGTTAGTTGAGCGAGGTGCTGAGCTGATGTGTAGGGCCAATGAAGGTTGCACTCCACTTCGCCTAGCAGCGTGCGGCCGACACATTAAAGTTAGGAAGTTGCTGCTTGATGGAGGTGCTGATCCGCAGTCAAGGAACGATTTGGACCGAACTCCTGTTTCTAGGGCAATTACAGAGGGTATCGGAAGCTCACCGGAAATGATGATAGTCCTGTTAGACAGAGGCGCAGACCTGGAAGCAAAAGACTTCTCCGGGAAAACTCCGCTGTCCCTTGCTATTCAACGGAAACGACCTCGTATTCCTTCTCCTTAATATAGGAGCTAGTCCACTATCTGCAGATATGTTTGGAATAACACCTGTTGGCTATGCAAAGCTTGGGGAGTCACCAAGGATCGCGGAATTGCTACGGAAGGCAGCGGAAACACCGTGACGGATCGAGCGATTATACAAATCCACATTGTCTAGGATCCTCCATAACTAGGTAATTTGACCATAGCAAGGCAGACTTCGGGAACAACCGGCACTGGTCCACGAACGTATGTACGATCAACACGCATGTTGAGTTTTCTAGGATTGGATATAATTGTCTACTATTCGGCTACACCCTTTGAGTGCCAAGTTCACCCGGTTATGATCCGCAAAGGGCAACGCCTGTATCGGGTTGTGAAGACATGTTAAGTCCAAGCAGATGATATTAAAACTTGGATGGGTCCCACTCAGGCATATCCTGACAAAACTCACTGCGTCCCCGATGCACGAACTCCCCACATCCCTTCTTGCCCACAACTCCCCCGTTGTCTCTGTCCCAAACCACCTCCCCTCTCAACAGCGTATATCTTGGCCACTGCTTCATAATCCTACCCTCAAACGGTGTATAGTCCACATTACAATGCAACATCTTGTTTGTCAAGGCAAACGGCTCAAGCCGGCCCTTCGGATACCAAATCACCAAATCCGCATCCGACACCCCCGGAATCAACGCCCCCTTCCTCGGATACATCCCATACAGCTTGGCCGGATTTGTACTAGTCACCTCGACAAACTTCTGCGGTGTGAGTCTATTCTCATTCAACACCAGTGACAACCGCGTCTCAACCCCCGGGCACCCGTTAGGTATATACCTAAACCGTCCCAAAGGCGCATCAGCGGTAATTGCCGTCTTCTTCCCCGTCACATCATTTTCATACTCAAATGGACAGTGATCTGAGGAGAGAATTGTGAATGTCCCATTCGCCAACCCTCGCCATATTCCCTCGAGATCCTCTACCCCGTCTCTAGGCGGCGGGGAACAAACACACTTCGCCCCCTCGTACCCGGGTTTCGCTAGATCGTCCCTTGTCAGGAACAAATACTGAGGACATGTCTCCGCATATACCGGCAATCCCGCCGTTTGCGCATTCCGGATCGTCCCCGCAGCTAACGGCGAGGAGACATGTACAATCAATATGGGCGTTTCAATGAGTTGACCCAATGCGATTGCGCGTCCCGTGGCTTCACCCTCCAGTATCTGTGGACGGGATGTAGCATGGTACTTCGGTTCAAGCAGGTTGCGCGATTCCAATTGCTCCGTCATCCAGCTGAGCATATCCCCGTTCTCGGCGTGTATCATAGTAGTCACGCCGTCGATTCGGGACTGAAGAAGAATATCAAGGATTTGGTTGTCACGCAGTTGGAGGGCTTCGTAGGTCATGTAGACCTTGACGGAGGAGACACCACGGTTGCGCAGGATGGAAAATTCGTCTAGCGCTTGTCGCGTGGGGTTCGCCATGATGATGTGGAAGCCATAGTCGCAGTAGGTGGCATCGAGGGCTTTGGCGGAGGCGACGTCGAGCGCCGTAAGTAGGGACGGTTCGGACTTGTCTTGCGGGGCGAAGGCGATGATTGTTGTTGTGCCGCCGGCGATCGCTGAGCGTGTCCCTTTAATTTTTGTCAGTATTATTATCCTAGCCTGGGGAAATTTGGGAGAGGGTGTACCAGTGGTGTAGTCATCGGATGACTTCCCTTTACCAAATAACTGCGGCTCGGCAAGGTGGACGTGTGCATCGATTCCGCCGGGCATTACGTATCCGCCCTCTGCATCGATGACTCGCGTGGATGGAGCATCGGCTAGGGAGCCAGCGGGGGCGAGGAGGGCAATCTTGCCGTCCTTGATGCCAATGTCATACTGGGCGATGTCGGCGGCGGTGACGACGGTGCCGTTGAGGACGACGCAGTCGAAAGAAAGGGGGCGGATAGTCATGTTTATTATTTTCCCAATGCCCTAGTATAATGCAGAAGAATGCTAAGGTGATGGGAGGAGGGGTTGAGTGCGGGGGACGCCGTTAATATATAGTGATACGAGTTGGAGTAGCTGGGAATACAAGGGATGGTCCCTTGCCCTATTGGACCAGGGCTCCATAGTGATATCCATCACAAGGAAGAGATAAGGAGGACCCTCTCCCTATCTTCCGGTCTTATCGCCGACGGCGCTGCAGATGATAAGGAGCTCCATTTCGCAGTGACCATCACCGGAAGTCTCACAACGAATATGATTGGCTGGACCGGGTGTGGAGTTGATCCGGAGATGTTGGTGCCTCGCAGAAGTTACCGTGGTTCCATTCTGTTTCCTGATAAGTTTGCTGGTTTTCTGTGAGCTTCCAATTGATCAAAATCAGGCTTTTAATTGGGCGCCACAAATAACCACACGTTGCTGTTGAAGCAGAGATAATCCTTGAACCATTCCCCGCTAAGCAAAATTGTACCCGACCCTACTGGGCTTAGTGTACTTACTGCTGTTCGTGTTTGCCTTTGGCTCTCTCCCTATCAAAGCGAGCTTCAGCTTGTATGGTCCTAAAATCATGGGACATATCCAAAGCCTTCTTCATCTAACCGATAATCTGTTTTCCCTACTATTGTCGGCCCATCTTGTTCATAATGTGATGGAACACTCCCTCCACAAAGTTCTCCACGTGACTGCCGATCATTGCATGAGCAGGCAATCGCTGATGCCTACTCAAACACCAAGCACAATCCAGGGACTAGATGGTCTCTTCCAAAATTGCGTCTTGGCCATTTCCATCTTCCAACAGAGGTACATACAGCCATGAAACGGATTTTCAGGTTTACCAAAACCGGTGCTACCGCGAGCGCTTTGCAGACGTCCGCAGCCATTCCAACCCCGCACTTCACGTTCATCGACAATTCGCAGGGTGCATCGGCAGCTGCTGCGGAGCTTTCGGCCGCTCTAGACACGGCGCTCGAGCAGAGTGATTTGGATGGTAAGAATCAGCTTGGGCTTCTTTTTATTTTTTTAATTTATTTTTTCCCTTGGCATAAACGCCTTTTCGACATAGCCGTTGATAATCCCTTCTAGGAAATGTGGATAGCCAGCTGAGGGTCCTCATGGACCAAATGGACCAAGAATCATCCAAGTACGATAATTCACGTTTGGATGCCGAATCGTACAATGATTGGAACTGGTATGTGTCGTCCTGGAAATGAAGTACTTTTCCCGCTGACATTAGCGTAGCTCGGAAGAGACTGTCCAGCTCGTGTCAGTAGCATGGCAGTGTGCGCTTGCGGCATATGAACCTGACGCAAAAGCCACAGAGACAACTGATAACTACATCTTCCATCAGACGCACACTGTTACTGCGTCCCTCGGTGGTAGTGTCAAGACAGCTGTTTTCACAAACGTAACACAAATGGATACGCAATCAGATAACAAATTCTTCCCCTTGCTCGTCATCGCTATTCGAGGGAGCGCAAGCAAAGTGGACCATATGGTAAATGCAAACGCACAGCCTAAAGATGCAGGAAACTTTATCGTATGTCTAGCCTTTTACTTCGCCCCTGAATTGGCTTTTTCTTGCTAATTGCAGTGACATGCTTAGGATTTCTCTCGCTTATCTTCTAACACAGAAACCCGTCCATCAAACACCGATTTGCAGGCCCATGCTGGTTTCTTAAATAGTGCAGAGGCTCTTGATTCCATCGTTGCTGATAAGATTGCTGAATACCTGCACCAACGCCCTGACGAACCTAGCCACGTCCTCTTTACCGGGCACTCAGCTGGTGGTGCTGTTGCTAGCTTGCTTTATCTTCGTCATCTATCGCAGCTAAAACCCGGTAAGCCAAAAATCCCATCACGCTTTCATATTGGGCAATAAATTAATAACATGTCTACTCCCAGACTCCTTCATCCGGTTCTCCTGCATCACATACGGTTCACCACCGTCCGTATCGATACCTGAGATAATCCCCGACAATCCCCCATCCCGCGGCGTTTGCCTGAATATAATGAATGAATTCGACCTGGTCACCCGCACAGATAAACCCTACGTCCTCAGCCTTATCAATCTCATCCGATCTGTATACGGTCAAGGCCCTCTACCCGATACAGCCGACACCGATTCATCGCGCCCCCCAACAAAATCAACGTCATCTACTAGTAGTCTTCCAACCACCGATATCTCGTCAATTGACGAGGGCTCTTCTAAAGCTTGTGAGTGGCCGGTTCCCCGGGCTTATTATCATCACGTTGGGAGCCGGATCATGCTTGTAGTACGACTTGGGGGTACGTCACCAAAGGAATCGACCCGAATGCGGGCTGTCATGGTTCCGAGGGAGGCATTTGAAAAGTTACTGTTTTGTCGTTTGGATGTGCATCGGAGAGTATTCTATGCGCAGAGGGTGATGATGATGGAGAAGGGACGGTTTAATGGGCGGGAGGACCGCGGTTGATGCATGGGGTTTTGGTCGGCTTGTTCACGCTCAGTGGGTTCGATATAGGGGATAGTTTTATGTGTGATGAAATATGTACACAGTCGGTCCCGTTGTGATATAATGTGATGAGAGGAGGAGAATCTTTCACCCGAACACCCTCCCCCAAACACACAATATAAGGTGGTAAGGATCAAAAATGATATCTCACTGTCGGAACGTATCGTATACAGATATAGGCCTTGTCTAATATCATGCCAGATCACATGCCTCCTCCCCCAAAGTCTCCACCCCCACCCCCAAATCCAAAGTCATGCCCATGCCCATGCCCAAAGCTGCTGCCGTGATCACTGCTATGAAAAGTAGTATGGAAATGGCCACCTCCAAAAGAGCTATCATGACCACTTCCAAACCCCCCATCATGCCCCAAACCAGACCCCTCTCCAACGCCCCCCGCACCCATTGTGCCACTCCCACACCCCGAGCCACAGTTTGAACTACAACCCGCCGCACACGATGATCCAGTAATATCGCTCGTTCCCGCCTCAAGGCTTACCTCGCCTAACTGTGCATCAGTAAATATCACACCAACACCAGCCGCACCAACGCCTCCGTCTAACGCCCCGGGCGTATCAGATGCCATCTGCGGACCCGGATCTCCCTGTCCACCAAAACCAAAAATCCTTTCATCCCTTCCCTTGGTTGTGGAACGGGATGAGAACGAGAACTGCCCACCAAGCCTGCGGGGGACATCTGGTAACTTAACTCGACCATCGCGCAATAGCTCATACGCAGCGATCTGCTCGGGTCTAGATCTCAGAGCCCATTCGGAAATGAAGAAATGGCTGTAGGTTCCTGCTTCGAAGTAATGGCTGAAGGGCTGGGCGCGGTGGATTCCGCCGAGTTTCACTCGAGTGAGGAAGGGGTCGTTGCGCGAGGGGGTATTATTATCATTATTAATATTAGGATTGGTTTTGTTTGAGTTGGAATGGAGCCAAGACGTGGCGGAGCAGAAAGACTCGGTTTTGGACATGGCTGCGGCAGCTCGATTGAGGATGGATGAGGCAGTTAGAACTAGGAGTCGGTTTCGCATCCATGATTTAGAATTCTTCTTGAGATCATATTCCTCTTGTTCCTTGTTTCCTCCACCTTGGACTAGAGGAGGAGGAGCGTACATATTCCAGTCTCGGGCTAGGTGAAGTGAGATAATGGACCACGAGTCGAACGGGAACGCCCACACATGTTTCGCAAGGTTGCAGCTCCCACATCGGACGGGATATCTCCCGTATGCCTCAGTGCAATCCCAGGGGAACAGATCTTGGTATTGGTAGAGGGGTCCCCCAAAAGCCCCCCAGTCGTACCAGTATTCCTGGAGGGTGTCGATGATGTCGGATTCATCGTGGCGGCCGAAATGGCATCGGAGGAGGTATTCCTCGGTTAACCCGCTGGGGACGTCGAACTTTGTCCGCACCCGGTTCCGCATGTACCCTTCTTGTGGGCAGACGAAGCTCATTAGATATAGTGGGAATGGGGTTGTTTTAGTAGCACCGCTATCGCCGTTTACAAGAGGGGCGAATATTTCCGTGCTGATGAGGGAATCGCAAAAGGTTTGACAGTTATTGCTGGTTGCGCTCCATGTTAGGGTTTGGCTGGGGTCAAGGAGTCGCTGGACGATACTTTGCAGGTAGACATTGAGTCGTGCTTTGAGAAGAACTTTGAGCTTCTCCATCACTGGTGACATGGCTGAGCGTAGAAGTCCGGTTTGGTCGGAAGTCGGGAGACCAGGATCGTCGAACGGCCGCCTGCTGGCGGCTACAATTAACTGGATTACCTCTTTTTCTAACTCTTGGGGAAGGATTCCTGAAAAGGGAACCCCGACGACCTGCTTCATGATTGCTTTGTAGCGCTTAGGCTTGTGAGCTACGATTCGCTGCTGTTGTTGCCTCCACAGAAGTCTGTCCGCATCTCCTCCGACCGCAAAGTTATGCTGGTGAGCATTGCGGACCACCCCCTCGTTATGGAGAACGGGAAGCTCTCTGTGGGTAATAAGGGCGCCTCCTTTTGTACTACGTGGAAGGGGTGTCGAGGTTAGTATTATATAGGATATTGGGAGGGTAGATATACTCACTGGGCAACCCCATTCTCAATGACCAATGGCCCAACCCGAAGAGCCATATGAACATTCCCAAACGGATATTTTTCAACGAATTGCCGAAAGAAAAGGGGAATATCTCCATCCGCCATCGCCTCAGTGGCCGCATTTGTTGAACCAGAAGCCGCAGATCGACCCACCATATCATGGAGACTAGTTCCTTCTATCCTTTTCAGCGGGTTAGGCCTCCATCCTGACACTTTCTTCAGTTCGGTTCCCGTTTTCTCGTCCTTTACGGATTCTTTCTTCCGGTTCTTATCTTCCTCCTCCTTTCTTCGTTCTTGTCGCGCACTCAGTACCTTCGAAACGGACCTCTGCTTCTTTTTGATCCCGACAACCGTCTGTAAGCCATCGTACTTCGATAGCGCCACCAGTTCGCCCAATTTCAGGATACTGCATTGCACACTCCAAGCGCCATTCACATCGAGGTGTTTCTCCTCTGTATCCACTGGGAATAGGCTGCGTGGGGCTCCGGTTCCATCAAAGTGCGGCACATCCTTGCAATGACAGATCTTCCTACTCGTGGCTGGAGTGATCGCCTCCGAGAGTATACAGTGCTTGTAGGTCTTCACATACCCATCGTTACCGTAGTAGTGGATAAGATAGCAGTCCTCACAGATAACTTCGGAGGAAGCGGTGCTAGACTGGAAGGTGGCAGTGAACATGCTCCCCGTGATAATGCTGTTGCATTTTGTACACTGTAGCGGCTTGAATCGGGGGGTCCAGTATTCGTCGAATTCGGATAGGGCAACTTATCATCCTCCCAATATCGATTGGTTAGTCAAATTAAGCCAGCACGTTTCCAATGAAAGGGAAAAGAGGGAGAAGAAAAAAGGAGGGAATGGAAAAGCACCCACGCTGTGGAATTGCCGGTCGCGTCCACAATCCCAACTTTTTCAACGGCGGCCGATGCTCGATCAACTTTTCAATATCCAGGAATCCTACTCCATCTATATTAATCCGGAAACTCCAGTTGATAAAATGAAACAGGAATGCTAACTGACCAGCAGCTTGCAGCAGCATAATCGCTCGTTTCTCAAGACCAGAGTACTGTGGTGTGAGCTCTGCTCGGCAGAATCAAAATCAGAATCCCCAGACTCATGAGATGGACTCGTGGCGGGTCACGAGTCATACCTTCTATTTGTTCCCTCACGCTCGATTTGATTTTTACACTGCTAACCTCCGCCTTTCGATCAAGGATGCACCTTCGGAGAGCCTCGTCCTTTGATACACCCTGCAGGAGAGCCTTCTTCCCACCTTCCTCCTTGGCCTCCAAGCGCTCCCGTTCCTCTCCTGTGGTTTTATTAACATGTTGAATCCCTTTCAAAAATGGAATAAGAACAAGGTACGAGAAGAGTGTCACCAACCATATCGAATCGCAAACGCCCTCGCTTCCTGGCTAACCTGGTCTAGAAAAGTATCGAATCCATGAACATGGTCATCATCTTCCTCGTCGATACGAACATCCTCATACTCTGGGCGTTGCCAGATCCTCAGCGTGCGAATTATATTTTCGATCTCCCGTTCGATTCCTTCCCAGTAAAACCGCTCCAATTCCCCGATAAGATGATCTTTTCCTGGCCCGACCAATGTCCAGGGGAGGTTTGGGGCTGGGGTTATGTTTGGATGAGACTGAGACTGGGATGAGCGCGGTAGGGATAGGGATAGACTTGGGAGGTGAATCTGTTTGAATTGAGGCATCGTGGCCAAGAGCGGAGTTTGGTGGAGTGAGGCTGAGAGGAGAGGGGAAGAGGTGAAGGTTGCCAGATGCTCTCGTATTCGGTGCGGGCGAAGGCACTAAGCACGAGATCTGCAGTCTTGGTTTCTGCCTTGACGATCATTTAACCCTCCTATCCCGAGGAAGCCATTTTCACACCATATATGAGCCAGAGATAGGAAAATGTCGGCCCTTCAAATTACCGAAATACCACGTTATAAGTCCATCTATGACCAACTTGGCTGTCTGACACCCTTTTTGGCGGAGTGGTACTTTTGTCCTTCCAAAAGGTCCGCAGAAATATATGCTTGATTAAGAGATATAGTCTGCATTCATAGAAATAAATACAATGCTCAATTGCCCAAAATCAATATACTATTTACACTTCCGTAGCCCACGGAGGATGTACATGGTCTGAACACTCCCGCCCACACCTTGAACAAACCCACCACCGCGGCCCTCTATCTGGTAACAAGCTACTACAATTCTCACACGCGAGCGAATGTCTCGTCAGCCGCTGAATCTCCACCGCGTCCCGCGCCTCTAGCACCCTCTGCAGTTCTGTCGAGGACATTTTGTAACAAAATCGACAGATCTGCGTCTCCCTCAGGGAAAAACTCGGTTTGTCCTGCCCCAGCAAGCAGTACCAGCGATGTTTGGCCGTCTGGAGGCCAGCCCTACCAGTCCGGTGAAAATGGGTATTGTACAAACATTTGGAGCAGCACGGTCTGCAGTACGTGAGGTGTTGGAACGTTCGGGATTGGGAAACGTCGCTCCAGTATAGACATAGGGCGCATATCTGGGTCGAACAAATTCCACATTGGGATTTGGTCCGGTCGCCGCATGTAAATGGACGGAGATGCTCTAGGTTTTCTTCTGCTGTGGTCTCTTCTCCGATGAAAATGGATCGTAATTGGGATGAGCTGGTGAGCGATACGAGGTCTGCGTAATGGAGGTATGAGGCAATTCGTTCCCTGACCCGAACCGGAAGGCTAATCGGTAATCTGGACCGGTCGGATGGATTCGATTGGGATGCACCGGCAAGTCTTTTCCTCGCCAGAGGGCGCTTATATGGGGGTGCAGCGAGCTTTTCGAGATGATGAATGTTGCGGCGGTGGCTCCGAGTCCTGAGACGTTGGATATATTTCGATAGGTATCGAAGCCCGAATCGAACGGCTGATGGTATCAAATCCAGCACAAGGAAGGTAATTGGGCTCAGACACCTGCACATTTCGAGCCCCCCGCGCTTTGGCGTCGCCTTGAGGCCAATAACGATATTTATCATGGCACAGAGCAGGTAAAAGATACTATGAACCCATTATGTTTGTTAGCTTAACTTAGTAGAATTGAAGAGGAGTAGATCGATCATTCTCTTACACCACGACGATTCCCATGATCCAGTTCTTGACCATGGCATGGCAGATGGAATTTGGTGATGTCTGCTGAGAAAACGCCCCGGTTTCATTGGCGGCTAGGAAGAAATTACGCCCCTCCGTTGCATTGTGCCAGTTGATCGCATCGCCACAGGGCTCGTAACTTTGAGGGAGAAAACGTGACTGCGAAATGACCCCAGCCAGGAGAATCGTACCCAGCACGAGGTCGATCAGGCCGACCCCGAAAAATACGACTCCGTCATCAGATAACATAAAAGATAACGGGAACATGATAAAGTTCCAGGCGAAGGTGAAACATCCCTAAAACGATGTTAGTCAACTGGTGGGCTCAGGGGGTTTGTCCATGGCCACACACTCCGACCCCTACCGCCCCAAGTCCAAATAGGAATGTATTTCCAGCCGGAAGGGTGTTGTAGATGTGCACATGCTTCGCCGACCGGTACAGCTGGGTACCAATCACGGCAATCATCCCAGTTGGAATGTGACAAATAAATCGGATAATGCCAGATGGGAGGCTCACAGCCACATCCATGGCCCCGCGGTGCTGATTTCTGTCCTATTTCCTTATCCTTATATATCCGGAACCCGGGTTTTGTAAAAAAAAAAAGCGTCTTTGCACAACGAAAGAGACAGATTTGTGGATGTGGAGTGAAGAGGTGAAGGGGGCAGGCTGCGATGAGGCTCGGCTGGGCGCAACACGAAATGATCGACAACGCTAAGCTGTGGTCGTATTTTCCTTGCGAATGGCACTGGGAGAACCAACTTGCCCCTCACTCCATCAACAGGTGCAAGACTGAGTATGCAATGACCATGGCCACAGCTCCTTTGTTAAGTACTCACTTAGGAGCGCTTCACCAGGCCAGTAAGCAGGAGGTCTCCCGACTGCAACGATCAAACTGGGGGAATCCAGCAAAGGTCATCTCAACTTATCGAACCGCTCGGCACGAGGTTGAAGAACCAGCGATCCCCGATCCCAGCCTCTTCGTGCCTCTCACATCTTTGCCTGGTGATATTCCCACTATCAACGAATGCGCCGTCCATCTTGAGCTTCTGGAAGTTTTCCACTCTCTCCGGGTCCGGATCCTACAATCGACAGAGCTAGATTATGCATTCGGAATCAAACCCAACAAAAAGACCGTCTACCGCAAGAAATACTTGCCACGCCAACGTAAATACACCCAATATCCTGTTGAGCTGGCGGATACGACATTCCAGACCAGGAGGAGGGATAAATGGCCGTATTTCCTCGCTTTGGCAGCGGAGAGGTTTACGGCATGGATCCGCAAGGCAAATGCCTCAGTGCATGTGAAGACATCCGGCAGCCAAGATAAAGGGAGGCCGTTCCTTCCATTTTTACCCCCCTTAGGTAAGTAGGAATGACCCTGTTGAGTAGAAGAAAAAATCCCAAAAAAGTAATACAAAGATCGGACGGGGCTGACGTTACAGACATTCTCATGGTTTGGCACGCATTTCTCTTAAATCCTAAAGACTTTGAGAAATATTGTACCAAGCATAACTTGGGCGGGATCCGAAGGGTCCCGTTCCCGTGGCTCCAAATTGTAAGAATGCCGAATAAGAGACATAGTAGTCCATGCACAGTGCTAAACTGCTCACAGCACAAGGCCATCGACTCCAGTTCCTGGAGATATAAAGTACCCCAGAATTCCGAACATTGGCTCAGGGATACTGCATATACCGAACCAGATCTATTCCAATACCTCGTCGAACGCCGCATGATGACGCGCCCCGTAACCACAGTTCTATCATCATTCGCATCCGGCACAGATAAAGTTCGGGACGCTCTTGCTCAGATCGACCACTCTTCCCTCCCACCATGTGAAGCGTCCATTTTATCAGCCTTGCAGACGACCACCCTCTCACCCAAACCGCAAGAAACCCAACAACTCATCGCCAACGTCCAGCGACAGACACTCTTCGTCGACAAAATGCACAATCACCTTTGGATTCGCAGCCCCGCCGTGAAAGGCACGTTAAGTCGCGCGGTCTCTCGCTACAACAAGTTCCTGAAGTTATTCAAGTTATACCCTCGTGCCACGACGCTCGTACCAACCCTCGACATCGATCTAGTTTGGCATACCCATCAGACCCATGCTACGGGGTACCAAACGACGACCCTCAGTCGTTCAGGCCGTTTTATCGATCATAATGACAAACTAGGGAACATGACCTTAGATTCAGGTATGGAGAAAACCCAGGAGCTATTCCTGGTGAGATTCGGCCAGCCGTATTTACTCTGCCATTGTTGGGATTGCGAGGCTGTTGCGTCTGTACTAGAGGACATCGACGAAGGAGAGGCATCGGATGTAAGCACCCTTGTGGAGAATGTGCAGGGTGATGTGCAGTATTATCGAGCTGTGGAGTTGGCGAGACGGCAGGGGAAGCGGCTTCCTGTAAGGGACCCGCCAAAGGTACCCACGGGTTAGACACTCAGATTCCCACAGTAGTTATTAATTGGGCTCAACGTGGGTTCATAACTGACCGTTGTAAGAAGATGAGGAGAACTCCGAACCTACGGATCCGATCGATTCCCCAGTTTTCACAGGGACAAGGTTCATGGGTGGATTCTGAATTGCCTATCCTCAAAATGGCAGTCGTATTACTCCACCTGGAACAGTTCGAAGCTAAACTCAATCTGGAAGTGGTAACCCAGTCACATTATTGGATCGGGCGAGAACATGATATGATACTTTTAATGCAACAGTGGACAGTTCTGAGGAATTGACAGTCCATTTGTCTGGGAAGGCTGTATACAGTGACCATGGTTAGTATTTAAACATGATAATATCCCCTCTGTGGCAAAGTGTAACATTATTCATCCCAGGGCGTAGAAACAGAACCTCATCTTCTATCAACAACAGATCATTGCACTTTACCACATCTTCCATTACTTCATATTCCTCGCCTCACCCACGGTGGAGACCGCTACAAGAATGGCATATCAACCACATGTGAATCCGCAAAACCCGACCACCAGCCCCTTCCCGCCGACTTACCTACCCGAAACAGACAACTCTACCATGCCATTAGAGCTCCTCTACGGATTGGTAAGTCACCGCAGTCAATGATATATGATATGTTGTGTGCCGCAGACTGACCGACTCGTGGAAGGGTGCATATCCGGGGTATCAAGGGATCAACCTGAATGCGATGATGGCGTCGAGCAGCGGATCGGTGGCCAGCCCAACAACTCCACCAATAGATGGCACCACCCGAGACGGTCTAGATCCCCACTTAATCAATGCAATCATCCAGAGCGATTTCAAGAACGTATGCAGCCGACAGGGCGCCATATCTCCATATGCTAATCTTAAAAACAGGTCAAACGTCGCATGCAGAATCGAGAGGCACAACGCCGATTCCGCGAACGCAAAGACGAGCGCCAGAAAACGCTCGAGCAAACGACCGATGATCTCCACTCCAAGTACCAAACACTCAGTGACCAGTATGCCAAGAGCAGCAACGAAATCTCCCAGCTCCTCATGGAGAATGACAGGCTACAATCCGAAGTCAAAAACTTGCGTCAACAATGGCGTCTGATGCTGACCATCCTGCAACGGCACCAACAAGGCTCGGAGTCGCCATCTGATGTTCAAGGGGATGTAGGGTTCTTTGATGATGTTCGGTGTTGTCTTGAAGAATTAATAGCCAACGATCCCTCCTCATCATCGCCCCACAGCCAGAGTTAGGCCAATTGTTTTTTGTTCCGTTTGTTTGAGCTTTTATCCCGAACATGAGGGACTTCACACGTAGAATTAATCACTGCGTACATGTCATACCACAACACTTTCACGTCGGTTTTATAGAAAGGGGAAAAGCATGGCGAGCGTATCACAAGGACTAATTAAACACCACAAGTTAATAAAAGTCCAGCCGAACATAGCCCCTTGATAATTCTACTGCTGGTATTCCCCACCCGATCTTTGCATTTCCCCCTCTCCTATCATGAATGATCCATCCATGATACCTCTTAGACTTGCCCAAACAAGCAGTCGCCCCAAATAGCTGGAGAATGCGGGAGAATATTATTCCAGGAAAAAAGCCGTGGACATTGTGCTTGTCTCGACTCTCGTGATAAGATTAGACCCACAGGCAGGCAGTTTTGGTCCCATCAAGCAATTTTATCTTTAATTGTTTCAGGAAATTATCTACATCTCGAGGTCCGAGGAGAACCACCCTGGAGGGTCCTGTGAGGAACCCCATCCATTTTCAATAATATTCAAATAGCCAAATTGCATTCCGATTTTCTGGCCCCATAAAAACAAGTCATTAAGATTTTTAGCTTTTCATGGTAAGCACCTTATTCTTCCCACCATCCAGCGAGACCACAAGGACCCGATAGACCCAAACCTATCGAGCTGTAAAGATTATAATCCCGATATTAACCGCAAATTTTGTAAAGTGGCCAAGGAAACAGCTATACAAATCCTATTATGATAATGAACTACTAGCTAATCATTACTTAAAATAACCGATGATGGCCAATGGAACCAGCTTTCGACATATATATATTCAATGTTAGAGTCCTACTACTACTATTGATGGATCGCTACTCAAGTTTTCGCA
The DNA here is from genome assembly GCA_027569885.1 of Aspergillus diversus. Lineage (NCBI taxonomy): Eukaryota > Fungi > Ascomycota > Eurotiomycetes > Eurotiales > Aspergillaceae > Aspergillus > Aspergillus diversus. Next base: position 593,909 of record JAPDKZ010000016.1, read on the forward strand.
GGTATTTAACAAACCTAGTATATATAAAAGTATACATACAGCTATTGAAATGCTATTAGAGAATTGAGTTGAAGATTTAGTGCCCAAAACTTAATCAGGGCTGTGTGATTGCTGCAGTGGTGAAATCGGATAATATCCCAGCAGCTGCAAGATCATCCGTGATTTATGATTGGCCAGCTGACTTCCAAATAAGGTATAGCCTATACCACTCCTATCTTGGCGCGCCCAAGGCACGCACTAATAAATAACACTAGCTGGATTTGGATATCACCTGATGTTGTTGCTGACTAATCGCTGTAAAACCCCCTGCCAAAAGTCTCCGTTTTTTCTTCATGCTGGCTTGCCTGACTCACCACAAGCCCAATGTTCATCCCGTATGTCCCCCCAAATGGGGGGAGTGGAGAAAATCGTCGAAGGATCAACAGATTTGTCGCGGCGCATGCAGCTAAAAAGCGTCATGATAGCAAGCCGAGAAAGCTCGGCCGTGGGATCAACATACAGGGGCTACGGACAGATGATCCAAGCCAACAAGATAAAAGTAATAATAAGCACCAGAATCAACAACATAAGCAATCTAAACACATTGAGTCCTTGACTCCCATACAAACAATGATAATGATGCCAATTGGGGGTGGGAAGTTCTACCCAATGAACTGCCCAGCATCTAAGGGGCCGTCAACACTGCGGGCTCTTACTTATTGTTAGTTTGCTTCAGGCCTCTCCCATGAAACTTGTGACTGGCTATAGTTATGGGTTGATTGTGCCATTACTAACCGGCAGCTTTCATCAGATTTTGATGTTATTCTTCCACACAATTTCCACGGCTTTGGCCATTCAGCATCCCATGCCAATCATTATGCATCGGTATTACTATCCTGGACTTCGACTTGTGATATGATTCTTCATGGGCTCGCAGCGTTCGGTCTGTGTAATTTAGAATCTCAAGACCGCACCGGTGCTACTCGAGCAGCAACCCTATTCCACCGGAAGAGGTTACTTGATGAAGTGCAGAAAATGTTATCACTCCAAATTGTCGATGACATTCTTATCTCGGCTCTATCCTTGCTGATACCGATTGATGACTATCTTGGATATGTTGATTATAGTATAGCGCATGTTGAAGGCCTTGAGAGCGTCGTTCGGACCAGGGGCGGCTATGATCAAGTTGGCCAATCCGTCCCAATCATTAGCAGGGACGTGCAGCTGGGGCTCCTCACCGCCAGGAGCCTACTATTATTCCACGTGCAGACGTCTATTGCAGGAGAATCCTCCCAGGTTGACACCAGTCTAAGCTCGGACTTCAAGCTGCTGGATAACCTTGCACTAGACCTCCCGCAAGGCTTTATGGACCTTACGCGTACAAACTATATCTCCCACGCCTTTATTGAAATCCTGCTCAGCTTTTTGGACTGGCTCGGGAAATATCGTGGCATTGACCCGAGCGTAATCCCAGCATGGCGCTACCCCGGCTCCCAAGAACTTAATGCGCTGGAAAAATGCTTATTTGTCGGCCTGTTATGCTTGGCCGATGACATGAGCTGCATGGGTCTACATGCGGCTGCTCTTGTCCTTAGACAGCCTGAGAAGCGAGCCCAGATGCTCTTTTCCGTGAAGGTGTTGTGGACTGACCCTTTTCTCGCGGATTGCCTGGTATGGTTAGCGACGGTGATCTCGAGCCCACGGAATTCTCAAATTACACCATATACGACACAGAAAGAATTATATACCAGGATAGCTCTACTTAGAGATGACTTGCATGGTTGGGAGGACGTCCAAAGCGTTCTTCGATGTTTTTCCTACGATGAGAGCTTGGCAATAGTGTGGAAGGTTACCTGGGAAGCTATGTATAATGGGATCTAAAAACAAACCCAAATACCCAACCCAATCCAAAACCTATCCTGGATGTCCTTGGAAGTGAAACATTCCTAACTAGAGGTTCAAACCATTATCTTGTTGGTTTGGCAGGGCGACAACTCGAGCCTCCCGGACAGATCCAGGCAAATGGCCCTCTATCATGCAGGTGGACGGAAGGACTCAGATATTTGGATTCGCATGGCATTAATTTGATTGAATGCGAATTAATCTAGTCCTTGGGCACTGCAGCTGAGGGTACCTAGGTACTCGGCGACTGTCATCGGTTGCGGCTGGACATTCTGCACCCTGATTGGTTCCTATAATGGGAAGATCCGTCAAGTTACATATTGATGCCTCAGGCCGCTAATTGCCATGAGGTGTATTTTAACTTGAGGATTCGCGTCCAACTATAAAGTGACAATCAAGTACAAGTATTATTACGCTATTCAATGCTATTTTAATAATTCACCAAAAGAATGCACTTTTTCGCGCACTTTCACTCCTTTCCCAAGAAAAATACCACACTTTCTCTCATCGCGCTGCTCGGCCAATGATACATGCAATCACTCCTCCAGAAACCATGGGTCGCACTCAGGCAATCCATAAGCAAGAGATAGTATAACTGGATTATTAACTACTACTAGTAGCGTACTGAATATTAGTGAGGTTTCAAAATTTAATATCACACCATTTAAGATTCCTTGGAAAGCTCGTGCAAATCCTGACTTCACTTTTTGACTGAACATCACGTGATTTATTTTGACCCCGCACGAGGCTGAGGAGCTACAAAACAAATCCTTGCGAATGATGAGTTGTTTGTTTCTGCTCATCATGGCCGTCCTAGGGAGAGGCTCCGACTGACAAGATGAAGACACAGAAAGGGGTCATACCGGATGTGGGACTCAGCACTCTCTACGAACCAGATGGACACGAACCCACCGTGGAGTAAGTCCCCATTGTCCCTTCCCCTCTCGCACTCTCTAATCCCTCCAGCATCATATTTATCCACGGCCTCCAAGGCCATCCCCGGAAAACATGGGAATGTAAATTGAACGACGTTTTGAGCGACATAGAATCAAGCTCAACGGCAAATAAACCTCGAAACTCCCCATTGCGGCGCCTACTTGGGCCCCTTGGCAAGCGAAAGTCAAACATTAACTTGGAAAGAAGCCCACAGCGCAGCGATGATGATACTTCCGGTAAAATGGTTATGTGGCCGCTGGACCTTCTGCCTGATGAATGCTCTAGCGCTAGAATCATGACATTTGGGTACGATTCCCATGTTACCAGGGGCTATGTCGCAGCGGATAAAAGTAGCATTTTCTCTCACGGGCGCGACTTTCTGTATGAGGTTGCGCGGCAGAGGGAACAACTTGGCCGGCCGTTGATTTTGGTGGCGCACTCGTTAGGGGGTATTGTTTTGAAAGAGGTACGTCGCAACTAGCGTGAGATTATTGGACCGCAAGAAGCGTAGCTGATCCGGGATCGAATCTAGGCTTTGCGGGAAGCAGAGGTGTCTGAAAAGCACGAGCAAAATGATATTCTGGCTTCCCTCGCAGCTGTTATCTTCCTCGGTACTCCACATCGGGGCAGTAGTATGGCGGATCTGGGTCAAATTGCGGAGAATGTCGCTCGAGCTGTACTACGAATGGATACGAACGATGAAATTCTACAAGCATTGGCCATCAGCAGTCCACAGATAGAAGTCTGCCAGAGAAGCTTTGTGCGGCAGTGGCACAAATATCAATTTCAGATCAAGACTTTTCAGGAGTCCAAGGCGCTTACCGGATTTAACATTGGGGCATTAAATGACAAGGTTAGTTCACTGGCTTTTATTATGGTTCTAAGCCAACTCTACTCCTATGATTACTATTATCATTCTACATGTTTTGCTCACCATATATTAGGTCGTGCCGGACTGGTCCTCAACCCTGGATGACCCCCGTGAAGATGCGGAAAAGATACCCGGTAACCATAATGAAATCTGCAAATTCAATGATCGGAACAGCTCAGGGTATAGGAAGGTCAGCGCAGAGTTGAAGAAGTTTGTTCGAGGCTCTCAGCTCTCCGGGGTTAGTGAGTCTCACCACTATCATATAAGTTACATTTCTCATCATGTGTCAGACACGGGAGCAAACCCCCTTGCCGACCGCCAATTTACCCATCATTCACGGTGCGAGCCCGCCGCTGGATCTAGATGACCAATCAGAGGACGACGAAGAGGAGCTACATACAGAGTTCAGGATCGTACAGAGCGAAAAGGAGGAGAGGATCAGGCAGAGGAAGAGAGAGGAGAAGGGTAAGTCAATAGCCACAGCCCAGAAATAGCCGGGCGCTAGAACCACAGTACAGAATGTCTTCAATCTCTCTCGTTCGCTGAGATTGGCAATCGACTGCACGATATTGAGCCCCGACTAAGCGACACCTGCGACTGGTTATTTGAAGATCAGGTTTACATCGATTGGTACGAAAATGCCGCGGACAATTCCCGTGGGACAGGCCGGATGGTGTGGATCAAAGGCAAACCTGGGGCGGGTAAATCAACTATTATGAAGGAGGCCTACCAGCGATCTTGTCGAGAGAAGGACGGTGAGCCCCGGGATGTTGTGGTTGGATTCTTCTTCTCGGCACGCCGCAATATTGACCTGGAACAAACCCCCCTCGGCCTCTTCAGGTCGATCCTCCACGAGCTTCTTCTCAAGGACCCTGGAGCTATGAAACACTTTCGGCACTTTTACAAGCAAAAGAATCGGCTATCCGGTGCCAGCTGGAAATGGAACCTGAATGAGCTACAGGGGTTCTTCTATGATATATACCTAAGACAGAAAGGCAAGCCAACGAAGGAGATCTTCCTCTTTATCGATGCTTTGGATGAATGTGTCCACCACGAGCTACGCAGTTTGGTCAGTTATTTTCACAAGGCAGTTGTGGGTGCGCCTAATCTCCACATTTGCTTTTCGAGCCGGCATTTCCCGCATATCAGCGTGCGCAATTGTGCCGACATATTCATCGACAACTCTAACGGAGACGATATAAGACGATATGTACAGACAAGCCTTTCGGATGATCACTCCGGTAAGGAAGATTTGGAAACGGTCATTGTTCAGAAAGCAAGAGGCGTTTTCCTTTGGGTCACACTCGTGGTGAGTATGCTGAATACGTATCTCGATAGCGGGATGAGTCAACGAGAAATTCGTGAGGTATTAGATACCGTCCCCGAGGAACTGGAGAAGATCTTCTTTAACCTACTCGATACAATGGGAGGTCAGGAGCGCCGGAGAGCTGTGAACCTGGTGCAGTGGGTGTTGCTTGCTGCGCGGCCTCTATCACTGCGGGAAATGCGCCACGCCCTCTGTTTTAGCAATATGCCAGGCCTGGACTCGACTGAGTCAATGATAGAGTCAAAGGAGTACGTAGAGGGCGCCAAACAAGCGCAGAATTACATTCGAACATACTCCCGGGGCTTAATCGAAGTGAAAAAGTTTGATCACAGGCAGAGATGGAATGATCGAGCGGTTGATGATTCTGAATATTCTGTATTCGATGTCGGGAGGGTGTTCGCCTCCGACTATCCGCATTTGATGAGGGAGATATCCGCATTCACAGACCCTCTATTCAGGAATTCTGCTGGAGAGAAAACATCACCACTGGCAAAGAAGGAAGAGGTGATGGATCTCTACGTCCTGCAATTCATTCACGAGACTGCGAGGGAGTTTTTTCTAAGTGGACCGGGTCTACGCATCCTAGATGTCGCGTATCCATCCGCAAGCTTGGCATTTAGACACTCCGCCCTAGCTAAGATCTGCGCCCAGTATCTCGGAGTCCGGGAACTAGCCCAGGTCGGGGAGATGGATACAATTACTTTTATTGAATCCAGCGCGCCCCTCTGGCGTAATTACATGGGCATGTCCGAGAACGATCAGGAATACTCCACCCAGTTCCTGAGTAAATGGCTGAAACGACATTGCTATCCGTTTCTGGACTATTCGGTAGAGTACCTGTTCGCTCATGCTCAGCTCGCCGAGGCACGGGGAGAAATCTCGGGGATTATCGCTGCTAGCGATCTGAATAACCCATTCTGGAAGACCTGGAGCACCTTGCATTACTCTGATCAATTCACTAGAGATACGACTCTCCTTTACGTGCTTTGTGAGAACAATCTCCCGCTCTCCGTCGAGCGGCTACTCGGTCTGGGAGTCAACCCCAATGTTATTGGCGGCTACTATAAGTATCCACTT